>JAOTQM010000088.1:0-681944 GCA_026939265.1 Oreonectes daqikongensis | reverse complement strand
AACAACATAAATACAACAGACTTTATCTTATGGTAAATTCTTGTGATACTGTACAACAGAAAGTGCTGTGATATTCCTGTCATAATGAATTCTGTTGGATGTGTCATATAATACTACACAAAACAACATAAATACAACAGACTTTATCTTATGGTAATTCTTGTGATACTGTACAACAGAAAGTGCTGTGATATTCCTGTCATAATGAATTCTGTTGGATGTGTCATATAATACTACACAAACAACATAAATACAACAGACTTTATCTTATGTTAAATTCTTGTGATACTGTACAACAGAAAGTGCTGTGATATTCCTGTCATAATGAATTCTGTTGGATGTGTCATATAATACTACACAAAAACAACATAAATCCAACAGACTTTATCTTATGGTAAATTCTTGTGATACTGTACAACAGAAAGTGCTGTGATATTCCTGTCATAATGAATTCTGTTGGATGTGTCATATAATACTACACAAAAACAACATAAATACAACAGACTTATCTATGTTAAATTCTTGTGATACTGTACAACAGAAAGTGCTGTGATATTCCTGTCATAATGAATTCTGTTGGATGTGTCATATAATACCACACAAAACATAAATCCACACTTTATATCTTATGTTAAATTCTTGTGATACTGTACAACAGAAAGTGCTGTGATATTCCTGTCATAATGAATTCTGTTGGATGTGTCATATAATACTACACAAACAACATAAATCAACAGACTTTATCTTATGGTAAATTCTTGTGATACTGTACAACAGAAGTGCTGTGATATTCCTGTCATAATGAATTCTGTTGGATGTGTCATATAATACCACACAAAAACAACATAAATCCAACAGACTTTATCTTATGTTAAATTCTTGTGATACTGTACAACAGAAAGTGCTGTGTGATATTCCTGTCATAATGAATTCTGTTGGATGTGTCATATAATACACACAAAAACAACATAAATACAACAGACTTTATCTTATGTTAAATTCTTGTGATACTGTACAACAGAAAGTGCTGTGATATTCCTGTCATAATGAATTCTGTTGGATGTGTCATATAATACTACACACAAAACAACATAAATACAACAGACTTTATCTTATGTTAAATTCTTGTGATACTGTACAACAGAAAGTGCTGTGATATTCCTGTCATAATGAATTCTGTTGGATGTGTCATATAATACTACACAAAACAACATAAATCCAACAGACTTTATCTTATGTTAATTCTTGTGATACTGTACAACAGAAAGTGCTGTGATATTCCTGTCATAATGAATTCTGTTGGATGTGTCATATAATACTACACAACAACATAAATACAACAGACTTTATCTTATGGTAAATTCTTGTGATACTGTACAACAGAAAGTGCTGTGATATTCCTGTCATAATGAATTCTGTTGGATGTGTCATATAATACTACACACAAACAACATAAATCCAACAGACTTTATCTTATGGTAATTCTTGTGATACTGTACAACAGAAAGTGCTGTGATATTCCTGTGTATTCTTTCATAATAAATGCTGTTGGATGTGTCATATATACTACACACAAACAACATAAATCCAACAGACTTTATCTTATGTTAAATTCTTGGATATTGTACAACAAAAGTGCTGTATATGCTGTGATATTCCTGTCATAATGAATTCTGTTGGATGTGTCATATAATACTACACAAAACAACATAAATCCAACAGACTTTATCTTATGTAAATTCTTGTGATACTGTACAACAGAAAGTGCGTGATATGTGATATTCCTGTCATAATGAATTCTGTTGGATGTGTCTATAATACTACACAAATCAACATAAATCCAACAGACTTTATCTTATGGTAAATTCTTGTGATACTGTACAACAGAAAGTGCTGTGATATTCCTGTCATAATGAATTCTGTTGGATGTGTCATATAATACTACACAAAAACAACATAAATCCAACAGACTTTATCTTATGTTAAATTCTTGTGATACTGTACAACAGAAAGTGCTGTGATATTCCTGTCATAATGAATTCTGTTGGATGTGTCATATAATACTACACAAAAACAACATAAATACCAACAGACTTTATCTTATGTTAATTCTTGTGATACTGTACAACAGAAAGTGCTGTGATATTCCTGTCATAATGAATTCTGTTGGATGTGTCATATAATACTACACAAAACAACATAAATCCAACAGACTTTATCTTATGTTAAATTCTTGTGATACTGTACAACAGAAAGTGCTGTGATATTCCTGTCATAATGAATTCTGTTGGATGTGTCATATATACTACACAAAACAACATAAATCCAACAGACTTTATCTTATGTTAAATTCTTGTGATACTGTACAACAGAAAGTGCTGTGATATTCCTGTCATAATGAATTCTGTTGGATGTGTCATATAATACTACACAAACAACATAAATCAACAGACTTTATCTTATGTTAAATTCTTGTGATACTGTACAACAGAAAGTGCTGTGATATTCCTGTGATATTCCTGTCATAATAATTCTGTTGGATGTGTCATATAATACTACACAAAACAACATAAATCCAACAGACTTTATCTTATGTTAAATTCTTGTGATACTGTACAACAGAAAGTGCTGTGATATTCCTGTCATAATGAATTCTGTTGGATGTGTCATATAATACTACACAAAACAACATAAATCCAACAGACTTTATCTTATGTTAAATTCTTGTGATACTGTACAACAGAAAGTGCTGTGATATTCCTGTCATAATGAATTCTGTTGGATGTGTCATATAATACTACACAAAACAACATAAATCCAACAGACTTTATCTTATGTTAAATTCTTGTGATACTGTACAACAGAAAGTGCTGTGATATTCCTGTCATAATGAATTCTGTTGGATGTGTCATATAATACTACACAAAAACAACATAAATCCAACAGACTTTATCTTATGGTAAATTCTTGTGATACTGTACAACAGAAAGTGCTGTGATATTCCTGTCATAATGAATTCTGTTGGATGTGTCATATAATACTACAAAACAACATAAATCCAACAGACTTTATCTTATGTTAAATTCTTGTGATACTGTACAACAGAAAGTGCTGTGATATTCCTGTCATAATGAATTCTGTTGGATGTGTCATATAATACTACACAAATCAACATAAATCCAACAGACTTTATCTTATGGTAAATTCTTGTGATACTGTACAACAGAAAGTGCTGTGATATTCCTGTCATAATGAATTCTGTTGGATGTGTCATATAATACCACACAAAAACAACATAAATCCAACAGACTTTATCTTATGTTAAATTCTTGTGATACTGTACAACAGAAAGTGCTGTGATATTCCTGTGATAATGAATTCTGTTGGATGTGTCATATAATACCACACAAAAACAACATAAATCCAACAGACTTTATCTTATGGTAAATTCTTGTGATACTGTACAACAGAAAGTGCTGTGATATTCCTGTCATAATGAATTCTGTTGGATGTGTCATATAATACTACACAAAACAACATAAATCCAACAGACTTTATCTTATGTTAAATTCTTGTGATACTGTACAACAGAAAGTGCTGTGATATTCCTGTCATAATGAATTCTGTTGGATGTGTCATATAATACTACACAAACAACATAAATCCAACAGACTTTATCTTATGGTAAATTCTTGTGATACTGTACAACAGAAAGTGCTGTGATATTCCTGTCATAATGAATTCTGTTGGATGTGTCATATAATACTACACAAAACAACATAAATCCAACAGACTTTATCTTATGTTAAATTCTTGTGATACTGTACAACAGAAAGTGCTGTGATATTCCTGTCATAATGAATTCTGTTGGATGTGTCATATAATACTACACAAAACAACATAAATCCAACAGACTTTATCTTATGGTAAATTCTTGTGATACTGTACAACAGAAAGTGCTGTGATATTCCTGTCCTGTCATAATGAATTCTGTTGGATGTGTCATATAATACTACACAAAAACAACATAAATCCAACAGACTTTATCTTATGTTAAATTCTTGTGATACTGTACAACAGAAAGTGCTGTGATATTCCTGTGATATTCCTGTCATAATGAATTCTGTTGGATGTGTCATATAATACTACACAAAACAACATAAATCCAACAGACTTTATCTTATGTTAAATTCTTGTGATACTGTACAACAGAAAGTGCTGTGATATCCTGTGATATTCCTGTCATAATGAATTCTGTTGGATGTGTCATATAATACTACACAAAACAACATAAATCCAACAGACTTTATCTTATGTTAAATTCTTGTGATACTGTACAACAGAAAGTGCTGTGATATTCCTGTCATAATGAATTCTGTTGGATGTGTCATATAATACTACACAAAACAACATAAATCCAACAGACTTTATCTTATGTTAAATTCTTGTGATACTGTACAACAGAAAGTGCTGTGATATTCCTGTCATAATGAATTCTGTTGGATGTGTCATATACTACACACAAAACAACATAAATCCAACAGACTTTATCTTATGTTAAATTCTTGTGATACTGTACAACAGAAAGTGCTGTGATATTCCTGTCATAATGAATTCTGTTGGATGTGTCATATAATACTACACAAAACAACATAAATCCAACAGACTTTATCTTATGTTAAATTCTTGTGATACTGTACAACAGAAAGTGCTGTGATATTCCTGTCATAATGAATTCTGTTGGATGTGTCATATAATACTACACAAATCAACATAAATCCAACAGACTTTATCTTATGGTAAATTCTTGTGATACTGTACAACAGAAAGTGCTGTGATATTCCTGTCATAATGAATTCTGTTGGATGTGTCATATAATACTACACAAAACAACATAAATCCAACAGACTTTATCTTATGGTAAATTCTTGTGATACTGTACAACAGAAAGTGCTGTGATATTCCTGTCATAATGAATTCTGTTGGATGTGTCATATAATACTACACAAAACAACATAAATCCAACAGACTTTATCTTATGTTAAATTCTTGTGATACTGTACAACAGAAAGTGCTGTGATATTCCTGTCATAATGAATTCTGTTGGATGTGTCATATAATACTACACAAAACAACATAAATCCAACAGACTTTATCTTATGTTAAATTCTTGTGATACTGTACAACAGAAAGTGCTGTGATATTCCTGTCATAATGAATTCTGTTGGATGTGTCATATAATACTACACAAAACAACATAAATCCAACAGACTTTATCTTATGTTAAATTCTTGTGATACTGTACAACAGAAAGTGCTGTGATATTCCTGTCATAATGAATTCTGTTGGATGTGTCATATAATACTACACAAAACAACATAAATCCAACAGACTTTATCTTATGGTAAATTCTTGTGATACTGTACAACAGAAAGTGCTGTGATATTCCTGTCATAATGAATTCTGTTGGATGTGTCATATAATACTACACAAAACAACATAAATCCAACAGACTTTATCTTATGTTAAATTCTTGTGATACTGTACAACAGAAAGTGCTGTGATATTCCTGTCATAATGAATTCTGTTGGATGTGTCATATAATACTACACAAAACAACATAAATCCAACAGACTTTATCTTATGTTAAATTCTTGTGATACTGTACAACAGAAAGTGCTGTGATATTCCTGTCATAATGAATTCTGTTGGATGTGTCATATAATACTACACAAAACAACATAAATCCAACAGACTTTATCTTATGTTAAATTCTTGTGATACTGTACAACAGAAAGTGCTGTGATATTCCTGTCATAATGAATTCTGTTGGATGTGTCATATAATACTACACAAAACAACATAAATCCAACAGACTTTATCTTATGTTAAATTCTTGTGATACTGTACAACAGAAAGTGCTGTGATATTCCTGTCATAATGAATTCTGTTGGATGTGTCATATAATACTACACAAACAACATAAATCCAACAGACTTTATCTTATGTTAAATTCTTGTGATACTGTACAACAGAAAGTGCTGTGATATTCCTGTCATAATGAATTCTGTTGGATGTGTCATATAATACTACACAAAACAACATAAATCCAACAGACTTTATCTTATGTTAAATTCTTGTGATACTGTACAACAGAAAGTGCTGTGATATTCCTGTCATAATGAATTCTGTTGGATGTGTCATATAATACTACACAAAACAACATAAATCCAACAGACTTTATCTTATGTTAAATTCTTGTGATACTGTACAACAGAAAGTGCTGTGATATTCCTGTCATAATGAATTCTGTTGGATGTGTCATATAATACTACACAAAACAACATAAATCCAACAGACTTTATCTTATGTTAAATTCTTGTGATACTGTACAACAGAAAGTGCTGTGATATTCCTGTGATATTCCTGTCATAATGAATTCTGTTGGATGTGTCATATAATACTACACAAATCAACATAAATCCAACAGACTTTATCTTATGTTAAATTCTTGTGATACTGTACAACAGAAAGTGCTGTGATATTCCTGTCATAATGAATTCTGTTGGATGTGTCATATAATACTACACAAAACAACATAAATCCAACAGACTTTATCTTATGTTAAATTCTTGTGATACTGTACAACAGAAAGTGCTGTGATATTCCTGTGATATTCCTGTCATAATGAATTCTGTTGGATGTGTCATATAATACTACACAAAACAACATAAATCCAACAGACTTTATCTTATGTAAATTCTTGTGATACTGTACAACAGAAAGTGCTGTGATATTCCTGTGATATTCCTGTCATAATGAATTCTGTTGGATGTGTCATATAATACTACACAAAACAACATAAATCCAACAGACTTTATCTTATGGTAAATTCTTGTGATACTGTACAACAGAAAGTGCTGTGATATTCCTGTCATAATGAATTCTGTTGGATGTGTCATATAATACTACACAAAACAACATAAATCCAACAGACTTTATCTTATGGTAAATTCTTGTGATACTGTACAACAGAAAGTGCTGTGATATTCCTGTCATAATGAATTCTGTTGGATGTGTCATATAATACTACACAAATCAACATAAATCCAACAGACTTTATCTTATGTTTAATTCTTGTGATACTGTACAACAGAAAGTGCTGTGATATTCCTGTGATATTCCTGTCATAATGAATTCTGTTGGATGTGTCATATAATACTACACAAAACAACATAAATCCAACAGACTTTATCTTATGGTAAATTCTTGTGATACTGTACAACAGAAAGTGCTGTGATATTCCTGTCATAATGAATTCTGTTGGATGTGTCATATAATACTACACAAATCAACATAAATCCAACAGACTTTATCTTATGTTAAATTCTTGTGATACTGTACAACAGAAAGTGCTGTGATATTCCTGTGATATTCCTGTCATAATGAATTCTGTTGGATGTGTCATATAATACTACACAAAACAACATAAATCCAACAGACTTTATCTTATGGTAAATTCTTGTGATACTGTACAACAGAAAGTGCTGTGATATTCCTGTGATATTCCTGTCATAATGAATTCTGTTGGATGTGTCATATAATACTACACAAATCAACATAAATCCAACAGACTTTATCTTATGGTAAATTCTTGTGATATTGTACAACAGAAAGTGCTGTGATATTCCTGTCATAATGAATTCTGTTGGATGTGTCATATAATACCACACAAAAACAACATAAATACAACAGACTTTATCTTATGGTAAATTCTTGTGATACTGTACAACAGAAAGTGCTGTGATATTCCTGTCATAATGAATTCTGTTGGATGTGTCATATAATACTACACAAAACAACATAAATCCAACAGACTTTATCTTATGGTAAATTCTTGTGATATTGTACAACAGAAAGTGTTGTGATATTCCTGTGATATTCCTGTCATAATGAATTCTGTTGGATGTGTCATATAATACTACACAAAACAACATAAATCCAACAGACTTTATCTTATGTTAAATTCTTGTGATATTGTACAACAGAAAGTGCTGTGATATTCCTGTCATAATGAATTCTGTTGGATGTGTCATATAATACTACACAAAACAACATAAATCCAACAGACTTTATCTTATGTTTAATTCTTGTGATACTGTACAACAGAAAGTGCTGTGATATTCCTGTCATAATGAATTCTGTTGGATGTGTCATATAATACTACACAAAACAACATAAATCCAACAGACTTTATCTTATGTTAAATTCTTGTGATACTGTACAACAGAAAGTGCTGTGATATTCCTGTCATAATGAATTCTGTTGGATGTGTCATATAATACACACAAAACAACATAAATCCAACAGACTTTATCTTATGTTAAATTCTTGTGATACTGTACAACAGAAAGTGCTGTGATATTCCTGTCATAATGAATTCTGTTGGATGTGTCATATAATACTACACAAAACAACATAAATCCAACAGACTTTATCTTATGTTAAATTCTTGTGATACTGTACAACAGAAAGTGCTGTGATATTCCTGTCATAATGAATTCTGTTGGATGTGTCATATAATACTACACAAAACAACATAAATCCAACAGACTTTATCTTATGTTAAATTCTTGTGATACTGTACAACAGAAAGTGCTGTGATATTCCTGTCATAATGAATTCTGTTGGATGTGTCATATAATACTACACAAAACAACATAAATCCAACAGACTTTATCTTATGTTAAATTCTTGTGATACTGTACAACAGAAAGTGCTGTGATATTCCTGTCATAATGAATTCTGTTGGATGTGTCATATAATACACACAAAACAACATAAATCCAACAGACTTTATCTTATGTTAAATTCTTGTGATACTGTACAACAGAAAGTGCTGTGATATTCCTGTCATAATGAATTCTGTTGGATGTGTCATATAATACTACACAAAACAACATAAATCCAACAGACTTTATCTTATGTAAATTCTTGTGATACTGTACAACAGAAAGTGCTGTGATATTCCTGTCATAATGAATTCTGTTGGATGTGTCATATAATACTACACAAAACAACATAAATCCAACAGACTTTATCTTATGTTAAATTCTTGTGATACTGTACAACAGAAAGTGCTGTGATATTCCTGTCATAATGAATTCTGTTGGATGTGTCATATAATACTACACAAAACAACATAAATCCAACAGACTTTATCTTATGTTAAATTCTTGTGATACTGTACAACAGAAAGTGCTGTGATATTCCTGTCATAATGAATTCTGTTGGATGTGTCATATAATACTACACAAAACAACATAAATCCAACAGACTTTATCTTATGGTAAATTCTTGTGATACTGTACAACAGAAAGTGCTGTGATATTCCTGTCATAATGAATTCTGTTGGATGTGTCATATAATACTACACAAAACAACATAAATCCAACAGACTTTATCTTATGTTAAATTCTTGTGATACTGTACAACAGAAAGTGCTGTGATATTCCTGTCATAATGAATTCTGTTGGATGTGTCATATAATACTACACAAAACAACATAAATCCAACAGACTTTATCTTATGTTAAATTCTTGTGATACTGTACAACAGAAAGTGCTGTGATATTCCTGTCATAATGAATTCTGTTGGATGTGTCATATAATACTACACAAATCAACATAAATCCAACAGACTTTATCTTATGGTAAATTCTTGTGATACTGTACAACAGAAAGTGCTGTGATATTCCTGTCATAATGAATTCTGTTGGATGTGTCATATAATACTACACAAAACAACATAAATCCAACAGACTTTATCTTATGTTAAATTCTTGTGATACTGTACAACAGAAAGTGCTGTGATATTCCTGTCATAATGAATTCTGTTGGATGTGTCATATAATACTACACAAAACAACATAAATCCAACAGACTTTATCTTATGGTAAATTCTTGTGATACTGTACAACAGAAAGTGCTGTGATATTCCTGTCATAATGAATTCTGTTGGATGTGTCATATAATACTACACAAAACAACATAAATCCAACAGACTTTATCTTATGTTAAATTCTTGTGATATTGTACAACAGAAAGTGCTGTGATATTCCTGTCATAATGAATTCTGTTGGATGTGTCATATAATACTACACAAAACAACATAAATCCAACAGACTTTATCTTATGTTAAATTCTTGTGATACTGTACAACAGAAAGTGCTGTGATATTCCTGTCATAATGAATTCTGTTGGATGTGTCATATAATACTACACAAAACAACATAAATCCAACAGACTTTATCTTATGTTAAATTCTTGTGATACTGTACAACAGAAAGTGCTGTGATATTCCTGTCATAATGAATTCTGTTGGATGTGTCATATAATACTACACAAAACAACATAAATCCAACAGACTTTATCTTATGGTAAATTCTTGTGATACTGTACAACAGAAAGTGCTGTGATATTCCTGTCATAATGAATTCTGTTGGATGTGTCATATAATACTACACAAATCAACATAAATCCAACAGACTTTATCTTATGGTAAATTCTTGTGATATTGTACAACAGAAAGTGCTGTGATATTCCTGTCATAATGAATTCTGTTGGATGTGTCATATAATACTACACAAAAACAACATAAATCCAACAGACTTTATCTTATGGTAAATTCTTGTGATATTGTACAACAGAAAGTGTTGTGATATTCCTGTCATAATGAATTCTGTTGGATGTGTCATATAATACTACACAAATCAACATAAATCCAACAGACTTTATCTTATGTTAAATTCTTGTGATACTGTACAACAGAAAGTGCTGTGATATTCCTGTCATAATGAATTCTGTTGGATGTGTCATATAATACTACACAAAACAACATAAATCCAACAGACTTTATCTTATGTTAAATTCTTGTGATACTGTACAACAGAAAGTGCTGTGATATTCCTGTCATAATGAATTCTGTTGGATGTGTCATATAATACTACACAAATCAACATAAATCCAACAGACTTTATCTTATGTTAAATTCTTGTGATACTGTACAACAGAAAGTGCTGTGATATTCCTGTCATAATGAATTCTGTTGGATGTGTCATATAATACTACACAAAACAACATAAATCCAACAGACTTTATCTTATGTTAATTCTTGTGATACTGTACAACAGAAAGTGCTGTGATATTCCTGTCATAATGAATTCTGTTGGATGTGTCATATAATACTACACAAATCAACATAAATCCAACAGACTTTATCTTATGTTAAATTCTTGTGATACTGTACAACAGAAAGTGCTGTGATATTCCTGTGATATTCCTGTCATAATGAATTCTGTTGGATGTGTCATATAATACTACACAAATCAACATAAATCCAACAGACTTTATCTTATGGTAAATTCTTGTGATACTGTACAACAGAAAGTGCTGTGATATTCCTGTGATATTCCTGTCATAATAAATTCTGTTGGATGTGTCATATAATACTACACAAATCAACATAAATCCAACAGACTTTATCTTATGTTAAATTCTTGTGATATTGTACAACAGAAAGTGCTGTGATATTCCTGTGATATTCCTGTCATAATGAATTCTGTTGGATGTGTCATATAATACTACACAAAACAACATAAATCCAACAGACTTTATCTTATGGTAAATTCTTGTGATACTGTACAACAGAAAGTGCTGTGATATTCCTGTCATAATGAATTCTGTTGGATGTGTCATATAATACTACACAAAACAACATAAATCCAACAGACTTTATCTTATGTTAAATTCTTGTGATACTGTACAACAGAAAGTGCTGTGATATTCCTGTCATAATGAATTCTGTTGGATGTGTCATATAATACTACACAAAACAACATAAATCCAACAGACTTTATCTTATGTTAAATTCTTGTGATACTGTACAACAGAAAGTGCTGTGATATTCCTGTCATAATGAATTCTGTTGGATGTGTCATATAATACTACACAAATCAACATAAATCCAACAGACTTTATCTTATGTTAAATTCTTGTGATATTGTACAACAGAAAGTGCTGTGATATTCCTGTGATATTCCTGTCATAATGAATTCTGTTGGATGTGTCATATAATACTACACAAAACAACATAAATCCAACAGACTTTATCTTATGTTAAATTCTTGTGATATTGTACAACAGAAAGTGCTGTGATATTCCTGTCATAATGAATTCTGTTGGATGTGTCATATAATACTACACAAAACAACATAAATCCAACAGACTTTATCTTATGTTTAATTCTTGTGATACTGTACAACAGAAAGTGCTGTGATATTCCTGTCATAATGAATTCTGTTGGATGTGTCATATAATACTACACAAATCAACATAAATCCAACAGACTTTATCTTATGTTAAATTCTTGTGATATTGTACAACAGAAAGTGATGTGATATTCCTGTCATAATGAATTCTGTTGGATGTGTCATATAATACTACACAAATCAACATAAATCCAACAGACTTTATCTTATGTTAAATTCTTGTGATATTGTACAACAGAAAGTGATGTGATATTCCTGTCATAATGAATTCTGTTGGATGTGTCATATAATACTACACAAAACAACATAAATCCAACAGACTTTATCTTATGTTAAATTCTTGTGATATTGTACAACAGAAAGTGCTGTGATATTCCTGTGATATTCCTGTCATAATGAATTCTGTTGGATGTGTCATATAATACCACACAAATCAACATAAATCCAACAGACTTTATCTTATATTTAATTCTTGTGATATTGTACAACAGAAAGTGCTGTGATATTCCTGTCATAATGAATTCTGTTGGATGTGTCATATAATACTACACAAAACAACATAAATCCAACAGACTTTATCTTATGTTAAATTCTTGTGATATTGTACAACAGAAAGTGCTGTGATATTCCTGTGATATTCCTGTCATAATGAATTCTGTTGGATGTGTCATATAATACACACAAATCAACATAAATCCAACAGACTTTATCTTATGTTTAATTCTTGTGATATTGTACAACAGAAAGTGCTGTGATATTCCTGTCATAATGAATTCTGTTGGATGTGTCATATAATACTACACAAAACAACATAAATACAACAGACTTTATCTTATGTTAAATTCTTGTGATATTGTACAACAGAAAGTGCTGTGATATTCCTGTCATAATGAATTCTGTTGGATGTGTCATATAATACTACACAAATCAACATAAATCCAACAGACTTTATCTTATGTTAAATTCTTGTGATATTGTACAACAGAAAGTGCTGTGATATTCCTGTGATATTCCTGTCATAATGAATTCTGTTGGATGTGTCATATAATACTACACAAAACAACATAAATCCAACAGACTTTATCTTATGTTAAATTCTTGTGATACTGTACAACAGAAAGTGCTGTGATATTCCTGTCATAATGAATTCTGTTGGATGTGTCATATAATACTACACAAAACAACATAAATCCAACAGACTTTATCTTATGTTAAATTCTTGTGATATTGTACAACAGAAAGTGCTGTGATATTCCTGTGATATTCCTGTCATAATAAATTCTGTTGGATGTGTCATATAATACTACACAAAACAACATAAATCCAACAGACTTTATCTTATGTTAAATTCTTGTGATATTGTACAACAGAAAGTGCTGTGATATTCCTGTCATAATGAATTCTGTTGGATGTGTCATATAATACTACACAAAACAACATAAATCCAACAGACTTTATCTTATGGTAAATTCTTGTGATACTGTACAACAGAAAGTGCTGTGATATTCCTGTGATATTCCTGTCATAATGAATTCTGTTGGATGTGTCATATAATACTACACAAATCAACATAAATCCAACAGACTTTATCTTATGGTAAATTCTTGTGATACTGTACAACAGAAAGTGCTGTGATATTCCTGTCATAATGAATTCTGTTGGATGTGTCATATAATACTACACAAAACAACATAAATCCAACAGACTTTATCTTATGGTAAATTCTTGTGATACTGTACAACAGAAAGTGCTGTGATATTCCTGTCATAATGAATTCTGTTGGATGTGTCATATAATACTACACAAAACAACATAAATCCAACAGACTTTATCTTATGTTAAATTCTTGTGATATTGTACAACAGAAAGTGCTGTGATATTCCTGTGATATTCCTGTCATAATGAATTCTGTTGGATGTGTCATATAATACTACACAAATCAACATAAATCCAACAGACTTTATCTTATGGTAAATTCTTGTGATACTGTACAACAGAAAGTGCTGTGATATTCCTATGATATTCCTGTCATAATGAATTCTGTTGGATGTGTCATATAATACTACACAAAGCAACATAAATCCAACAGACTTTATCTTATGGTAAATTCTTGTGATATTGTACAACAGAAAGTGCTGTGATATTCCTATGATATTCCTGTCATAATGAATTCTGTTGGATGTGTCATATAATACTACACAAAACAACATAAATCCAACAGACTTTATCTTATGTTAAATTCTTGTGATATTGTACAACAGAAAGTGCTGTGATATTCCTGTGATATTCCTGTCATAATGAATTCTGTTGGATGTGTCATATAATACTACACAAAACAACATAAATCCAACAGACTTTATCTTATGGTAAATTCTTGTGATACTGTACAACAGAAAGTGCTGTGATATTCCTGTCATAATGAATTCTGTTGGATGTGTCATATAATACTACACAAAACAACATAAATCCAACAGACTTTATCTTATGTTAAATTCTTGTGATACTGTACAACAGAAAGTGCTGTGATATTCCTGTCATAATGAATTCTGTTGGATGTGTCATATAATACTACACAAAACAACATAAATCCAACAGACTTTATCTTATGTTAAATTCTTGTGATACTGTACAACAGAAAGTGCTGTGATATTCCTGTCATAATGAATTCTGTTGGATGTGTCATATAATACTACACAAATCAACATAAATCCAACAGACTTTATCTTATGTTAAATTCTTGTGATACTGTACAACAGAAAGTGCTGTGATATTCCTGTGATATTCCTGTCATAATGAATTCTGTTGGATGTGTCATATAATACCACACAAAACAACATAAATCCAACAGACTTTATCTTATGTTAAATTCTTGTGATATTGTACAACAGAAAGTGCTGTGATATTCCTGTGATATTCCTGTCATAATGAATTCTGTTGGATGTGTCATATAATACTACACAAAACAACATAAATCCAACAGACTTTATCTTATGTTAAATTCTTGTGATACTGTACAACAGAAAGTGCTGTGATATTCCTGTCATAATGAATTCTGTTGGATGTGTCATATAATACACAAAACAACATAAATCCAACAGACTTTATCTTATGTTAAATTCTTGTGATATTGTACAACAGAAAGTGCTGTGATATTCCTGTCATAATGAATTCTGTTGGATGTGTCATATAATACTACACAAAACAACATAAATCCAACAGACTTTATCTTATGTTAATTCTTGTGATACTGTACAACAGAAAGTGTTGTGATATTCCTGTCATAATGAATTCTGTTGGATGTGTCATATAATACTACACAAATCAACATAAATCCAACAGACTTTATCTTATGTTAAATTCTTGTGATATTGTACAACAGAAAGTGCTGTGATATTCCTGTCATAATGAATTCTGTTGGATGTGTCATATAATACTACACAAATCAACATAAATCCAACAGACTTTATCTTATGTTAAATTCTTGTGATATTGTACAACAGAAAGTGCTGTGATATTCCTGTCATAATGAATTCTGTTGGATGTGTCATATAATACTACACAAAACAACATAAATCCAACAGACTTTATCTTATGTTAAATTCTTGTGATATTGTACAACAGAAAGTGCTGTGATATTCCTGTGATATTCCTGTCATAATGAATTCTGTTGGATGTGTCATATAATACCACACAAATCAACATAAATCCAACAGACTTTATCTTATGTTTAATTCTTGTGATATTGTACAACAGAAAGTGCTGTGATATTCCTGTCATAATGAATTCTGTTGGATGTGTCATATAATACTACACAAATCAACATAAATCCAACAGACTTTATCTTATGTTAAATTCTTGTGATATTGTACAACAGAAAGTGCTGTGATATTCCTGTGATATTCCTGTCATAATGAATTCTGTTGGATGTGTCATATAATACTACACAAAACAACATAAATCCAACAGACTTTATCTTATGTTAAATTCTTGTGATACTGTACAACAGAAAGTGCTGTGATATTCCTGTCATAATGAATTCTGTTGGATGTGTCATATAATACTACACAAAACAACATAAATCCAACAGACTTTATCTTATGTTAAATTCTTGTGATATTGTACAACAGAAAGTGCTGTGATATTCCTGTGATATTCCTGTCATAATGAATTCTGTTGGATGTGTCATATAATACTACACAAAACAACATAAATACAACAGACTTTATCTTATGTTAAATTCTTGTGATATTGTACAACAGAAAGTGCTGTGATATTCCTGTCATAATGAATTCTGTTGGATGTGTCATATAATACTACACAAAACAACATAAATCCAACAGACTTTATCTTATGGTAAATTCTTGTGATACTGTACAACAGAAAGTGCTGTGATATTCCTGTGATATTCCTGTCATAATGAATTCTGTTGGATGTGTCATATAATACTACACAAATCAACATAAATCCAACAGACTTTATCTTATGGTAAATTCTTGTGATACTGTACAACAGAAAGTGCTGTGATATTCCTGTCATAATGAATTCTGTTGGATGTGTCATATAATACTACACAAAACAACATAAATCCAACAGACTTTATCTTATGGTAAATTCTTGTGATACTGTACAACAGAAAGTGCTGTGATATTCCTGTGATATTCCTGTCATAATGAATTCTGTTGGATGTGTCATATAATACTACACAAATCAACATAAATCCAACAGACTTTATCTTATGTTAAATTCTTGTGATATTGTACAACAGAAAGTGCTGTGATATTCCTGTCATAATGAATTCTGTTGGATGTGTCATATAATACTACACAAATCAACATAAATCCAACAGACTTTATCTTATGTTTAATTCTTGTGATATTGTACAACAGAAAGTGCTGTGATATTCCTGTCATAATGAATTCTGTTGGATGTGTCATATAATACTACACAAATCAACATAAATCCAACAGACTTTATCTTATGTTAAATTCTTGTGATACTGTACAACAGAAAGTGCTGTGATATTCCTGTGATATTCCTGTCATAATGAATTCTGTTGGATGTGTCATATAATACTACACAAAACAACATAAATCCAACAGACTTTATCTTATGTTAAATTCTTGTGATACTGTACAACAGAAAGTGCTGTGATATTCCTGTGATATTCCTGTCATAATGAATTCTGTTGGATGTGTCATATAATACTACACAAAACAACATAAATACAACAGACTTTATCTTATGGTAAATTCTTGTGATACTGTACAACAGAAAGTGCTGTGATATTCCTGTGATATTCCTGTCATAATGAATTCTGTTGGATGTGTCATATAATACTACACAAAACAACATAAATCCAACAGACTTTATCTTATGTTAAATTCTTGTGATACTGTACAACAGAAAGTGTTGTGATATTCCTGTGATATTCCTGTCATAATGAATTCTGTTGGATGTGTCATATAATACTACACAAAACAACATAAATCCAACAGACTTTATCTTATGTTAAATTCTTGTGATACTGTACAACAGAAAGTGCTGTGATATTCCTGTGATATTCCTGTCATAATGAATTCTGTTGGATGTGTCATATAATACTACACAAAACAACATAAATCCAACAGACTTTATCTTATGTTAAATTCTTGTGATACTGTACAACAGAAAGTGTTGTGATATTCCTGTGATATTCCTGTCATAATGAATTCTGTTGGATGTGTCATATAATACTACACAAAACAACATAAATCCAACAGACTTTATCTTATGGTAAATTCTTGTGATACTGTACAACAGAAAGTGCTGTGATATTCCTGTGATATTCCTGTCATAATGAATTCTGTTGGATGTGTCATATAATACTACACAAAACAACATAAATCCAACAGACTTTATCTTATGTTAAATTCTTGTGATATTGTACAACAGAAAGTGCTGTGATATTCCTGTGATATTCCTGTCATAATGAATTCTGTTGGATGTGTCATATAATACTACACAAAACAACATAAATACAACAGACTTTATCTTATGGTAAATTCTTGTGATACTGTACAACAGAAAGTGCTGTGATATTCCTGTGATATTCCTGTCATAATGAATTCTGTTGGATGTGTCATATAATACTACACAAAACAACATAAATCCAACAGACTTTATCTTATGTTAAATTCTTGTGATACTGTACAACAGAAAGTGTTGTGATATTCCTGTGATATTCCTGTCATAATGAATTCTGTTGGATGTGTCATATAATACTACACAAAACAACATAAATCCAACAGACTTTATCTTATGTTAAATTCTTGTGATACTGTACAACAGAAAGTGCTGTGATATTCCTGTCATAATGAATTCTGTTGGATGTGTCATATAATACCACACAAAACAACATAAATCCAACAGACTTTATCTTATGTTAAATTCTTGTGATATTGTACAACAGAAAGTGCTGTGATATTCCTGTCATAATGAATTCTGTTGGATGTGTCATATAATACTACACAAAACAACATAAATCCAACAGACTTTATCTTATGTTTAATTCTTGTGATATTGTACAACAGAAAGTGCTGTGATATTCCTGTCATAATGAATTCTGTTGGATGTGTCATATAATACTACACAAATCAACATAAATCCAACAGACTTTATCTTATGTTAAATTCTTGTGATATTGTACAACAGAAAGTGTTGTGATATTCCTGTGATATTCCTGTCATAATGAATTCTGTTGGATGTGTCATATAATACTACACAAAACAACATAAATCCAACAGACTTTATCTTATGTTTAATTCTTGTGATACTGTACAACAGAAAGTGTTGTGATATTCCTGTCATAATGAATTCTGTTGGATGTGTCATATAATACTACACAAATCAACATAAATCCAACAGACTTTATCTTATGTTAAATTCTTGTGATATTGTACAACAGAAAGTGCTGTGATATTCCTGTGATATTCCTGTCATAATGAATTCTGTTGGATGTGTCATATAATACTACACAAATCAACATAAATCCAACAGACTTTATCTTATGTTAAATTCTTGTGATATTGTACAACAGAAAGTGCTGTGATATTCCTGTGATATTCCTGTCATAATGAATTCTGTTGGATGTGTCATATAATACTACACAAATCAACATAAATCCAACAGACTTTATCTTATGTTAAATTCTTGTGATATTGTACAACAGAAAGTGTTGTGATATTCCTGTGATATTCCTGTCATAATGAATTCTGTTGGATGTGTCATATAATACTACACAAATCAACATAAATCCAACAGACTTTATCTTATGTTAAATTCTTGTGATATTGTACAACAGAAAGTGCTGTGATATTCCTGTGATATTCCTGTCATAATGAATTCTGTTGGATGTGTCATATAATACTACACAAATCAACATAAATCCAACAGACTTTATCTTATGTTAAATTCTTGTGATATTGTACAACAGAAAGTGCTGTGATATTCCTGTGATATTCCTGTCATAATGAATTCTGTTGGATGTGTCATATAATACTACACAAATCAACATAAATCCAACAGACTTTATCTTATGTTAAATTCTTGTGATACTGTACAACAGAAAGTGCTGTGATATTCCTGTCATAATGAATTCTGTTGGATGTGTCATATAATACTACACAAATCAACATAAATCCAACAGACTTTATCTTATGTTAAATTCTTGTGATACTGTACAACAGAAAGTGCTGTGATATTCCTGTCATAATGAATTCTGTTGGATGTGTCATATAATACCACACAAAACAACATAAATCCAACAGACTTTATCTTATGTTAAATTCTTGTGATATTGTACAACAGAAAGTGCTGTGATATTCCTGTCATAATGAATTCTGTTGGATGTGTCATATAATACTACACAAAACAACATAAATCCAACAGACTTTATCTTATGTTTAATTCTTGTGATATTGTACAACAGAAAGTGCTGTGATATTCCTGTCATAATGAATTCTGTTGGATGTGTCATATAATACTACACAAATCAACATAAATCCAACAGACTTTATCTTATGTTAAATTCTTGTGATATTGTACAACAGAAAGTGTTGTGATATTCCTGTGATATTCCTGTCATAATGAATTCTGTTGGATGTGTCATATAATACTACACAAAACAACATAAATCCAACAGACTTTATCTTATGTTTAATTCTTGTGATACTGTACAACAGAAAGTGTTGTGATATTCCTGTCATAATGAATTCTGTTGGATGTGTCATATAATACTACACAAATCAACATAAATCCAACAGACTTTATCTTATGTTAAATTCTTGTGATATTGTACAACAGAAAGTGCTGTGATATTCCTGTGATATTCCTGTCATAATGAATTCTGTTGGATGTGTCATATAATACTACACAAATCAACATAAATCCAACAGACTTTATCTTATGTTAAATTCTTGTGATATTGTACAACAGAAAGTGCTGTGATATTCCTGTGATATTCCTGTCATAATGAATTCTGTTGGATGTGTCATATAATACTACACAAATCAACATAAATCCAACAGACTTTATCTTATGTTAAATTCTTGTGATATTGTACAACAGAAAGTGTTGTGATATTCCTGTGATATTCCTGTCATAATGAATTCTGTTGGATGTGTCATATAATACTACACAAATCAACATAAATCCAACAGACTTTATCTTATGTTAAATTCTTGTGATATTGTACAACAGAAAGTGCTGTGATATTCCTGTGATATTCCTGTCATAATGAATTCTGTTGGATGTGTCATATAATACTACACAAATCAACATAAATCCAACAGACTTTATCTTATGTTAAATTCTTGTGATATTGTACAACAGAAAGTGCTGTGATATTCCTGTGATATTCCTGTCATAATGAATTCTGTTGGATGTGTCATATAATACTACACAAATCAACATAAATCCAACAGACTTTATCTTATGTTAAATTCTTGTGATACTGTACAACAGAAAGTGCTGTGATATTCCTGTCATAATGAATTCTGTTGGATGTGTCATATAATACTACACAAATCAACATAAATCCAACAGACTTTATCTTATGTTAAATTCTTGTGATATTGTACAACAGAAAGTGCTGTGATATTCCTGTGATATTCCTGTCATAATGAATTCTGTTGGATGTGTCATATAATACTACACAAATCAACATAAATCCAACAGACTTTATCTTATGTTAAATTCTTGTGATATTGTACAACAGAAAGTGTTGTGATATTCCTGTGATATTCCTGTCATAATGAATTCTGTTGGATGTGTCATATAATACTACACAAAACAACATAAATCCAACAGACTTTATCTTATGTTTAATTCTTGTGATACTGTACAACAGAAAGTGTTGTGATATTCCTGTCATAATGAATTCTGTTGGATGTGTCATATAATACTACACAAATCAACATAAATCCAACAGACTTTATCTTATGTTAAATTCTTGTGATATTGTACAACAGAAAGTGCTGTGATATTCCTGTGATATTCCTGTCATAATGAATTCTGTTGGATGTGTCATATAATACTACACAAATCAACATAAATCCAACAGACTTTATCTTATGTTAAATTCTTGTGATATTGTACAACAGAAAGTGTTGTGATATTCCTGTGATAATGAATTCTGTTGGATGTGTCATATAATACTACACAAAACAACATAAATCCAACAGACTTTATCTTATGTTAAATTCTTGTGATACTGTACAACAGAAAGTGTTGTGATATTCCTGTCATAATGAATTCTGTTGGATGTGTCATATAATACTACACAAAACAACATAAATCCAACAGACTTTATCTTATGTTAAATTCTTGTGATACTGTACAACAGAAAGTGCTGTGATATTCCTGTCATAATGAATTCTGTTGGATGTGTCATATAATACTACACAAAACAACATAAATCCAACAGACTTTATCTTATGTTAAATTCTTGTGATACTGTACAACAGAAAGTGTTGTGATATTCCTGTCATAATGAATTCTGTTGGATGTGTCATATAATACTACACAAATCAACATAAATCCAACAGACTTTATCTTATGTTAAATTCTTGTGATATTGTACAACAGAAAGTGTTGTGATATTCCTGTGATATTCCTGTCATAATGAATTCTGTTGGATGTGTCATATAATACCACACAAAACAACATAAATCCAACAGACTTTATCTTATGTTAAATTCTTGTGATATTGTACAACAGAAAGTGTTGTGATATTCCTGTCATAATGAATTCTGTTGGATGTGTCATATAATACTACACAAAACAACATAAATCCAACAGACTTTATCTTATGTTAAATTCTTGTGATATTGTACAACAGAAAGTGCTGTGATATTCCTGTCATAATGAATTCTGTTGGATGTGTCATATAATACTACACAAATCAACATAAATCCAACAGACTTTATCTTATGTTAAATTCTTGTGATATTGTACAACAGAAAGTGTTGTGATATTCCTGTCATAATGAATTCTGTTGGATGTGTCATATAATACTACACAAAACAACATAAATCCAACAGACTTTATCTTATGTTAAATTCTTGTGATATTGTACAACAGAAAGTGTTGTGATATTCCTGTCATAATGAATTCTGTTGGATGTGTCATATAATACTACACAAATCAACATAAATCCAACAGACTTTATCTTATGTTAAATTCTTGTGATATTGTACAACAGAAAGTGCTGTGATATTCCTGTCATAATGAATTCTGTTGGATGTGTCATATAATACTACACAAAACAACATAAATCCAACAGACTTTATCTTATGTTAAATTCTTGTGATACTGTACAACAGAAAGTGCTGTGATATTCCTGTGATATTCCTGTCATAATGAATTCTGTTGGATGTGTTATATAATACTACACAAAAACAACATAAATACAACAGACTTCATCTTATAGTAAATTCTTGTGATATTACAACAGAAACACAACCGCAGCACTGCATTACATCCTTTCAGCAGTCAGGCTATTCGAGAAGGGAGAGGGCTCAATTTTTTGTTTTGATTTTCCTTGTTTTGCTCAATTTTATATTCAAAGTTATATTGTATTATATTGAAAAGCAAGACAAAATATTAAAATAACATTTTGACCATTCAGTTTATGCCATAGTGAAAAAAATGTATAGAAGAAATGCAAAAATTCAGCTGTGGCAAAGAATTTTTCTTTCAGTGCATCCCTAGTTATTAGATAGATAGATATTCATTAAGTTATCTTTTTATCTAGAAATATTTGATGCAAACATTCCAGAATTAATGCTATAGCATTTTACATCAACATCACCATAGACAGTGTTACAACCCAGAAGCAGATCACTACATACCCAAATCAGAAGCCATGGATGAACAAGGAAGTGCGCCTCCTGTTGAAGTCACGCAATACTGCCTTCAGCTCAGGTGATGCACAGGCCTACAGCACTTCCAGGGCAAATCTGAAGAGGGGCATCAAAAAGGCCAAGCACTGCTACAAACTAAAGCTAGAGGAGCACTTTTCCAACTCTGATCCTCGACGCATGTGGCAAGGCATCCAGGCCATCAGCGACTACAAACCTAGCCACTCCACCCCCGTAGCAACAGATGCTGTCTTCCTAAACGAGCTTAATGACTTTTATGCTTGCTTCGAGAGAGACAATAAGGAATCTGCCTCCAAGCTCACACCCTTAGATGACCACCCGACCATCACACTCACCTCCTCAGATGTCTACACGGCACTGAGCCGGATCAACGCACGAAAGGCTGCTGGACCAGATGGCATCCCCGGTCGTGTACTTAGGGCATGTGCAGAGCAACTCGCTGGGGTCTTTACGGATATTTTCAACCTGTCCCTCGCCCAAGCAGCTGTGCCAGCATGCTTTAAATGCACCTCCATTGTGCCAGTGCCGAAACACTCTAGCCCAACGTGCCTGAACGACTACCGCCCTGTAGCACTCACACCTATTGTTATGAAGTGCTTTGAGCGGCTGGTCCTGGCTCACCTAAAGGACTCCCTTCCGTCCACACTGGACCCATACCAGTTTGCCTACCGCAGCAATAGGAGCACAAAAGATGCTGTCTCCATAGCACTGCACTCTGTGCTCTCACACTTGGACAATAAAAACACTTATGCACGAATGCTGTTTGGTGACTTCAGCTCTGCATTCAATACTGTCATCCCTTCCAAGTTAATCACCAAACTTGGGAACCTGGGCATTAACACCTCCATTTGCAACTGGATTATGGACATCCTGACAAACAGACCTCAGCTTGTTAGGTCAGGCCACATCTGCTCCACCACCATCACACTTAACACTGGCGTACCACAGGGCTGTGTTCTGAGCCACATTCTCTACTCCCTCTTCACACTCGACTGCAGGCCTGTGAATGGATCTAATGCCATCATTAAGTTTGCAGACGATACTACAGTGATTGGTCTCATCAGCAACAACGATGAGACTGCCTACAGGGAGGAGATCCAGTACCTGGCCACATGGTGCTCAGACAACAACCTGCTCCTTAACACCTCCAAGACAAAGGAGCTCATCGTGGACTTCAGGAAGGAGAGAGGAGGCACACATGACCCCATCCACATTAACAGGATGGCTGTTGAGCGTGTCTCCAGCTTCAAGTTTCTGGGGACCCATATTTCGGAGGACCTGTCCTGGACCACCAACACCTCCAGCCTGGTCAAGAAGGCTCACCAGCGCCTCTTCTTCTTGAGGACCCTGAAGAAGAACCAACTGTCTTCAGCTATCCTGGTTAACTTCTATCGCTGCGCAGTAGAGAGCATCCTAACCAACTGTGTCACAGCCTGGTATGGGAGCTGCTCTGTTGCAGAGCGCAAGGCACTGCAGCGGGTGGTGAAAACCGCCCAACGCATCACAGGGACTCCACTTCCATCCATGGAGGACATCCAGAGGAAACGCTGTCTGCGTCGAGCTCGCAGCATTCTAAAGGACTCCTCTCACCCTGCCCACAGACTGTTTTCTCTCCTGCCCTCCGGCAGGCGCCTCAGATGCCTCCGGACAAGGACTAGCAGACTGAAAAACAGCTTTTTTCCCAGAGCTGTTTGCCTACTGAACTCTACACCCCACTGATTCCACAACCCCCTCATATACCTCTAACTTAATGCTGCTATATTGTTTTGTTATTGCACTACAGGCCTGTCAAGCACACGACTGGACTGTCTACACATGTACTACATGTTTACTTGCTCTACCGGACTATTTATACTATACTGCATCATTTGCACTACTGGACTATTATACATATACAGCATCATTTGCACTTCAGTACTATGTACTGAATACTGCAATAACTCATCTACTGCACTGTTTACTTTAACTTAATAGCTGCTGTCCATCATTTATGCACACTATATTCATTTGCACTACTGTTCTGCATAGTCTAATTTATATTTTACATATCCATCAGTAAATTTCTGTTTTTAGTAAATAACCATCTGTATATAATGTTCATAGTACATTCCCACTTGTAAATTCTTCATAATTTTTGCTTTATTCTGTATTTATGCACAACTGTATATCCTGCACTTGCTTATTGCACTTCTGGTTAGACCTAAACTACATTTCGTTGCCTTGTACTTGTACATGTGTAATGACAATAAAGTTGAATCTAATCTAAAAAAATCTAATCTATAGGCTAATGGTCAATTGTATATAGGCCTATAACAAAAACATTTAAATAGTAGGCCTATTTTAAGGTTGAATGAGTGCCAAACATGACACTTACAATGCGTAGGCTACATGATGATATTTTCTGTGCCACCCCAAGGTAGGCTAACTGCTGGCCCCTACCCGGCCACCCCTATGAAAAATCCCTGGCTCCGCCACTGCAACAGAGCAAGGCGGACTCCAGTCGGACACATTTCTAACCGTCATGCATCTTGTGCTGATCACCGGTGATCGATTCTGCGCAGAATTTGGCCATCTCGAACGAGCCTGTAATTTTGTCGAGAGTCTGATCGGCAGCGGCCACCTCCAATTTTCTATGCAGGAAAAACCCTGCTGTAGGCATAGGCTATATAGGCTATGTAGCTTATATCTTTATTTTCTGTTTTGTTCTTTGCAATAAAAAACTGTTATCAGTTTGGTTTTTTGGAGGCACCACGCATAAAAGGGGATGTAGACACTGAAAATAGCCTATAGCTACTGGATGCATGTAGTCAATTTAACTTAGAAGCAAACAGAAACATGTCCATAATTATACCAAATAAAAATAAGAAACCATGACAAAGGAAAGATTAAAATAAGAAATATATATGGTGCCACTAAAGTGTAGAGTAATATTACAATAGGCCTATACACAGTGACAGTGAAGTAGGCTAAGTGCAAGAATGTTAATAAACTGTAAAACTCTGTAATTGACCTCAGATGAGACATGATTAAAATCATTCACATCAAAATCCACCATAGCTTTTTTAATACTTTTACATTTTATTAGAGTATTCTGTTAAGTATGCGCATGCGTTTTATAGACATACCATAGGCCACTTTGAGCATGCGCGGTAAACACATACGTGACGTAGGTACGTGACGTCACCGCGCTACAGTCTGCAGCCAGGAGTACTTGTAATTGGAGGATCGAGGTATGAATGAAGTGCGTCGTCATAGCCGTTGTTAGCATCGATTGGTCGCTCTATTGCGTCAATCACGGATGTACATGCCCTTTCATAATGCAGCATGGGGCAGAGATGGTAACAAAATGAAGGATTCGTTGCGGAAAAGACGCCCAATATCAAAGTAGATCAAACGATTCGTGCCTATTAACGGATGGGTAAGTACGTCATGTTATATTTACTGAGTTTCACAGTGAGCATATGAAGTATTTGGTTGAGTCTGTCAGAAAATGTGTGCGTGAGGGTCAGGAGCACATTGCAGCAGTATGAACGCCACGTTCGCTTTGTGAGGCGGCTCAGGTCAGGAAGTGAAGCTCTTTTTATTAGCCATAAAACATGCATAAAACACAACACGACTCAGTGTTATTACACCATTATTAGCGGGTTAGATGTGCGGGACTGTCAGTGGCAGCTACAGCAAATGCTAATGTAGCGCGTTAGCTTGTTTCCAGCTGTAATCACTTCATATGGACTGAAATGCACTAGCGCAAATTTCACTCTATCCACTCATGTACTCTTATCACGCTGCTGCTAACTGAAAGGTTGTAGGTTGTAGGTTCAATCCCATGTATTGTTGTTTATCAATAAACCATTATCGTGACGTCCTCGACCGAGATTCCTTATGTCACAGTTAGAGATCATGTAACTTAAGTGTAAGTGTACTGTAAATCACACCAGCGAGTATCTGATTATACTGAGTACCATCTATTTTTTGGGGGAAATATCATATCAATATTTTTATTATTGAACGAATAGCTGGATTAATGTGCAGATGCTGTGGGGTAGCTTGGAAACTTCAAACTGAAAGCATGTTAGTTCCCCATCTATTTTATATACACTCTGCTGCACGTGCCTGCTGTCTAGGTATGTACACTAGGTAGGCTTTTGAAACGGCCCCAATCTAAAAATGAGTGGATTACTCGGTTGTTGTTTATCAGAGGCTTTTAATATTTTGACTTTTATCACTGCTGATGTTTAAAAGAAAAGAATTTGAGCCTGGGAAATATAAAACATTTAGGGATGGGCATTTAGGATCATATTTCATTTCGAGTACTGGACAGGTTTGAAAAATGAGTACTCGATTAGAGGTCGACCGATATTGGATTTTGCCGATAACGATAACTAAGGTGGGTACTAAGTGCCGATAACCGATAAATTAACAGATAGTTTTGACCATTTACTGAATTCAAATACAACACTCATAACAACTCACAACTCATTCACTGAGCTCAAACATAACACAACATAAAGTTGTTTTGAACTTTATTACAAAATTAGAACACAGAATACAGAAATGACAAAATAATTTGTACTTTTAAGTAAAAAGTAAATATTAATATATATTAATAATGTCTGTTTGACAATGCCGTTTGACTATGCTGCGTAGAATGATCATAAAATGGCATAAAACTTCGCACTGTACAGATCAGACTGGCCTGACTTTATAACTGCGGAGCTTGCGCTGCATAAAGAAAGAGGACACGCAGTTTGTGCAGACCCGCCTGACTTTACAACTGTATAAGGAAAATGTGTGGAAGACCCGTGTCTGCGCAGCTCGCGTTGTAGACGTGCCTCACTTGAACTGTTTTATTGAATATAACATCAGAATAACAATACAATCAAGCCTCACTTTATTGTATGATAAAATGTAGTCAGACAACTGTAGCATTGAAACTTGTTTAATAATGTCATCCTTGTTCTTGAAATCCGAAAATGGTCATTCCGTGCAGTCGATGAATGTATTTTTCAGAAATTCTCCTTCTCTGTTTTTTTTGCTTTGCAATATTCCAGGCGATTCTGAACGATGCCTCAGTAACATTGTCACTGCATTTAACATGACTGTGAAACAGGGATTGTTGAGACTGAAAGCCATCTCGCAAAGTTTTTATTTGATGTTTTCTGAGATTACTGTCAGGAGGATATGCGTCCTTGAAGTCAGAGTGAAGCTGTTCGCGGTGCCGTTGCAGATTAGCCCGCTTTAACACAGCAACTTTCTTTTGGCAGGTGAGACACATTGGTTTGCCTTGTACCTCAAAAAATGCAAGTTCAGATTCCCAGGCAGAGTTAAAAGTCCTGTTTTCATCATCCACTTTTCTTCGTTTGGTCGCCATTACATAAATGAGAGTTAAAAAAGTTCTGTGCATATAGCTAATAAGTTAGCCTGATTTGGTGGTTTCACAGACTAACGTTAGTCTCGCGATAGGTTGCATAAAATGATACGCATGCAATTTAAATAATTTAAGTCATAAAAATACTTGCGTGTTCTGATTTGTTTAGTCATAATTACAGCTAGGGGTGTGCGATATTGGCAAAAAAAAATGATATCTAGACATTTTCTATAACGATATGCAGGTGATATTTTGCATCCTAAAGTCTTATGTTCTACTAGCTCCATTTTACATGTTACCAGGATATCTATTGTTTATGTTATTAATAGAGAATGAGAAAGAGTTTCTTATCAAATCCTGTCATCATTCACTCATTGTCATGTCAACCTTTGTGACTATTAATTGTGTAGAACTTAAAAGAAGGTCATTTAAAGAACAATGTTAACCAAACAACAATGAACCCCATTGAATTCCATTTTATGGACACAAAACCATTGAGACATGTCTCCAAATATCTTCTTTTGTTTCACAGAAGAGTCATATGCAGGTTTTCAACAACATACGGGTAAATAAACGATGTTAGAATATATTATATTTGAATGAACAGATAAGATGATATTTTGAGTAAACTGTCCCTTTAAGGAAACGGTCTTTAAACAGAATCATTCAACTGATGTACTGCTGAACAGTGCAGCATAGAAAGCAAGAAGCACACTGACATAGAAAAGTCAACCAAAAGCAAACTCGTGTGAGATGCTTATGTTTTAGATTAAGTTAGTTGTATTGCTCTTTCCTTTACAACTGTTTTTAAACATAGTCGAACGACTCTCATTCAGATTTAAGCCTTATTATTCCCACATCCGAGCTTTGCATTGCGGCTTTGAAATCAAGTCTATATGGATTTATTCTTCAGAACTGACAGTATTCATCAAGAAAACACAAATGAACTCCTCGAGTAACATGACTTCACCTGACGCTGTCCACATGAGCACCTCTGCGCCCCGCACAAGCAGAGCAGAGCTCACAGAGACGCGCGATCGGCTAAAATGCTAACCGTGCTGTGAATGTGCATGCGCAGTGCTTGACTAAAGTATTTGTGAACACTGAGTGCTGTTTTTAGTGGAGCTTAAAAAACGTGTGACATACTCGGTTTTACAGTTTCAAACTAAATTTACAAAATTTGTGGGTGATATTTGATGCCAACCTAACATTTGATTCATGTTCGAAATACAGTAAAAATATATTTTTTCATCTCAGAAATATTGCCAGATTATGTCCCATGCTGTCATTTCCTGTAGCTGAAAAGTTAATCAACACTTTTGTTTTCTCTCAGATTGATTATTGCAATGCATTGTTGGCTGGAGCCTCAAAAGCTACCCATAGCAAATTACTGTTGGTACAAAATTCTGCTGCTTGCATCCTGACTAGGACCAGTTCAAGAGAACACATTACTCCTATTTTGGAAACCTTACACTGGCTTCCTGTCAAGTTTCGAATTGATTTTAAAATCCATGGGCGATAGGGCTTTTTCCTCTCTTGCCCCAGAATCATGGAATTCTCTTCCCTCCGAGATTAGAAATGCAGAATCTCTTAATATTTTTAAATCCTCTCTTAAAACCTACTTTTTTGGGGTAGCTTTTGTGTGATATGTGTGTATGTGTTTTATCTTATTGACATTTTATTTTGTTTGTTTTTGTTTTGTTTCTCTGAATTCTATTATATTTTGAATTTCTGTTTCCTGCATTCCTTTTTACTTATGTAAAGTGCTTTGAGATGCTACTTTTAAAGGCGCTATATTAAATAAAGTTATTATTACACATTACATGATTTCTGTCAGTTTAACACCTTAAAGGAGTCGAAGAGCCAAGCTAAAACCAATATTATTGTTTGTTTTTGATGTAATGCAATGTGTTTATATGTTTTAAGGAGAAAAAACACATTATTTTCCACATACCGTACATTTCAATTAGGGGTGTGCGATATGACGATATTTGATTGCGGACGATTAAAATGACTCCACGATCCACTTTTTCAGAAAAATTGTTGAATCGTCCTATCTACATCCGAGAGAGAGAGAGAGAGAGAGAGAGAGAGAGAGAGAGAGAGAGAGAGAGAGAGAGTGGGATTGTGGCGTCTCGGAATGCTTCTCATACTCGCGTCTCTCTGCCACGCGTGCGCGGCGCATATCCCGTGTTTCACGGGCGAGACTTTTACACTTGCCGCACACATGCAGCCTGTTTCGTAATGCGTGTAATGTCCAGCTCCGCACCGCAAGTCTCCACGAGCGCATCTGTGTTAGCTCGCGCCTGGCTTCACGTTTATAACAAATGTACATTCAATCTAACTGCTTTGCTAATTTCACAATAAAGTAGCCTATTTTAATAATTGACTAAAGTAATAGGCTACAGTTCTTTATTTATTTAAAATAAACAAATATTTCCAGTGAAATTCAGTAATTAAGTTCATTCTGTGAGTATTAATACCATTATATTTTCCCGGCTGAAAAACAATCATATAACCATATAATGATGGTTATAATGGGAATTGTATTGGTTTTAATGTAAACTATAATGGTGTCTACTGGTATTTGATGGATTCTTTTGGTGGGATGTGATCTGGCAGATGGAAACCAATAAAACAACAGTAAAAATGCCCAAAACACACTCTAACTGTGATGGTTTCCATTGTTTTTTTATTCAGTGAGGTAACAATACTCACACTATTGACAGTACTGAGCTGAAGCTTAACTTTGCAAAATTAAATCGCAAATCGAATCGCAATCGCAATATCTGTCAAAATAATCGCAATTAGATATTTCCCCAAATCGCACAGCCCTAGCGCAGTCAGTGACAAATGAGGAAAACACGGAGGAGTTACCTGTCAACACTCCCGTTTTTGCCGGGAGTCTCCCGTTTTACACACTCATATCCCGCCTCCGCCACCCTCCCGTTTTGTCATTTCTCTCGTAAAACTCACGTATTTTAGTTATTTCTCCTTTGAAACTTCGATGGGAACCGGAACGCATTCGCGTAAACAAGGGGGATTCACTTCGCTTTCTCTTATTAAAACCCTTTCTCTTGTTAGCACTGCTAAAGGTCTGCATATTCCACTCCGCGTTTTCCATTTAATGCTCGCTGCACACAGTTTGTGTCCACTCACTGGAGACGACAGATCGTTCCATCGTCAGGTAGATGCAGACTGCATTGTAGTCTACATTACAGCTAGTGTTTGATCTGCAGAAGTAACATTTTCGTAGTTTTTAAAGTGTTTCTGTCGGTAATGTATTGTTAATGCTCTTGGTCTACTGTAACAGTATTTTTGAAAGCGTTTTTACACCACATTTGCTGTTGTTGTTACACTTTCTATGCCTTTACAAAAAAAACGTGTTATGAAAAGAGTTTTGCGTTCTGCAGACAACTCTAAATAAACAGGTAATATAGAGTTTATTTCCAATATTTCCCATACTGTGACCATAAGAATTGCGATAAAATCGTGATTTTTCTTGAAAAAAGAAAAAAAATTGTGATCTGATTTTTTCCCTATATCGCCCACCCCTAATTTCAATGTCTGCTCTATGCCTCCAGCTCCTGCAGATTCAGCCTCGTATATAAAACCATTTCTGCATTTATGACCGTAGGACTCATGTTTGAATAGTCAGTTGCAAAATCTTTAATAATGAACATGTACTTACAGGCTGTGAGTGAGAGGTGACAGACTGGCCTTGCAAAGTTGGATTTGCCCCAGTTTTTAGAAACCGCTTTTGTGCACGACCAGGTGTACACACTCAGATATTGGAGTTGTACTGTTTTGAAACAGTGTTGTAAATAAAACTTAACCACTGATTTCTAATCGTGTTCTCATTTGGAAGACCTAACTAAGTAGTTTGTCTTTAGTAATAAAACACACAGCGTCTCCACGACATGGCAGCAACAACAACATTACAGCAGCAATAGACACGACTTCTTTCTTTGCGTATACATTTTGGGCGATGTTCTTCAACGCTGCTAACTAGGGCTGGGCCGATAAACAATATATAGAATTGCGATAAAATAAATTCCGACAATGATGATAGGCTGTTGCCATTTTAGCTCGATGTGGATTAATTTTTTACAGCCAATCGGACAGCAAAAATAAACGCGACAATAGCCAGGCAGCCAAAGTACAAAGTCCATTTCATCATACTGCCATTGACAAAAAAGACTCGACATGCAGAGGAAAACACGAGTGGAAGCGACAATGAAAGTGAAACTAACCTCGAGTTGTCATTACGTGGCTTAAGAGCGCAATCGCTGGTAAAACACAACAAATTTGTGGTGCAACTTCAAGCGAGTTAACTGTTAAGGGCTTTTCACACTGGACGCGATAGAGAGACGTGATTTTAAGACGCGATGACACGCTGGAATAAAAACAATAGATCCCCACGAAGCCTTTCACAGTGCACACGATGAATTGTGTGGCGAGTAAGCGATGCGTTTTTAGTTCAACTGTCGATTCCCCCCCCCCGCCTCTTCACGACGAAACGCGCCGACCAATGAGATTGGGGATTCACGTGCCCAGAATCACTGTTGTTACACAAAAGAGTGACACTACAAAAACATGCACAAAGAGGAAGCGCTGTGGCAAGGAATTGCCAAACAAATGGAAATAGATGGTGAGTTTAAAAACTTAGTGAGCTGGCTCAAAATACACTGACGTCAGCTCCACCTATCGGACAAGTGAGCAGTTTTAGAAGGCGATGAATTGTTTTGCATTCACTGTGAAACCATGAATCATCGGCGATTTGTGTCGCATTATTGCATCGCCTTCAGTCTGGAAAGCCGTTTAGCCCTAAACTCATTGCAAAGGCAAGAACAATTTTATTTGCAACATTAAAGCGTACCTCCACCCAAAAACTTGGTTTGATTGTTAGTTTCCAGCGCACGCTCCTTGTTCAGAACGTGTATGCGTCGAGCAATGCTGACATCAGATGCACTGTGATCGCCACACGCATGCGTCGTGTGGCTCTCTGGAGCGTGTGCTGGATATTAACAATAAAATCAGGAAGTGTTAGAATATAGTCGTTATTTTTGTTTGTTTGTGCACAAAAAGTAGGCCACTGGAGTTGCGTGGATTATTTTACGATGTATTTATGCACTTTTAGCGCTTTGAAAGTTTGGTTGTGTTGCCATTTATGGAGGAGCTTGCGTTTTGGGGAAAAACAGAGGACTTACGGATTTAACTTACGGGTTTAACTACTTGAGGCTGAGTAAAAATGTAATTTTCAGTTTTGGCCGGAGGTACTTTTTAACATATCCGCTAACGTGAGCTGGTGCATATGAAACAAACCAGCACTGTACATATTAGAGAAGTGATAACGTGAGTTTGTTTGCACATTAAAAGATTGAACCATTTGCATGATTAAAAAAAAAATTATAGTGTGTGACATGTTTTTGTTGAAAGATTAAGGTTCACTGAATGCATTGAAATCCCACTAATCAAGACATTGCACATTGCAGGTGCAGCTCTTCTATTGAAAGAGGCGTGAGCCAATAGCGTTCGAATGTGAGCATTCGTTTGAATGGTTGAATGTACTGAACGAATCCCCCATTTTTTGACTGTTTCAAGTCAATTGAGTCAAAATGAGATTGAATGAACTGGTACATGTTGCAACAGTGCATGTCTTATTAGGTAATATCAATGACTTGGTTTTCATGACTTCATTTTAACTGGTTGGAAAGTTAAGTTTGGTTTTAAAATTAATTAAAAAAAATTAGAGTTAACATTTTTGCCATATCGCCCAGCCCTACTTCTAACTAAGTGACGTAGAAAAGCGAAGGCGTGTTTAACGAGGCATCTTAGAGAAGTCTGGAGGACCCTCTGCTTTTAAATAAAACATCTCTTTTGGTCATAGACTTAAATTTTTGCCATTTTTCGTGTCGAATATATGCAGGAACAACTTGTAACACATCAAAAATACAGAAAAACTTCACTCCTTTAATGGCTGAGGGTTCAAAACTGCTTCATGTCCGGTAAAGGTGGGCAGAATGACCAAAATCTGTTTCACGGAATGAGTAATTCACGGTAACGATATATTTCACTGTAACAATCTCCTATTTTAATTATATATCTTATACCTTATTTAGATTTCTTAGATTGATTTGATTGATTTATTACAATTCATTTAAATGCTCACCATAATTAAAATGTATGCAAGTTATGAAAATGCACAAAAGATAACAGATTTCTGATAATCGGATTTTATTTATTTATATTTATCTTCTGTAGTATGAAGACAGATAATATGTATAACAATTAAGTATGAATATATGCACATACAATGAGAGCATGGTGTTATAAACTGGTGTTTATGGGGTCTGTGCTGTAGGTGTTCTGTCATCAAAGTCACTCATAAATCACAATCAATGATCAAAAAAATGTCAGTGCAGGAAAAACTGATTGTCAACACACACTAACCGGGTAAACAATCATAACAGACTGGGTCAGCTTTACCAACCGAGCCCTTCAGAAAAAAACAATATCTTAACAGCAAGGTTTTTTGGGAATCGAGATCAAGGTGTAGAATTCAGGTAAAATATGTGAAATATAAAGTGTTTTTTTGAAAACTGAAACATGAACAACTGCTGTTGAGCATCCAAAAAACAATAATCAAGACTTAGAAAATAGGCAAAATAGCACCCCTTAAAGACTTTGTGTGTTTTCCATCAGTGACAGACGATGCCGATAGTGGACAAACTGAAAGAGGCCCTGAAGCCGGGCCGTAAAGACTCCAACGATGAGGGCGACCTCAACAAACTGCTCGCTTCATCCGCCAAGAAAGTCCTGCTGCAGAAGATCGAGTTTGAACCGGCCAGCAAAGGCTTCAGCTATCAGCTGGACATGCTCAAGACCAAATACGTCATCCTGAATCCCAAGAATGATGGTGCAGCAGCGTACAGACCTCCAGAGGCCACTCAGATTAAAAGACAGAGTAAGATGGCATCGCTCTTCAGATTTGATCAGAGTTGACTCGCTGTAAGAGCTGAATGAATGATGTAATGGTACCTGTGTTTTCCTCCAGTCTCTGAGGGTCTGATCAGCGGACAGAGCGATGGAATCCCTGCTCCGCAAAAAATGCTCTTTCCCGGGAACAAGCTCTCCATGAAGTGGGAGAGGGTGTATCGGGTGGGAGCCGGTCTTCACAACCTGGGCAACACCTGCTTTCTCAACTCCACTGTCCAGTGTCTCACGTACACCCCACCGCTAGCCAACTACCTGCTGTCAAAAGAGCACAGCCGAGCCTGTGAGCAAAACTTACGACCTGCAAGAGCAAACACGAAATGAATTACGTTTTAGAGTAGTGTTCATATGCACAGTTAGACTTAAAATGATTCATACCCTAGGTAAAAATGATCAAGAAAGCCTGTAAAATAAATCTGCAACGTTAAGTTTTTGGATCTTTTCTTGAAAAATCAGTTACAAAAATGTTACAAAAGTCGAACCTTTCATTGGAGAATAAGAAGTGACTGGAAAGCGGGATGGTCATGAGGTTTTTGATTTACACAAAGGGTCCTTTTTTATCCCTGTGTGCAATAAAAAAGGTACCCCATGTGTAAAATTCAATCTGCTGCTGTATATTTAATGTTTTGGGACACATTTTCTGCTGGAGATATCTTGTTTAGATAGATGGCATCATTGATTCTAGCAAATAAAAATCTAAACCTGACTGTCCCCGCTGGGAGTCACGTAATGGGCCACGTTTGGATTTTCCAAAAGGACAATGATCTCTAAACAAACATCAAAATCAAAACAAAAATGGGTCACTGATCAAAAACTAAGCTTCTGCCATGGCCATCCCGCTTTCCAGACATGAACCCTATAGAAAATGAGTGGAGAGAACTGAAGAGGAGAAGCACCAACATCTAGCTGGAAATCTGAAGGGTCTGGAGCGAGTCTATATTAAATGAATGGTCTCAATCTTGTGTCAGATGTTCTCCAAATAGACATTATAAGTGAAGACACAGAGCTGTTATCTTGTTGTTAAAGGGTATAAATAATTATGAGCAATGTGTATTAGAGAAAATCACATTTATTTTAAAATGACATCCCCCCCTTTATAATTTTTATTCTCTAACGAAAGGTTAGATTTTTCAAGAAAAGATCTTGAAGACTTAACAATGCAGATTTTTTAAAAAGCATTTCTTGATTATATTTACTTAGGGTATGAATTATTTTGAGCTTAAGTGTAGCTAGAAGTGTTTGTGGTAACAATTTCTATGAAGCCCGTGCTCATAATGAATTGTAACTGCGTTTCTAATAATTTATAACCAAGTAGTAGTGTTTTATAAATATATTTATACACACATCAAGAACTATACCCTATTATAATAACAGTTATAATACTGTTTATAATTAAATTCATTGCCCATGCTTATAATGAATTATACACTGGTTTATTATAATATAATGATAATAAAACAATTGTGTTGGGAGTTTATAGTTGTGATGCCCTATAAATACATTTAACATTTATAAATGCATCACTGATAGCTTTAAGTAAAGTCAAAACATAAAATGCAATTTCCACAATGCAAATGTTGAGAAAACTTATTACACGGCTCGTTACTCCCAGATAACGACCCCCTCAAAACTAAGAACACGGTAATCCGGATGCTGTAAATCATTTTGACAAATAAAATTTAATATTACACAAAAATTTAATGTAAATATGTCTTTTAATCACATATGACATTATATTTACAATTGAATAAACCAAATTGCCTATTTCTGACATTTGGACGTTGTTTCTTACCTTAAAACCGAAAGTAAACCGCTTTTCCTCACAGAAGGTCTGCATTCGGTAAAATAAGATATTTAAAATGTACATTTCATGTCCAGTTTTTTGTGGCAATTATAGCCATGTAATAAGCGGGGTAATGCACAAGCAGCCGGCTGTTATCGAGAAATAAGCCCCTTCAGTGTGATACAAGATTCTCATGTCGGGGCTTATTTCTGCAATAACAACCAGCTGTGCCTGTACATTATCCCTTACATGAAGGTGTGCTCATTATGTGCTCATTACTAATTCTTATATAATTCTTTATTGGTAGATGTAGCTACTTAACAAGAATACTTTAAATAACAAAAACAGAATCGGAAGTGCTTACAATGATTTAATTAACATCTTACATACTAACATAACACAGATTTTTTAAAACCCTCAGATTCCTGAGTTTAAATAGTTTACATTTACATTTATTCATTTGGCAGACGCTTTTATCCAAAGCGACTTACAATTGAGGAAAACAGCAAGCGATTCGTCTAAGTAAGCAATATTCACGAGAGGTGCTAGTAATACAAGGTTTCAAATACAACGTCAAGATAGTATAAGCAAGTATATAGAGAACATTAGAAAAGGAAAAATAGGGGTAAAATGAAAAATGTTTTTTTATTTATTTATTTTTTTTGTTTTTTTTAATATTTTTTTTTTTTTTATGAGACAGTTAAGTGCTCATAGAAGAGGTGGGTCTTCAGCTGTTTTTTGAATTGTGAAATTGATCCAGCAGTCCTGATGGAAACAGGAAGATCATTCCACCAGCCGGGAACGGAGAAAGAAAATGTCCTTGAGATGGATCTCATGCCTCTCTGTGAAGGAACAATGAGGCGCCGCTCGTTTTCAGACCGCAGACTTCTGGAGGGGATGTAGGTCTGTAAGAGAGAGTTGAGGTAGATGGGTGCTGTGTTAGTGGCTGTTCTGTAAGCAAGCACCAGTGCCTTGAACTTAATGCGTGCCGCTACTGGGAGCCAGTGTAGAGAGATGAGCAGAGGTGTGACATGTGCTCTCTTGGGCTCATTGAAGACCAGGCGTGCAGCAGCATTCTGGATCATTTGCAGAGGTTTGAAGGCACAGGCTGGGAGACCGGCCAGAAGAGCATTACAATAATCCAGTCTAGAAATGACAAGTGCCTGGACGAGAAGCTGTGTTGCATGTTCTGTTAAGAACGGTCTGATCTTTCTAATGTTGTACAATGCAAACCTGCATGACCGAGTTGTTTTAGTAACGTGATCCTTAAAAGTCAGCTGATCATCCATGATTACCCCAAGATTCCTGACTGAAGTCGATGGGGTTATCTTAGATGGACCAAGTTGGATGGTAAGCTGGTGCTGTTCTGACGGGGTGGCAGGAAGGACGAGAAGCTCAGTCTTGGCCAGGTTGAGTTGCAGGTGATGATCTTTCATCCAAGAAGAGATGTCAGCCAGGCAGTTGGAGACTCGTGTGGCTAGCGTGGAATCGTCTGGATGAAATGAGAGGTGAAGTTGAGTGTCATCAGCATAACAATGGTAGGAGAATCCATGTGCTTGTATGATGGAACCCAGTGATGTGGTGTATATGGAGAAGAGCAGAGGTCCAAGAACCGATCCTTGTGGGACCCCGGTGACTAGTTGGTGTGATTTGGACACTTCACCTCCCCAAGCTACCTTGAAGGACCTATCTGCGAGGTAGGATTTAAACCAGGAGAGTGAAGTTCCAGTGATGCCCAGTGACGATAGGGTAGACAGAAGAATGTGATGGTTAACCGTGTCGAAGGCTGCAGAAAGGTCTAAGAGAATGAGAACAGATGATTTGGACTCAGCTCTTGCCCTCCTTAGGGCTTCTGTAACTGTTAGTAGGGCAGTTTCGGTTGAGTGACCGCTCTTAAAGCCTGACTGGTTGGTGTCCAGCCTGTTGTTTTGGGTGAGGAAGGTAGACACCTGATTGAAAACAACCCGTTCAAGTGCTTTAGCTATGAACGGAAGGAGAGAAATGGGTCTATAATTCTCCAGTAGGGAAGTGTCATGTGTGGGTTTCTTAAGCAGCGGGGTTACCCGGGCCTGCTTGAATGCAGTGGGGAAAATTCCTGTATTAAGAGATGTGTTAATGATATGAGTTACTGATGGTAGGAGTGTGGGTGAGATGGCTTGTAGTAGATGTGAGGGGATGGGGTCTAACGGGCAGGTGGTTGGGTGAGTAGAGAGCAGAAGTTTAGAGACATCATCCTCTTTAAGAGGAGAGAAAGAGGAGAGAAGATGGTCTGCTGTGTGTATGTGCGATGTGAGATCATTGATGGGTGGAGCTGAAAATTGTCTGCTGATAGACCTAGTTTTGTCTGTGAAGTAGCTGGCAAAGTCATTAGCCGTTAGGGAGTTAGACGGAGGTGGTGGAGGGGGACAGAGGAGAGTTTTAAATGTTTTGAAAAGCTTGTGGGAGTCTGAGGCGCTGCTAATTTTTTCATGGAAGAATGCAGATTTAGCAGTGTGAATGTCTGCAGAGAAGATAGAGAGTGAAGCTTGATACTTACAGAGGTCAGCGATGTCTTTTGTTTTGCGCCATTTCCTTTCAGTCGCTCTGAGTTTAGCCCGGTGTTCCCGGAGGGTATCGGACAACCAGGGACTGGAAGGAGTAGCACGTGCTGGCCTGGAGGAAATAGGACAGATAGTGTCTAGACACGAGGTTAGTGTTGTGAGAAGTGTGTCTGTGGCAGAATTAACATCTAGTGATGCAAAGTGTGTGAAGGATGGAAGGGAGGTTTCTATGACAGATGAAAGATGGGCAGGAGAAAGGGAGCGCAGATTCCGCCTAAATGAGACTGGCAGCGGAGTTGGTGAGTTGCGGGAATGCAGTATTAAATTAAAAGTGATGAAAAAGTGATCAGAGACGTGCAGAGGTGTAATCAAGGTGTTCTCTGTATCACAGCTGCGTGTGTAGATAAGATCAAGTTGGTTACCTGACTTATGGGTACCTGTGGTGGGGACTAGTTGGAGATTGAAGGAGGTAAGCAGTGAGTGGAAGTTTGAGGCATAAGGCTTCTCTAGGTGGATGTTGAAATCCCCAAAGACAAGAAGCGGCGAGTCGTCCTCAGGGAAAGACGAGAGCAGCATGTCTAGTTCTTCTAGAAATTCGCCCAGTTGACCTGGAGGGCGATAAATAACTACAATGTGGAGTTTTAATGGAGAAGTAATAGTTACGGCATGGAATTCAAAAGAATTGGTGTTGACTACGGAGGGGTAGGTGGAGAACTTCCAGTGTTTGGAGATGAGAAGACCGGTGCCACCACCTCTCCCATGCTGGCGGGGAGTGTGAGAGAAAGAGAAATTACTAGAGAGAGCTGCAGGGGTTGCTGTGTTCTCAGAAGTAATCCAGGTTTCAGTTAATCCTACAATACTAAGAGCAGAGTGGGAAGCAAATGCAGGGATGAAGTCAGATTTATTTACAGCAGATTGACAATTCCAGAGACCAATGGAAAGAGAGAGTGGAAGAGTAGAAGAGGTACAGATAGTGCGAAGGTTGGCGGGATTGCTCCGCCTTCCTCTGGTGAGAGAGTGTCGTGGGCGAGAGACCACAGGAATGAATTGGAAACACATGCTGTGCGAGTGAGTATAGAAAAGGCGAAAAAGAAAGTGAGAGAAAACAGTAAAAAAGGATTTTTTTAGATAAGATACTACTGTGCGTTGTCGGTTTCGTTGTTCGGTTGAGTCGCGCAGGACGAGTCGAATGGTCTTTACCTCTTCGGTCTTCACGCGAGGAGGGCTGAACGCTTCCGCGCCAGCACCTCAATCTGTATTAAATGGGTTGGTAATCACGTGCTAATCACGTTATGAGTGGGAACAGCTGCCCGTGCGTTTCAAATTAGCAAGACAAAGCCTAAATGAACACGCAATGGCTCAAGTCGAATCTAATGCTGGACTCTTCCGGACTTAAGTGCTAATTTATCCAAAGGTGAAAAGCTTTCCTGTAATCTAAAATCAACTAGCTGCAAACAACACTCCAAAGCACCATAGACTTATAAGGAAAATAGATCAGAGAACGAAATAATTCTCACTACTTAGCAAATATATCACCTAAGCGTCATACAACAGAAACATATAATATACACCGAACACTTACGCGTGCGCTCTTGCCGTGACTACAGACTACTCGCTTATCCTAGTTGTATCTTGACCAAATATTGTCCTATCCCAACAAACCATACATCAATAGAAAGCTTATTTACAGCTTTTAGATCTCAATTCAATCTCAAAAAGACTGGTTTTGTGATCCAGGGTGACATATCGCTTTATTGCTTCCTAATCTCTCTGGAAGTCACTTTGGATAAAAGTGTCTGCTAAATGACTAAATGTAAATGTAAAGCCTGGAGATGATCAAGTGCATAATTTTGAACGTATATTTTCAAATAGTAATATGCATTTTGAGGGACTATAGCTTTTAACAAGTCAAACATTTATAGTCAAACAAACTCTTGGCATGTGATGAAATATAATATAATTAATATAAAATATAGAACATAATTAATTTATTGCATAATGAAAGAAATCATAACTAAAAAATAATGACGTTATAGCAATGCAGTCATCATCTTTATAACTACATTTGTGGAGCCTTTAAACTAACTTATTTATAAATTGGTGTATAATTCATTATAAGCATGGGCAATGAAAATGAAAGTGCATTGCATATAACTACTTATAATACAATGATTATAACCGTTATAATAATGGTTCTTGATGTGCCTGTATAAATATTTTTATATAACACTACTGCTTGGTTATAAATGATTATAAACACAGTTACAATTCATTATGAGCATGGACTTCATAGAAAGTGTTACCATGTTTATGTATTTCATGGGGATGCTCTGAATGGGTTTTTTTCTGTCTCCTGCAGGTCATCAGTCTGGATTCTGTATGATTTGTGTGATGCAGAATCATATCATCCAAGCCTTTGCCAACACGGGCAATGCCATCAAACCAGTGTCATTCATCCGAGACCTAAAGAGTAAGCTACAACACTTTACAAATGACTTCCTGAGCTGAAAGATGACTTTACAGTTACTGGAAGTAACTTGCTGATGGCCGTGAGTGACGTTGAGTCATGCGATTAAGTTTCCACATGCTCCTGAGAGTTTCATTTCCTTGTCCCTTTCTGACAGTTGTAGTGGCCTCTGACATGGGCAGTTTTTGTTTATTCTGCTCTTTTAGAAATTGCTCGTCATTTCCGTTTCGGCAGCCAGGAGGATGCTCACGAGTTCCTGCGCTACACCATTGATGCCATGCAGAAAGCTTGCCTCAACGGTTATCCAAAGTAAGAGCGAAACTTGTGTTATTGAACCCTGAGAATCTGTCCTGGAGATCTATCGTCCTGCAGAGTTCAGCTTCAACCCTAATGAGATACACCTGTCTGTTATTTTTTGAGTAATTCAGAAGACCTTGATAAGGTGCTTCAGGTGTGTTTGACTAGGGTAGGAGCTGAACTCTTCAGGATGGTAGATCTGCAGGACCAGGATTGGGCACCCTTGTTGTAGATTATTGTCCTGTTGCATGCCCAATACTGGCCAAGCTTTATATGTTGCACAGATGGCCGCACATTTGACCAGAATACTTCAGCGTACAGCAGAGTTCATGGTCAACTCAATGACAACAAGGTGCCTAGGTTCTGTGGCTACAAAACACCTTTGGCATGGGGTGTTTGTGCTGATTAGGGCTGCAACAAACGATTATTTTGATAATCGACTCATCTATTGAATATTAGAGTCATTAATCAGTTATTTGTTGATTATTTCAACGACTAATCAGAAGGTTTGTCTGTGTTTAATGGCTCTGGGGAATAATGGACTCTTTTGTTCACAGACTTGACCGGCAGACACAAGCCACCACTTTGGTCCATCAGATATTTGGAGGATATTTGAGGTCACGAGGTAATCCACTAACACACCACACAAAAAAATGAAAGATATATGTAACATACGGTCATGTGAAAAAGCTAGGACACACTTGAATTTGATGGTTTTTCATATCGGCACATAATAGAACATCATGTGGTCCATGGCAGGCCTTAAAATGAGGTAAATGATGAACAACAACAACACATGACATATTACATAATGTCATAACAAAATTTAGCAAACATGGAAAAGTCATAGTTGACAAAGTAAGGACACCATATGATTTAATTACTTGTAGATCAAATAGCTTGAAGATATATCTTTTTCTTTATGCCAATTCCTCACATTGTTCTGGAGTAATTTTGTTTGAACTTTAGTTCATTGAGGTTGGTGGGCATTTGCCTATGCACAGCTCTATGAAGGTTTCGCCACAGCATTTCAGTCGAGATGAGATGTGGTCTTGACTGGGCTATTATTCTTTTCTTTTTTCAGCCATTTTGTTGTAGTTCAGGGGTGTCCAATCCTGGTCCTGGAGATTTATCGTCCTGCAGAGTTCAGCTTCAACCCTAATGAGATACACCTGTCTGTTATTTTTTAAGTAATTCAGAAGACCTTGATAAGGTGCTTCAGGTGTGTTTGACTAGGATAGGAGCTGAACTCTTCAGGATGAAGGCATGTTAATCTGAGCTTTTCCACTATCAAGCCAGAAGGTGGCGTGCTATTGCGTGCCAGGGTCAGTCGTGTTTACACAGTCACTTCCGGGGCTTGATCGTGCCTCACCAGGGTTTACAGTACTCGGGGCCAACGGGCAGGGTGAGCTTGAGGAGAGGTTAAGTTCAAAAGTGGAGATTATTTGAGTCAGAGGAACTGTGGCAGCGGCAAGACATGTTTTACTTTATAAACGCGTGCAGATAATTACAGATTAAATGCAAAATAGTATATTGCCAGCATTGATGTAAGCGTAATACTTAAATAAAGAAATACTATTATGCTATTATATTTGAGTCTACTGGGCCATTATAAATAGTGAAAATTATTACAAACTGTGGGCTGTTTAAGACGTTGATGATTTAATAAAAACTTCACATTCTTGATTGTCCGATAGTCACCTTTAGTTTAATGCAAATAAGGTCCTTGTTATCAGACAGTTATTGGTATTGATGCCTATTACTGATAGGCCTTAATTTTAAAGGGGTCATGCCCTGACAGACCAAATTTCCCTTGATCTTTTCACATATAAGAGGTATTCATATTGTTTAGAAATTCCAAGCAAGTGTCATATCCTATTATGCCCTTGTCATCGATAATGAAGCCATATAAAGTTGAATCTAATCTAATCTAATATATACGAATAGATTCATATTTATAAGATCTGCCTACAGCCAGATAACAAAACCTACTAGTTTTACATCATTGCATTGTTAGCTCCGCCCACCGTCGTTCATTCTCACTCTAGTACATGCACTATCATGTAAGATGATGACGCGCTGATTCTGTGCACACAAGCCGGTGTTTGCTATCGCTAGCAATTCATTTAGATGTTTTCTTTCGAGGTAAAAGCTTTAATTGCTGTACTTGTGTGATTGTTTAAGGGTCTGTGACATGAATAAGCACATAATGTGCTTAGAAAGACAGATTGAGAAACTGTATAGGATTGAAATTGGGGTTGTGCAGCAGCGTGTCTCTCTGAGAACAGTGTTGATATCTGTGCTAATCGTTGTTTTTTTTGCAGTGCATGCAAAAACTATTTTGGATGCAAACATCAGTTTTAACAAGTAAACATGACGCACTGATTCTGTGCACACAATAGGGGAAAGATGTGTCTGCTGTGGCTAGCGATTCATTTATGTTTTCTTTAGCTGTAATAACTTAAATAATTGTAATCATGTCATTGTTTAAGTGTTTGTGGCATGAATACAGGCATAATGTGCTTAAAAAGACTGTTTGTGAAGCTGTGTCAGAGCTCCAGACCAAAGTCATTTGGTTTGGTGTATTCAGAGTTTAAACTTCTTAGCATCAATTAATAACAAAGGTTGTCTGCCTCTTTTTAAATAAGCAGAACCAAATCTGCTGTCATCTGCATGTAAATGCAGCATTTTAAGACTTTCTGAACACATTTACATATTTATTTTTGTGTACAAAAACACATTTAAAGCGCCAACGAGTTACTTCTGCTCACTGTTGCCCCATGTGGTTGATAAGCGATTTGTCTGCTTTAGTGTCGTAAAAACTGTCACAAAGATTTTCCGCTGGCAGCTCAATACCGAGGGGCAATCTTCCGGTCTCACTCGTGAAACCAACACGGAAGTGACTTAAACTGTAATTTATCATCTGGCTGCTAGAGGCTGGCTCCAAAACAGAGCAGAATCTCATTGAGCCCCGTGTTAAAACGGCCATCTTTACAGCACGAGTTTGTTTACAAAGCTGATTGACCCGGCCGACTACAGGGCTATACTACAACCTCAAAGTAGCAGCTGTTTGTTAGAAATTAGCACATAGCGTGCTAGCTACATAGAACACTTGTATTTACCAAAACACAACGCATGGACGTGAATGTGTTTGTAACCTATAGTAATTTTCTTTTGTTCTTTTTCGGAAGTCACTAAACACTCGTGACCAGGCGTTGCGTTTTGTGTAAAATATGTAATATCTACACTCAACCCGTTAAGAAAACAGCGCATAGCATGTACATATATATATATATAACGATGACATTAGCCTACTCAACGACTGAACTGTTGAACAATTACGTGGTTTACTTTTCTGAACTAAGGAATCTGCAACTTTCATGACGAGACACATGACATGCTAGCTATCGACATCGGCAACAATGTATTATCTGTTTTTGCCCTATAGGAGCCAATGGCTCCTTTACTGATATTTTTGTGTGGAGCCCTGCGTATGTGTATGTTATCTTGGCAGCATGTCTTTCAGCAGCAGCTGTCAATCATAGGATGGGGCGGGTAAACCGAAGGCTCTTAAAGTGGAAATGCACAAATCAGACTTTTTCTGAGAGGATTTAAATCAGGCTGGCAAAAAGGCTATAAATAACTTACATTTGTATGCTTTTTTGGGGGAAAAAACTTTAATAATATTATAATTACACCTCAGGGAATGAAAAAGGCATGTCCTGACCCCTTGAATAGCTGTCTGACAGGAATATTTTATTTTTCTGTGATGTGTTCACCTGTTTAAATTTTCTGAGATGCAAAAGTCATATTAGAAAACTAGACATGTGACCCTGGATAACAGTCTTAAGTAGCACGAGAACATTTGTAGTAATAGCCAAAAATACATTGTATGGGTCAAAATTTGCCATCCTTCTTTTATGCCAAAAATCTATAGGATATGAAGTAAAGATCATGTTCCATAAAGAGATTGTGTAAATTTCCTACCATAAATATATAAAAACTTTATTTTTGTGAGTAATATGCTATGCTAAGGACTTAATTTGGACAACTTTAAAGGCGGTTTTACCAAGTGTCGGTGAAACAAGGTAACGTAGCCTAAGCCTATGTTCGCTGATTTTAATCCCATACTGTATTTGTAGCGATGTCGTGATGCGGTTTGACTAGATATGATGTTTAGCTTTGATGTTTTTAAGTAGTAAACATATTCACGTTCAATTGCAAGAGAGTATGGCCTAAAAAAAAAAGAACCCCTTCGCACGCACGCACGCACCCTCGTCTCTCTCACGCGCCAGTCAGACCAATCACGGCAATGCATCACATATGCTTAAACTTTTATGTAGCCACGCAACAATAATTTCTGCATGCATTCACTGTAGCCTTTACACCGGGACGTGATGTTGTGACGCGATTTTTGGAACGGATGCTTCACCTAAAATGCACCGCGATGCATTAGGCAAGCCAAATGCAGCGTTCTATTGAAAATGAATGTATGTATTTCTGCCGTACCAAACTGCAATGAAGCAACTGGTCTGACTGGGGCGTCACTCTTCCTCACGCACGGCACGCGCGCGTGCGCACACACAGACAGGTTGCTAGGTTACCATAGCAAATAGGCTCACCCCAGAAATTATATATTATTTGTATATTTAATATTTACTTTGATGTCAGGGCTAGATTAGCTACAGCATGAAAACTGTTGTGCATATTAATAAATTAAAGAGCTTTATCCGATTTAAAAAATGTATCCGATTAATCGATTAATCGATCAAGTGCTAGATTAATCGATTACAAAAAGAATCGATAGCTGCAGCCCTAGAAAGCTTATTTATTCAGCTTTTAGATGATGTAAAAATCTTAATTTAAAAAAATTGACCCATAAGACATATGTTATAATGTTTTCATTTTTTTTTTTACATGTTCAAAGATCTGGTAATATAACAAACTATACAGATGTACCTGCATTAACACAAAATACATATAAGCAGGGCTGACTAATTTAGATTGTTTGTTGGTGTGTTATGTAAAGTATTTACATATACATTTATGCATTTGGCAGACGCTTTTATCCAAAGCAACTTTCATTGCATTATACATTTCACATTTGTTTCTAAGTATGTGCAATCCCTGGGATTGAACCCATGACCTTGGTGTTGCTAGCGCCATGATCTATCCACTGAGCTACAGGAAAGCAGAGTATGTGAACACTTTTATCTGGAAATCACTCTGTGTGGTATGACGCTTATTGATTTGATATTGTCTAATGTAACAGCAATTGGATTAAACAACTGAGTGTAACGTTAGGTCACAAAGCAAAGGTACACAGAAATCTTATTTCAAATGATTTTTGTGTAGATATATATTACAAGTTGTTGCATTCATAAGGGCTTTTCACACTGGACGCGATAGAGCGACACGAATTTAAGACGCGATGACACGCTGGAATAAAAACAATAGATCCCCACGAAGCCTTTCACAGTGCACATGATGAATCACGCGGCGAGAAAACGATGCGTTTTCAGTTCAACCAGTGTGTTGACTTCCTCTCCGTGACGAAACGCGGCGACCAATGAGATTGGGGATTTATATCACATGCCCGGAGCCACTGTTGTTAGACAAAAGAGCGACATGGTGGCACAGAAAGCTGTTTTGAAAACCAGTGTAAACATCGGAGAAAAAGAACTCTATCTCTAGCCGTCGTTGGTGCCGGAGAAGAGAGAACTTTTTCATAAAAGTCACACAGACTACAAAAACATGAGCAAAAAGGAAGCGCTGTGGCAAGGAATTGCCGAACAAATGGCAATAGATGGTGAGTTTAAAAACTTGGTGAGCTGGCTCACAATACTCTGACGTCAGCTCCACCTATCGGGCAAGTGAGCAGTTTTAGAAGGCGATGAATGTGAAACCATGAATCGCTGCAGATTCGCGTCGCTTTATTGCATCGCCTTCAGCCTGGAAAGCCCTTTATACTGTATAAACTTTTTGCGTAAACTTGAACACAAAGAACACAAAGATGGCTTCAAGTGTACTTTGCGTAATACAGAGATGCTTTGTTCAAAGCATATTTTAGTTCATATTCATGGCACAAAATGGCACAGTTGAGTACACACAGATGGAATTTTCTTAAGAAGTATTAAAGATTAATTGTTAGCATATTAAGTACAAAATGAGTGCATGAAAATAGAGTGCTTTAGTACATTATGGAAGTGCAGATGGGCCAGCTGTGCTCCAGCGGTCTCTCTGCCATCAGCTTATGCTCTGGTGTGTTCGTCTGCTTCTGCTCTTCTTTCAGTTTAGTATGGGCCAGTTCACTTCTCAACCAAAGCCCTTGCCGCTCCCAGAGCTTTGCTGATGCTGGTCTCTTTAAGGGATAGTATGCTGAATAGTAACCTGAAGTGTGTTCCCAGTAGAGGTGTGAATCTTCACTGGTTCCTCGATTCGATTACGATTATTATGTTAATGATTTGATTTGATATCACAAAAAATTAAAATTACTGCACATTGCTACATTTTTATCAAAGAATGCAAGAAGTCAGATGCAGTATATGAACTCCTTTTTTATTTTATTTTTCTGCTCCCAGAAAGTATACTTGGCAAATTTAAGTATACTTCTTTTTAGCAAACAAGAAACACCTGTTCTGTAAAACTAATAAACATTAGGGAAAATTAAAAGTGCATACAACTGTGTATTTAAGTACTTATAAACAGTATAGTACAGTGTACTTTATTAAATATTTAAATGTTGACAAATTACAATTCATATAAATGCTCACCATAGTTAAATATGAAAATGTACTAAAAAGATAACCGATTAAATTCTGATAATTCAGATATTATTTATTTATATTTATTTTCTGGCTATATCATATGTATTCAATAGAAAGATAGACAATATGTATAACAATTGAGTATGACTATATGCACAAACAATGAGAGTACACGTATATGACTGATGCTATAAATTGGTGTTCACTGTTCAGCTGTCGCTCTTCATTGCGCTTCATTCTCTATTAGATGCGCATAGACTTAATTTAAGTGTTTTGCGACTCTTTGTATTTAGGTTTGTTTATCTGTGTGCTTGTCTTTGCACTGCGAGTCTCTGTTGACTCCACGCGCGTCTCCCAAAACTGTTTTAGTGGCACGTCACATCAAAGCGTGCACGCGGCGAGCATCATCGCACGTTTCAACACAAGTTTCGCCTTCGCTCGCCTAAAGTTCAACTTTATTAAAACTATTATCAGCTTTACAAAGCGATCTGACTAAACTACGTGAGAATGAGCTTTTTATCTGCACCAGCAGGAGAGAGAGAAAGCGCCACACGCACAGATACCTGCACGAGCACTGAAGGTTAAAGAGAAAGCACTGCACTGGAGCGGATCACGAAACTAAAAACGAAAGAATATTTCTTTTGTTCATTTGATATGGGCGGATTAATGTTTTTTCATCATAACGTCATATAAGCCAAAATGAGCCCAGACGTCGGCTTTTAAAATACTGGGTGCTTTTTTTTCTTACTCACTCTTGTGTCTCGCCGTTAAGATGACAGCCGTTAAGTAACCGGACCGCATGATGGTGCACGTGATTTACCACGCACATGTGACACGCTCTATGAGGGCCATTGAACACAGCACTAGACGCAGGACAGCTCAACAGCTGCTGCACTTGCGTCTCAGAGAAAGCTTAAAATTGCCCCCATCAGTGGAAATACACAGTTAATGGTTTCTGTTGTCTTTTACTGCATTACGCTGCTCGCCAGTTGCAGAGTTGAACTTTCTTTTAACTTTAGCATCGTGTTGTATGAATGCGTTTTATGTGCGAGATGCTCATGCTGTATGTCACGTAGCCTATGTGCATGATAGTCACTGACTCAAAGGTGCTGCTATTTTCAGTTTTTTTACTATCATTTACTGTTGTAATTTTGAATTTGGGTTCACCTCTGACATTGAATGTCTGACCAAGAAATATTTAGAATTTATCTTATTTTATATTATGTCTGAACATGTATGTTTGAGTTTGTGCAATTTTTAATGTATTTTGTTTTAATGTATTTATTCAGAGTCGACTCCTTTTTTCCAAAGCCAATAACTTTGTTATTCGTTCACTTTTAGCTTTACAATTTGGCAGACTGCTTACGTTCTCACACAGCAACTTTACACACTGTATGAAATGTCATTTTAAGGACATTGTAATTCCTCTTTAACAAGATATATTCACAAAATATACATCATAAAGGTACAAGGGTTTACTGTCAATATATGATCTCTGTTTTGCGATATAGATGCTTTAGCATCATATAATATATTAATTTGTGACTGGAGTGCAAATAACAACATGCAGAATAAAAACGTGACTTCATACCTTTGTTTTGATATAACGATAGCAAGTCGAATCCAATCTGTCGCTGCTGTGTGAAAAGTCCATGAAAACAGTCTAGTGGAATACATCCAATGGCCTTTTTCATCCAATGGCCTTCTTCATCCAATGGCCTTCATGCTAAACATATGTAATCAATTATTTACATCAGATTTAGCCTAAACAGCTTGCCCTCCATCATTGTCAAGAGTTTCTTATTGTTTCATGAGTTCGAGGGAGTGATACATGCCTTTGTGTCATCACGACTTGATTACTGTATAATTCCCTTTATATGGGAACAAGCAAATCAAATATTAATTGACTCAAGATGGTTCAAAATGCAGCTGCCAGACTTCGAACTGGCTCCCGCAAATTCGATCATATCTCCCCTATACTATGCTCTCTGCATTGGTTGCCGGTTTTGCTATAGAATCGAGTTCAAAATTGTATTGTTTGTTTTTAAAGCTCTGAATGAAACAGGTCCCGATTATTTGTGTGATCTTTTAAACCCATTCACATCTGTAAGATCGCTGAGGGCCTCTGAACAAAGAATGCTGTTAGTCCCGAGATCTAGATTGAAGTTGAGGGGGACCGTGCCTTTTCAAAAACTTTGGAACAGTCTCCCAGTCTCCCTCCGACTACTCTCCTCTGAGTCTGAATTTTAATCTAAGTTAAAAACGTATATTTTTTGTAAGGCATATGACTCTCCTTAGAGTATGTGCTGAGCAGAGCTGATATAGGCGTAAGTAACGATATGTAACAAAATGTAATATGAAAAACGGATATGTTTAAAGATCAGCCGAGAATGTAATCACAACATAAACTTCATATATACAAGTAAAATGTACATTTTGTCATGCCAGTGAAGCACACTTAAATTGAATTGTACATAAATGCACAACATGAGATTGAAACCAACAAGACTTGAACCAACATCTAGCCAGAGCAGCACAGAGCAAAACGTATGTGAGAAGCAAACAGGATATGTAGAGTTTGAATGACAAAATTAAAGAGAATGAAATGCAATTTTAGACTTTACGTTTACATTTACATTTATGCATTTGGCAGACGCTTTTATCCAAAGCGACTTACATTACATTGTACTATACATTTGTACATTTTGTATAGTAAGCAAGTGGGGGTTATTAGGTGTCTTGCTCAAGGGCATCTCAGCCGTTACCCGCCAGACCTGAGAATCAAACCAGCAACCTTCTGGTCATGAGTCCAACTCTCTAACCACTGGGCCACGACTGCCACGACAATGGCATTTAAACACAACACTCACACCACTCGAGCTTCGAAGTTGATCAGGTGTGCCACTCAGTTGACGTGCTCGACCCAGGATCCCGAGGAGCGCTCAAGGAATCCGTAGACACGGATTAAAAAAGATTATGAGCAAAAATAGCAAGTTTTCAAAGCTGTTCCCAATTTTGGCACGGACGCCCAGTCGGATGTGTCGATGAAGTGTAAGTTTCATACCGATAGATCAAACAATGGCCGAGATACGGCCTCAGATCCATTTTTGGGTCAACTCTGAAAAGTTTGCGACGACATAACTTTTGAACAATGGCGAAAATCACAATTCTGGAGCATCAGGTCTGTGCAGCTCAGCCCAAAGATCACCTGAGCCAATTTTCATGACAATCGGTCACAATTTCTAGGACTAGTAGTGAAAAAACACAATACTGTACTTTTCAAGATGGCCACTACTGTAATAGGCGGAGTCTTAATGTAAGGCATGGAATGCGATGAATGTGACGAGTGTATGACATGTGCCGGGTAGAATTTCTGTAGATCAATGGGTTCAACAGTTACAGCCGTTTGAAAGGTGAATTTTTATCTGCTGGTGGTGCTATATGTGGGGCAGTTGTGGCCTAATGGTTAGAGAGTCGGACTCGTATCCAGAAAGTTGCTGGTTTGATTCTCAGTACCGGCAGGTAACAACTGATGTGTCCTTGATCAAGGCACCTTACCCCTGTTGGCTCCCCGGGCGCTGCAGTGATAGCTGCCCACTGCTCTCGGTGTATGTGTGTTCATGACTTGAAGTGTGTGTGTTCACTATTCACTGGTTGGGTTAACCAGTGGGCAGGCAGTTGGGCAGTCGTGGCCCAGTGGTTAGAGAGTTGGACTCATGATCAGAAGGTTGCTGGTTCGATTCTCAGGGCTGACGGGTAACGGCTGAGGTGCCCTTGAGCAAGGCACCTAACCCCCACTTGCTTACTATACAAAATGTACAAATGTATAGTCCAATGTAGTGTAAGTCGCTTTGGATAAAAGCGTCTGCCAAATGCATAAATGTAAATGTAAATGCAGAGGTCACATTTCAGGTATGGGTCACCATATCTGACAAACAGGTCACTTTCTATAGAGTAAGTGCTAGAGACCCCATAATTGGTCACATGACTGTTGAGGATCACCTCTACGAGTGTGCCAAATGTAATAATTTTCCTACCTACGGTTAATAGGGCTGCCATAGACTCCCATTGGGGAAGAATAATCATAATACCAACAGAAGCAATAGTGGCCACTGTCCCTTCGGGGCTTGGCCCCTAGTTACGAGTGTTATGAACATAGACACATTATATCCCTTCCCACACATCCAAAATTGAGGAAGTCTAACAGGTGTGTCACAGAGATCAACAACACAGTTTTCATCAACAACATCTTAATAATAGGACAATTAATAATTCCCAACACATTAACATATTTACATGAACAGATTTTGGAGAAAAACAATATATACTGAGACAAACCTTGCTACAAAATGTATGTTCTGCATACCCTCGTGAGACACTTGGGCTTGCTTCTTGGAGATAATGAGATCAAGTCTTGAAGTGAAGTGGGTGAGAGACTGACACGGAGAGTAGCTTTCAGTTTGCTCCTTGCTTTTGATTTTGTGATAGTCACAGTGGAGAACCCTGACTCACATAAGTATGTGTTGGTGAAAGGCAATAGAAATTTGATAGGGATATTCACTTGCAGCCAGTAACCAAAATGAAGCAAGGTCAACTTGTGTGTGTTAGAAGTTTTAGGCTGCTGTCAGCTGATAGTTCCATTTGTTCATTTTTCAACACAGTGGACAGAGCCATGTCTTCTGAAGCAGGATCCACAGAGAACAGGTCCAAAATCCAAAGGTTTCCATGTCGAGGGTCATCTGGGAAGTAGTCTTCAAACTTTTGAGACAACGGAGTCTAATGCTGGGTTATAACACTTGATATGTTCATGTGAGAAGAGGCTTCCAAAGTTTCACTCAGATGAGGAAACATGTCAAATCGTCACTCTTTGACTCTTCTATTCCAAAGAATGAGTTTTTTCTTGAATCCCTGAAAACACTGTGCTGTTTCTTTGATTGATACATTCAGCTGATTTAACTGATCAAATAAGTAGGCCAGTTTTTGCACAAAACGGATCATCAGTGAAATGCGTTGCTCTTCTAGAAATGCGTGCACTTCTTTTTTCAGTTCAAAAAGACACACATTCTCTTAAAAGCCACCTGATTTCACTGTGGTACAAGAGCTGCAAATGATCAGCATCAAGTCGTTCACACAGAGCTGCAAAACACCTTGACTTGAGGGCATTTTTCTTTTTATAGTTAACGGTTTTCACAGCAATGTTCATTACCTCATGCAGTTCTGGTGGCATCTACTTTGTTGCTAGACAAGAAACCGTGCATCCATTTTGCTTCTGGCGCTTGCTCTTGGATTTGTTTAACAACACCGCGATGTTTTCCTGTCATGGCAGCCGCGCCATCAGTGCAAATACCCGAGCAGATCAAGACCTTTGTCAATTAGGCTTGTGCCGGTAGTACATTTTTATGTTGCGGTAATTGATGAAGCTTTTATTACGGTGGACGATATTATGATGAAATGCATTACAAAAACAGGTCGAAAACATAAGCAAAGTTCAGTGTTATAGTGTAAATAACAAGTTTAATAACTTTTTCAAATATTAACCAATAATAAAAATTGAAAAGTAGCCTACAGCTTATTGATCATTTGTCAGGTGTTTAATTAAATATGATAAAATATATTTTATTCCATACTATCTTAATAAGTGAACACAGTGATGATTAAGCTAAACTTTACTTGCTGTACAATATTCAACATACATAGTCGAATACATATGCAACATAATATTCATGGATTGATATTTAAATGGTCATTTTTACTGACACATCACTTCATTATAAATAATTACCTGTCAGTGTCAGTGCAACAATAGTGCTAATTCATGTTTTTATCCGTATAGCAAGCAGTAGGATAACTTATATAGCTTAATAGACATTTAAAGGCAGCACTCTGTGGCAAGATACGACTGTGTTGCGTTCCATCTTCAACTTAAAGTCAAAATAATTGTTCTGCCACACTGCCATTATTAACTACATAATTTATATTAGCGGATTTCTGTACTTTATTTGTTAAATTACGAGACGCAAACTTTAGCGTAGCTAGCGGACCAAGCTAACTCTTCAACTGTTAGGAATGCAAATGGCAATAATCCATGCAATTTGGGCATTTTAGTTTAGCTATTTGTTTTTATGTAGTATTCAGAAACACATAAATATGAGAAGTGGCGTGACATAACTCATATTTCGTCTTAGTTCGGCAGAGCTCCGCCTTCCGCCATTCTAATCCACGTGAGGCTGTTTACATCAGAGGGCGGGTGCGTATGACGTGCGCATACGTTTAGAGTGCTATTCAAAGCACTCAAAGGAAAGTGCTTTGAAAGAGAAAGAGAAAAGAGAAAGAGAAAGGAAAGAGAAGGCACATTCTTCTTCACGGTGATTTGACGTGCCCGCAATAACACTACCGTGCATTTTCACTACCGTGATTAACCGTATTACCGAACACCGGCACAAGCCTATTGTCAATGAAGTAATCATCAAGGCAGCACATGCCATTATCTGCAGCTGTTCTCGTTGGAGATTCTTTGCAAAATCACAGATCTTCGCAAATATTGCTGTCCATGCAGTATCGTGACGATTTATCAATTTAAAAAATACATACAAATTACTACTACAAGTCTACTTGTAAGTCGCTTTGGACAAAAGTTTCTGCCAAATGAATACATGTAAATGTAATGTAGTCTACACGGCCCACCGGTTGAGAATCACTGGTCTAAAGGACATTGTACCAGAGGTCTTATAGTTTGTTCAGCTGCAAGTTTGCAAACCTTAGCTGTGCTGCTGTGTCTTTTTTTTTTGAGATAGAAGAGGCTTCTTTGTGGCAACACTTTTCAGACATAACATTCTTGTCTGGTCTTTTACTAATTGTACTGTCACAGATTTAATCATTTACCATTAAAACTGAAACTGTAGAGTCTGAGGTCTTATCTTGTGGTGAATTTGCTGGGATGTCCACTCCTGGGAAGATTGACAGCGGTCTTTCACTTGTAGATAATCTTTCTCACTGTAGAACAATGGACCTCATATTGTTTGGAAATGTCTGTATTATGCTTCCAAGTTTGATGGCAGCAATAATTGCTTGTCTAAGTTCATTGCTGATGTGTTTTTCTTGCTTGGCATTCTGTTAACACTAGGGGTGTAACGGTTCTCGGTAAAAAATTGAACCGCACGGTTCTCCTCCCACGGTCATCTTTCATCTTAAATATGAAGAGGCATCTATAATATGCATGGTTCGTTAAAAATAATAATGCATAAAACAGACAGACAAAGGTCTGCTAATGTATGTTGGTCGGTGGATACTCCCAAAACTACAACGAATCAAATAACGCAGACAACTTTCAGAAGATTGCTATATTAATATAACAAGTCATTGGGTGTTGAGAGCGCAGGTGAGACCTGAGCAGCACATGTTGTTGTTTAAACTAATTTTCACTGAAGCCTTGCCAATTTAGGATAAATATTTAAGCGCATGATGCAAACAAATACTGGCTCGCGCGTTGTGAGGAGATAATATCCGTAGCGCGCACAATGAAAGCTGAGTCTCAGATGGCACAAATATTGAGTTGACTTTGAAGCTTTGTGCTTAAACGACATACAAAAAGTAGGTCAACATGTCCCTCTTTGCAAATATTTTAGCAAGCATAGTAGTTTATGTCTTAAGTGAACAGAAACAGACTGAAAACAACACGTGTGTATAGGCTACTGTACTGTACTGTATCTGTTGCATTACTCTTAAAGCGACAGCAGCCTAATATTCCTGCTGTCTATGTTAAAAAAGAAAATCACTCACTGCTCGTAACTCAATAGCTTCTGTAACTTCAATAATGATTCATCTTTAATTCATTTGCACATATGCAATGTTATTTTACATTTAATCCATTTCTATATAAAAGCAGTTTTATTTTCTTTGCTCTGTTGTTTTATTGGTGTTGTTACTTGTAGCTTGATTATTAGTCATTTCTCCCTAAACATTGCACATACCGAACCAAACCGAAACCGTGACCCTACAACCGTGACACAAACCGTGAGTTATTTGAACCGTTACACCCCTAGTTAACACACCTGAATGCTCCAGACCAGCAAACTGCCAAAACTTCTGCTTTTATAGAGATGCTCTCATTTGCTGAAAATCATTCAATCAAAAGCACCTGACCACTACTTAATTCATACCCAGAAAGTTCAGTAGGGTGTTTTTACTTTTTTCACATGACTGTATGTAACATTTATTATATCAAATAAATAATAAGAAGCATAACTTCAGTGTGTGTTGAGTACTGTTATGTTGTTTTTGCAGTTAAGTGTTCGGTTTGTAAAAGCGTGTCGGATACCTATGACCCATACCTGGACATCGCTCTGGAGATTCGGGTAAGACCCTGTCAGGGTGCTGTCTGACAACTATGGTCATCCACTGTTAAAGTGCCCTACTGCAAGCCCAATACTGACAGTAAATCTAAAATTAATAGGATACAAATGTAATTATGGTAGCCCTTTACAATAAGGTGCTATTTGATCATAGTTGTAAATGAATTGGCTAATATTGGCTAACAATGAACAATTTAGTTTTTCAGGATTTATTAATCCTTGTTAATGTTCGTTCATGTCAACACAGTTATTTTGTTTTGTTATTATGTTTGTTCATGGTGCATTAACTAAAGGTAACAGACATAGGGGTGGTTTCCCGGACAGGGATCAGACTAGTCCTAGACTAAAAGAAATGTAAGAGCTGTCCAAACTGAAAACAACTTGCACTGACATATCTCAAAATACACACAAGGAATGTTTTTAGTATTCCTTAAATATCCAAATTAAACTAAGGCCTAGTTCAGGCTTAAGCTAACCGCTGTCTGGGAAACTACCCCATAATGTTTAATTTAAAAAATGTTTTAGTAAATTAACATGAACTACGATGAAAAATGCTGTAGACGTATTGTTCATTGTTATTTCATGTTAGCTAATGCATTAACTAATTGTTAACAAGTAGCACCTTATTGTAAAGTGTTACCGTTATTATTTAGTTTCTTCCGTTATTATTCTTCCAAAATAATACTGCTGAAAAAAATTAAGGGAACACTTAATCATGACCTTATAACAGCAAGTCAGCTAAACTTCAGGAACATCAATCAAACCCGTAAATGAATTGTGAATCATATTGTGCAAATAAAAGTGACAACAGGTACACCGGAAAGGCAACAGCGGGGTGGTCTGGGGAGGAATATCCTTAGAGGGTCACACAGATGCTCTGATCCAAATCTGGGAGGAGATCCCCAAGAAGTCATCTGCCATCTCATCAGGAGTATGCCCAGACTTTGTCGGAAGTTGTTACTTGGCATTCTTACTATTCAGCTTTGCCCCTCTTGGCGGCAAGCTACAAAACAAATTGGTTTCTTCTTTTCCTTTGTTCTTAGATTAACATCAGCAGGTTTAATAATGCGTCCCCTTTAAGAGCCACCGCTCTGCGCAGATGTGACGCCTTTTTCACAACCTTTTGCTTTCATTTATGATTTTATCTAACACGTTTAAAGTCTGTGCTTACAAAAGTATTAGACTTCATGGCTTAATCTTGTGTGTTTTTGTTCATTCAAGCACTTAATACTGGTGCGATGTCTGAGAGTTCTGACAGAGATTCACTGACGCAGCCTTCAGCCTGTGACTGTATACGGGTCCGCTGTCATGTTGTGCGATGTGCTGAACATATCAAAGCAACTGTTTCAAATCACACTTAAATGGTTTAAAAGCCTTTACATGAATAAGAGTGTGATTATATTATGTAACGCTAGACAAAGGATGACAAAATAAACTGATGTTGTGTTAATTGTGTTAAATATTTAAAAAAATTAATCGCATGCGTTAACACGTTAATGTTGACTGCCCTAAAAAAATATGATTACAGTCATGGTTACTGCAGCTTTACCATTGCAAAACCCAGTTTAACTGTCTTAAGGGTAGTGCTTTTTACATTACAAATAATTTGAAAGCAGCTTTACATCAAAACTAAATCGCAATGCACGCTTCGTTGATTTAACCTTGACTAGATGCAGACGAGTACTGGTGGACCAAATCATTGTTGGGCTTTGTTTAGACAAAAGTGAGGTGAAACCAGAACAAAGTCATTTTTAAGGTAATTTACTACATATTGTCAAATACTGTGCATTATTTAGTCTAAGAATTTGTCTGTTTGTGAATGCGTTCTGTAGGTGCTCTGCTTTTGGCGAAATAGTTCAGTGTCTCTTTTTAGGCTGTAATTCACGAAACTGATATGACTACAGCTGACGGCAGCATCTTGGTAGTTGGTGATAAACATCCCTGCATCTCCTTTGACCCATACAGCTAGCTGTGACGTATAATGACATATGAAGGTGCAGTAGTGGTGTTCTATTTCTTAGGAGAATGTTTTTGCCCTGTCACTTTGTTTAATGGGGCAAGGGTGAGGGGTAGGTGAAGGGGTATTAAATAGAATTTGGATTGGGCCTAAATCTTATCAACCACTCTTGCTAAATAGCCTAAGCACATGTTCTGAGGTGTTTTGAGTGACTTTTTTGATGGATTCAGACAGTCTCTGAAGGTTCAGTGTGGTGCCCCTATGCACTGAATATGCTGCATACCCTGTTAGTAAGAAAATGTGGACTCACTATAATTTAATCACAGCTGTTAGGACATCGCAAAATACACTTCATCTGTGGATACAAGTTTTTCTGTTCATTACCTGTGATTTATGTCCGACTGCATGTGCAGAACCATAGTCAGAGAAGAAAAGGCATCATGTTTTTGAGCACAACTGACACCCAGTGGATCACAAGCACGTCATCTACATCATTCATAAATCCATTCAGTGTTCAAGTAAAGCTTTGGTGGGGCAACCATTTGTTTTGGCGTTCGTCAAAAAAAAATTCCGCGCAGGAAGAACCCTGCTCTGTGTTTCGCTCGCGTCATGATGATGAGTGTTCCATTTTAGAAAACTCGTCAGAATAACACAAACTCTCTCGGTGTCTCTCAGCAAGCGGTGAACATCATCCGTGCCCTCGAGCTGTTTGTCAAGCCTGATGTTTTGAGTGGTGAGAACGCTTACATGTGTGCCAAGTGAGTATTTATTCAGGTAACATCACGGTCAGCTTTACTGTTTTTCTTCTCTCCTGTGTGTGAACATTACAGCACCTGTTACAATGTAAACGTACCTTCTCTCTGTCGTTTGTGATCTTCCATCATATTCTCTTGTTCTTTTGTATGTAGATGTAAGAAGAAGGTTCCAGCAACCAAGCGCTTCACAGTTCACCGGACATCAAACGTTCTGACGCTGTCACTCAAACGCTTTGCTAACTTCAGCGGAGGGAAGATTACGAAGGTATGATGTACATACACACAGCATCGGTCGAGCCTCGGCTGGTACAGGAGGCCTTTCTGTGTGGAGTTTGCCTTTTCTCCATGTGTCAGCATGGGTTTACTCCGGGTACTCCGGTTTCCTCCCACGGCCCAAAGACATGCATGATAGGTTAATTGAGGAATCCAAATTGTCCCCCCTGACTCATGTATAGAAAAGACTTGTGTATAGTGTCGACTTGAATGTATAGAGTGACTAGTTCTCGCCATGAATATAGCCTTAGATGCTGGAATGGCGTTAAGAATGAAACAAGACACACAGCATCGGTGTATAGATTGTGCTCTTGATATGCTGCTAATCTTCAACTGTTTTCTGTTAGGATGTTGGTTACCCAGAGTTCCTGAACATCCGTCCGTACATGTCTCAGAGCGCTGGTGATCCTGTGATGTACGGTCTGTATGCTGTACTGGTGCATTCTGGGTACAGCTGTCACGCCGGACATTACTACTGCTATGTCAAGGTGAGGGACAAGTTGTCTATGAAACTTTTCGGGTCATTTCTTGACTGTTTTATCCAATCAAAGTTGACCCTTGGGTGTTTTTTCTTTGTTGAATGTTTGTATGTTAACTCTTGGATAGGCCAGTAATGGACAGTGGTACCAGATGAATGACTCAGTGGTTCATTCCAGTAACATCAAGGTTGTACTCAATCAGCAGGCTTATGTTCTCTTTTACCTGAGGTACTTTTATGTCTTTCCTTTGTTCTTCATATACTACATTAGAGATGTCTTTACTTCACAAACACATATTTTGTTTGGCAGGATCCCAGAGAAGAAGAATACAGATGTTTCAAGTACAAAGCAGAACCTGCTACATTCTGGGAGAAACAATGTGACCCCTGAACAGCTGAAGAAGAGCTCCCTCGCTGGACCTCTGTCTTCACCGCAGGTCACTAAGGTATAAACATTTAAATATTATCAAAACCGACACTTCTGGACTTGAGTCCGGAATCAGCGGAAGTGATTTCTCAAATCCTTAAGTGTCAAAAATCGATTTTGTTTTTAGTAACTTATTTCTGAGCGGCCCAAAAAGTATTCAATTCAAATGTATTTATAAAATAAAACAGAAGAAGGTAGAGAACAATACAGTGCATGGTATTGTGGAAAGAGTAAGACCATTGTAATAAGGCAATGCTAGTGAAATTTACAGAACCCTGAGCTAATATAATATCAGCAGTGAGGAACCAAAACTCCAATGATAAATAAATGGAGGGAAACCCTCGGGAGAAACCAGTCTCAGTCAGGAGGGCCAGGTCTCCTCTGATGTGTTACAGTTGCACTTAGGGTGTGTTCATATTTGGAGTTCGGTTCTCTTGGATATTTTGGTCCGGACCAGAAAATAAAAGAATTAATTTAGTCCTGGGTCGCTTAGCGTTCAGACCGGCATTTTAACAGCGACCTAAAAGATACTGAACCAAACAGCTTAAGTGTAAAGTTGCAACGTGATTGGACAGCTTTTATGATTTACATTTTAAAACCGAACTTACCGGACATCCAAACTATGTTTTATGCATGTTTATTTTGAAATGGATTACACAAGTTCTCAATTTAATAAAATATTACATATGTTTGGTTGGTATTTGTTTTTAAGTATTTTAGATTTTAAAAACAAGTAGAAAATGTGTTAAATGTGTTATGTCATTAATCCAAATGAAATGAGCAAACCAGTTAGACATTAAATATGTTTGTATTAATGCAGAACCAGTCGCGAGTAAAACAAGTGATTTCCTGTAGCTCAGTGGCGTTAGCAAAGCCAAGGTCATGGGTTTGATCTCAGGGATTGCACTTAAAAGCGTGTGCCAAACGCGTAAAAGAATGTTAAAAAAGTTATTAGAGAGGCAGGTTGCGCGCCTTCCTCCCCCCTTTTGGAAGATGCGCAGCCATGAGCGAGTATGTACGAGAGAGATGCACGCATGCATCAAGTTTAAATGGCTCGCATGATGTTTAGGAGTATGGGAAGCCGAACACACCAAGTGTTGAACGAAACGGAACGGTGTTGTAGAGCTCGCGCAGCGCTGACATGCCAGTGGCACGGTTAATTGGGCCGAACCACACGACCGACTTGACCACGCAGGGAGGATGAGTTGTTTGCACTGCCAAACAGCCGGGACAGCACGAACTGATCCTCAGCAGCGCTGCGCCATAATGTTATATGGTTTATAGTGTGCGTTGCTTATTAAAGCTGATGCTACATTAGTTTGGACATAGATTTAGACATACACAAATCACTTGCACTTTAACAAATTAAAATAAGTTGCTACAGTAGTCCCAATACTCTTTTGTATGTTTTGTATATATTATATTAACATAATTTAATATTTTATTATATTTTAATATATTGATATATTTATAAACATTTTCTTATATCAGGACTACTTAATATAGTTTTAATGATACGCCTAGTCATAGTGGAGGTTTATGTGTAAAATTTAAACCACTGGCGCCTTTGATTTAATTGGTTCGCGCTGCGCTGTAGTAATTCGTCGGCGCAGCGCTGCTGAGGATCAGTTTGTGCCGCCACGGCCGTTCTGCAGCGCAAACAACTCATCCTCTCTGCGCGGTCGAGTCGGCCGTGCAGTTCGGCCTAATTAACCTCGCCACTGGCATGTCAGCGCTGCGCGAGCTCTACGACACTGCTCCGTTTCGTTAAACATTTGGTGTGTTCAGCTTCCCATAGATTTCTGCATTTAAGTCGGATCAAGGTCGAGCTATGTTCACACCTTAAACGAACCTTACCAGAGTTCATTTGGAACCGGACCACCTCTTCAGCTGGGTCTCGGTACGGTTGTTTGGTCCGCACTCGAGTGCGATTGTTGTATTCACACCTGCCCAAAAGATCCGCACCAAGGGAGAAAATGAACTTGAGTTCGATTCAAACGAACCAAACAAGTCATGTGTGAAAAGCCTCTTATGGGGCGTTCACACCAAGCGCGACTTGCACGAATAAATCGCGCTATTCGCGCGTAGTTGGACGCTTGAACATTTTGAGTTTACTCGCTTCATTCGCGCGTGAAATTCACTTCACAGCAGACGCGAAATTCGCGAATTCGCGTCATGGGATGGGCTTCTGCCTAAAGTTTATAATATTGCACTTATTTGGTCACAAAATGTAGTTTTAAGAGTTTTTCAGGCGATAATGTATGTGTTTAAAGTTCAAATCTGTGGTCGGTTAATAAAGAGAGCGTCTTTGTAAAAATTAGTTTGCACGAATTCGGCGATGTGAGTTCCAGACGATCACCGGAGCTCAGCGCTCATGTACCCGCCCAACGCAGCCTCGCCTCGGCAAGTGCTTCTGAAACTCACCGCTGGCTCTGATGTCTCTGTAGTGTTTAAACATGGCATATAATTCATTTTGTTTGCATTTAACAGGCAGTCTTTTGGTCTCATAAATCTGTTATTTGTTACCGGGCAAATCTTTTGACCGAGTGCAAAGTTAAGTTTCACTTTCTATTTTGATTTAGCGTTTTGAGGGTACCGCTTTGAGCAAGCTCCTGATTGGTTAATGCGGCGCAGGATGTCTTTTTGCGTCTTTGCATTGACTTAACATGTAAATCACTCGCGCTTACCGCTTCATTCGTGTCTGGTGTGTACGCACCATTACACAAATAAACCGCACCAACAAAGCAATCGCATCAGAGTTCGTTTTAATCGAACCAAACATGTCATATGTGAACACCCTTAATAACTTTGAATAAAAGCTACTATTAGTAGTGATCAAATGTACATATGTGTGAAGCTGTTTAAGTCTAGTCTGGTTGAGACTACTTTGTGATCGATATCATTTACATTACATTACATTTATGCATTTGGCAGACGCTTTCATCCAAGGCGACTTACATTGCATTATACATTATACATTTGTTTCTGAGTATGTGCAATCCCCTGGGATTGAACCCATGGCATTGGCATTGCTAGCGCCATGATCTAACCACTGAGCTACAGGAACGCCATATCAAACACAGAATACTTTTAGGCAGGGATAATATTATTTTTGTTTAGACCGCTTTGTGATTGATATCATTAAATAACAAAAGTAATTGATGGTACCAAGTTTAGAGAAAAAAGCAGTTACTTTATTTTGTGCAGATTGTATTGTTGCCACAGTAGTAACATCTGCACAGTTGACTCACAGAATGGAGAAACATGAATTAATCGCCTTTGAAACGGGAAATGTTTTTTGTAGGTGAAGGAAGGCATGTCTTGCTGCTTCATTTCTTTTTTTTTTTACAAAATCATATGTTTATCATGAGCTTGATTCAGTTCCAGTTCCAAGTCTTTTGTGTTGTGTTTCTATCACAAAGAAACTTGATCCAGCTCAGCTGAGGAAAATTCAGTCTGTAGATGGTGGTCTTGGTGTTCCTGTAGCCAGGAATGGTTCAGGGGTCCAGTCGCCCAAGATGTCCAACGGCACAGCCTTGGTCAAACCGTCTGGTGGACCCACACTGATCGAGGAGCCCTTAAAGAAAGTGAAGAAGCCTGTACCTCATTGTCAGCCTCGCAGCAGTCACACCGCTTCAACCAATGGCCTCCCTAAACCTGACAGCCTGCCGTCATCTACCTCACTGAAATCCCTGTCTGACACCTCCTCATCTGACATCTCCTCTGAATCAAAAGTAAGACTCATTCTGCTGTCTTTTCATTCTTGAAGACAAAACAAGGGTGTCAGAACTCATATCACAAAGGCTTGAGAGATGCCTTGGTATTTACACCTGTCATGCTCTAACACAGTGATTCCAGCAACAAAGATTATTATTTTTTCCAAAGTTGTTAAACAAAAAACAGGAGCAAACTCTGATCTGTTAATGTCAACATCAATTTATTAACTCTTAAACCAAAGTGATCTTGGTGTGACCCCTTGTAAATGTTAAACAACCCCTATAGTGGGTTAAGAAAGACTGGTCTACCAGATAAGCTGGAAAATAGTACGATTTGTGTGAGAAGTGATTTTTATTTTGGGGGGCGTTGTGGTGCGTGATCTGTAAATCATGTGTCTGCGTTGAACTGTGTGTGGTGTCAGGAGTCGATTGGCACGAGGAGCGCTCCTGTTGATGTGTCCTGTGTAAACAGTCCACCTTCTCCAGCTAAAAGCACAGAGCGTGTGATGTCAGAAGAGCAGAAGGTGGTGAAACTCAAACCGCAGGCCCTCGTGAATGTCACATCGGAGACTCTCAGCACCATGTCTCCTCCTCCCGCCAAACGTCTCGCCCTGTCTGCCAGAAAGGTCAGTTTAATAAACACCAAACACAACTTTAACTTCAAATAGCAAATCAACTTTTTTTAAACAAAGTTTATTTGCAAAACCAGATTTCTTTAACAATTACTTTTGTTTTATTGTGTTTTATAGTGTAGGTATGTAATCAAAACAACCCAACTGTAAAACATTAAAAAACATCTGAACTTATCTTGTTATTGTATCTTGTTGCTAATTTTCATATTCATGACATCATCAAGTCGTACTTGCGTTTATCGTCTTAACTGTTACACACAGAACTGCGTTTTTACCACAAAATGCCCCCAAAAACGTTCTCATTTACATATTTTCTGTTTCTGAAATAGTACTTCAATGTAACCTGCAGTCACTTCCACTTATTTGCTAAAATCCAGAATTATAATCCGCAATACACTGTTATAGAGCAGTCATTTATGTTACTTTATTTTAATCTATCATGCATCATATCATGCATCACAAACGTTCGCCTGAGCAACGAACTATGCACATACGTACAGACAAACTACGTTCATGTTCACTGTAGGGTTGTCACGGTACCATAAACATATGTTATGATACTATACCTATTGGAGTATCACGAAACCAAGTAGTATCACGATGCTGTACCATATTCATAAGTGAATTCTAAAAAATAAACTACATTTTCTTAATACACAGATCTAAAGGAAACATTTTGTATTTACTATATAGTGAACTATATTATACTGTACACTGCAATATTTTGTAGGAGCCTATTAACTATAGTAATTGAATAAATTGTAGAAAATACTGTAGTATACTTTAATTTCTGCTAGTGTATACGAATTTTATTAAAGTTTACTGTAATAAATATTAAGAACCCTTGAACATTTTTTACCTGGGAACTAATATAAATGTGTGACAAAATTTATTTATATAGCAATGCTTATAATGGGAAACGTTAGTCTTCCTTTAATTGTGAAACTGAAGCGGCCAGTAGGTGGTGGCAATTTTTTTTTTACTGAGTAAGTGAATCATTCAACCAATTCGTCTTGATGAATGACTCACTGAATCATTATCTCATCTGAGGCTTTCAAAACACGGATTCGTTTAGGAGAGAAACGGCGCAAAAACACAGATGTAAGTGTTTAAATGAAAGTGCATTCACATATGAAACATTACTCAAGGTACTATGATACTACCGTTTAAAAAAATAGAATGGCATCGCGGGTATTTTTAAGCTTTTGCATCGCAATGCTACCGTAGCACCGTTACACCATGCAACCCTAGTTTACTGTATGTCCAGGCAGTACTTTGTACTTGAAATACAAAGTAGAAGCGAGGCCGGGTAGCTATGTAAAGCAATATTCACGAGAAGTGCCAAAAATACAAAGTTTCAGATACAGTGTTAAGATGGTATAAGCAAGTATACAGAGAACATTATACAAAGAAAAGAAAAGTAGATCATTTTTTTTAAATGAGACTATTAAGTGCTCATGGAAGAGGAGGGTCTTCAGCTGCTTTTTAAACTGTAAGGTTGGTCCAGATGGAAATAGGAAGATCGTTCCGCTAGTATGATTACAGTCATGGATTAAAGTTCTCTGTTGCTACGACGAATCTTTGTCAGTTGCAGGGTTCCCACCTGTCCATAATGTCTTAAATTTACTTTTCATAATTGTAAGGCCGTAAATAAGCTTACACATGGCATAAAAGTTCTGTGTCGGATCTCCGGCGAGAGAAATTACTTTAAAAAAAAAAGGTTAACATTTAAAAAAGCTTCTTGATATCAGTTGGAGTTCATAAGTTCACCAAAGGTATGAGAGGAACACAGCTATCACTCTCAACTAAACTACATTACTAGCCAATCAGAAATATAATGGGGCGGGTCTTTGAGTGCGGTTGAGATTCAGCTGCAACCGAGCGCTTCTTTAGATGCCGGAGTGCAGATGTTGGAGACTAGCAAGCAAATGTAGTTGGCAGGATGGAGAGTAAGTTTAAAAAGCAAATCATTTAATTTATAAAAGGAAAGTAAGAACAACAAAATGAATAAATACACCCCAATTTCACATACCACACAAAAAATAAAAAGAATATATGGCACACGTGCATTTACACTGATGCTAAGCTACAGCTACATCTAAAGCTAAAGCTATTGGCCATTAAAACGAGTGATTTATTTGATCATTTCTCAACTGTTCTCAATAAGTCTGTATGGAAAACACTTGGTATCTGCTTGTTAAATAGTTGTTGTTTTTTTCTAGAAAGTTTTTACTAGACATTATTACTATGTGCTGGTTTTTTTGCGGTCAGAGTAAAACTCTCTTTACAAAATGTTCAAATTTTACAAATGTTTTGCAGATATTTACATATGGTAAAATATTAAAAAAAAAATAATAATAAAACCTTTTTAGACTAACAATTTTGGGTAATAAGTGGTTTTGGAGCACCCTAGTGGCCACTTTTAGAAATGCTATGATAGATAAAGCTCAGAGACTTAGCTTTTCTTCTATTATCATTAAAAAGACTTACAGACTTACAGTATATCGGTAGGCTAGCGACTAAAATGACTAGAAAAATATTGGATATCAGGAAAAATTAAATATTATGCATCACATAAACTATAATTTTTTGTTTTTTTTCTCAGAATGTACCCGATTGTGGGAATAATTCTTGTAATAAGTTTGTGTCCGGTTCGCTGTCTTTTTTTAAAGTTTTGGTTATGTTTTGTTTAGTTTGGTTTCTAACAATTTCTAATTCTTCTCTGATACACTTTCTTTTTTCTTCACCCTTCTGACTTTTGTCTTTTGTTTGGTCTTGATGATTTTTTTTCTGTTTGGGTCTTTTTTCATTGACACATTTCATGGCTGTTTTTTATTTTATTTAATTTTATCTTTTTTTAGACCACAAAGTTTTTATTTATGTCAATAACTGCAGGCCAATCAGCAGCAGAGCCTGAGCTGCAGCACTGAGGCTCCGCCCACCTCATCTCTTCATTCGTCCAGTGACTTCAGCCCGGCCCCACCCCACCTGCATCACAGGTACATCACACTGTCAGAAAAAATGGACCAAATCTGAATTGATGTCAGCAGTTAATATGTTAGTAGCAAGCTTTTAACTTTCAAAATATAAGTCAGCTTTTCCATTGCTAAACAAAAGGAAATGTTATTAAGTCACTGTAAAACATACAGCATTTCCACTTTCTTCCAATACATAGGTAAGTACATTTTAAGTATGCTTATGACAATTAGTTTGCAATAAGTAGTAGTTCTTTCCTAAATTCCTGCACCTTTTAACGAATATAATGCCTTTAGATCAAAGAAACAATCCAAATAGTTTTTAATGTGTCAGTTCTCAGCCTAAGTAAATGCTCTTCAGCACAATTGTGACCTCCTATAACAGAGCCAATGAAATGTATAAATACCAACACAACAGTATAGTGAAATAAAAAAAAGCTTCATTAAAAAGCATTTTACACTTTATTTCAACATTTACACTCATTATTCAGTCAAATGCAATGCATGCTGGGAACTGGCAGATGTGACAACATGTTTCAATAAATTGAATGAACATGTTTAAATGAAGTAAATTGAATATTAATTAAAATGTTTGGCTACTTGATTGAAACATGTTTTTTGAAATGAAAACATTTAGTTAAAGTTAAAAGTTACCATTTCAAGTCAGTTTAACATAATGCAATCATTTTTAAGTGTGAATTCTCTTAAATGGCTTTAAATCACCCAAAGGGAAGTTGGGAAGTTCACCCAAAAATAAAAATTCTGTCATCATTTACTTACTCTCTAGTTGTTCCAAACTTGTAAAAATTTCTTTGTTTGGCTGAACACAGGGAAAGATATTTGGATGAATGCTTGTAACCAAACAGATTTTGGTTGCCATTGACCACCATAGTAAGAACATTCAAAAGTACCCCAGAATTTATTTTCATGTCTTACATTTTCTCAAATATTTTGTTTTTAACAGAATTAAAAATATATATATATTTGTTTTTCCCTACTATGGTAGTCAGCGGTAACCTAAACCTGTTTGCTTACAAGCATTTGTCCAAATATCTTTCCCTGTGTTCAGCCAAACAAAAAAATTTTATGCAGGTTTGGAACAACTAGAGAGTAAATGATGACAGAATTTTTATTTTTGGGGTAACTTCCCCTTTAAGTAAAGTGAACACTATCAAAAATATATGTTTTATGTGTACATAAGCATTCAGAGTCTTTGCCATGGCACTTAAAGTTGAGCTCAGGTGCGTCCTGCTTCCACTGATCATCCTTAATGTTTCTTGGAGTCAATTTGTGGTAAATTCAGTTGATTGGACATGATTTGGAAAGGCACACACTTGTCTCTATAAGGTCCCACAGTTGACAGCGCATGTCAGAGCACAAACCAAGCCATGAAGCCGCCCGGCCAAACTGAGCGATCAGGGGAGAAGGGAGGTGACCAAGAACCCGATGGTCACTCAGAGCTCCAAAGATTCTGTGTGGGAAGAAGAGAACATTCCAGAAGAACAACCATCTCCACCAATCAGGCCTGTATTGTAGAGTGGCCGGACGGAAGCCACTCTTCAGGAAAAGGCACATGACGGCCCATCTGAAGGACTCTCAGACCATGAGAAACAACATTCTCTGGTCTGATGAAACAAAGTTTGAACTCTTGGGCCTGAATAGCAAGCGTCATGTCTGGAGGACACCAGGCACCGCTCATCACCAGGGGCCTCATTTATAAAATGTTGTACACGTCTCTTTCAGATGTGAAAGCTGTACTTCGCAAATGATTTTGAAATTGCGCACAGCTGAACAGTTTCAAATTTCTGACTTTTAACAATGTTTAACTAATATCATTGACATAAAAGAGCATCTCTCACCATCCAAATTCATTACGAGCGGCAAGAATGGCTTATATTTCCAAAAACCTGCTGCACTCAGACAAGCAAAATTATGTCAGACCCTGACGTGGTGCTAAGCACTTTTCCACGTCTGTTTTTATAGATTTTATTGTCCCCATAGGGAAATTCTTCTTCACAGCATCATTCAGATCCACATACACTGTCACCATGTCCTAAATAGAAACAGAAGACAAAAAGTCCACATCTATCCGAGTCCACGCTCTAGCCTGTTCATTGAGGCCTTTTGTTCAAGGCTATTGTAGCAGCAGATCAGACTCTTGCCGAAGCGAGCCCTTCTGCATCTTAGTACCCTGTATCTGCGTCCCGAAGGGAAGGAAGTGGAGTAAAGTACATATTTAATGGGTGTGTGATATCTCTCTCTATGGGGTGGCACAGTGGCTCGGTGGTTAGCACTGCTGCCTCACAGCAAGAAGGTCCCCGGTTCGAGCCCCGGCTGGTACAGGAGGCCTTTCTGTGTGGAGTTTGCATGTTCTCCCTGTGTCAGCATGGGTTTACTCCGGGTACTCCGGTTTCCTCCCACAGCCCAAAGACATGCAGGATAGGTTAATTGAGGAATCCAAATTGTCCCCCCTGACTCATGTATAGAAAAGACTTGTGTATAGTGTCGACTTGTGTGTATAGAGTGACTAGTTCTCGCCATGAATATAGCCTTAGATGCTGGAATGGCGTTAAGAATGCAATAAATAAATAAATAAATATATCTCTCTATAGAAGTTGGCATGCGTGTGATGGCCCTATTGTTTAAGTCTGTTAGGTTTGGTGTGGGAAGACCAATTATCTTCGAGACTATGGTGGGCGTGCGTATGAGCTTAGCCTTGTTTTTACCAGATAGCAGACTGCAAAAACAGTTGGAGCAGTATAGCAAGATTGACTGGATCATGCTCCGGTACAGCAGCAACAGATGATGTGGGGCAACAAGGAGTCGTCTTAGTTTGTTAATTGCTGACAGTCTGTGCCCATCAAAAGTGAGTTGATTATCCAAGATAACGCCAAGATACTTGAAATTGTTGACTGTGTCAACGATTTGGTTATTAATGAGGATAGGGTGCTGAGGTAAGGGAGGACAGATGATTCATTCTTAAGTTTTGTTGACATTAAGATGGAGATGGTTATCCCTACACCACTGGACAAAAACATGCTATGGTGTTATGGTAGTCCATTGCAGAGTTGTTGTCTTTCAGCATGGCGAGGATAGCTGTATCATCTTAGTATTTGAGATATGGAGTGGTAGGTGATGGACTGGTACGGTCATTGGTGTATAGGATGTAGAGAAAAGGATACACAACCTTGTGGTGCTCCAGTATTGGTTGTGATTACTGATGATGTGACTGTGCCCACCTGCACCATTTGCCGCCTGTCACTCAAGAAGTTATAAATTAGATGGATCGGGTGTATGGGATGTTAAGCCGATGTAACTTCTGGATAATCAGGTGCTTTATAAATAAGAACGTTGCAGTGGCACGCTTTATAAATGAGGCCCCTGACCAATACCATCCCTGCAGGAAAGCATGGTGGTGGCAGCAGCATGCTGTGGGGATGTTTTTCAGCAGCAGGGACTGGGAGACTGGTCGGGATAGAGGGGATGATAAATGCAGCAATGCGCTTTGGACCTCAGACTTGGGCAAAGGTGCATCTTCCAACAGGACAAGAACCCTAAGCACAAAGCCAAGATAAAAAAGGAGTGACTACGGGACAGCTGTAAATGTCCTGACTTGAACCCAGTTGAAGTTTATTTATATAGAGCTTTTTACAAATTCCATTGCAACCTGATGGAGCTTGAGAGGTACTGCATGGAAGAATGGGAGAAACTGGCCAAAAATCGGTGTGCCAGGCTCGTAGCATCACACACAAGAAAACTTGAGGCAGTAATTGCTGGCAAAGGTGCTTCAACACAGTATTGAGCAAAGGCTGTGAATACTTGTGTATTTTTTTATACATTTGTTTTCAAAGTATATTGAATTATACTAATTATATTTTCAATTTTGTGTATGGGATCGTGTTTGTAGAATTTTGAGGAAAATGAGTTGAATCCATTTCGGAATAAGGCTGTAACATTGTGGCATTGTGGATAAAGTAAAGAAGTGTGAACACTTTCCAGATGCACTGTACCATGATTAAAGTGTTTGATGCATGTGACGTGATGATGTCAGAGGTTATACTTAACATTACTTCTCGTGTTTGATCTCTCTTTAGAGTCTCCGCTCATTCGCTCCACCTGCAGTCTCTATCTTCACCTCATCTCTCCAAAGATTCAAGTCTCATTAAACAGCCGTCATCACTTGCTCGTGCTCCCTCACCACAGACCAATGGCTTTCAACCTCGATCGCCCAGTGCACACGGACCAATTGAGATCTTGAACCTTTCTGCCTCAGCCACAGCATTCGACCAGGGACCCATGCTTAAAAAGAAGAAAAAGAAGATAAAGAGACATCATTCGGAGGTGGATCAAGATGCCCCTGAAGCCTCAGCCGCAGATGAACCAAAGTCAGATCCTGAAAAGAGAAAGAAGAAGAGGCGGCAGAGAGATGAATCGATAAACGGTTCTGAGGGAGATCATGTCAAGTGTCATCAGGATGAGGATTGGTGTCTTGGACGAACCCAGAGTCTTGTTTCAGAGGTGAAGGAAAGCACTGAGGGTTATCAGACCGAACATGAGTCAGTGTTGCCAGCCAGAGCCCCCGTGATCGACCCCGTACTTAAGAGGAAAAAGAAGATAAGAAACGAGCTTGTAGAGTTCAGAAATGGAGCTGCACTTTCCAAATGGTCAGTTAAAATCCACATCTTTTTTTATATAGTAAACACTTCTGTGCCCGTTATCCATCTGCACCATACTTCAGAACTTGTATAACGTGTAATGTGCTTTTTCCTCATGTCAGTGACAGGACAGAAGATGAGGCCGGTGCACACACAAACACTGAAGATCTGAAAGAAACAAAGAGAAAGAGAAAAGAAAAAGCAGAGGAGATAAAAGAGATCAAGACTGATGACGTGACATCTCATCAGATGTGCAGTGTAAACACACAGAAAGCCAAACTTAGCACAGGTAATATTAATAAGCCGAGTATTTGTCCTCGAGCACATTTTCCAAGTATCAGAACATTGGTGAAATTAAAATGTGTGAAATATGCTTTATAAGTAATAAAGAAGTACTTAGTAAAGAATAAACACAGATACTTGAGTAAAAATGTGTGTCATCTAAATCATGATACTGTAAAGCCCTATTCGGACAGGATTAGTTTTACATGGACAGGTGGGGTAAAATAATTTGACCTCAGGACGTCTGTTATATTAATGGCAAATTCGCACAGGATTAGAAATCACAGTAAAACTTCCAGAAGTGTTTACACACCGCCTTCACCTCCCTGTCGTCACGTATTCATGCACGCATGCGCAATAAATTGGACATATAATAAATTATATATATATATATATATATATTGGGCTGTCAAAAGCTTAATCGCGATTAATCGCATTCAGAATAATTGTTTGTGTTTACATAATAGATGTCTGTTTACTCTGCATATTCATTTTGTATTTATGAACACAAACACATACATGTAGGCCTATATATATTTAGGAAATATTTTGATGTATTCATTCATATTTACCAATAATTTAAATTATATTAAAATCTTTATTATTTTTCCTATTTTTCTTAAATATTTACATGTATGGGTTTGTTTCTATAAGTACAAAATGAATATGCACAATACACAGACATCTATTATGTAAACACAAACTTTTATTCTGATGCGATTAATCATTTGACACCCGTATTATATATATATATCTCCTACGTTGGTAATAGGCACTTAGCTAATACAGTCAGCAGTTTGGTGCTTCTTTTTTCTCTTTTCTGATTCTTTCTGATGTTCTGTTACTTTGGGGATCAGCTGCAGTGATCGTTTGGGACAGTCAGCTTCAGGATGGCTACAACCGCAAACAATCCTGTCCAGAAGCTGAGGGCGTGTCCAGAAGAAGCTCTGCCCCTGGGGGCTGGGATGGCAAGAGAAGCTGTGATGTTGTTGAGGAGCTCCTGAGGCATTCTTCAGATAAAGCTTATGGGACTGAAGGTAAGCGATACTACTAACTTATGCGCACACTTCAAGTGCATGAAAACAAATGTCACATACATGCTTTGTTTCTGCATTCACAGTTAGGATGAAAATTTACCCACCTAAAATGAACATCTGCACTAGATAAAACATTCCTATTGACAAATTTCTCTGTCTTTGTTGCTATATGGAATGCTTAAACTTGTCAAAACCGCTCAATGCCGATAGATATGTTGATATCCTCATTTTCATTGCCATCAGTGCTCAGTTGGGATGGCGAGCAGTCAGCCATCAGCAGAGATGCTGTAGAGGACACACGCTGTGCCAAAAGCATGAGAGTCGTCGATGAATGGGACGAGGAGTTTGACAGTGGAAAAGTGAGTGTCCAACAATTCCATACTGCTGTGTCCATTGTGTACGAGGGAAATGAATAACATCTTGTGATATTCCACCATCAAATATTTCACTCTTGCGTGTTGTGTCCCATAATACAGTTCCCTCGACGTGCATGGTGTGTACTAACTGCATTTGCCTTTTCTGGGACAGGTCAAGAAAATGAAAAAAATGAAAAAGGAGAAGCGAAGGAATGGAAATGTCTTCCAGAAGATTCAGGAGCATCGGAGCAAGTGGTCGGTCACAGGCCGAGGCAGATGGTGCAGTCTGGGATATCACCGCTGACAGGTAGAGCGAGGCAGTTTACAAAACATTCACTTTATTGATGAGTGCTTCACAGAGCTTTGGATTTTCACCAGTATATAACTCAAGGTTTTTTTAGTAAACATATCTGTAGTTAAGATAAAGACCATGTTGTTGTTATTGTGTAATCTTACAGTCATTTATATTGTTTTTGCAGTTATGTGTAAAATGTGGATCCTGATTGGATGAGAAGCTGTGTGATCCGTCTCCGATTGTTCTTCATCAGTACTGTGAAACCGTACGCCGTTTCAAAGTCGCATCAGTGGAATTGTGATGATCGTAAATGAGGCAGACTGCGATGTACATCAGAAGAAGAATTCCGAACTCACCAACCCACATTATATCATTCATACCGCTTATCTGAAGAGATATCCGCTGTCTGACTCCATCCGTCTGTTCAGCACATGCTTTTGTTTGATCGATTGTTTTTCAATGTGTAAATGTAATCTGTGTGTCAGCCTTGACTGACGTCTTGCATCGCAATACATGTATCGCTTGGGATCTCTGTCAGTGTTCATTCTGTTTGTCAAATAAGAATGTAATAGTCTTGAAGGGAAACGAGGCTCTTGTGGTGACCATTTCAGTATACAAGAAATCTCTTCATTCTCACAGTCGTTCAGGCAAATCATGTGTTCTTTCGTGCGCAGTGCTGCATACAACAATGCAATAGACATCATTGGTACACACACAGGCCTTAAAACAAAGCACTGTGTGTTTGTGTCAGGAGGGCTGAATCTAGTCTCATCTCTTATTCTCTATGCAACTTCTGCACAAATCCCACGGATGCTTTCGGGGGGGTTTATTCCAACTGTCAGGAACACACTAAGCATTCATGTGTGTTCACAGGACTAATGCAAAAGGATTTCCAGTGTTTCTATGACAATGAACTGCTGGGATGAAAGCGGCGTTGAAGAACATTTGTACAGTGGATCCTGTGCTCGCTGTGATGCCCCTCCGTCATCATTCTTGTCGTTACAGAAAAATCCCTCTGTTTTAAAAAATTTCCTTCAAGTCTCATTTTAAAACTGAATAGAAGATACTTACAAAGACATGTTAAACTGCACACTGCTTACCAGAAGGCTGCATTACAGATTTATTGAATTGTATGTGAGAACTTTTATTTACCAGTTGATGCGTTGTAGAGTTTCCGCATTTCTCTTAGAAATTCACTTGAGATATTTTCAGAAAGACGTGTAAAGAATACATAAGTGTGTCATATATGAATTGATGCTCCTGTATCTAATGCCTTTCCTGACGGAAAGAAGTCAGGTGCAAAAATATATATGATATACTGTTGCAATAAAGTTGTGACTTTTGTGAAACTTTGGACATTTTTTGTTGTCTCCTAGTTCGTTTATGATCATATAACCTTGTCATTTCATTCTATTATGTGGAAGGTATATTTAGGTCAATCTTGTGTCATTTCATAGATATAAATGATGAATTACCACAAACATTGCTCATCCTGACTGCATTTAAGCATCTGGCAGATGCCATTTGATATTCCAGATTCCACTTGCAGGACACAGTTTGCTCATCTGCAATGCGTCCCGGGGATGTCTGTCCGCAGATGCACTCTTGCCCTCAGGACCTTAAGCTGCCGCCTCATGCCCTAGCCAGAATGTGTTGTGGTTTTTCTTTCCCCTGTCTTAAAGAAACACTCTTGGGTCAGGTTATGATTCCAGAAGATAGACTTTATTGATTAAACAATATAGCCGAGCCCTCCATGCAGATGAACTCAACCCTTCACATAGAGAACTGACTCTGCTTGGTCTGGGGGGCTTTTATAGGGCTCAACTCATGCACACGTGTCAATTCAGTTAGTGGGGGTCTTTTGGCATTACAATGGGACAGGAAACAAACATTTATTTGTCCCGTTTACGATGGCCTCCACAGGAAACAGGACACATGGCACATAATTGTGACCTAGTTTGCATGTGATTTTGGTTAAAAAAATCTTCAAATGCAAGCTACCACCTCTGCAGACTCGATATAATAATAATAATACCTTTGATTTATAATGCGCTTTTCTTACACCCAGTGGGGCTTAAGCCCCTGACTCTTTTGTCAAAATGTAAATGTACCCTTCTGGTCATACGAAGTATTATACGAAGAAAATGATACTAGATAACAATACCTTTTTATCGACGCAATGAAAAATTTTATATTTTTTATGATCAAATTTAATATTAATCTAAAGTCATTCACAGTTTTAACGATAGGGAACGTTCTTTGTAGGCTACTATTTCTGTAAACAGTTTAATGCAAACAATTAGCTTTTTCCCCATTGGGATCATTACAAAATTCCTTCCTGTTGTGTGTTTTTGGCATTATTTTTATAGGATAAAACCCCACCAATAGAATCCATCACATACTGTACCAGTAGACGCCATTATAGTTTCCATTAAAACCAGTACATTTTCTATTGGGTTTTGGTCAGGATTTTATATTTTCTCCAGGTCTTTATTTTGGCAAGTTGGCAAATGAATTCCAGGGGAAAATATTGGACTTTAATGGAAGGTTCATTTCTGACCCTTTTAAATGCTGTCAAGTTGTATGTTTTGGGAAAATGCATCCAAGTTAAACGTCCAAGTCAGTTCTTTGATTTCATGACAGTTAGCAATTCCATAAACAGTGGCAAGAAAAAGTAAGTGAACCATTGTCATTTTCCTGGTTTTGGAAATTTCCTGGTCATTGTCATGAATTGGTCATGAAATGTGATGTGATCTTCACCAAATAATATCACAAATATCAATGAACGCTTATTTCTAAGCTCATAAAACATTTATTTATTTAATAATTTAAGGGGGATTTATTTACATAACATCTCACAAAACATCACATTTATTCATTTAACACTTCACAAATTGGTTTACAATAGTAACAATAAACAAAATATTACAATATCACTGCTTTGGTCTATAATATTTATAGCAATAACTGTAATCCAATTTTAAACTTTATTCAGATTTTTTCATTGTCAAAGAGTATTTTTACATATTACAAATAATATAATAATAAAAACTGATAATGTGCAATATTATAATAGCCTACTTACATTTTTTTGCTGCTCAACGAAACATGTTAATTGGAAAATATTTAAAGTTCTGAGTAAAAAGATAAAAACACAATTGAATATCATTAAATATATAAAGTACATTGCAGACAATTTATGTAACAACACAAACAACAGGCTAACAACTGTAGGGCAGTCGTGGCCCAGTGGTTAGAGAGTTGGACTCATGATCAGAAGGTTGCTGGTTCGATTCTCAGGGCTGGCGGGTAACGGCTGAGGTGCCCTTGAGCAAGGCACCTAACCCCCCACTTGCTTACTATACAAAATGTACAAATGTATAGTACAATGTAATGTAAGTCGCTTTGGATAAAAGCGTCTGCCAAATGCGTAAATGTAAATGTAAATGGGCAGTCGTGGCCCAGTGGTTAGAGAGTTGGACTCATGATCAGAAGGTTGCTGGTTCGATTCTCAGGGCTGGCGGGTAACGGCTGAGGTGCCCTTGAGCAAGGCACCTAACGCCCACTTGCTTACTATACAAAATGTACAAATGTATAGTACAATACAATGTAAGTCGCTTTGGATAAAAGCGTCTGCCAAATGCATAAATGTAAATGTAAATGTAATGTAACAAGGACAACAATTAGTTATTAAAAAAATAAAGTGCTACATTAATTAAAAGTGAACATAATAATAGTTATAAGGGACTTAAAGTTATTGTTTGTGATTTAACAATAACAGTTACCCCGTTAGCCCCACAAAGCTTCATAATGTTTGTTAGCATCTCGGCTAAATCAAGCGCTGTCTAAGTTACACTGGTCCTGTTACTAAATAAACAGTTAAAACATCACAAAACTGTCATGCAATTAGACGTATCAGAGTATACATGTATATAAATAGTATTATTTAAATATTTTGACTTTACTCACCTCTTATGGGACAGTCAGTCATACAAACAGGTTGTCATGTTAAGGAAAGAGTGTTATTTTGAAATCCCGCCTGTCGCGCGAGCGGAACACAAGTAGCGCGTCCGCCTCCTATCGCAGACAGATGTTTGATCACAGACCGATCGGCGGATGACATCAACAGTGTGAGCTGTGAGCTAAACTGACTGCTCAATATGCTTTAGAAATGCTTTTCTAATGCCGTATACATTTTGTCATGCGGTGATCTGTCTGTGCAGATCTGGGAAAGTTCAACACACAGACCAATGTTGAAGCCACCTGTCCTAAACTGCGACAATAGGCGGGACTGAACTATTAACACAGTAAACACAGAAACAAAAATAGAATACCAGCAGCGCTATGTATGGTGTTAAAAGAATACAGCGTACCAACTTGAAAACATCAACCCAAGAGTAAAGTATGGTGGAGGGAACATCATAATTTGGAGCTGCTTTACTGCCTCTGGACATGGACCACTTGTCATTGTAGAGAAGAAAAGTAATTCCCATGTTTATAGGAACATTCTACAGGATAATCTCAAAGTGTCTGTCCACAAGCTGAAGCTCAAAAGAAGATGGGCAATGCAGCAGAATAATGACCCTAAATATTGAAGCAAAATCTACTACAGAATGGTTTCAGATACATAAAAAAACCTCAATTCAAAAGAAATGCTGTGGAATAACCTCAAGAAAGCCATTCATACCAGACGTCCTAAGAATATAGATGAGCTGAAGCAGTTCTGTAAAGATGAATGGTCCAAAATTACTCCAGGTCCTTTCTGCAGGTCTACAGGAAGTGCTTGCTTTAGGTTATTGCTGCCAAAGGTGATCAACCAGTGATTAAAGCAATGCTTCACTTTCTTTTTCCACCATCACTTTGTATGTTTAATGAGTGTGTTAAATAAAGACATAAAAGATCAGGACGGTTTGTGTTTTATCAGCTTAGAAATATTGTGTTCATTGATATTTGTGACTTTGGTGAAGATCACATCACATTTCATGACCAATTCAAGCAGAAAACCAGGAAAATGACAATGGTTCACTTACTTTTTCTTGCCACTGTGTATATATATATTTACAATGCTGGAACTGATCCTTTAAATATGGTTAGGGCTCTGGTATAAGTATGAATTGGTCAATGATACTGAATCCTTTTTCTTTATGTGAGGTATTGAAAATGTTTTATGTCAACCCAGTGCAGAGGGTGGTTGTGATGTATTGTTGTAAATTGAATTTTATTTGTGAATATGATTTTATGAAATTAAGGAATTTTTGCTTAATGGTGTGATGTTTTTATGAATTGTTGTGATTAAAGGTACAGTTTGTAATAGTTTTGCAGTAAAATATCCAAAAATCACTAGGCCAATGTTGAGTACTTACAATATCTCAAGTGATTCAAACTATTTGTAAATTGCCATTTTAACCATGTACATGGACCGTGTCTGAGAGTCGTCTGTCAATAGCATCATATCCTGCAACCATTAGTCAAAAAATTGCAGCTCCTGTGGAATGCAGGAAAGGAGACTAGAGGCTGTTATGTGATTGGCTGAGGTGCCTCATGTGATCTGTGAAAGCCGTTACACTTTCTCCAATTGTAAGTATTACAGAACTTCCATCTCTCTAATAACACCGTCTCAAACAAGAAGATATAAACAAAAGACCCGAGAGAGTCGAGTCTGAACAAGACCTTCAAAAATCTTTAAGAATATGTTTAATGTTTGGTGGAAACAATAACACCGGCCCCAACTCGTAGAGTACTTTAAATATACTATGGCATGTACACTGAGTTTTATTTACTTGACTGAAATTAGGTTTAAAATATTATTAGTTGAGGGTAAAAAGGCTACATAATTTACATAGGCTATGTAATTTTCTTAGAATTATGACTTCCCCCTGATGTCCAAAAGACATTATTTCTACGTCTTTGATGATGTTGATAAGATGTCCCTTTATGGGTCAAAAGTGAAAGTACGGGGATCTCTGTACAAAGTAAAAACTGGTTCAAATCTGGAGTTTATCAGACTACTTTAAGTTTTGACATTGAAATGAATTGAGACTTTTTGAATTATTTGAATGCAGTAAGATAGCAAAGCAACCATTAAATCAATGGCTTAATGCAAAAGAAGGTAGCGCCATACAAACTTATGAACAGGATTATTGTATAAAGTAATATTTTAATGTTTTATATTTAAATTGAATAATTTTAAACTAAAAGCACTATATATAGAGATGCATTTAGTTGCAGTTTAAACAAATCCAGAATTTAAGACACAATTGTATGTATTGCTTTATGATGGTGTTTATTGCTTTAACTAACAGTGCTAAACATGAAGTTTATACTTTCTTTCTGTTAATAACTGTTCACGTGTCAGACTTGCATTAATGTTAACAGCCAGTTGGGGGCGCTTCATAGCGCTCCACTATATGCACAGAGGTGGAGCTTGAAGTCAAGCTCCGCCCATTTTGCGGATCTCTTGAATAAAGCTGCAGACGTCACGTTCAGCGGACGCCAGCTGTGTCTCGTTTCGGAAGGCTGCATCCTCCGGAGGTGTCATTCGAAGGCTGCTACGTCATCGAGGCTGTCTCGTTTCATAAAAGCAGGTAGGACAATGCAGACGCACCCTTCAAATGTGACCTTCTTTCACAAGACTTTGGAGGACACTCAATCAATCAAATATCAATCAAATATGTGGCGTTTAAATGTTAACAGTTTACAATTTTGACCTCAGCAGGCATATGTAGTAAATAGGATTAAAAGTGTTTAGTGATTCCCTTGGCTGAGGGTGTCTTCTTGTGGTAAAGGGCCGAAACCCCCAATGAGGCTGAGGTACACAACTGATGATGTGCTGCATTGTTGAAAACCCTATAAAGACATTATCAGCAGCTGTCACTCAGGATATTGGATGCGAAGAATGTGGGATCGGACACACAACTCATGAGGTGGCTCACACATATTATCAAGGAAAGGTGAGTATAATAAATATTATGTATTTATCGTATCTTATTTCCCCAAAACACAGAGAATGCCTACATGATGAACCCATTGAAGCCTCTGACCTTCTTCCCCCATCCATAATCCTTGACTGCTCCTCTGTCACACTTAAAGTGTGGGAAATGTCTTATTGGGCAATTAAACTGTGCTGAAGATCGGGATTAGAACACCTGGTCATATTAAGCGAACAGTAAGGCAAGAAATTATACATTTGTTGAGCTCTTTTGGCATTGTTTAGGGTAGAAAGTATCCAATTTTAATCAGTCTGACAGGCGTGAGAGCGCAATGTGTTGTCAAAGCAACATGGTACTTCCTGTTTCCTTTTTCTGCCAGTATGTGCTATGAAGGACGTCTTGTTTAACTGTAACAACTTACAGTTAAACAAGATCCTCCGTTTACTCTCAACTCAAGTTTATTTATATAGCACTTTTTACAATTTTTATTGTTACAAAGCAGATGTTCATGAAACACAATGACTATAAGCAAAACATTACATTTGTTAAAGGACATACACACACACACACACACACACACACACACACACACACACACGTCTGGTTTATTATTCCAGACGGATAGCTCTGTTTTAAAGCCATGGTCACAGGTAAAGACGCATATCAGCACATCATGCGCATGTCATTACCTGCCGCCCACTGCATGATATCCGAGTATGTAACAGTAATTCAATAAATGAAGTATTAACAAGGACATTTTCAAATGATTCCTCTAAAGTTGAATAAAGTTTTTAAAATAACGTCTTGTTTACAATAGTTTTTTGCAGCCACTGCCAGACTTAGATAATAGTCTGATACAGGGCAGGACCAAATGCCCAAGAAACACGATTGTTGAAATACCTGGGTACTCCAGTCCCTAAACTTCCCACAGGGGGGGCTTGAGGTTCAGGACTGGCAAATCCCAGAAAACATTATTGAGTTACAAAGGGATGAGGAAACGTTAAAACCTTTATTTGACAAAGCTAAAGGGAAGAAAACATCGAATGTGTCAGAGGAACTGTATGTTATGCAGGATGGTATATTGTACATGCACAATGCTGATGTCTCCCCTTTGTGGACTGATCATCTGTGTTTTGGATTTTATGCCTGTATCTGGTGGTTTATGATTTTGAATTACCCTTTCAATAAAGTACTGCATTTGGATCCTCGTGTCTCTGTGTAGTATTGTGACAGATACAGTTCTTTGATTTTAGATGGACTTGCACCTGCTCTGCATTTATTTTTCAATACATATTTAAATTAAAAACAATAGAATTTGTTTTAAAAATGTATAGAATTCGTCAATGTCCCTTAGACGGCTCCGTAATCTGCACGTCTTGGTTTTATTGCAAACTGTTAGGTTTCCAGTGCTGACACCGATATCACAATAACATATACCCAAATTAAATAATATACTTCAACTGAATAAATGACAGTTTCTTACAATGTAACATAGTATTCATTGTAGTTTCATCAGTGTACATTACATAGAGAAAAAATTCAATTGAATATATAATGTGGAGGGTCCCCACAGGGCCCGAGATTCTGTGCTATGCCCCTGGCAGCGATTCACTTCACATTGTCATTTGAGTAATATTTACATACAGTAAACGTCAGATTTGCAGCCCACTCAGCCAAGCATCTCATTTACATGCCACATGAATCGCACATTTCTGTGCTATAAGACTTTTTTTGCTATGTATTTGACATGTGTGGGTCACTTGGCATATCAAGAGAAGGTTTTTATTTGCACTGCTGTACAGAGGACACATGAGAGACTTCGCTTGTTCAACTGGACTCTCGTTTAAATGTTTTCTGAGAGTTTCTCTTCCTGGAAGCACTTGGAGATAAAGAGTGTCAGAGGATTACATTACAGATGAAGGGCTCTGTTGAAATGTAATACTCTCTCTTCTTAACATGCATGAGTGTGTGTCACAGAAACAAAAACACTTTGTTTTTTTCTGGGTGGTATGTGAAATTGGGGTGTAGTTATTTATTTTGTTGTTCTTACTTTCCTTTTACAAATGTTATGTTTTGCTTATAGTCATTTTGTCTCATGCACAGCTGCTTTGTTGTAACAATGAAAACGGTAAAAAGCGCTATATAAATAAACTTGAGTTGAGTTTGTCTCATATGAGCCCTGCCAGCACTACACTAATCCATATACTGTTAACAGCAGCTGAATGGAGTGTTTTGTTCTTACATACTTGAGCAGGTAACACTACAGGTGTGGTGTGGCTCCACCAAACTGCTTAATGTCTAAGAATGCAATGTCAGTTATTAAAGAAACAGCATGTTCATTAAGCTTCTCGTTGCTTAATTTTCTAGTAAAGTAGTGTAAACACGTCATTAGGTAATGTGACCTTTGTTTGATTTTACATTGGTTTATTTTATTACATGTCATTGTATGATCATAAATACTGTGCCAGATCAAATCACTTACACTGCATAAAACCTACACGTGTTTCGGCAACTACTCCGGTGTTATCTCCTGTCACACACACACACACACTCACTTACTCACTCACTCTCTCTTCATGTACTTGCCCAGGCCCCCATACAACCCCCCCCCTCCTCGGACACACACACAGGGTGTTTTTCCGACCGACCGAAGGCATCCTTGTGTTTGGGAAACACCCACAGCTAGTTGCATTCTCACACAGGGTGTGGATGGTGAAACTCAAAACTGTGGCTGTGTCTCTAAAACAAGTGAGCTGCCTACCTAGATTGCATATGCACATTCCCAACATGAAAGGGGCTGCCTATTAAAATCATTTGGCAAAACATTTATACTTAATAGAAGAGTTTATATGAATCTCTCATAATAAATAAACTTATAAATATAAACAACAAAAGAGAAATATATATAAAAAATGTATTCAGCATTTAAAAGTTGAAGGGAATTTACATTAGGAATTAATCGAATAAAAATGTAGGCCTTCATATTTGTGTGACTGTACAAAAAACATCTTAAAAACAGCACTTCAAAAGCTGCCTTAAATTTTAAAGTCAATTTGGTTTCACGAGTCACTTAAATTTAAATGATATTGAATTGACTTTAAAAAAATCTAGTTGCATTTCGTATTCATTTTTAAAAAAGTAATGAAAAAACATTTTTTAACATGACTTATGGCTCTGGTATGATATATAAGTCGTTGTTTATAAGTTACTGCCTATAAAGAGCATCTTAAATTGAAACATAAAATATATGAATACAAAATATTTTACATAAACTATACACAAAAAATATTTTTTATTCACAAAAACTATGAATGTTGAAAACTAACAGTAAAGTATGTTTTTATTGCTAAATCCAACGTTGACGTTCATTTGGCGCACTGCAGCAGACGTCTGGCAGTGAACTCACTGGGGTTTGAGACACGGTACGTGTGCGCAGCGTCATGACGCATGACGCATGACGCATGACGCCACGGTTGAAGATACGCCTCTTGCCTTGATCACGGCCAACAATCTTTAACCGCAAGATGCTTCCGCTCTCGTCGAGTGTTATGTAAATCAACCGTTTCTGTTCTCAGACGTTCAAGTTAAAGTTGTTACAGTTGAGTTATAGCGGAGTTATCGTTGGATTAACGTTATAAATCTCGTCGTGTTGTTGGTTTATTTGCATTAGGGAGAAAGAGAGAGAGAGAGCGATGGTGCTGAAATCTGAGGACGGTGTCGGTGAGTGGCGAAACTTATTCAATAACACGCGCGAGCTCTAACGTCAGTGCTTTTCTGTACACCTTCTAACGTTAATTTTTACTTCACATACTACAACTCTTTTTATAGAGTTCTTGTATTCTCAGTGCTGCATTAGTTTTGCTGGGGATCAATGCGTTTTGTTGTCATTCATCATTGTTGTTGCTTCTTGGTGGATCTCTGAAGTGATTTTCTTTTCGTTTTGTGTTATACAATTTTAATAACATTTATAACAGCATATTTCTCAATCTACGTGCTTATGTTTTAATGCACTTTTAAAACTGTCTTACATTAGTGATGTATTTGTAAAGATGTCTCCGAGAGTAAGAGGAATATGTAACGTTACGTTAGAGCCCTATGAAATCCGTTTTATTTTTTTGCCGAATTCCATTTTATTTTTTACCAAATTCCGTTTATTTTCTTTAAATATTTCTGGATTCCGTGTTTTGCGTTTTTTTATACAATACAATAGTAAAAAAGAATTTAGTATACTGTAGCATTTACTCATTAATGGGATCGTTCACCTTAAAAGTAAAATCTTATGTTTATTTTCTCACCCTCAGGACATCCGAGATGTAGGTGACATTTGTTCTTGAGCAAAAAAATAAAGGAGATTTTTTTTATGTAAATCCGTGTAAAAGATGTGAATGGCTGCCATGCCTTCAAGAGTTTTAAAAGAACATATATCCAACACCAACGTAATCCCCGTGGTTCCTCCTGGTGACATATTGAGGTCTTGTTAAAGTGGCAGTCCGTAAGAATGGCCTCTTTGTCGCCATCTCAGTTTGTAATTTGCTACTGCAGGTGATGTGCGGAGGTGATTTTCTTTAAGTGAGTTGTAATTCGGCACTGCTCAACTGCGTGGATTAGTCTGATGTTTTGAGTCGCATGTCACGTGTGGCCTGTGACAGTGAACCGGTAAGAATCTTAACTGTACATCAGTAGGGCATCTATAACCAAAGACACCATATAAGGATTTCCGGAGAAACACGACCTGACAAGAAAATTAAAAAACATAGATATATAACTAGATGCCGCCTTCAAGCGCTGCAGCAGGCACGTAGACGTGTCGCCATCTTGGAACGGTCCACAGGTCAGATGCTGCTGACGACACTCACTGTTTGGTAAATATCAGAGCCGTTGAATATCATATTCAACGGCTCTGGTAAATATGCCACAACACTGTGCAGAGGGTATACTGTGTATATATAACTAAAAGCAACTACGGCTGTCTGTACTTTGTAACTGAAAACATATTTCATATTTGATTAGTGACAACATATTTGAAAATACAATATAAATTGATGTAGGCCTACTGAAAATACATGTAAATAAATTGCTGTTAATTACAACGTGAGTCAGTTTTTAGTGTGAACGTAAAAATGTAAAAAGCTGTTTGACATCAACCAATACTATTTAAAAGGGCTTTAACCACTATTTTCATTAGCTTTATGTGTAAAATTTGTTATTATTTATCTTATCAAAGATAAACTTAATCATAGGAAAATCATGTGCTTTAAGTCTACGGCAGACGTAGATGATTATACACGCATAAGGCTACCCCTGCTGCAGACTTATTCAGCTCGCTCTGCTTGGCGTGGTTGCCAGATCTCCGTAATATAACGTAGTATACCAATCCTAGCCTCAACACTATAACCTTAAATTTATAATTTCACATTTGTAATTACGGTTAAGACAGCTGGCGAACAAAATCCTTTAACCTTTAAACCGTGAAAGAATAATTTGCTGCAATAGTTTAAAAGTAGTGGAGTTTAGCGGGATATCGCGGACTTGGCATCCCCAACCGCTTCCCCAACCGCTTGGACCGTTCCAATATGGCAGACGACCTACGTATAGCGGCCCATAGAAACAGATGCTAAGGCGGCATCTACTTATATCTATGTTAAAAACGGCTATTCAGTTGTTTAGTGATGACGTCAGGAATACCATTTCCGGGTCCAAGCCTACACTCGTTTTAAGCCAGGCTACAACATAAACAGCTGTTTATAAGCACTGTTTATTCATATCACCTATTTAAGCAAAACATTAATAAACTCACCATATATACACTACAGTATCCAGGCTCATGGAATCCATTTTAATAAACTTCGAACAATTAATCGCTGTCTGGCTATTTGGGATTTTGTTATGAAGATAAAGATTAGAATCATCTAAAGATTAAAATTTTCCAGCTCACCACGAGCGTTTATTAGCATTTTTTTACTGTTTACCTATGGCATCTGAAAGAGCGTTTGGACCCTGAGATGGTACATGACCTTCCATATATTGTGGTGCGTGATGTCAGACTAAACAACCGAATTTCAAGCTGTCCGTGGTGAATCCAGCAAGGGTAATGACATCGTTTGAAACCGTTCTTTCATGTACTTGCTCAAAAATTGATTTTAGTTAATTTTTAATAAAAAAAACTTACGGCTTGCTACTTTAAGCGAATGGTGCGGTTCTTGCAATAATTTGAACGTTGTTTTTAAAAATATCAGCGCTAATCTACAGTTTATGCCTAACGTCCTGATCGCGATCTTCTTGTGCAAGTTGGTGGTGAATGGTCAACCTGCTGCGGGTGCGTTTAGCAAGTCAAATTTAAAGGACCAGTGTGTAGTTTTTTTGGAGGCTCTATTGACAGAAATGCAATATAATATACATAACTATTAGGGATGGGCATTTTTGATCATATTTCATTTCGAGTACTGGGCAGGTTTGAAAAACGAGTACTCGATTAATTGGGGGCGGAGCATTAGCAGGGGGGGAGGGGCGTGTGCGTCATGGTGATAATGAAAAGATTTTCATTACAACTAGGGATGCTCATATTGACCGTTTAACCGTTAACCGAAGGAAAAAACTTTGACCGATTAATACTATCAGTTAAACGGCTTATTTATTTATTATTCATTTATGCTGCAGGGTTAAATAAAAATATGCTATAGCCTATTTGTTAACTCAGGGGGCGTGTCGACACGTGCAACCACACGTCATGTAGCCTGCGTGCCTACAGACATATTTAAATAGGCCTAAATATATCTGAAATAAATGAGGATGAAACATCCGTCTGTGTTAAATGCGCAAATTCATCAGTGAAACGCGGCACACTACAGCATATAAAACATTTTAATGAGCATCAATATATAATATAAACTTAAATAAAATCAGAAAATTAAATATTAAATAAGAAAAATTGTTGCAGTGACAACTTCAGTTATTTGGGTTTTAACCCGTATACATCCGTTAACAATTCCATTTGAAACATCATCCGTGTTTAATGCGCACATCCATCAGTGAAACGGCACACTACAGCATATAAAACATTTAAATAAACATCAGTAAATAATGAAAACTTAAATAATATTAGAAAGTTAAATATTAATTAAAAACGCATTTGTTGCAGTAACAACTTCAGTCTTTTTTCAACTCTGGGTGCCAGCAATAAGCATAGAAAATCCGTCAGCTGTTGACGCTTTTTAAAAGTGCGAGAAAACACGTTGGCAGAAATGCCTCGTGGACACCCCCCCCTTATTATCCAATTCAATATTATCAGTTGACGGGTAATGTTCGGATAATCAACATTGGTTTTCGGTCTGGAAAATTAACCAAAATGTCTAATTACAACACAAAAATTATGTTAATATAACTATGACAAGATTGAGTAAATAATTAAATGGACACTTTTACATTATTAAAAATGTGTACACGTGCTGCAGGAAAAATGGGAGTCGACTCTGAATCACGCGAGCGAGTCGTGATCCGTCCGAGTCTTTAACCGCAGTGTATGTACATCAATAGAAATAGTCCCCGCCTGCTCGCGAAAACTTGAACACACGCGCTAAACCAATCACAGCAGACTAGACAATCTGACCAATCACATCAGACTCTTTAATTAATGATATTGAACTGTAATTACATCAAATTCCATTTAAATGCCTGAATTCCGTCTGTGTTTTCTTAATGGCGGAAATCATATGGCCCTAAATGTTTTTTTTCAGTCTGCCGCCAAATGTTGTATTTAAATTACAATAAAATAAAACAATATACAGTAAAATTGGGATCATATGAAATGCACTTCAGTGTTTTGTTAAACATGGAAATGTACATTTTATATATATGTAGTCTATACTGTGTAGTGTTGTAGTCCTGAGATTAAAACGGATTTTGTTGCGTTGCATTTTTGCTGATGTAATTCTCAGACAGAAAGTGCTCATGATAAGTTTTTTCATCTTTACACCTGTCCTATATTCTTACCCTTACCATCTGTACTTTTAGCTGTACTAACTCATGTTGTTCATACCTATGTAGAATGTGATTTGGCTGTATGTATAAGCAGGCAGGGTTAAACAGGCCTCTGCTTGTCTCACTCACAGGAAAAAAACACACAGACTGTAGAAAACATTCTTTACTGTGTAAAAGTGAAAAGTCTTCTTCTCAAAAACTACTGAGAGTACTAGTTACTTTTTAGCTGGAGCTATTTAATGAATAATAATTAGTTTGAAGATACATTTAGTAAACGGCTACTTTCTACAAAACACAATTCACCTGAACTATGTATATCTTCTTAAGACCCAAGCTTTGATTTCATATGCATTTTTAATTTCTTTTAGCGATTTGGGATTATTGGGACCTGATAAGATATGTGAAATGTGTAGACAAGAATTGTCTACAGACAAAGACAACAGGTCTAAGTTAAGAAGAATTAAATATGTTGCAGCAGACCCAAAACGTATGTCCTCATATGAGGACGCATGGTCTCAGAAGGATATTGATAAAAAAATTTGTTTAAATGCAAAAAATATTTTTGAACCTGTAGTATGAACATATCCAGTGCACTGTAAACAACAACCAAACAGCTGTGCAAGGGCCCTAAACGTTTGAACATGCTAACATGTTTTGTACAGGTTACTTTATAAAGCTTTTGTTCAGTTACAGCAGAATTGTAGAAGTTTACAGAGTTTATCATTTTTAAGTCAATACTTATAAATAAAAAGCGATCAATGCCATAATTCAGCATTCCTATCAGTAAGTATCAGTGGTATCGAGTCAAGTCAGAAATAATACGCTTTCGGAAAGTTTTGTGTTGAAATAAGGAAACACATGGATTTATTAAAGAAGTTTCAGTTTATGTTAGCGTCATTTCATGTCAAATCAGCAGTGTTTCCCACAGGATTTTGAGAAACTTGTGGCGCTGATGATGTCACATACTAATTAGCATGTTTGTGACGTCATCAAGTCATGTTTGCATTCGTCTAGTGTTGGCACTTGAAATCTGTTTCACTTCTAGTCTCTGATCAGTCACATTATATTGTATTTTAATACATCTGAATGCCATTCTCACATATTATCTGTTTTGTTGTCAGACATGAAACAAGGAGAAAATAATGACTGAACACGACCCAATCGATCGCGTATAGTGCAGTCATATTCAGAAATATGGAAGAATACATCATACACGGAGCTAATTACAGTACACGCACGAGCACACAGTGCACCAAAATCAGGGCGACACACACCGAGCAGCACACAGAGAAAGGATGTGTGAGAAACACTGCTAACCGTTCTTTAAGTCCTGATAAACTTGATCAGCCATCTTCTCTTTTAATTCTTTCACTGTCACGTGACAGAGGCGCTGCCGCAACATGAGAGAGAGGCGCTGAGCAAACTTTGCGTGCAACTGAATCAAGCTGGTTTAAATAGTAAAATAACAATTTAAAGGGGAATCATGAAAAATCTATTTGTGGCGGCCAGCGTTGATAGTGTGCGGCTATTTAAAAAAAATTCATGACTGCAAATAACGTCAAATAGTGTATTAGAATCGGCATGAGCCAATGGTTTTCTTTACTAGGATGTATGGTTCAAAGGCTATAGGCAAAAATGTATGTGGAAGTTTGGACTGTTGGTGGCGCTATGGAGTTTGGGTTAGAGACTCCGTATTTGCCATGGTAACTAAAGTTCAGACAATCCTCTATGTGTGTGTCAAATTTCACAACTTTCCCATGTACGGTTCTTTTGGTGGCCATAGGCGCATTAGTTGAAGAAGGAAGAATAATAAATATAGCTGCAAGCAGCAATTACGGGGTCAAGCCAAACAATGACTCAAACTGAAATATATTGGACAGATGTCAAAGTCAGATTTTCAAAACCAAGGAAAGACACTTTAAGCGTACCTCCGCCCAAAAATAAAACTTCTGTCATTAATTACCCTAAAGTAGTTAAACATCCGTAGTTCCTCAGTTTTTCCCCAAAACGCAAATTAGTGTATTTTTGAAGCTTTCTGACATAGATGTCAACACAACCAAACTTCAAAGCGCTGAAAGTACTTAAATACATCGTATAATAGTCCATGCGACTCCGGTGGTTCAGTAGTAATTAATATAATGCGACGAGGATACTTTTTGTGTGCAAACAAACAAAAATAACGACTATATTCAAACTATATTTAAGTAATTGATGACAGAAGTTTCATTTTTGGTTGAAGGAACCCTTTAAAACAATAAAATTGCTTATAACTTTTGCAGCTGGAGAATTTTCTCCATAGGACTTTACAAACTCGAAGTACCCCTCTTATTAACGACCTGAACAATGACCAGATAAGCCCAAATTTCTGTCAAACCTTACTTGTAATAAACAAGAAGCAACTGTCATCTGTTAGTGGCCTCATTAAAATAACAGCATAATGAATATTATTTTTTATTGCTGGTAAAGTTTAGGAACAACATAATACGTTAAATGTCATGTATTTCCTCAAGGTAATATTAATAATATTATATAATATAAACAATATAATATATTAGATTAATCATAATTTCATTAAAATGTTCACATAAGCAATCATTATAATTGTATAAGTACAATTGTATACACTATGAATACACATGCTTCAAAATAAATGTCAATCTGTACGACAGATCACATAGTTATGATTCATGGGTCAAGTCACGTTGCATGCGTTATTCTGTGATGCTGTCAGGGTCGTTTGTTTGGCCATTCAACGTGCTGTCAAAACACAATAAATAAAGATGGAGAGTGACACTAGCAGTCTCGACAGTAGGCAGAGTTCTGATGAGGTGGAGGACTTTTCTCCCTAGGGCAAAAATGGTTGCTACAAACAACAAGTTTGACACCACATGATGTTATGAATAATTAAGAGAAATTTCTTCTCATTGGATAAGAACACGCAATCTCTTAAATAATAATGAGACACCGACTCGTCATCGATGTACTATCATGCATTGCCATGTCACAGCCTGTGACGTTAACACGATATGGAGTTTAAACTCAGAAGACAAAAATATCACAAAAAAGCTAAAAATTATCTAATTTTGTCCTACTGTGAAAATTAACATATGCTAACGTTGTCTTCTATGATGTGCAACACAACTAACTCCGTTAACATCTAAAAAATGTTGGTTAGTGTTTCGTGGAGCTTTAACAGTAGTTAGTGTTTATTACAATTAAGGTTAATAGAAATTTGGTTTCACGTGCTCGTTGTTTCGCTACGTTAAGCTTTATTATAATGTACTTTGATGGGGAAGAACCGCTTAAAGAGTAAATAGCTTCTGGTTTTTAATGGCCTACTTTAGTTTATGGCGTGTTCAATAACAGGTTTATGTACATAAATGGTTTAAAAACACTTTATTTTTCTAATAATAAGCAGTTATTCTTACCTTACTTCTTGACTGACTCTCAAATGATTCGTTCCATGATTCATCTCTCAAATCCACGCCTTTCCGCTAGCCTAGACTGATCTGATTGGTCAGCTGGTCTAGTCTGCTGTGATTGGTTTAGGGCATGTGTTCAAGTTTTTGCGGGCAGACGGAGACTATTTCTAGTGAGGTAGATACACGGAGGTTAAAGACTCGGACGGGTCACAACTTGTTCGCGTGATTAAAAGTCGACTCCCATTTTTCCAAGCTAATAACTTTGTTATTCGTTCACCTTCGGATTTACAACTTGGCAGACTGCTTACTTTCAAACATGGCAACATGACACAATGCAAAATGAAATGTAATGTTGATGATCTTGTGGAATGTACTCTTTAATGCAAGATGTAAATAGCCATTTTTATATCTCTGGACCACTAGGAGGCACTGTGCCAAAACTCTGTATGTAACCTCAGGTCATGACTGCGATGACATGTTCAGCATCAAGTCTATTTTGGCATGCTCACAGTCTAATTTGTTGACATGCTACTCAAGAACCAATTAGATAATCGAAAATCCTTTAATCGTTTTTTGTCATGGGTGTCTATACGACATTTTGTGCAAATCAGACAAACCATCTAGGAGGAGTTCGAAAAAGTCATTTTTTGACATATTCAAAATTGGTGGATTTTCATGACAGAAAATGACGTCATATGGTGCATTCAAATCGACATGAGCCAAGGGTTCAGAGAATTTTGTTTCTAGGGTGTACAGTTTAAAAGTAAGTGAAAGTTTGAACTGGTGGTGAAGCTATAGAGGTAGAATTAGAGACTCCATGTTTGCCATGGTAACAGCTCACACTGTCCTTTTGTCCTCCTTTGTGTGTGCCATATTTCACAACTTAACTCTCTACGGTTCTATGGGCTGCCATAGACTTCCATGGCAGAATGGATAATAGGAAAACTAACAGATACAATAGGTGTCTTCCTCTTTTGGGCTTGATCCCTAAAAACAGCAGCAAAACAATAGGGCTCTACACCTACAGTGCAAGGCCTCCAGCCTAATTAGACTTAGAATAAGCCACAGAAGGTCAAAAGCGATGGAAAAAAGTTACTGAAATTGCACACAACAGACACTGAAACTGAAAGACAATGTAGTTTAAAGAGAGTTTTGAATGTCAGTTGGGAGGGAGAGCATTGCATATTTTGTTTTTGATGATGTTTTTGTTTGTTTCACTAGTGCCTGATGACCTCACACCTGAGGAGCAGAAAGAGCTTGAAAACATCCGCCGTCGAAAGCAAGAGCTTCTGGACGACATTCAGGTTAACATCTTAACACATACATTCAGCTGGTTCTTGTTTCGGAGGCTGCGTCCTATGTAGGACATATAGAAAGAAAGGGAAACAGGAAGCAGTGTTTCCCATTCATTGACGAGACTATGGTGGCCCAACCTTGTCTATTTTGTTCCACCACAGTTTTATTACGAGCCAATTTTTTTCTTATAATAAAAATAATAATAATATGTTTAATTTATATAGTGCCTTTCCCTAGCTCAAGGACGCTTTACATGGTATACCAATTCAACACAAATGAATACATTGTAACAAAATACATATTCGCCAGGCATTTGCACAGGACGAAGGGTCACATGCAGTTGCATGAAATTGTAAACAAAAAGACAAACTATACATAAAACATAATACATACAATACATTCAAGGACGTCAGATAGGAGACAAGGACTCCTAAGACATAATATGTATTTACTGATAGTGAAGGTTGAACAGGTAGGTTTTGAGCCTTAATTTAAATTCAGACAAGGTGGTGGTAGTTTTGAGTGCAAGAGGGAGCGTGTTCCAAAGTTTCGGAGCAGTGACAGAAAAGGATCTGCCACCCGTAGAGGATAGGCGGAACCTGGGGACACATAGTAGTTCGGAATTTGAAGACCGGAGAGAACGAGAAGGTATGTAGTAGGAAAATAGGTCAGAAAGATAGGAGGGGGCCAGATCATTGAGTGCCTTAAAAGTAAGAAATAAGATTTTGTATTTTACACGAGATGATACTGGCAACCAGTGAAGATCAAATAAGATAGGGGTGATGTGGGCAGATTTCTTGGTGGCGGTTAGCATTCTGGCAGCAGAATTTAGTATGTACTGTAAGCGGGAAATGGAGTTAGCTGATAAACCAGAGAAAAGTGCATTAATCAATAATAATCAAGACGGGATGTGATTAGTGCATGTACTAATGTTTCAGCATCATGTCTACTGATAAAAGGGCGCAGCTGGACAATACGTCGTAGGTGGAAAAAAGCAGTTTTGGAGAGGCTGCGGATATAGTCATCAAAGGATAGTGAGGGGTCGAGTATGATACCTACATTTCTTACAGTAGCCAAAGGGAAGATTGTATTAGCATCAAGATCAAGGCTAAAATCCACAGAATTGTTTTTTATTAGAGATGGGGGACCAGTTATCAGAATGTTGGTTTTACCCAGATTCAGACTCAGAAAATTTGAGTGTAACCATAGTTTTAACTCACTGACACATGAGGAAAGTGAGGATAGTGTGTGGATGGACTCTGGTTGACAAGTAGTATATAACTGAATATCATCTGCATAACAGTGATAGTTAAAACTATGATTTTTACTGACGAATGATTTTGCCAAGTGGCTGAATGTACAGAATAAATAGTAGTGGACCAGGAACGGAGCCCTGTGGGACACCCTGTTTAAGTGAGACAGTGGGAGATTTGGAATTGTGTAAGGAGATGTGATATTGCCTGCCCATGAGATATGAGGAAAACCAGGATAGTGCGGAGCCAGATATGCCAAACTCCGCTAGGCGAGAAAGTAGTATCTTATGACAGACAGTATCAAGGCAGAGCTGAGGTCAAGTAACAGAAGTAAAAAAAGACTATCCGAGTCACCAGAGAGTAAGAGATCATTAACAACCTTTACTAGCGCAGTCTCAGTACTATGCTGTAGGCGGAAGCCAGATTGAAAAATATCAAACAGACTGTTACCAGCTAGGAATGACTGCAGCTGAGCCTTTTCCATGATTTTTGATACAAATGGCAGATTGGAAATAGGGCGGTAGTTAGATAAATTAGCCAGATCCAGATTAATCTTTTTGAGTATGGGGGAGCAGCATTCTTAAGTGACACAGGTACAGTGGAAGAGATAAATGACATATTATTAAGGTGGGAGATGGGGGAAGAAATGGCCGAGGCACAGTGTTTCAGCAGAAAAGTAGGTGCAGGGTCAAGTGTGCTTGATGAGGAGTTAGATTTCTGTATTAATTCAGTAATAAAAGAAGGGTTAGTTAAAGCTAGGTTAGTCATTGAATCAATAGATTGAGGTTGCACATGATTATAAGTAGTTAGTTCCTCACCAAAGGTCGCATACAAAGCGTCTAGCTTACCCTGAAAGTGATGCAGGAAAGTGCAACACAAATCGAGGGAATCAGAATCAACTGAGGCTATGCTTTGGTGCCTGAGTCAATTTGTTAATCATGCTAAATAACACTTTGGGCCTGTTGCTAGCATTGTTAAGGATACTAGATATGTGGGAAGAGCGTGCTGCGTTTAAGGCCAATTTATATTGCTGAAAATAGTCAGAAAATGAAAGAAAGTGGACAGTTAAACCAGTTTTCCTGTAGAGACGTTCGTGTTGTCTACATTTGACCTTCATACCACGCAGCTCTGCATTAAACCACGGGAGGGAATGGGACATAGGGACAAACCTAATCTTAATTGGTCCAAACTCATCTAAGGTATCAGTAACAAAACAGCAATACGTATCATAAATCATAGATGGACAGGTGAAGTTTAACACATCAGAAATAGCAGGGGAGGCAACAGAATCACAAAAAGAGCTAGCATCAACAGCATTTACATCACGATTTGATATGGTTAAGTTATTGGTGGGTTTGACTGGACAGATAGATGTAAAATCAAAAGAGATGAGTCTATGGTCAGAAATTGGAGTAGCTAGACTATCAACAGAGATATTGTTCAACACAGATGTACAAACCAGGTCAAGCGTGTGACCAGGAGTATGAGTTGGAAAATTAAAATTCTGAATAAGGTCAAAACTGTCCAAGACAGCATTTAGCTGAGTAGCAGTAGAGCAAGCAGTATCAACATGAATATTGAAATCACCAAGAAGAATAACTTGAGACGACACAACACATGCTACGGTTAGTAATTCACAGAGTTCCGAAAAAAATTCGATTTGTAGTTTAGGTGGTCTGTAAATTAGGATGAATACGATGGGACGCTTGATGCCAAACTTTATAACCATGTACTCAGATGTTGAAAATACAGTTTAGTGATAGTTAGAGACGCACAGAAAATGGCAGCAAGACCACCCCCTTTACCAGTTGTACGTGGTTTAGACATATATCGATATCCGTTTGGGGTAAGCAAATTCAGATGAATAAAATCATCTGGTACCTGCGAGGTCTCAGTGAGAAATAACATATCAAATTTATTGTCCATGATTAGCTCATTTATATAGATGCCTTTTTTCAGAGATCGAACGACAATTCAGAAGGGCGCAGTGTTTGTCCGTTCCGTTGACAGTAGAGATGTCATAAGCAACAAAGCCAATCTTGTTAATGTTGACAAGTGATCGCAATAAACGACATTCATTCTTATTACAACATAAATATGTCTAACGGTGAATTCTGCACCGTGGTTTCGTTATTCTGCCATTGTTCACAGCTAGACGAAATGCATCCAATTTTCTGCTGCTTCAGTGCAATGTGCGCAGCTCACACACACAAACACGTACTGTACATACAAACGCACACTCGCTCGCTACTGCCTCAGCTTTGAAATGCAGACGTGCAAATGTTTCAGTGTTCACAGCAGTTATCCACCAGTACACATGATTTTATCAGTGTATGATAGAGCAAACAGATAGCATTACCTCATGGCGTTAGCATCATTATGTTCAGCTTCAATATTATTTCCAGCTTAGATAGCAGTCTGCATTAGTGACATTTGACCATTTCTTTTGTTTAAAATGAGCAACGCGTCTACACAACGGACCTGTGCGCATCACGCCCATCCATGACATTTATAATGATGATCTTTCGGTGCTATATCCTCTAATATCCTTATTTAGTTTCAAAAGCACTTGTTTAACTCTTTCCACATCGCTCCGATTGTGCTTCAAGCATCAAAAATGTTATTGTCATGACATAAAATTACTTACATTACTTACATTTTGGTAATATATTTTTGGGATTAGGGTTATTATATAACAGTATATAATACATGTATAATATATGCTATTAAAGGCATTGTAAAGCTGGGGACACATTTAACGATTTTACTACGATTATGAATGGAGTTTGATCATAACCGCTGATCGTGCCCAATCTGTTCCAGTTGTGCTCAGTCGTTGTTTAGAATCGCAGCTAAAAATTATTTAATGTGTGGTTTGTAAAGACTCTAGTCCTAGAATTTATGTGCCAGTTGTTGTCAGTCGTGCTCGCTATATTTTGTTTAAACGTGTTGAATATTTGCGACTGGCGGCTCCGATTAATGACGTCACTGCTGCCATGGAGACGGTACACACTACACAGACGCAGAGAAATGGCGACCAAGTTTACTGACCTCCAGCTCTCTCTGTAGAGTACAAAGTCCACGTTGCCTCCCCATCCATGACTTCACCCATATCATACGGTTTCCTCCTCTTTATTGTGTTTTTTTGCCACAAATTACACCGGCAACAATCAGCGCCAGCCATCTGTTCGTCTCCATGTTTGTTTCGATCTCGCGAAATTGCGTTATCGCGAGATTGGGGAGAACGTCCAGTCGTGCTTCACGAGTCTTTAAATGTGTTGTGTAGTGGACTGACTCGGTCATTAGGTTTGTGCTCTTTTGCGATTGTCAAAGACTAGAATCGTTTCCAGTTGCAATAAAAAGTCGTTATGTGTGTTGTGTACAGTCTTAGAAAGTTTCAGCTGGTCGTTAAATGTGTCCCCAGCTTAAGCGATTCCTGAGAAATGCTGTTGATGTTTGAAATCAACATATAAACAAAAACACTCCTGCCAAAAAGAACCACGCCCTTTTCCCATAGCTCCGCCCCCGAACGCAAGTAATGAACGCAACACTCGGAGTGCAGAGCCGTTGACTGAGCGTATACGCCCCCAAATTGCTTATTGGCTAAGAGAGTGGCGTGGTGTTTCGTAGATCGGTCCGATCGGTGCTGACCACACAAGCGGTGTCTCATTTCGAATGCTGCTTCCTCTGGATGTCAAAATTGTCAGCCGCACATTTAGTTCACTGACATTTTTAGGTAACACATTACTTGAAGGGGTGATCATAAGACTAACATGACACCTTCATAATCATGACATGACACATGTCATGAATATGAAGTAGGTTTTATGCATGTGTATGACAACTGTCATTAAGTGTCATTCACTCATTTATGTCATTTTTAATGCAAAGATGACATTATTTAAGATGTCTTTGTTATGACAACTTGATATAAAGCAATACATCATAACCTGTCAGTGTCTCTGTCATGACAACTTAGCATTACCAAGACAACATAACCCTAACCCTGTCATAAATAATATTACAATAAAATGTCATTAAGTGTCAGAACTCTGCCAAATAGTTTCATGATCGATCCAAGATGGCGGCGCGTGCACACGCTGCGGCTTCTCTCTCTCCCGACAGAACGGTGTTTTCGTGTTTTTTGTCTTGTAAGTCGCAGTGTCTTTGTACGTCTTCGTCGCGCATTACTGTCTTTAAGCGCGCATACAGTCGTGAGTTTATTCTCGATGTTGGCAGAACAACATTTCTAGAGTTAAACTCTGCACACGCCGAAGAGCTGCGTGACCTCGGTCCGCTCCGGAGGATCACGTCACCACCGACCCCCACTACTGCATCTCGCCCACAGTGGAGGCGCCACAAGCGGCGTGAGAGAAAGCAGAAGAGGGGTAAGCGCGGAGGTATCCGGGCTAGGCTAGCGGCTAACCCACACAAGCCAGCTATCCCCACCATCGTACTGGCTAACGTACGCTCTTTGGACAATAAACTGGACTACATCTGACTACTACGCTCAACTCAGAGGACTGTAAGAGACTGTTGTGTTTTTGTGTTCACGGAAACATGGCTCAACAACAACGTACCGGACTGCGCCATCCAGCTCGACGAGCTAACATGCTATCGAGCGGACAGAGTTCTCGTCGAGGGAGGAAAGACCCGCGGCGGCGGACTTTGTGTTTACATCAACGATGCGTGGTGCCGCGACACTGTTGTGGTTTGCAAACACTGCTCACCCCTGGTGGAGTTTATGATTATTAAGTGCCGGCCGTTCTACATCCCGAGGGAATATACAGCCAAACTTCTCGTTACTGTATACATCCCCCCCAGCTCCAACAACAACAACAGGAGTGAGGCGCTGAATGAACTGTACCAGCACATCAGCGAGCAGCAGACAGCCCACCCAGATGCTTTTCTCATCTCGGCTGGAGACTTCAACCATGCAAACCTGAAGAGCGTTTTCCCGAAAATACACCAACACATAGACTTTCCAACTCGGGGAAACAACACACTGGACTTTGTTTACACCACCCAGAGAGGATCTTACAAAGCCCTCCCCCTCCCCCATCTTGGCACCTCAGACCACATCACTGTCATGCTAATGCCTGCATACAGACCGCTCGTTAAAGTCACCAAACCAGTTTACAAACAGATACAAGTGTGGCCAGAAGGCTCATCAGAGGTACTTCAAGACTGCTTTAACACCACTGACTGGGATATATTCAAGCAGGCTTCCACATACAACAACACCACAGACCTCCAGGAGTACTCAGAGACTGTCACTGCCTACATCAACAAGTGCATTGATGATGTAACGACCACAAAGACCATCACTGTGTGGGCCAACCAGAAACCGTGGATGACAGGGGAGGTCTACCGTCTCCTTAAGGCTCGTAACGCTGCCTTCAGAACAGGAGAGGAGGTGAGCCTGAAGACAGCTAGGCTCAGAGAGGCCAAGAGACAGTACTCCAGGAGGATATCCCATCGATTCAGCGACAGCAGAGACACTCGGAACCTGTGGCAGGGGATTCAGACCATCACGGACTACAAGCCCCCTCCGCAGACCTGTGACAACAACATCTTCCTGCTAAACGAGCTGAACGCCTTCTTCGCTCGCTTTGAGGCACAAAACGACACCACTGCACAGAAGACTCCACCACCTCCTGGCGACCAGGTGATGACTCTGTCCCCAGACAGCGTGCGGAGATCCTTCAGCAGGGTCAATGCACGCAAAGCTCCGGGTCCTGACAACATTCCTGGGCGTGTGCTGAGAGACTGTGCAGCAGAACTCACTGATGTCTTCACCGACATTTTCAACATCTCGCTGAGTCAGGCCGTTGTTCCCACATGCTTCAAAGCCACCACCATCATCCCAGTCCCAAAGAAGTCATCTCCATCCTGCTTCAACGACTACCGTCCAGTTGCACTCACTCCTATTCTCATGAAGTGCTTTGAACGGCTGGTCATGCACAACATCAAGTCTGTCCTCCCCCCCTCTCTGGACCCCTTCCAGTTTGCATATCGGTCCAAGCGTTCGACTGATGATGCCATCGCCACTACTCTTCATGCCGCACTAACTCATCTGGACAAAAAAGACTCTTACGTCAGAATGCTGTTCATAGACTTCAGTTCAGCATTCAACACAATCATCCCTCAACAGCTCACGCACAAACTGTCCCAGCTGGGTTTAAACACTTCGCTGTGTAACTGGCTGTTGGACTTTCTGACTGGGAGACCTCAGGCAGTACGGGTCGGCAGTAACACATCCAGCACTATCACACTGAACACGGGGCCCCCCAAGGATGTGTACTTAGCCCCCTCCTCCACACCCTGCTGACCCACGACTGCTCACCATCACATGACTCCAACCTCTTCATCAAGTTTGCGGACGACACAACTGTGGTGGGTCTCATCAGCAACAGAGATGAGACAAACTACAGGAGTGAGGTGAGCCACTTGGCCAGGTGGTGCAGTGACAACAATCTCTCTCTGAAAGTGGAGAAGACAAAGGAGATTGTTGTCGACTTCAGGAGAGCGCACACTCAGCATGCTCCTCTCACTGTCAACGGTGCGACCGTAGAGAGAGTGAGCAGCACCAAGTTCCTGGGTGTGCACATCACTGAGGACCTCTCCTGGACTAACAACACTGCAGCACTGGCGAAGAAAGCACAACAGCGTCTTTACTTTCTCCGCAAACTGAGAAGAGCCAGAGCCTCAACCCCCATCATGTGCACCTTCTACAGAGGCACCATCGAGAGCATCCTGACCAGCTGCATCACTATGTGGTATGGTGCCTGCAACGCATCATGCCGCAAGACCCTCCAACGCATAGTGAGAGCAGCTGAGAAGATCGTTGGTGTCTCTCTCTCCTCCCTCCAGGACATTTTTGGTACCCGTCTCACCCGCAAAGCCCTCTGCATTGCAGGTGATCCCACCCACCCGTCACACAGCTTCTTCAGTCTGCTGCCATCAGGGAGGAGGCTTCGGAGTCTCCAGGCCAGGACCAGCAGACTGAAGGAGAGCTTCATAAACCAGGCATTCAGGAAGCTAAACTCCCTTCCGACCCTCCCCTCCCTCCCCTCCCTTGCCACACGCATCTCTGAACCCTGAACCCATCCATCCCTTCCCACATCATACTCTGTCCCGCACTTGTCACTTTATGGAACATTGGACTGCTCAACCCCTTTTCAGTAGTGGTCTGAGCCACCTCAACTAACTATCTCTAAGTCAGTTAAACAAGCCTGCTCTCCTGACACTTTAAAACAGACCGATAAGCTTTGCACTACATGACATTTGCACTGTTGATATTTTCATCTGCACTGTAGTGTTTCTCATCTACACTGTTGTTTATTTCATCTGCACCATTTGATTTGATTATTTCATCTGCACCATATGATTTGATTATTTAATCTGCACTGTTGTTTGTTTATTTCATCTACACTGTTGTTTATTTCATCTACACCATTTGATTTGATTATTTCATCTGCACTGCTGTTTATTTCATCTGCACGGTTGTTTATTTCATCTACGCTGCTGTTTATTTAATCTGCACTGCTGTTTATCTCATCTAAGCTGCTGTTTATTTAATCTGCACTGCTGTTTATTTAATCTGCACTGCTGTTTATCTCATCTACGCTGCTGTTTATTTAATCTGCACTGCTGTTTATCTCATCTGCACTGTTGATTATTTCTTTGGTTTGCACAATTATTTTGGTTACATATCCCTTGCTTGTAAAGTTGTTTTGTGTATATATATAGATTTTGTATTTATCTGTAATTTGATATATTTTTTTGATATATGTTTATTCTATGTTATCTGTATGCACCTGGGGTCTGAGAGTAACGCAATTTCAATCCTCCATTTGTATGTACTGTACATGTGGCAGAATTGACAATAAAGCTGACTTTGACTTTGATGATGGCATCATAAATGTGTTTCTTGACCTCAACTACAGTGATGCAAGTTGAACCTGTCATTAAAATGTCATTAAGTGTCAATACTCTGCCAAATAGTTTCATGATGCCGTAATAAAACTATTTGACAGATTATTGACACTTAACCCCACTGGGTGGCACTTGACGCATAACTGAGGGAAACATGAACAAAAGTTATCTAGTCTGAGAAAGCGGAGAGTGCGCTGAGAACAATAGATGTTTCATGCATATTTGAGGATGAAAGGTAACGTGCTTAGGTTTAATGCAAGTTGCTGCACTGAAATGTTTCTTTTATGAAATAAGAGGCTGTTAAAGGTTTATACAATTTTCTATGGAGTTAAATGTGTCAGTTTACAAATTTAATTTAAGCATAAAAATTGTTAAATTTACTTGAAATGTTATTCATGTTGGTAATATGTAATTAATTTACCTACTGAAAAAACATTTCTTGTGGACTTGAATAAAGAGACAAATATTGCACTCAAACTTTTCATGGGCATATTTTTCATAGCTAGGCAGATATCGTGATGTATCGCCATAGGATTGTCAAGCAATATATCGATTATCACAGAATCGGTGCATCGTGATATTATCGGTATCGTGAGCAATGTATCGCGATTGAATCGTATCGTGAGGTACCCTGTGATTCCCACCCCTACTGGTGTTAACTTTTGACACGCTCGTGAATGTACACCTGTCTGTTACTGTGGGGACATTTCCATGCCTCTCAACATGACGCGGCCACAAAACGATACTTGATTGGTTGCTTTACCTGACGGTCATATGGCCTCTTGGGCGGGCCTTGACCAAAAAAAGCGGCCAAAGTTCCCTAGGTCTCGTGCATCTTCTGATGCACCTAAAATTAAATTAAACCATGTAAATTGTGTTTACAGTAATTTGTCAAATTGTGTAAAACAAACATGACTTGAACTGTTTTATTATAAACATAAAATGCTGTTAGTGTGCTGTAAAATAGAAAATAGGAAATACAGCAAGGGATTATAAAGCAGATAAATAACGGATTTTTGTTATGTGCAGGAGTACGGCAGGTGAGGCTTGAATGTGAGCTCTTATAAACCCATTGTGTGTTTAGCGTTTTTCTTGTGCATTTAGCACAGTTGTGTAGTGTTATTAAAACTGTATTTTCTCTCTCTGAAGCGCCTGAAGAATGAGATTGCTGAAGTCACAAGTGAGATTGAGAATCTGGGTTCAACAGAGGAGAGGTGAGTGATCTGATGTACACACACTTTATTTTCACCTGTCATTCATGTGTGACATCCAGTCAACTCAACAGTGTTATGTGTATTTGTATTCACTAAGACTTTTTGAGTTGATTTCAGTCTGACCTCACTGGAATTCTGAACTATTTAACGATGTGACTAATCTATATGAATATGAACATTGTAAATCAAAAACGTAGGCGACTATTAGAACAAAGCCCACCCCTAAACCTCACTTTACTGACCTGAATAATAATAATAACTACAAAAATAGGACAAAAAAACCCAATGGGTTAAACTTTATATTAAGGTACACAAATTTATTATTAACAACTTGCTTATTAACATGCATATTGGTTGTATATTAGGGGCTCCAGACTCACTTTTTTTTTACTAGGAGCACTGTAGCTCCTGACTGAATTTTTTGGGGGCGCAAGCAGAAAATTTAAGGGCACACCTTAAATCAGCCTGCAATGCAATTATTTACATTTTTCCCCAAAATAACTGTATTACTGACAAATACTTTGATTAATAAATAGACTTTACTCACAGAAATTACAATGTGCCATTTTATTTTAATGAAATATCTGTGATGCGTTTAGGATTTGATTTGCTTTGATTAATTAATACTTTATTATATTACTTGTTTACACAAGCAGTTGCATTTTTCATAACTCACAAATGCAACCAACATATTTAAATTGAACGTTTAACTCTTTGAAAATTGCACACTCTCTGTCCCAAATGGGACATTTACAACAACAAACTACAGCGTTTTAGCTAGGATTTTGTGGATACGTCATAGGCTAATTAACATATTGGTGATGTCATCGCATCACGTTTTTTGTTTTGCAACTTCAGACCCGTTTTGCTTCTACTTCCTAAACATTGTGTATTTATTTTTACAGCATATTGCCCATGAAAAACAATTTTTGTTTCATATTTATATACCATACAGTCAGTAACAGTGTCACGTTTTTGGAAACGCCATTTTGTCCATGAACTAAATGTGCTGCTTCTCCATGCGGCTCACTGCACCGAGTAGATGCTGAGAAAGAGGCAATTCCTGAACCAGGAAAACGAGACTTTGCGCTTGCGGGTCAGACTTAGTACTACCAACATTTTCCCACTGAATGCTAAGGTTTATCCAAAAAGATGCTAAGTTTGCCGCTACTGAACAAAAGTCGCTAAAACTTAAAATTTAGCAACACTGGCTAGACAAATTAGGAATGAATGGGAAACAGTGCGTCACCGAGGAGCTGCAGCTGTGGTGGGGAGGATTTTTACTGTGATGGCACACCAACAGAAAATGGGTCATTTTGTATGCAAAAGTATATATTTTTTTGTTTATAGTGTTAAAGCAAAATGAAAGGGCTCGTCTTAATACGTTATTATGATGAATTTATTGTGTATTAAAGGGACACTCTTTTGATGATTTTTAAATGATGATTTTGTCATCATTTATTCACCCTCAGATTGTTATGTCAGTCATTTAAAACCTGTATACGTTTATTTGTTCTGCTAAACACAAAGGAAGATATTTGGTAGAATGTCAGTAACCAAACAGATCTCATGCTCGCGCTGTTTCAAAAACTGGTCGCAGTCTGGAGCCCTGGATTGGTACAAGAAAAATTAAAACAGGTTTATTAGTCATTACTTTTGCTTTATGAAAGTTAAATTTCCCAAGGAGTATTAATAATTTATTTTATTGTATTAATGTATTATGAATTGTAGAAGATCCAGCATTACAATCCAAAAATGAATCATAGGATCATCTATTACAAGATACATGTATCAAAAACCGTCATAGAAGCCCGTTTCCAAAAGTTAACCAACAGTGTGCACGCGCGTGTTTGTCAGCTCGTGTGTATTTTGTGTGTCTGTTTTGTGTATGTGTGCTATCTTACGATCTTAAATCAAGATCATTCTTGAAAGCGTCCATGATCCACTTTTTTAACTAGCCATTGATGTGGATTGATGAGTTTTCTGCATTTAAAGTCACACCAAATGTGTTCAGCTGGGTTCAGGACTTGGTTTTATGCAGACCAGTCAAGTTCCTCCACACTGACTGAATCAATGATTTCTTTCTGAATCTTGTCTCATACACAGGGACATTGTCATGATGGGATAGAAAAGGGCTTTTATTCCCAAACTGTTGCTATTAAATTACAAGCACACAGTTCCATAGAATATCATGATATGCTGGAGCATTAAGATTTGTCCTCATGGAAAAAATTACTAAAATGACATCAAACAATGGCGGACAGTGTACAGCTGGATGAGGGCGGAGACAGCAGCAGTCCGAGAGGACTGATGAGGTTTTTTGGGGATTATAAAAAAATGAATGGGTGGATTTTTTTACATTCTAGGGTGGTTCTGTACACACACTCCTGACACACAGTTACGTTTAAACAACATTTAAAAGTGCATTTTCTGGGATGGGGGGGCTTTAAAGGGAATGGGAGATGAGACTCTGATTGGTTTACTGTACTTTACACCCTAAGCACACCAGGGCTCCAGACTAACTTTTTTTACTAGGAGCACTGTAGCCCCTGACAGAAATTGTTAGTAGCACAAGCGGGAAATTTTAGGGGCGCTCCTTCAATCAGCCTGCAATGCAATTATTCACACTCCCCCTCCCCCACATAACTGTATTACTGACAAATACTTTGATAATAAATAACTCACAGAAATGACAATGTGTCGTTTTATTTTCATTTCAGAGGGATATGATATAATACAATTTTGTAAATGAGTTTACATTTTTACAGAAATGTTAATGTGTTAAAATACCACCTGTTTATCCATGTAACTGCAGGTGACAGTGGTTTGGTTCTGTTCATTTAAAGAGAGGCAGTGCTAAGTGTTTAAACTCTGAATACATCAGACCAAATTAGTACTCTAAATTCATTTGAACCAACAGAAAATATGCAATGAAAAATATGAAAAAATTATTTTTTATAGTGTTAAAGCAAAACGAAAGGGCTCGTTTTAATACGTTCTTATGATTAATTAATTGTGTATTAAGGACACTCCCCTCATGTTCACAACACAATGTAAAGATAACTTCACATAAAACTTAACAAGAGCATTTGCCTGTTGTTCATTATTGTTGTGAATAGATTTGAAATGATCCAGCATTGTCTCAAGTTATTAGATAAATGGCGAATTCTGAACACCACTGTGGTTAGTTTAGTTTTCTCGAATATCAAATCGTTCGTCCTTAGGCTCAAAAAATCCATCACAGCAAATAGCGACGACAGCAAGAAACAAGGCTGGTTCAACTTGATGCGGCGCCGCAAGCACCGACAGGTGGATGACATCACATTACCGCGAGAGTGAGTTGAGAGCCGACTGCTCCATACGCCTTTGACTCACTCTCGCGGTAATGTGATGTCATCCGCCTGTCGGTTCTTGCGGCGCCGCATCAAGTCGAACAAGTCTATTGTCACCCAGCCGCGCACGGCGCACAGCTCCGGACTCTCCCCTTCTCACACATATAGGTCTACTGGTGAGCTCGCGATCTACTCGACTTTTCAAGTATAATAAATAGAAGAAACCTCAAATTGGCAGGTCGCACATGCGCGAGTACTTGTAAAGAATGCTCGCATTGTCTCAAAAACTGGTTGCAAAATGTCTGGAGCCCTGCACACCCATGACTCATCAAGAGAATGGGTACAACCCTTTTGGACCAAATATCTCTTTTCTTTCCCCAAAAGTTATTTTCTCTCTTCACTTATCAGCCCGGTTAATTATTTCTGTTGAATATTAAGGTTTACAGTAATCATTCTGTCTGTAGTTGCAGCAGTGCTTTTTTAATATGCCAGAGGAGAACTGGCTCTCCCGGTTGAGTCTGGTCTCTTCCAAGGTTTTTTCCTCCATTCTTATACATATATACATCTATAGTGGAGTTTTGGTTCCATGCCACCGTACCTCTGGCTTACTCACTGGGAGACTGTTGCTTTTGTTTTGGTTTTATTGCAAACTGTTCTGGTTTATTGTATTACCCAAATTAAATTATATACTTAAAATGAATAAATGACAGTTTCTGACAATCTAACATAGTATTTATTTTAGTTTCATCAGTATATATTACATAGAGAAAAGCTTGCAATAATACCATATACTGTTTATATATTCTCTTTCTCGTCTATTACTATTATTATTAAAATTTTTAACTATGATGCTGTGATGAACATTTATTCTCACCACCATGTTTTGGAGACCCTGTTGTGGTTAAGTTTTATTTACAACACTGTTTCAGAACAGTAGGCCTTCAATTCCAAGATTGCAGTGCATTAACACCTGGTTGTGCACAATGGCACAATGGTTTCTAAAAGGTGGGGTAAATCCAACTGGTGCTTTTGACTCAAAGTATGTTTTCATTATTTATTAAAGAATTTCCTACTGACTATTCAAACAATTTTTTGTTGTTTCTACAGTAACAAATGTTGAAATGGTTTTATGTTTACATTGTGTACCCTCTGACTGTTTTCTCCTGCAGCGTGATGCAGCACAAGAAAAAACAAAAACTAAATCATATTCAGTAATTATGTCCCCGCTGTATGCAACAAATGCCTCATTTTAGATTTTTTTTTATTGTTTTTGTCACACATGCTTGAGGTATTCGTCCAATCATAAGGCACTGGCTAGCTAGCCAATCAGAGCACACTGCGCTTTTCAGAACAGACAGGGATCTCTAAAGAGTTAGCCAGTGATTAGATTACAGCCACCTGGAGATGGCATAAGCAGTTTCTCTTCTAAAGGTTTTAATCAAAAAACACAAAACACACAATGATGTTTCACTTTGAGTGGATTTCTATTTCAGGTCATTAAAAGCAGTAGTGTCAGGAATAAAGAAGAGTCTGTTGTTGTATATTTTGCAGGAAAAACATGCAAAGGAACAAACAAGTTGCTATGGGCCGTAAGAAATTCAACATGGACCCCAAGAAGGTAAAGAAATACATTTATTAAAGCAGTCAGTGTGTGTCAGAGACTACACACTAAATATAATGTGTGTTTGTGCAGGGAATCCAGTTCCTCATTGAAAATGATCTGTTGAAGAACACCAGCGAAGACATTGCACGATTCCTCTATAAGGGTGAAGGTCTTAACAAGACCGCCATAGGAGATTATTTAGGAGAGAGGTGAGTATTTGAAAACAACTCGTGTCTCCATATCAGCTGACTCTGATGAAACCTAGATGAAGGAGATTGTACACTAACAATTTAACAAACAGAAATCCATGATTTTGACATGGCAAAGACGGTACAGATTCAGTCCTTACAGACATTGTCAATCTAGAATGCCTAAAAAATGGTTTGTATATATATATATATTTTTTTTACAGATTCCTAACTCAACATAACATTATTTCATTATTAGGGCACACCACTAATACACCTTGTTCTCTAAAAAAAAAAATCAGCTCACATGAATATACTGTAGTATAGTGTTTACTAAAGAAAAGGACAGTAGACAGTAGTAAATTATAGTATTTTTACTATAGTGTAATGTTGTATTAACTATAAGAAAGTTTAGTATTGTAGTATACATTCAAAAACTTCATTGTACCTAATTCTATAGTATAATACTATACTACAGTGTTTTTCCTTTGTGATAGTGGAACAATCTTGTTAATTATTTGAATTATCTGCATAAAAGCAGCCAAGCGCAGTGCTTATCATCACTGTTGGTATGTAACGGCAGATGTAGCTTTGTAATTCGATTGTATTTATAAAACGGGTTGATTTTAGATTAGGAATGGGTATCGTTAAGATTATTCCAAAAATTGTTATTCTGTTATCATTTACATATTTTACCTTAATACCTTTATTACCTAGATTATCTTTATACATTTTTTTTCCTGCTGAACAGGATCGGTTACTGACATTCTTTTAAATCACTTTCTTTGCATTCATCAGAACAAAGAAATGTATAATCTAGGTAATAAAGGTATTAAGGTAAATGATGACCAAAAAAGTTTACAAATATTTAAATGAGAGATTTATATAAAGAACTAAATGACTTTTTCTCTCAATTGGAGGTATTACATATAGGCTGATGATACATTAGTTTCACGACGCAGAGATAAGCGTGAGTATACAAAGCATTCACAGAAACCTTTCCAGTACTGAAAGAACCGATAAGGGCAGAGCTTATTGAACCGCTGCTCTTTTTTGTCCCAGGCCCAATTAATATCGAATAAATCTCGAGCCTAACTAGGCAATACCCATCTACACAAAAATGTTTGTTCTTTTAATTTCATTAACACAACAGTTATAGCACATCTATAGGATCATAGATGAGGATCATCAAGGAAGGGAAGTTCAGCTTCACATCCCATGAGGGATTTCACATCCTCCGTTAACAGTCAGACCAATGTGTAGATGAAATGAGCTCATGTCGGATGAGTGACGTTTGAATCTTTAGTTAAATGAACGCTTGCTGGAGTCACAAAGATTCGGCATCACGTTAGCTCAGGCAACAGCAGACTGACCTGTGATTTCCCAGCCATTTATGTGGTTGGGGTTGTATAATGGTTAAAGCTTAGAGCTGGTATATATGAATGGTTGCTGGTTCAGCCCCAGTGACAAGTGCACCATAAATAGTCAACTTATGTCCCTTAAGTTTAACCCTCATGTTATGTTTGGGGTCAAACTGAGTCAAGTCAGCAAGAAAATACATTTATATGGCAATTTATGGAAACACTAGTTGTGATTTCAAATGCTCTTTTCCCGTGTCCTTTGGAACTGTAGCGCTTAAATGGTTTGAGGTGTTTTGCTGTTGTTGTTGCCATTTTAAGGATAATGAGAATCAACAGCTTCTTGTGGCTTCAACTCTGCAATCAAATGTACAAATAAAATATGTACAGATCAGAAAGTTGTGTTTTGTCCTAATTTTATTGAAATGATCAGGTAGGTAAAGTGTGAGTAAAAAAGCAAATAACATTTGGAGTAATTGTTTATCAAACATTTGTGGGTCACTATAAACCCTCACATTAAATCATTGCTAACATTTGCACATGACAGGTGGGTTAAAGGAATATTTTAGTGGAAATAGGAAATTTACCCATCTATACTAGTTATTAATGTTGAATCTCATTCGTTCTTACGTGTCACATGACTTGTTGTCATGTGTGGTAATATTCATGTTCTTGGTGAACTGTTGTTTTAAACTGGATTCAGGTGTACACTGCTTTAAATAAAATCCTTTTTTTGTCACCTTGTTCAACAGGGATGACTTCAACATTCAGGTCCTTCATGCTTTTGTGGAACTACATGAGTTTACAGATCTGAACCTGGTTCAGGCACTCAGGTAAAACTGTGTAGAATCCATCCTTCAGTTTGAAGTTTTTAATAGTACATGTTTGTAATAGTGTAACTCCGGGGCACTCCAAATTCCACTGGTGTTTAGCGTAATACAGTTTGACAACAACTGGCAACTGTGTCATGGTTTATGATGTGTCTCCACGCAGACAGTTTCTCTGGAGTTTCAGACTTCCTGGTGAAGCACAGAAGATTGACAGAATGATGGAGGCCTTTGCCCAGCGCTACTGCCAGTGCAACCCTGGAGTCTTCCAGTCCACAGGTGGGTCTGTGTATCACATATTTATTCTTGTGTTTTGACCCCCGTAGGATGTTTTGTTAAATGAAAAAGGCTCTTAAAATTATACGTTCACGTCTAAATACAATACCGACTTACCATTTACTTGAAGCTGCCTGTGTGTTGGATAATGGTGAGTTCTAGTAAGTTAGAAACATATGTGGTGCTGGCGGAGCAATGAAAGCACAACTGTGAAAAACAGGCGAGCAGAATCTGGGAAATTGACAGGACCTTGTGTCCCCTGAGTCTCCACAGGATCTTACTCATGAACATTCATGTACATTAAACATTTCATACTCGTTGTTCAGTTTTCAGACTCTTGTTGGAAAAATCCTGCAATGCAGTGTGCATGACACTGTGCATGTGATGTTTTCTTAATCGTAGACACGTGCTACATCTTGTCCTTTGCCATCATCATGTTGAACACCAGCCTTCACAATCCAAATGTTAAAGACAAGCCCCCGGTGGAGCGTTTCATCTCTATGAACAGAGGCATTAATGATGGAGGAGATCTTCCAGAAGAACTTCTTAGGGTTTGTCTTCTCTCACTCATGGTTATGTCCACAACACGTGTGTAAATGGTTGTGTTTATAATCTCTCTAAAGATGGTGTACGTCTCCTGTGTGCCTCTTGTTCCTGCTCCTTATCAAATATAAACTGGGCAAGCCCTCAGAACAACTGTAGTTTTCACTAATAGCTAGTTGTTATTAGCATGCCTATTTATTGGCATGTTGGCTGTTTATTAGTACTCCTAAAGCACATATTCTGCATGATCATACTTTACATACCCAATTCCTAAACCTAACAACTACCTTACTAACTATTAATAAGCAACAAATTAAGAGTTTATTGGGGGAAAAGTCGTAGTTAATGGTTTGTTATTAGCGAGAATTGCCCCCTATACTGAAGTGTGACCGATTTTTCTTCTCACTGGACGTTTTTCATGTGACATTTAACAGTCAGTTTACTTGATCCATGCAGAACCTGTATGAGAGCATCAAGAATGAGCCCTTCAAAATCCCTGAAGATGATGGCAATGACTTGACTCACACTTTCTTCAACCCTGATAGAGAAGGCTGGCTGCTCAAACTGGGTGAGTGTGCACGAATGGACACTGCAAAACAACAGAATTTGTGAAATAATGCTTATGCTTGGGGCTGCACAATGAATTGAATCCAGTCGTATAAACCACATCATTATGTGATCAAATGTATTCATACTTCCATTTCCACTTTGTAACAAACTGCATGGACCAGCAAATGGGTAGTTGACAAATACTACCGTGTGACAGGACAAATTTTGAAGTAAAAACTAGCATAAGAGAGATGTATTTTCATTATTATTTAATGACTATAAATATGAATCATATACAATAATATATTATAAACAGTTTGTTTTTGGTATATCCCACCATAGGGAAATGGTACGTTATACTTGTCAACTACCGTAATACATGCAGTAACATTCACTGATGTTCGAGTGAAAAGCCTGGGAAAACCCTTCTGAAACGCTGCGACGTTTTCAGGAATATAAAAAAATAGATCAAAAGTAAATTTTTGGTCAAAAATAGTTTTTTGTTCAATTATTATTATAAAACATTTTGTCCATCATCTGTATATGTGAACAATCCAAGTGATCTCAGACCCTCCTAAAAGGCCCCAAAAGCGAACCCGTGAAATCCCAGTCCGCTTTGCGTTTCGTTTTGACGTGTACCTGGAGACTTGCCGTACCTGCAGTTATGCGCATTTATGCACGCAAAACGAAAGTAAATCAAGACTACATTTATTAACATACATATTTACTCCAGTCAGCATATGATTGTCATGTTTATATCCTTTCACATGTTCTTATCTACAGTACATGCTCTGGTTAAAGTCGGCTTGTTTAGTCTGTTAATAATAAAGCCTGAGAAATGCAGCATGTGCCATTTTTATGCTGATATTAAAAATAATAACAATGGTATTTATTATATTATATTATATAAAGTCAAACCACAAATCCATTGCTGCACAGAAAACTGGGGTCGGAGTTCTTCTGAAGTTATGGTGTGAATAAGACAGGGTCTGAGATCACTTTAGTGCTCAAGAGGACCAAAAAAAGAACTGAGTTTTCTTTTGAGTCCACTATACTGTGAACAGCAAAAGGACTGAGGTCATATTCGACTAGTTCACTTTCTGGTTCACTTTAAGTGAACTGGGTTTGGTTCTTTTAAAACAAACTATATGTGATAACAACCTTATAATGCCAAGCTGATGTTTAGGACATGCCGGCGGAGGTTAAATAAATCGCCCACAGCTTTCCCTCTCTTATCACTACAAAGACAGTTCACATATCAAACTAACCAACTAATGTGAAGAATGAAAGTGTATCAATGCACATATCCCGCTTGTCCTGTGTAAACTACGGCACAGGAAGTACTTTATCCAACGTTATCGTAAGATGGTGGAGCTCGCCGCCTGAAGATTTCCCCGGTGGGCGGCTGCTCATGTGAGCCGTTTCTGGAACTCGATCGCGGCATACACGGGAGACTATGCCCATCATAAACAACGGAAAATTGCTTCACTACTTACTAAGTTGCTGTTCTCTTCAGGGTAAAGTTAGCTAGTCTCCTTATGTAGTGATGCAGTGCTTTTAGCGCTTCTGACAGAGCTCGCAAGTGTGCCCAGCACCATTTTCATATTAACGCTATGCATTACTTTCACTTTATTAAGCGTTTAGATATATTTCAACACTAGGGAATGTTTTTATATTAAATTGTTATTAGATTATGACTTTTACTTGTGATACTTTAAACCTGTTTTTCTCAAAATTTAGTTTCTGATACAAACACAATAAAAACAGCTGGAACCAAACTTTAAACCAAATCAAAATCTGAAGTATGTCAAATTCCATCATGTGTTGGGTTTTATATAGTTCCCTTTGTAGTGCATGACAGAGGATTTCTAGAAAGTGTTTTTATGATCAATAAGATAGCAACTAGTTGCAAACCGCTGTCAGTTTGTGTGTGATTCCTCTGATTGTGTACTAACTGCAGTCTGTCTGCTTGTAAGTTTTGTTATTATTATTATTATGATTTGTTTGGTTTTTGGAGTGTTGATTTTCAGTAAATCTGAGGTGACACCAGAGAGGCACTGCGTGTGGGGAGTATGATTTCTTATTTAAGTTAATTATTTCTTTTCTTTTCTTCCTCGTTTGTTTGTTTTTGTTCCCGTGATTTTGGCTGTTGTCTTTTCTTCAGGAGGTATGTACACCTGTTCTTCACTCGCTCGCTCTCAGGTGCTTCAGGTGGTCAGCGCTGCTTGTGTCTCCTCCGTTAGCCTCTCATCATGAGTTTTCTTTTATATGTTTGTTTGTCTGATTGTTGGTTTTCTTCATGGAATCCGCGCTGTGTCTGTGTGGTGGCGGGCGCTTGTGTTTTGATTTATTAATCACCGTAGTGTAGAGATTTGCTCTCTGTTTTGCTGTGATGTCCAAACATTCTCTTCACATGGCCTTCAGCTTTGGCAGCTGCAGTATCTGAACTGAGCCCAGCACAATAATGTCCCCAACACAAACACTCCATCATCATTCTCTCACCTTCATGTGTTCTGAACAGAGATAGCTCATGACTTCTTTCATCGTTTAATCACCCTTATGTCATTTCTTTCTTCTGCAGAACACAATAGAATATTTTTTTAAGAGTGTTGATAACGAAACCACATTGAACCCCATTGACTTCCATTGTATGAACACAAAACCACTGAGACATTTCTCAAAACATCTTCTTTTGGGTTCCACTGAAGAATGAGTCATATACAGGTTTACAAACACAAACACGTGAGGGGAAAGAATGTGGATTCTTTCGGTCAACTCTCCCTTTAAACAATTCATTATCTGTAGGTGATGTTTGTGCTGATAAGACAGAGTCAGAAAACTGCACCTGAACCAAAGTGCTGCTCTTCATCACACTGTACACAAGTGTTTGTGTGTGGGTCTGCATTTGCTCCGACTGAAGGTGTTGCTTATACGTGTGAATGTCCTGAATCATTGTGTGCGTGCGCGTGCGTGTGTGTGCTGGCGCGTGCGTTGTTTTTGTCAGTATTTAGATATGATGAACATATTATTTGCTTGCCAAGATTATCTGCTAAGAAAGTCTTTCTATGTATTCTTTTTTTCAAATTTGTTTTTACTGAAAATGTTACATTTTGTATTGGCGCTGTGTGTAATGACTAGATAAGAAAAATCAGCAGGCTAAACAAGCGCTTGATTTTATTGTTGTGCCTGAAGCTTTGATAAGCTCAGATGAGTGGAGGTTTGTGACCCGTCCGTCACATCACAGGAGCTGTAAAACTGAGAATTGTTACACTCGTTCTCATGACACATACCTCTGTACTCGCTTGTTTGACCTCTTTCAGTTTCATCAGGAGAGAAAACAGGGGTTGGAGGTCATACACTCACTATAGAGAAGCACATCTCTTTAAACATCAGCAGATTTTGTATGATGTATTCATCGTCATTGCTTGATAGATTTTTGCATTAAAATTTCCAAAAGTACATTTGCTCATTTGCCCAAATGTTTCCAATAGGGCTGCACGATTTGGAGAAAATTTCTTGATTTAAGTTAAATTAACAAATAGCCTATAAATAAAATATAAACTTTTAAGAGACTAAACTCTCTGTAAACAATTTTACATCAGTTAAACTGACCATAACATACTCTTAAGTTTAAAACAATGATAGCAAATTAAGAAAATTACAAAAATAACTATTGAACAAAGTTAAATTAACAAATTAAAAATAAAATCTTAAAGTGTATACAGGTTTTTGCCGCCTGCTGCGCCTCGCGTTTTTGGCGGAGCTCTCTGAGCGCCTGAAGTTGAAAAAAGTCAACTCGGAACAGAAAAGCGCTTGACGACCAATCGAATGGAAGGAGAGGCGGGCTTTCCGATGTGGTCAGTGGTGACGGAACTTGCGCTCGCGTTTTACTCCTTGACTGACAGGACAGCTGTTTCGGTGGTTACCTAGCAACATAAATAAAAGCTGCGCACTGCTCTTACCGAGAGAGAGAGAGAGAGAGAGAGCAGAGCCGAGCCAGAGAGAGAGAGAGAGAGAGCAGAGCCGAGCCAGAGAGAGAGAGAGAGAGGGAGTTGCGCCAACAGAAATTCAAATTTTTCATGTGTCAGGTGATTCATGGAGCCCTCAAATAGTTCCCGGAAGTTATGTTTTCCTCTTTAAATGCTTTATTTCTTTCATTTCTTTCTTTTTTAAATGACTAACGTCTTTAAATTTATTAAAAGTTCGTCACAATCGTTCTGCTTTGCTGCAGCTCCATGCGTTACTAGTAACTTCCGGGAACTATTGAGAGGCTCCATCAACCGCCATTGCTGTGAAAAAACGCTTCCATTGGAGTGAATGAAGATGACGCGACTCTGGTACTAAAGGGCTCTGCAAGAGAGCAGCGCGGTGCGCCTCGCATTTTCGAACATGAAAAGCGCGTTCAGTCTGATCGGCTGTCAGTGTGTCACGCGTTTTATGTGACACATGTCACTATCATAGACTGTATAGGTCATTATCCACTGACACATGCCAATGAAAGACGTTCATTTGTTGTGGAGCTGAACTGCTGCCGCCGCTCGCGCATATCTTTTCCAAATGACGCTCTTTGCTAAATGACGTTCTTTGCTTATCAGCGCGGCCACGCGCAGTATTAAAATGCCCCCTATTGGTTAAACTCTGCATCAAACGTAAAATGCACAACACCAAACTTTACAGGACTAGGCCTACGTGTATGCGTGGTATTACCATATTTGTATTTGATAATCCTTAATCGAAATAATCGCATGTCTTGCGAGTTGAAAATCGCACCCTTTCAAATCGCGATTTCGGTTTACAAACGATTAATAGTGCAGCCCTAGTTTCCAACATTCTTTGTTTGAATCTAGAGATACTGAATCCCTGTCAATAGCGTCATGTCTGGATTATGTTGTGTTTCACTGTCGAGTTGTTTCTCTCACGATACTTTGTCACACGCTTCAAGGCAAAACATTGAGCCCTGTGAACAAAATTTAAAGAAGTAGCGAATTGCACTTCACTCTGTTGGTGGTTATAAAAGTTCATGTCACTTCATGTGACTCCTGTGGGATTTATTTCGATCCACAGTGAAGTAAAAACAATAACTTGCAGCATTTTACGCTCCTTCATAGCGTCATAACGCTACTCCTGTGTGATTGAGAGCAGAAACACTTGGTCAACACAAGCTTGTGCTCTTGTAAATGTGTTCTTGTGTTACATAGACAGGATCACACCTAAAGCATCAGAGATTGATAGGTTATTGATGGGTGCTGACAGATGCATTACGGGGGCAAAAGCCTGACTTTACTGAGTGCTGAAATGTTTTGGTTTTTTTTTGCTAGCAGCATAGTAATAATTTCTAACTGCAGTTGTTTTTTAAAAAGCACTTTATCGGCATGTATTCATCTTAGTGTAATGTTCATTTCAATCTGCTAATGCACAACGAATGAATATGAACAATTGTATTGGCTTTAAAGAAACACTCCACAATTTTTGGAAATAGGCTGATTCTCCAACTCCCCGAGTTAATAAGTTGAGTTTTACTTTTTTGGAATCTATTTAGCCGAACTCCAGATCTGGCGATAGCATTTTTAGCTTAGCTTAGCACAGATCATTGAATCCAATTAGACCAGTAGCATCGTGTTCAAAAATGACCTTAGAGTTTCGAGATTTATTTCCTATTTAAAACTTGACGCTTCTGTAGTTATGTCGTGTGCTAAGACCGGCAGAATATGAAAAGTTAAGATTTTCTAGGACGATATGATAGGAACTATACTCCCATTCCTGCGTAATAATCAAGGAAGTTTGCTGCCGTAACATGGCCGCAGCAGACGCAGTGATATTGAAAATTCGGTCATGAATATCTCACTCACTAGTTGTTCCAAACCTGTATATATTTCTTTGTTTGGTTGAACACAGAAAAAGATATTCAGATGAATGCTTGTAACCAGACAGTTGACTACCATAGTAGGAAAAATGACAATGGTAGTCAAAAGTCCCCCAGATCTTATATTCTTCAAAATATCTCATTTTGTGTTCAACAAAACAAAGAAAGGTATACAGATTTGGAATAGCTCAAAGGTGAGTAAATGTTGACTGAGAATTTTTATTTTGGGGTGAACTGTCCCTTTAACATGAACAAATATGAATAAATGCTGTGAATGTGTGTTGTTCATGCGTTACACATGTGAAGCTGTGGATGTTTATTGTCTGGTGGTTAAGGACACAAGTGATAGCCTACTAAAGCTCAGGATGTTTTGTTCACATGAATAAACGGCTAATCCTTCAGTCAGTACAGCAAGATGTTTTCCTGAAGCTGTATGCTGCATCCCATCAGAGCTGCTGGTTGTCATGGGAACAGTGAACACAGATGATTGACAGCTGTCATTTGAGCATGCGTGTTGCTGTGCTTTGGTGTGATCGCTCATGTAAAAGAGATGTGGTATGTCTGTCTCTGTCTGCACGCCACTGTCTCGTCTGATGTCTCTCTTCTACACTCTCACATCTCTCTTCTGCTCCTCAGGAGGACGAGTAAAAACCTGGAAGAGACGATGGTTCATCCTCACTGACAACTGTCTGTACTACTTTGAGTACACTACTGTAAGTACATACAATCAAAACTTTGTGGGCTTTCAGAATAATGTAATATATAATGCCTTTATGTGTTTTTATGTATGTATATAGATATGTTTTTGTCTGTATATGTGTATGAAATTGATTTTATGAAAATGATAGATATTTCATATTTTTTGTACGGCTATATGTTTATCTGTTCTGGGGGGGTTTTTGTACAGCTACTATGCAAATATTAAAAAGCCCTTTAAAAATAAATCCCACATCCCTTAATCCTACCCAATAGCTAACAAACTACCTTATAAACTTAATAAACTCCCAATTACTGTTTATAGACCCTAATCTAAAGTGTGACTGAACAGTTGTTTTAGTAAAGTGTAATACCCTGCTGTTAGCTTGTATGTAATTCATGGTGTACAGTACAATGAGAAACAGAGATGAATTTGACTCTTGTTCCTGTAGGATAAAGAACCGCGAGGCATCATCCCACTGGAAAACCTCAGCATCCGTGAAGTAGAAGACAAGAAACCGGTAAACCATCCAGAATCCCGTTAATGTGTTAGCAAACATCATTTTTTCATGTTAACATGAATGGCTAGAGTGCAGTAGGGGTGATCCCAAATAGTAGAAGATTCGATGCTTTGATAGCCGGAGTCTGATTCTACTACCACTCTCACAGTCGAATCTTGGCAGAGGTGTTATGCAATGGGGATCATGCCATGCCAGTGGCGTAGCAGATGGACACGCACTGCGCCGCCAAAATATAATTTATGATGTAAAGAAAAGGGACATTTTTAGGTAACTACTTCTGTAAATTCATGTTTGAATGTTTTTCGGTGCATCAATGTTGCTCTGTACCCTTGGTGTCGTCCCCATATACACGCATGCGTGCGATTCGACTACAGGCAAGACGTGACAATTCTGATTCAACTGTGTAAATGTGGGACAGCCCTAGTGTGCAGAATAACGCCGTCATATCAGCAGGATGATACGCAATGTCTGAACAGAAGAACCAGATGACCCACTACATTTGCCAGAATGTGCAGAATAGAGCAGAGCACACTGCATGAAGTCCCACAATGCAATGTGTTTTTCCTGTGTGATACATGAACTAGAATCAATGTTAGCAGATGATGGAGATGATGCGACGGAGGTTCAGACATTTTTACGCAACCTTAGAGAATGATACAAATGAATGTGAAGATAACTAGGTGTCACGTGACTACTGCATACTACTACATCACAGTTAAAACGTCATTGTGTGTCGCTTCACAGACTCTTTCATGAAATAGCAGGTAGTAGGCATTGTGAAGTGTGCAGTTTTTAAACCAACAATCAGACTTGACTGAAAGTGTAATATGTGATGATTTGCATGTTTGCTCCTCAGAACTGCTTTGAGCTCTTCATACCCGATAATAAAGATCAGGTGATCAAGGCTTGTAAGACAGAGGCAGACGGTCGAGTGGTTGAGGGAAATCACACTTTCTACCGCATCTCTGCTCCCACCGCAGAGGAGAAAGACGAGTGGATGAACAACATCAAGTGAGTCTGTGTCCTATTGGACTATTCAACTGAAAATGGTTGATGGACAAAATGTTCTTTCATCTAGATTTTTTAATGAACAGACCAGCGTACGGTCAGCCTTTTGTTCATGATCTGACTTTGTACAGCCGTGAAAGCCGTGACAGATGATACCGTTTTCTAATATTCCTCCATGTTTATGTGCAGGGCGGCCATTAGCAGAGATCCTTTCTACGAGATGCTGGCTGCCAGAAAAAAGAAGGTGTCATCCATGAAGAGACACTAGTGAGAGTTTCTCAGGATGCTGATGTGCTGATGATGTCAACGTGTGTAACTGCTGGCGAAGACAGCTGAGCTACGTGTCGTCTCAATCCATCAGCATGTACAGACCAACCTGTCGGTCCTCTCACTCAGCTCGTGCGTGTGTGCATATGTATGTGTGTCGGTGCGCTTTTTACTAGAAATCCCCAAAGAGAACATGATGTTCCTCACGCTTTACCAAGATCTCTTCTATATTTTCTCTCTTGCGCACATTTATCCCAACTCAGCGGGTCTGACCTAATGTGGAAAACCAAAGAGTTTCAACTTGCATGGGAGAAAGGGAGATTTCCTTTGTGCTTTAATATGTCCAGGCAATAAGTGTATTTTTTGTTGTTTTGTTTCTTGTCAGATCAGGTCAGGTCTCAGTCTGACATGGTTGTGTTGTGTTGTGTTGTTGTGTTGTGGTGTGATGGGATGAGTGTGCGTGACGTCTCTACAGGATGTCATGCAGTGCTTCTACTTCTCCGTACACACATGAACACACAGTAATGTTGTGTTCGCGCTTGACATTCATTCAAGCTCGTCGTGAAATGAATGAATGTGCCTAAATGATCATCTCATTCTTTCTTCTGTTCTTGGCTTTTCATCAGTCTGGCTGTTTGCTTCTTCAAGCAAATGAACATATTAAAGCAGTATTGGATTAATTTATTTCTATTTTGTAAATGTGTGAATGTTGCAGTTTTGTACTAGCTGAGTGACATTTTCTTTCCTTTAGGATATCATGCCAGAGATACAACCAACATCTTTTTCTGACTGCAAACTGCTTTTTTCTGCTCTCTGAAGTTCTGAACAGTACATGAATGTTGAAGAATTTCATTTGGAATGCACTGCTTGTTTTTAAATCGATGCATAAAAACCTTAAATTAAAGGTTAAATTGAAGGTAATTGATTCCAGTGAAGCAATTCTAGCTATATGCTATGTATTATATTGGTCTTTCTTGTTTTCCTCCTCAAGTTTACTTCTGAATCTGGTCACATGATTAAATATCTTGACCTCAGTTCTATGTATATTGTGAAATATATGTTAGTCAGTGAAATATTGCTTTAACTCTGTGCCTTTGTCATAATTACATAGGATCTGATTTGTTTTGTTTTTCTCTCTACATATTATGTCAAAATTCAACTAATTTTCTCCTGTATTTTTGAGGGAAACCTCTCTCTCACTTTCTCTTCTAACCTGCTATATGGTGAAATTCCCCACTTGAAAAATAAAGTCTTGCTATTTAATTTGAGGAAGTGACATCAGTTTGAATCATGTGCTCAACACAGATTGATGATGACGTTTTCTCCACGACAGACGGTAAATAACGTTGTGTGAACATTCATTTGTTTAATACTCTCAGAATGTGCTGTAGTCAGTATATACACGTTTTCTTCTCACAGTGATGAAATGAGTTGAAATAGTGTTTGTAACAGTTAGAATCGCTGTTTCTATGGGCAAAAACGCAAACACAAAGTCACACCTGCTTGTTCAGAGACTATTACTCACACTAGATTAACTATGACTTTATTATTATTTACTCCAAAGACAGTGGGCCCATCAAAAAAGACCAGGGCGTTATTGAAGATGACAAATCTATTAGCAAAAGAAAAACAAAACATTTGCTGCTTAAGAGGGAATACATGGTGAATGCATGAGATTACATAATAGCCCACACCCACTCTGATCTTCTCCAGTCACAACCATCAACACCTCCGGCCCCCGTTCCTCCTGCCACTGCACTTAAGATCTATGAAGAAGATGTGTGCCGAGTCTTCTGGAAACAGAAGATCAGGAAAGCAAAAGGCCCAGATGGTGTCTCACCTGCATGATTTAAAGCCTGTGCTGTCCTGCTGTCACCCATCTTTCACAAAGATCTTCAATACATCACTGGAGCAGTTCATAGTCCCCTCCTGCCTCAAACGCTCCGCCATCATCCCTGTGCCGAAGAAACCCAAGATCACAGGGCTAATTGACTACAGACCTGTTGCCCTGACATCTGTGGTCATGAAGTCGTTTGAGAGACTGATGCTGGCCCACCTAAAGAACATCACTGGATCCTTGCTAGACCCTCTTCAGTTTGCTTATCGGGCAAACAGGTCAGTGGATGATGCATTTTATCCTGCAACACCTTGAAAGACCAGGGACATATGCCAGGATCCTGTTTGTGGACTTCAGCTCGGCCTTTAATACAATCATACCAAACATCCTTCAGACTAAACTCACTCAGCTCTCTGTACCCACCTCCACTTGTCAGTGGATTACTAACTTCCTCACGGACAGACAACAGCTAGTGAGGATGGGGAATTTCACATCCAGCACCCTCACCATCAGCACTGGAGCTCCTCAGGGCTGTGTTCTGTCTCCACTGCTCTTCTCCCTGTACACCAACGACTGCATCTCACACGACCCCTCTGTCAAACTTTTAAAGTTGGCAGATAACACCACAATCATTGGCCTGATCCAGGATTGTGATGAATCTGCATACAGAGGAGAGGTTGAACAGCTGGCTGTCTGGTGTACTCAAAACAACCTGGAGCTTAATACTCTAAAAACTGTGGAGATGACTGTAGACTTTAGGAGGAACCCTCCATCACTTCTTCCCCTCACCATTCACAACAGCACTGTGACAGCTATGGAGTCATTCAGGTTCCTGGGCACTACCATCTCACAGGACCTGAAGTGGGAGACCCACATAGACTCCATTGTCAAAAAAGCTCAGCAAAGAATGTACTTCCTTCGCCAACTGAAGAAGGCTTGATCTACCACAGGAGCTGATGGAACAATTCTACACAGCTGTGATTGAATCAGTCCTGTGTACATCTATCACAGTCTGGTTTGGTTCAGCCACCAAATCAGACATAAGTAGACTGCAACGGACTGTTAAAACAGCTGAGAGGATTATTGGTGTGTCCCTGCCAATGACCAGGACTTGTACAAATCCATGGTGAAGAAACGGACTAGTAACATCATCAAAGACCTTCTCACCCTGGACACAATCTGTTTGAACTCCTGCCATCAGACAGACGATACAGAACACTGCGCACTAGAACATCTAGTTTCAAGAACAGCTTCTTCTCGCAGGACATCTACCATAACCTCAGATGTTAAGTGCAATATCTTTCTTCTTACACTTTATTCTTATATTAACTAACTACACCTTGTATATTATTTATCCTCTTATTATTTTATATTATTTTATATTTCTCGTATTATGTGTATATACTGTTTAAGAGCTCCTGTAACCAGAACAAATTCCTTGTGTGCACACTTGGTGAATAAAGCTTATTTTGATTCTGAGTTCAATTCATGGCAAGTAACTCAATGAAACCAAGGTGGTAGCATGGCCCCGAAATTCAAGATGAAAAGGCAAAACAAATACAACCAATTATAGACAGCACATGAACGTACTGGCCAATCAGAAGCTTAGATGCGATCTGTCAGACTCTTTTATCATAAGGAGAGTTTCAGCTGTGTGAAACCGTACTGAATTTAATTTCTCACAGCACATACGTGTGATTCTTAGAACAAACCTATAGCACAGAAAATGTGTACGCCTCTCTTTCACATGAAATCTCGGAATTGCAAATGATCTTGAAATTGCACGCAGCGGAATCATTTCAGACTGATTGTAAGTGATGTCTACTTAATATCATTAACATAAAAAAAGCACCTGTCAACGTCATTTTCTCACGCAGCGTTGCACTTGCACCCGCCATTTTTCTGTGTTGTGTAATAAAATGTGCAAAATAAATGCCTAAAAGTATGGAGCCAGCCTATCTGTATTCTGCAAACGTTTTTCCTCAGCGGTCTAGCAGTAGACCTCTATGTCAAAGTAAGGTGGCCATTGGCCAATCAAATGTAAGAAGGCAGAGGTATTGTTATTGCATTCTGTCATGGTGACCAATCAAATCAAATCAATTTTAAGCAATTCACGGTTGCTTTTTTAAATTAAAGGGCCCTTATCCTAAAAAATACACTTTTAAATGTGTTTAAACATAACTGTGTGTCAGCAGTGTGTGCACAGAACCACCATGGAATGTAAAAAATCCACTCATTCACTTTTCTATAATCCCCAGTAAACCTCATCAGTCCTCTTGAATGAGCCAATTGCGTTTTCTGAGCAATGTGAAGTCACATTGATAAAGCCCCGCCCATGACTGCTGATGGACTGTAAATGTATTCCAAAGCAGGTAAATATTCAAAACAGGTAACATCAAACAGGAGAACAGCATGTAACATATCGACAACAATACTGGACCAAGACTGGTAGACAAGTCCAAACTTAGTGTCCGTGATACAAAACAGGTGCGGGTCAAATCAAAGATGGCTGACGGGGTGCAGACGGAGATCCGGGAGTCCGAGGCGTAGCCGGAGCGACCGACCAAGGAGCAGCCGAGCGGAGGGAGGAGTCCAACGGAGCAGGCAGGATGGAGCGACGAGGTGCAGCTGGAGGAGAGGAGTCCGGAGGCGATTGCAGGCAGACGACCGACCAAGGTGGAGCCGGAGGGATGAGAAAGCCCGGTGGAGCTGGTGGACGAGCGGTTGACGGTGGAGACGAGGGAGCTGGGAGCTGAGGTGGAGCCACAGGGTCGATGGGCTGAGGTGGAGTCCGGGTCTCAGAGGCAGGAGTCAAGCAGGAGGGATCCTCGAACCACGACACTGATGGGGACTGGCAGCCCCGTGGCACGCCCACAACACAGATGGTAGGCTGAGGGTGAGCAGAGGGGCTGGTAGGAGGCAGCAGCTGATGTGGTGAGGATGACAAGCGGTGCGGAGGTAGGAGAGGGAGGCTGGGTGGGACTTCTGGCTTGCTGGGACAAACAGGTTGCTTCATGCAGACAGGCAGTTCAGGGCAGACAGGCAGTTCACAGGTCGTCGGAAGCAGGCAGGGAACGTCAGAACACACCCACAAGTTCAGAAGATGCTCACCCTCAGCGGTGGTGCAGTGGGCAGGGCTTTCCTCAGCATCCTCGGTCTCCACTGACACTTCCACCATTAGGAGCAATGCAGTCGGCTCTCGCACCTGGTCAGACGTGTGATGAGGCTCGGGCTCCAGGGCAGTCCTCGGCTCGGTCGCTTCAACTGGCGATGGCTCTTGGGCTGCGGCAGGCTCTGGCTCTTCGTCCGCGGTGGGCTCAGGCTCCGCTCTACGGGGTGATGGGCGGCTGGGCTCTGGGTCCGGAGTGGGGCTGGTAGGCTCTTCGACGATGGGCGGTAAGGTGTTGCGCGACAGCACCCACTCCACAAACTCTGCAAAGCTCCCCCGAGGACCATTCCCGAACAACCACGCTCTGCACTCCCCGTTCAGACTCTTCAGGTAGAAGGTGCAGAGGCAGTCGTCTGGGTAGTGGGACAGGATGGAAAGTCCGCAAACACCTTGGTGTGGTCCTCGAGGGCAAAGTTCCCCTGCTCCAGCAGGAGAAGGAGGTAGGAAGGGCTAGGGAACAGGTTCCACGTGCCTTGTGAGGGGTTGGTGCAATCCTGTGGTGTGGTCATGGCGATGGGTGCAGTATTCTGTCACAGTACGGGTCACGTGCAGAAGAGCACACCACAGGAGTGAAGGCGAAAAAAGGGGATTTATTACAAAAACAGGTATTTCCAAAAACTGGTAAACATATTCCAAAGCAGGTAAGTCTTTCAAAGCAGGTAAGTCTTTCAACGCAGGTAAGTCTTTCAACGCAGGTAAGTCTTTCAACGCAGGTAAGTCTTTCAACGCAGGTAAGTCTTTCAACGCAGGTAAGTCTTTCAACGCAGGTAACATCAAACGGGACCAGCATGTAACCTAACGACAACAATACTGGACCAAGATTGGTTAGACAAGTGCAAACTTAAATAGTGTCCGTGATACAAAACAGGTGTGAAATCAAACAAGAAACAGGTGCAGGTCAAATCAAAGATGGCTGACGGGGTGCAAGGGATTATGGGAAATGGAGTTTGGAAGTCCAGGGAAAGTGAACGGGAACACAGGGTTGTTACAAAAACATGGTAAATTTTGTGGCTTTGCAGTCTGTTTATAGGTTGTAAAACCCTATAAAAATAAAAAGCTTATTTGCAAATGCATTATTTAACAATAAATTCTAATAGACAAACACTTTTTCTTTATTTGTCAGTTTCTTTATTCCTTTGACAAGATCTCCCAAGTATCTAGAAACTAAAATAATTGCCTTAAGAGAAATAAATGTTAATTTTATAATGTTTTTTTTAGCTGAAATAAGCCAACCTCAATGACGTATGTGACATAATTAAAGGGGAAAATATTGGACTTTAATGGAAGGTTAATTTTGAACAGTTGTATGTTTTGGGGGAAAAGATAACCGTCCAAGTAAATTCTTTGATATCATGACAGTAAGCACTTCCATATATATAAAATACAGTCATAAAATATTAACAAATTTTAACACAAATTCAACATGATTCTTACTTTTTTGGTCAAAGTTATTTTTAATGATATAGTATTTTTAATCTCCCTATTTTGGTTTTATTTGATAAACAATGAATCATTACTGCACCTGTTTAGACGCTGTAAAAATACACTTGTTAATGTATACGTTGCAGTAATAGTACATTATTTTTGGTACATAAGTGCCCTGTTTGGACCTTCAGCTCTTCCCCAGCAGAGGTCTGTGCATGCCACTGATGCCACGTGTTCTGTATATACCCAACTTGGTTTATATATTGGATAAAATCACTAAACAATGTACATATACTCAAGCATTATTCCAGCATGAGTCACTTGTCACGAAAACAATGCAGTCTACTTAGCAAGAAAAAGAACCCAGATGTGAGTAAAATCTCTTATGAGGAAATACAGAAACCTTCTTCTGTTGTGGACTGTCTAACAGAGTTCATAGGTTCTTCTCTACTAGTGAATAAACAAAATATCCACAGTAATTTTCCCTGAGCAGGCAAACAGAACCTGATTTTCTCTGTAGTTTATAATGAGACTTATGGTTTTTCTTTCTGTTCTCTTTTTCAGCTCCTCACACCATGTGTTCTGTGCTTTCCAAGCATTTTCAGCTTAAACTTTGGTATGAGGACATCATGACTAAAGAATTTTTCGGTATTTTCTGGGAACAAGACATTCTGTCCTGTTATGTCATTTGCTTACAGAAACTGTGGGGATTACTGGGAGATTTGCTGGAGTTGCAAACAAATCCTGCAGTACAGGACACAGAGATAAAACTGGATTCTTCAGAAATCAGCCTCTGGATGTCCCGAAACTTTTTTAAATAGGTGTTACATAGTTCTATAATAAACAAACAAACAAACAACCAACCAACCAAACTCTTTAATAGCCTACTTACTGATGTGGTATTAATTCGTTTGGATTGTCAGGAATAATGGGTTGAAAGCAAAAGTCTGCCTACCTAGAAACTTTAATTCATGAATTACATTATTTTCCCTAAAATATATAATTCCACTAGATACTTACAGGAATAATGTTCATTCATCATATAATATTCTTCTGGTAGTGGGTAGTGTTGGTGTCCCCTTGTGGACAGACACAGCTAGTGGCACGAGTTATATTGTGTATTATGTCGTATTACACGTACTGTACCGTGTGTTTCCTCGCAGCACTCGTGACGTTCATTCATAGTTTTTCTTTCAAATCATCTGGAGTTGTTGCTAGGCAACAGTATCTGTTCATCAACAGAGGCTGATGTGGGTTTACAGTAAGATCTGAAGAGCTGATGGGAGGGGCATGTGTGCTACCAGGAATAGTGTTACAGGCAGCCTACTATTACTGGAAGAGCCCAGAGGAGGAGCCTAACAAGAACACTCACTCATACACACACACACACACACACACACACACACACACACACACACGACTACAAATAACACACACACCACCCGTGAGAGAGGCATAAAGTTAACCAGCCCGAACACTAAGATCTCTACCAAAAAACAAGCACAGGTAAGACAAACGTTTATTAAACAACTTCTTGATGTAAGAACTAGGGTTTGAAGTTAAGCTTATGGGCATTCCAGTTGTGGTGTCTTGGGTTTTGTTATATTAAAAGGGTTGTAATCATGGTTTTCATTTATCACAGTTTTGCTACAAATAGGCCTATCATAGTAAAACTACATGGTTCTTGAAGTCAAACAATTTGGGCTACTATAGTTTTACTACAAATAAACATTATGGAATTAAAAAGTGTCGTCTACTAAAACTAAACGGACTGTCCTGTTTGAGTGTTTTTCTGTAAGACTAATCTGAACTCTTCTTATCGCCCAGGTATCATCGCCGGCTGACAGTGCGCCATGGTAACCCACAGTAAGTTTGACAGCGCTATGAGCGGCGTCCTGTTTGAGGGCAGCGCGCGACTGCAGCCTCACCGCTATAAAACGTTCAGCTCGACACTGCAGTATCAGATGATTCAACACGCCATCATGAAACTCCAGGAGAGCGGCTTCTACTGGGGCTCCATCAGCGGTAAAGAGGCCAATCACATGCTGAGCACCGAACCCAGCGGCACATTCCTCCTGCGGGACAGCTCGGACAACCGACACTTCTTCGCGCTCAGCGTCAAAACCGACTCGGGCACCAAGAACCTGCGCGTGCAGTGCGACAACAAGTCGTTCTTTCTACAGGCGGACTCCAAGAGCTCGCAGTCCGTGCCACGCTTCGACTGCGTGCTTAAACTCATCCATCACTACATGCCCGCCTCAAGAAGCGCTCTGGCAGTAGGAAACTCTCGAAGCGCGTACTACATCCACTCAGGAGGGGAGAAAATCCCTCTGGAGCTGTTGAGGCCGTTGCCGTGCATCCTGTCGACCCTGCAGCATCTGTGCAGGAGGACTGTGAACGGACATGTGGACGTTTCCAATAAAAGAGAGCAGCTGCCTCAGCAGCTGAAGGAGTTCTTACAGGAGTATGACGCTCCTATCTGAAGAGCTGTGGTGTGCTTGACTGAATTGCACTGGCCGAACCGCGCGTGGTCACGTGACTGATCCAGAGGAACTCTTCCTTTCCAAATAATGAATTGGCACATTTTTTCTATTTTAAACCAGTGCCAGATCTGCAGGGAAACAGCAAAGCCATTAACAGAAACCAGCCTCCGCCTTCTTTCAAGTAAACATCAGTGCCTTTCAAGGGAAGAAGTGAGTAACAAGTCAAAACGCTTCTAACATGCCAAGACAAATGCTGAGAAGGACACAAACTGTACAAAGAGATTTTTACTTGAACGAGCGGAACAAAAGTTGCCTGTTGTGTTCGCACGAGGAGCGCTTTTTGAATGTATTAACGTACATGGGTGTTTACATTGTTTACATACGTGAAGATGAAGTTGGATTGTTATCTTTTGTATCGGTTTATCTGTGCCATACAACTTGACATATTTATATTTATAAAACATTTCAATAATTTATTAAAGAGCGCTATTTTTGTAAAACCGTGGCCCGTGACTCTGATTTTCTGTGGAGCTTTGGGAAGCTTAGTAACCTAAAAACAAAACCATGCTTTCAGGCAAATGTTTGGAATAGTTTGTACTGTGAATGAATGAAAGGTACGGGTTAATGTTTGATTCATGTTGAGCGGAAACGTTCCTCCCCCCACCCTCTCTCTCTCTCTCTCTCTCTCTCTCTCTCTCTCTCTCTCTCTCTCTCTCTCTGACACTCTTCCAGTAACAATTTGACTGATATGAGGAAGCTCAGGATTACCCTTAATCATTTTAAGAGACTTATCTCAGAACATTCAGTTTCTTGAAAACGACATGGTTGGTTTCACCTCAATACTCTAAAACGACATTGTATTGTACACATAGATTCTACAATAAAGTTTTATAGGCTATATATATATATATATATATATATAAAACTACTTAAAACACATATGGGATCAAGTCACTTCATTGGTAAATCTATTTGGATCTACAGTTGTTCTATACAAATACTTTGGAAGCATTTCAACAGCAATGTGTAGATGAAAAATCATTCCTCAGAAGCGCACACAAAAGTGATGATATAATCAAATTTTGGTGTGTTTGTTTTCGTCTGTGATAAAGGGGAAGAGGTGTGACTCTCAGTCTGCCGGGAAAGCGAGCACTTTTCTAAAGTCACTATGTCATGTTGTGTTTCGGTAAACGTAATACAAAAGGAATGCATGTACTGTAGTTAAACAGAAGAGGAGTGTGTACTCTTAGTTTGTGATGATGACGTGTGCATGACACATGCTAATAAACTACACATGAGAAAAGAATCATTTCTACTATTCAGAATCAAATGTAACTTTAAAGGTTCAAACATCAAGCAATAGTTCAGCGATTAGTAATATTTTGTCGTTCATTCTTCTGACTCTTGACTCAATAAATTTAGCTCAAGTGTCATCTACTCTCAAATTCATCTTTAATAATATATTTAAATAAAAGGCAGTGGTGTCAACGACACACTTTCAAACGGAATATGTCATTTTAAACACATTGGTTTACTTTTTACTTTCTAAATATGTAGTGCAAACATTTCGAGATGGAATAGAGATAGAGAAACACATTTGAATGGATTACATTTTTGCTTTCTTCTTCCTGCTACAACAATGTTTACAGTAAAGTGAAAAAGCCTTGCTGGTGTGTCAGAGCACCAAGAAACCAGGAAACGCATGAACACACGAGCAGCTCTCATGTGGTTTTACCAGAACTCACACTCATGCTAACCCTGTGTTTACTGAATGTGCTGTATATACAAAACTGGTATTATGGCATCATGCTGCTCAAACGCTGATGTTTTCTTACTAGTCCACTAAAGTTTAGTTTCCTCATAACTAGTATAGAATACTAACTGAGTTAAGTTTCTAAGCCAGAGTAATGTATGACCAGCACCCTGGCTAACAGAGACGTTCTCTAAAATATATTTTGTTTTCTTGAAAAAAGCATTTAATATGGTTTTTGTAAACGTTGGCATTAAAACTTTATTCTTACATTCATAGTGGAACGTTTAGAAACATGCAGAATGGGAATGTTAGGGGAGTTGAAATGAGCAAAGACCAGAATTACATTACCCAGGGTTACGACAGTTCAAAACAGCAATATGCTGCAATGAGTTTGTATAAAAATATTCAATAAGTCATATCACATGTGTAACCCAGACAAATTTTCCAGTGTACTCGATAAACAAATGGGAAATTCACTAGTAGCCGATGAAGAGATCATGTGATTCCAGAGAACTTCTGTGTAATTACGCAACTGCGATCTGTTGTAACGTCACACATTTCCTCTCCTTCAGCTGCCATGTGTCACTCTTTCAGAAGCGCTTCCACATAGTCTCTTAAGAAACAGGGGAGTTCAGTGGAACAGTACATATTTCAAACTAACTTATAAAATACATTCATTGAAGGAAGTAATGAAAGACATAAGTGACTAAAAGAGGACACGCTGGCTACGTGTAAAAACCAGTATTATACTATACTGCATCATTTGCACTACTGGACTATTATACATATACTGCATCATTTGCACTTCAGTACTATGTACTGAATACTGCAATAACTCATCTACTGCACTGTTTACTTTAACTTAATAGCTGCTGTCCATCATTTATGCACACTTTATACTCATTTGCACTACTGTTCTGCATAGTCTAATTTATATTGTACATATCCATCAGTAAATTTCTGTTTTTAGTAAATAACCATCTGTATATAATGTTCATAGTACATTCCCACTTGTAAATTCTTCATAATTTTTGCTTTATTCTGTATTTATGCACAACTGTATATCCTGCACTTGCTTATTGCACTTCTGGTTAGACCTAAACTACATTTCGTTGCCTTGTACTTGTACATGTGTAATGACAATAAAGTTGAATCTAATCTAATCTAATCTAATCTAAAGCTACATTCGACTCACTATTCATGGATTCACTTCCTTACAACAAATAAGTACACTTTATTTGATATTTTTAAGTATTTTTATGTAGTAAGTAGGTACGCAATACTACTTGGGACTAAATTGGACCCCTTTTGAAGGGATATTTCAGAAGCAAAATGAAATGACACCATGTTTTACTCTCAAAGCATCCTAGGTGTATATGATGTTCTTCTTTCAGATGAAATATATCTACTTTTCTTTGCAGTATTTGGGGTCTGAAACATTTCTCAAACAAACAGTTTCTCAAGGTCTCATTTTATGCAAATAAATGCAAACAGAAACAATATTTTTATTTGAAATTTGGGAGAAATATTGTTAGTAGTTCACAGAATAAAACAAAAATGTGACCCTGGATCACAAAACCAGTCTTAAGTAGCACGGGAACATTTGTAGTAAAAGCCAAAAATACATCGTATGGGTCAAAATTTGCCCAATTTTCTTTTATGGCAAAAAGCATTAGTATATGAAGTAAAGATCATGTTCCATAAAGAATTTTTGTACATTTTCTACCATAAATAAATCAAAACTTTATTTTTGTGAGTAATATGCTATGCTGATGTATAGCAGGGTGAATCAGGTGTGCCTGCATGGTCAGCTCAATCAATTTAGTTGGCTTGAGTTTGTGGGTATATAGCAATGAACTTTGGCCGCCTGCATGTGCGTTTTTGGTGACGCCATCAGTTGTCGTTGAAGGAGCTGTTGTGTTATTTCCTTTGCTGGGTCCTGGTTGCCGATTTCTCCCGGTATGTGGTCCTTTTCTTTGTTTTAACGAAGGAATTGTGTAGTGGCTTATGATTTTTCATTAGGCTCATGCATTGTGTTGCTGGCCGAGTTCCTGCCATGAATGGCGTGAGCTGCAGTGTTTGGTATGTAATAAAAAGTTATTTTTATTGATTTCTGTCTTTAATTGAATGTCTAATGATTTGTTTTCATGTTCGACAGGCTGATGACCGCCTAGAAGGGTTTTAATGTTTCCTTGAAGCTAAATGCTATCCATCTGACTGCTTTGCTGTTTTGCCCTTTAACGCAGCTGTCACTAATTACGATGCTTTGCTACGGTGTTCTTACTCTTACGAACACTAACTCTTCTGATGCTGTTCTTGTGCTTTACTTCGCTTAGGCACTTGATCCCATTCTCCTTAACACCACACCTATTGATGTTTGTAGAGTTTTGCGTCATCCGAAATTCAATGTTTGTTTGTGTTTGTAAATTTCTGCTTGCTTTATACATGTGATATACGCTGAGCTGCGCATTATTCTGTCTGCTTTTATGTCTGTATGAGCAGGTTAAGGTTGGATAGGGCAGTCGTGGCCCAGTGGTTAGAGAGTTGGACTCATGACCAGAAGGTTGCTGGTTTGATTCTCAGGTCTGGCGGGTAACGGCTGAGATGCCCTTGAGCAAGACACCTAACCCCCACTTGCTTACTATACAAAATGTACAAATGTATAGTACAATGTAATGTAAGTCGCTTTGAATAAAAGCGTCTGCCAAATGCATAAATGTAAATTTGTTCTGTTGTGTTATGTTTAAGATTTCGTATCCATTTAATTTGTATCATTTGAATCGTGTTTTTTTTTTGTTTACGTCGAATTAATATTTGTTTTTGTTTTATTGTTTCTTCATTTCTGTTTATTTGGGGTGTTTGGAGGAGGAGGAGGTTGCTTGCGTTATTATAATTTCAGTTTTACACTGAATGCTGAGTTGTCCTTGATTTGGTATTTGATTTTGTGTGTGTGTGGGTTTTTAAAAAAACATTTTTTGTAACTGGCCGACTGTTCCATTCCCTCAATTATATGTTTCTGTTTTATTTGTGTATGTGATCAGCCAAATTTGCACTGAGCATTATTGCTGGATTTGTTTTAGATATTTAAATTAAGATTTAATAAAGAATTATTATATTTATATGCACGTCTCTTGCCTGAAACCCTTTTTTTGGTATTGAACCTGTGTGCCCTAATGGGGCTGATTCCCCAAGTTGTGGGGTGGGGTAGTCAACTTATAAAAACTTAAAACTTCTTTAAGAGTCCTGAGCTGCTGCTTATCACTTTACCGCTCTGCTACACTAAAGACTTTAAAGGTGATTTTCTCGATTATTTAGATTCCTGAGTTTTAAATAGTTGTATCTCGGCCAAATATTGTCCTATCCTAATAAACCATACATCAATAGAAAGCTTATTTATTCAGCTTTTAGATGATGTAAAAATCTCAATTTAAAAAAATTGACCCATAAGACTCATGACCCATAAAAATGATCCTTTTACCTAAACACATACCTATAAATAGTAAATTCTGAAAAACTGAAAAGGTGCTTTAAAATGGTCTCTTCATTATTTATATATACCGAATACCGGAAGGTATAAAGATCGCGGAAACAGCGCAAATCAGCTTCTGCCATTTCAGCAAAGCGCTCTGTGTGTGAAAGTGTTTGTTTATCGTTCTACTGCATTGTCTGAGTTGTTTTTGAGAAAATAAGTTGGAAATAAGTCGACAAAAGTCATATAAGCCGTGTGCCCTCGTTTCATAACAAATGAGGATTCACACAAACTCTGTGTTGAGTGTTTGGGAATAGAACATGCTAAAGCGGCTCTTGAGGGGGCTGCCTGTGCTGTGAGCGCTGTCTATGGCTCCACTCACGTTTTGCTTTGTTTGATGAGTCAGGCAAAATTCGCCAGCCTTATGGTTCGGGACCCCCCACTGCCGAGGGTGGGGGCGAGCTTGCTGAGGGTGCTGGGACGGCTTATGCATTTTCCCAGCCCCCCAGTCCCATCGCTTCTGGACGGGATATTGGAGCTCGCATTGCGACTTCTCCCACCCCATCCAGGAGCCCAATGCATTGCTCAAGTTCTGAGGAGTTAGTGAATGCTGGGTTTTATACAGGAGAGGAGCCGAATGAAACTCCTCTTTCTCCTGGATATGAGAAGTTATTAGAGGTTGTTACCTGAGCAGTAGTCAGACTAAGTGTTGACTGGCCTATTGAACAACAGGAGGTTAAGTCTGCCAGTAAACTCGATGAACGTTATTTAAAGAAGCGGGTACAGCCTCAACCTCGGAGATTGCCATTTTTTTCCAGACTTACATACAGAGGTGTCCAAGTAATGGAAAAAACCTTATTCCTCTGGCATATCCTCTACGTCCTCTAGCTTTTCTACAGTTTTAGGGGCCAGAGATGAAGGTTATGGCATGATAGATCCAAGATGGCGGCGCGATCACATCGCGAGGCTCAGGCTCTCTCCAGATTCTGCAATTTTGTGGTATTTTTCTTGCTCATCTCGGGTCTGTTCGTGCAGAACAGCTGTGCCTTTACATCGTACACCCGACATGAGCTTTTGGATATTGGTTTGCGACTTCCTGACAGTTTTATCGACAACCTTCAACTCCTTCCTGAGATCGCCAGAACAACCGAGGCCGCTCACTCTACCCGGCCGGGCGGAAGTGCTCGCAGGCGGCGTCGAGATCGTAAACAAAGGCGGGGGAAGCGCGGAGGACTAAGAGCTAAGCTAAAGCTAACACCACACCGGCTCTCTTTACCCAGCATTTTCCTCGCCAATGTTCGGTCACTGGTGAACAAAATGGAGGAGATTCGACTCAGCATCACTTACAGCAAGAGACTTTTTAACTGTAATGTTATGATCTTCACGGAAACATGGCTACACAGCGGCATACCGGACAATGCTATTGATTTAGCAGGACGCCACACACTCCGGGCGGATAGAACGTTAGATGGCTCTGGTAAGACCAGAGGTGGTGGATTGTGCATTTACATTAACAAAGCTTGGTGCACGAACTCTGTTATTGTCGGAAAACATTGTTCAGCTAACCTTGAGTTTCTCATGGTTAAATGTAGACCGTTTTATCTGCCACGGGAGTTGCAGATAAAATGAGCTGCGTTTATTGTTGCGGGAGATTTTAATCATTCAAACTTAAAGTCAGTTCTCCCCAAATTTCACCAGCATGTTTCCTGTCACACCAGAGGAAACAAAACCTTAGACCATGTTTACACAAACATGGCTGAAGCTTACGTTGCGACCCCCCTCCCCCACCTGGGACAGTCAGATCACCTTTCTTTGTTTCTCACCCCCAAGTATTCACCCCTCATCAATCGTGTGAAGCCATCAGTGAAGACCATCAAAGTGTGGCCTGTGGGGGCAGATTTCACACTCCAGGAAAGGTTTCTACACACAGACTGGAGTACATTTGCTTCTCAGGCCACCAGTGGCTCTCACACGGACATTGACTGCTACACCTCTTCTGTACTGGATTACATCAACACCACCATAGACAATGTTACCACTCAGAAACAGATCATCACGTACCCAAATCAGAAGCCATGGATGAACAAGGAGGTGCGCCTCCTGTTGAAGGCACGCAATACTGCCTTCAGATCAGGTGATGCACAAGCCTACAGCACATCCAGAGCTAACCTGAAGAGGGGCATCAAAGAGGCCAAGCACTGCTACAAGCTAAAGGTAGAGGAGCACTTTTCCAACTCCGACCCTCGACGCATGTGGCAAGGCATCCAGGCCATCAGTGATTACAAACCCACCCACTCCACCCCCGCAGCCACTGATGTCCTCTTCCTGAACGAGCTTAATGACTTTTATGCTCGCTTTGAGAGGGACAATAGAGAAACTGCCACCAAGCTCAAACCCTCAGTTGATCACCCTCCAATCACACTCTCCTCCATAGACGTCTGCAATGCACTGAGCCGGATCAGTGCGCACAAAGCCGCTGGACCAGACAACATCCCTGGACGCGTACTCAGGGCATGTGCTGAGCAGCTTGCTGGGGTTTTCACTGACATCTTCAACCTGTCTCTTGCCCAAGCAGCTGTGCCAACATGCTTTAAATGCACCTCCACTGTGCCAGTGCCAAAACACTCCAGCCCAAAGTGCCTCAACGACTACCGCCCTGTAGCACTGACACCCATTGTCATGAAGTGCTTTGAGCGGCTGGTCCTGGCACACCTGAAGGACTTTCTACCATCCACATTGGACCCACACCAGTTTGCTTACCGCAGCAATAGGAGCACAGAAGATGCAGTTTCCATGGCACTGCACTCTGTGCTCACACATCTGGACAATAAGAACACCTATGCACGTATGTTGTTTGTTGACTTCAGCTCAGCATTCAACACTATCATCCCATCCAAGTTAATATCCAAACTTGAAGACCTGGGCATTAACACCTCCCTATGCAATTGGATTATGGACTTTCTGACCAACAGACCACAGCAGGTGAGATCAGGCTCCATCTGCTCCACCACTATCACACTCAACACTGGTGTACCACAGGGCTGTGTGCTAAGCCCCTTCCTCTACTCCCTCTTCACCTCCGACTGCAAGCCTGTGAACGGATCTAACTCCATCATCAAGTTTGCGGACGACACTACGGTGATTGGTCTCATCAGCAACAACGATGAGACGGCCTACAGGGAGGAGATCCAGCACCTAGCCTCATGGTGCAACAGCAACAACCTGCTCCTTAACACCTCCAAGACAAAGGAGCTCATTGTGGACTTCAGGAAAGAGTCAAGAGGCACACATGACACCATCCACATCAATGGGATGGCTGTTGAACGTGTCTCCAGTTTCAAGTTCCTGGGGATCCACATCCCGGAAGACCTGTCCTGGACTACCAACACCTCCAGCCTGGTCAAGAAGGCTCACCAGCGCCTCTTCTTCCTGAGGACACTAAAGAAGAATCGGCTGTCCTCGGCTATCCTGGTGAACTTCTATCGCTGTGCAATAGAAAGCATCCTGACCAACTGTGTCACAGTCTGGCATGGGAGCTGCTCTGTTGCAGAGCGCAAGGCACTGCAGCGGGTGGTGAAAACCGCCCAGTGCATCACAGGGACTCCACTTCCATCCATGGAGGACATCCAGAGGAAATGCTGTCTGCGTCGAGCTCACAGCATTCTTAAGGACTCCTCTCATCCCGCTCACAGACTGTTTTCTCTCTTGCCCTCCGGCAGGCGTTTCAGGTGCCTCCGGACCAGGACTAGCAGATTAAAGAACAGCTTTTTTCCCAGAGCTGTCTCTTTATTGAACTCTGCCCCTCACTGATCCCACTGCCCCTCATATACTACTACACTCTTCTCCCCCCCCCCCCATTGCACACCTGACTTCACTTGTTATTTGCACTAATGGACTGTCTATACATAACATTTATGTTCATTTGCACTGCCAACTGTTCATTTACAGTACCGACTGTTTACTATGCATCTTGCACTCCTACACTTTAACTGAAATATGCAATAACTTCTTCCACTGCACTGTTACTTAGATAGCTTCTGTCCATAATTTATTTGCACTACTCTATATTCATCGCACTGCTGCTCACCATAGCCTAACTTATTGTATACATCCACCTGTAAATTTCTGTTTATAGTAATAGCCATCTGTATATTATGTTCATAGTATATATCCATCTGTTAATTTCTGTCTATAGTAAGATACATCTGTAAATCATGGTCATAGTACATTTCCATCTGTAAATTACTTCTGTAATATTTATTTATGTAATTTATGCAACCACTGTATATCCTGCACTTGCTGCTATTGCACTTCTGGTTAGACCTAAACTGCATTTCGTTGCCTTGTACTTGTACATGTGTAATGACAATAAAGTTGAATCTAATCTAATCTAATCTAATCTAATGATGCCAAAGGTGGAAGATACATTGGCTATTTATCTTTCACCAAATTCAGCATCTTCTTTAAAATCCCCTTCTTTAAAATCCCCACAAACTGTGTCGAGTCACGTCTAATTTGGGGTGCAAGGTATATGGCTGCAGGTCAGGCTGGCTCATGTTTGCACACCATGGGTCTCTTGCAGGCATACCAGGCCGACTTGCTGGGGGACATTAAAGAGGGCGAGGTAGTAGATCCAGGTTTACTTAATGAATTAAAAACAGCAACGGATCTTACTCTATGGGCTACCAAGGAAACAGCCCAAGCTGTGGGACACTCGCTCCATGTCAGCACTGGTAGCCACAGAGAGACCCCTGTGGCTAAATCTTTCTGGAATCAGAGATAAAGACAAGACAGTGCTGCTTGATGCTCCTCTGTCTTCTGAAGGCCTATTCGGTGGTGCACCCTAACCCTAAGGCGGGTGCATTTCATAAGTTCATACCTCGATGCTCTTACCCCCAGGGATCTGTAGTCCAAGGGCAGCCCCAGCCATCCACAAGTTCATCTTGTAGGCAGCAGCAGAGCCAGAGCATAGCTACTCGCACTCCCCCTCAAAGAGCTTGGGGGTCGAGACAGCAACCTCCTAATCCTCCTAGGCAGGCTAAACCTGATTTAAAAACAATAATTGTCTCAAATGACAGTTTTGCAGGGCATCAGGGGGTGCCCCCTCTTGTGGGACTGAGAAGTTTGGTCCTTTTAAGAAGCCCTCAGGAAATCAATTTGCTAACCCCGCGATCCACGGTGCTTCGGGCGCGTCAGTTTCCATAACATTTCCTAGTGAATGTGCAAAGAAATCTTGTAGTTCAACCATCCCCTGCTGTTCAATCGCTTCAGGGTATCGGGCTTCCCTCACCCAGAGTCAATGTCGAGGGATTGACTCCCTTAGTGCATTTCCTCCACGAGTGGAGGAAGCTTCCAAATCACACACACTGGCTTCTCTCCACGGTCGAAAAGGGTTACAAGATTCAGTTCACTGTCCGTCCTCCAGGATAGGCGAGTAGTCTGTAGTCACGGGCAAGAGCGCACGCGTAAGTGTTCGGTGTATATTATATGTTTCTGTTGTATGACGCTTAGGTGATATATTTGCTAAGTAGTGAGAATTATTTCGTTCTCTGATTTATTTTCCTTATAAGTCTATGGTGCTTTGGAGTGTTGTTTGCAGCTAGTTGATTTTAAAGTCCTCCAAAATTCAAAGGGGAGGCTTCCACTGAGGTGGACCGCGTACAAGCTCGGGTGCTAGAGAAGGAAGTATTGTCTCTCTTGGAGAAAGGTGCCATAGAGAGTGTTTCCTCTCACGAGAGTCAGTCAGGTTTCTACAGCTGGTACTTCGTAGTTCCGCAGAAGGATGGAGGGCTGAGGCCCATTTTAGATTTTTCAGGTACCCTTTTAGCCTATTGACGCTACTGACAAACTTTTGTCTTCCAAGTTAGCCTTCTTGCTTGCCATTACTTCTCTGAGGAGAGCAGGTGACCTTCAGGCTTTTTTAGCTTCTCCTCCATGTTTGGAGTTCGCCCCAGGGAAGATCAAAGCCGTTCTGCACCCTAGGCCAGGTTTTATTCCAAAGGTGCCTACTGCGGTTGCCCGGACTCTAGTTCTGCAGGCTTTTTACCCTCCGCCTCATGAGCTGGCGGATCACCAGAGATTGCATTTGTTATGCCCGGTCAGGGCATTGCAGGAGTATATCAGAAGGTCCTCTCTGTAAAGAAAGTCTGACCAATTGTTGGTCCGTTTTGGACCTCGAGGGAGAGGTCAGCCGGCCTCTAAGCAGACCAATAGTAGATGGATCATGGAGGCAATTTCCTTAGCTTATAAGGTGTGCGGTATTCCTTCACCTCTAAGAGTCAAGGCACATTCTACTAGGAGTATGGCCTCTTCGCAGGCCCTTATGTTGGGGGCATCTATGCAAGATGTTTGTGATGCTGCGGGCTGGTCTTGCCCGCACACATTTATAAGATACTGGTCTAGACCTTTCACCCTTACCTGGATCCCAGTTCCCAGGTGAAGATGTGCGTAGACACCTTCACACCAGGGCAGTCACAACTTACTACATTTACATTTACATTTACATTTATTCATTTGGCAGACGCTTTTATCCAAAGTGACTTACAATTGAGGTAAACAGCAAGCGATTCATCTAAGTAAGCAATATTCACGAGAAGTGCTAGTAATACAAAGTTTCAGATACAACGTCAAGATAGTATAAGCAAGTATATAGAGAACATTAGAAAAGGAAAAGAGAGGTAGAAAGATTTTTTTATTTTTTTATTAAACAGTTAAGTTCTCACGGAAGAGGTGGGTCTTCAGCTGTTTTTTGAATTGTGAAATTGATCCAGCCGTCCTGATGGAAACAGGAAGATTGTTCCACCAGCAGGGAACGGTGAAAGAAAATGTCCTTGAGATGGATCTCATGCCTCTCTGTGAAGGAACAACGAGGCGCCACTCGTTTTCAGACCGCAGACTTCTGGAGGGGATGTAGGTCTGTAAGAGAGAGTTGAGGTAGATTGACTACTATGGATAAGTAGTCCAATTACTATGGAGTAGTGGACATTTCGTTCCCCATAGAGTCAAATCCTTGATGCAGTGTAGAGTTCCCTCGAAAGGGAACGTCTCAGGTTACTACTGTAACGATTGTTCACTGAGATAGGGAATGAGACACTGCGTCTCCTTGCCATACTCCTTGTGCCTGTAGGTTTTGCTTCATTTTTGTTGCAGAAGCTAATTTGCACTGTTTCCGCGATCTATTTATACCTTCTGGTATTCGTGCCTTGCGACTATAAATCCTGAGTTGATTTAATACACTATTTCATGCGCGTCACGCTTCTGGCGTTCCCCATAGAGTCAAATCCTTGATGCAGTGTCTCATTCCCTATTTCAGGGAACATTGGTTACAGTAGTAAGCTGAGACGTTCTTCTACGGACTAATTACCTTTCAGTCTGATGGTGACTGAAGCAAATGTACGAACTGATTTTTATTGACACGCATTGTGTTGCGCGATTGACATAATTTGCCCTCATCTTGGAAACCGCATATACTTCTGGTTAGTTTAAAATCGTTTAGTATTCCATTTGGGAGTATTTAGTTTAAGTGTACCATATGTGATTTGGTATACAACTGAAATATGTGATTGCTAAGGTGTTCTGAGTATTTTTATCACTTTATATGTGGTTTCTAGGGCGAGAGTGTTTATGTACAATAGTTACTAGGTGTGTGCCATCACTTCATGATATTCTGCTCTCTGATATGACTTTTGTTCTTCAGTGTAAAACTATGGGATTAAGTATAATCTGACGTGGGATCTCTATGTGGGATTATGATGTTTAGCAATGTCTAACCTGTTGAAGTCTTCTAAAAGTGATATATGCAGTAACATTTGATACATTACTATGTTAAAAAAGAGACATTACAGAGATATCTGTGTATCTGTCAGCGTTGCTCTATATAAACACACTAAACAGCAGGGCAACAAAGTTCATGGAAATATTAAAATACTGCAAAGACATCGGGTATTAAATGAGAAACCATTTGGATAACTTGCATAAAATCTATTTCTAACAGACGCATGTGCATGTGTGAAATTATGTTTCCATGGAAGTTTGGATCAGGTCATTTGTTTCACGTTCCTGTCTTTGATCTAATGCCACACTTCTACTTTGCATTAAAACATGTGGGCGGTGTTTCGCCTATAATGTACTCTCGTCTTCTGACGAATTTCAAAGGGAATTGTAGTCAAACTCTAGACAGACCAGTTAGAAAGCTTTAGTTTCTTCCGTTCTGCTTTTCTAACAGAGATAAGAAGCTGGCAGGAATTTCCGGAACTCCATGGAACTGCAGCATCAAATTCCTTCCTTAAATGAGAAAATATCTGCTACTGCTGCTGCTGCTGCTACTACTGCTACTACTACTACTACTACTACTACTACTACTACTACTACTACTACTACTACTACAAATCTGTATAGTTATCACCATAACAAGCACAACTATTTCTGTGTAATTTTCCTGCTTGAACATAAAACAGAACAGAATAACAGCAAGGACACTGCAGTTATATAACTCACAGAACACACCCAACATTCATGTGCATTAATATAAGTGCACACGGGCAGCTTATAAATCATACATAAAGATAATTTTTGAAAATCTAAAAATGCAAAATGTTGTCTATGATCTTTAGATTTAGGTGTAGGGAATAGAATATACAGTTTGTATGGTATAAAAGTCATTACGCCAATGGACTGTCCCTGCGGAGATAATAAATCAGACTGTGTGTGTGTGTGTGTGTGCGTGTGTGCGTTTGTACTTGTGTATGCGTGTATGTGTTTTGTATGTAAGTGTGTGTGTTGTGTGCCTGTGTTTTCAGTCAGTGTGAGTGTATGTGTGTGCTATATATTATTTTTTATTTTTTGCATGGTATGTGAAATGGGGGTGTATTTATTTATTTTGTTGTTCTAACTTTCCGTTTATAAATGTAAGGTTTTTCTGGTGATACTTCTCAAATTAACTAATCTTTTAAACATCCAGTATCTTTCTAATGTCTCTAGCTATCGCCATGAAAACAATGTTACTTAACTGGAAAAATAAATGTCAAATATCAACTACACAATGGCTTCATCTGTTAAGGGAACATATCATTCAAGAAAAACATACATCAAAGCACAAAACCAGTTATTCAGTTTTAATACAACTTTCAGCCCTCTGCTTTTATCATTAAATATTGAATAAATATGGCTGATGTCCCAATTAAGTATAAACACAAACTGCCTTCACAATAGAAGAATAAACATGATCATTATTTACAATTGGTCAAGTTGTTTATAGATGAATATAATATGTATGTATGTATAATTGACTATATGATTATATTGTAACTATATGATAGCTATATAATAACTCACTACAAGGATATCCTATCTCTTTTTTCTGCATGTTATTACCTTTGTTTATGCTATTATTATTACTCTTATTATTATTTATTATTATTGTTAACGGTGGAAGTAGGGGTGGTAGTAGGACTGATATTTGGATGTGGGTGTGTATATATGTATGTGTTTGTATTTGTGTATTTGTATGTATGTACATGTGTGTGAGTGTGTGTGTATGTATGTATTAGGTAATAAATTAGATAAGTCAGATAATGTATAGGCTATCTAGAGTGTGTGAGTGTGTGTGTGTGTGTGTGTGGGGGGGGTGGTGGTATGTGTGTGAATGACACCTCTGGTAAACGTGCACTATCTATATTCCGGTTCTGATGGCCAAGATGGCGTATTGTTGAGTAAGCGTATTTTTTTGCACTCGTGCAATTTAAGAAGGAACTTTGTTTATCTGGTCATTTTAACCTCTTTTAATGGATGCTTAAATTCTTACAGTTGTTATTAACTCATCTACTGCACTGTTTACTTTAACTTAATAGCTGCTGTCCATCATTTATGCACACTTTATATTCATTTGCACTACTGTTCTGTATAGTCTAATTGATATTGTACATATGCATCAGTAAATTTCTGTTTTTAGTAAATAACCATCTGTATATAATGTTCATAGTACATTCCCACTTGTAAATTCTTCATAATTTTTGCTTTATTCTGTATTTATGCACAACTGTATATCCTTCACTTGCTTATTGCACTTCTGGTTAGACCTAAACTACATTTCGTTGCCTTGTACTTGTACATGTGTAATGACAATAAAGTTGAATCTAATCTAATCTAATCTATTAGCTGAATATCCGCTTCTTTATATTTAATGGGCAAGAAACGTGTTAATAGGGATTTGGGTGCCTCGTGGAACTTGGATAGACAATTGTCATGTGAATCACTTGGACAAAATATGGATGACTCCGAAGTTGGAGACGCCTCTGTTGTCGCACAACATAATTACGCAATGGACTTTAAGGATTCTCTCCACCAAGCAAAAGTCGCTGAGGATATTTCACTGACTGAAATTTTCAATGCCATTAAGTCTTTAGACTCTAAACAAGATGCTGTTTTCCAAATGATTACGCACATTGAGAGCTCTATTGATGTAACCACAGCGGCAGTGGACTCTTTATCTGACATTGTTAACCGACTGTGTTGCCACCCTGGGCGATAAGATTCGGTAAGGCTAAAACTTTCTATACAATCTATGCAACAAGAGAATGCTGCTCTCAAGTTGAGAGTTGATGATCTGGAAAGATACAGCCGAAGATGGTGTTTAAAACTGCTTGGAGTTAAAGAACGTGGGGAGGAAAACGTCCGATCAACAGTCATCAATCATCCGGCTAGGGTGGCTCCCCGGATCAAAGACAAGCTGGATGAAGCTGTCAACGTAGCTCATCGTGTAGGCAAGCAAAGTTCAGATGGCTCACCGCGTCACATCATTATTTGCTTTGTGGCTCGGAGGCAACATGACATCATATGGATGGAAGCTAAGGTTTGTGCCAGGTTTGTTTTTTCAAAACATACAATTGCCCAGTTTTGAATTGTTATTGTTGGTTTTAGGGGCTTTGACCGTATGTTACTAATCTCTTAATCCTTCTTATAGAGAACAGTGCTAAAAAGTTTCAAGTTTTCGATTTCTCTTTTTGGATATGATCTCCCCAGCCTTGGAAAATAGATTAAGCTTGACAACATAACATTTTTTGATCAAGAACATAAAGGTTTGGGTAAACCTCTTTGTGTGCTTCCCAGTATTTTAGAGAGTCCTTTTGTCTTGGAATATTTGACAGATGCATCTAAATGATGCCTAAAATGACAAAATTAAATTTTTATAGTTAAATGTAAAAACAGAATACGGCATTAAGAGCGTACCTGAAGTTGAAGGCTCCTCTTCTTCAGCTGGCACTCCCTGTGTTGCCGGTGTTTCTTAAGAAATGAATATTTCTTATATCACTCAGAAGTGAGTCTCCTAACAGACTCATTCCCCTTAGATGGGCTGAGGAAACCTAGCACTTTAAAACATGGGTCTAGAAGAGTTGGCAAGTTAGGATACTCATGTATTTTTTCTTTGAGTTGGCGTATCATCATTACTGCCAGCTGTTGGGCAATCACAGATGATTTTTTTGGCCATTTCAATTAAATTAAATTCACTTTTATTAATGTAGTGCTTTTTACAATTTTGCATTGTTGCAAAGCAGCTGTACAGGAAGAAATTCAAAACAAAATACAAGTTAATAATAAAACAAAACAAGCAGTCCATCTTTGCTCTTGGTTATTGGTAAAAATAGCATGTGTTGAGCTGGGATGGTCAGGACGTGAGGTCAACAGGTTCTCTCAGGAGGATGGCACGTGAAGTCCACAGGTTCTCTCAGGAGAATGACACGTGAGGTCAACAGGTTCTCTCGGGAGGATGGCACGTGAAGTCCACAGGTTCTCTCGGGAGGATGATCAGAGACATCATCACTTTGAGGTAAGATCTCTATATCGCTAAGATCGATAACATGTGATAAAACTAAATCTAGGGTATGATTATACCGATGCGTGGGTTTTAAAAATTTAAAAATTGTTTTTGCACACACTGGTTTATATTTTGCGCTTTGATCGTAACCAGATTTTCTTTTCTAGGTCTTGATTTAAATATATTAGTTAAACACACTATTCGGGGAACAGACACAGTCTCAATAATATTGCCAACACAAACCCTTTGATTACTAATTTTGACGGGATCAGGGATTGGATTTACTAGTCAAATTGTGCTTAGAGTCTTGGAGATGTTGTCTGATAGCAGCTCCGCTCTGATACTGCTGGGGTGCTCCACGTAGTGGAATTATTTTGGAGGCAGAGTCACATAGCTCCTCCGTTGCCTCATAGAAAAGAGACAGAACACCAAGACACTCCCCAATGTAAAAATACTCCTCAGGTGTGAGCAGAGAAGTATCAGTCTGAAGTGATGCCACTTCTGCACCCACTGCTCTCTCAGCTCACAGTTGCTGAAACATGTGAAAGGTGCTGTTCCAGCAGGTTTCTACTTCTTGAAGCAGTTTCAGCTGTGGTTTCCCCAGGTGCGTCTGCATTTGCACAAGCAAATGACAATTGACAACAATGACAATTAATCATGTAGTACAAAAACTTGACTACAAGAGCGCGGTGTGTAATACTATGTCAATATCATTTCACATACCTTAGCAGTGGTGCTGCATTGGAGCAGACTTACAAGTTGTCTGGCTTTTGTTCTCAGGTCAGCAAGTCCAGGAATCTGGTCTAATGTCTTTTTGACCATCAAATTTAGCACATGTGCAATGCAGATGGAATGTTTTACACTGAGCTCCCTGGCACAGGCCATCATATTGGCTGCAGCATCTGTAACTAGACATGTTACTTTGTGCCTTATTCCCCATTCCTCCATGATAGCAGTCTTGAAATTTCTGTACTCTTAAAAGTACAGTATTATGTGACCCCTCATTTAAGAAATGGCACGTGACCGCAAGATAAGCGTCCATATTCATCGACATCCACATATCTAAGATCCAAGATGGCGGCGCGATCACATCGCGAGGCTCAGGCTCTCTCCAGATTCTGCAATTTTGTGGTATTTTTCTTGCTCATCTCGGGTCTGTTCATGCAGAACAGCTGTGCCTTTACATCGTACACCCGACATGAGCTTTTGGATATTGGTTTGCGATTCCTGACAGTTTTATCGACAACCTTCAACTCCTTCCTGAGATCGCCAGAACAACCGAGGCCGCTCACTCTACCCGGCCGGGCGGAAGTGCTCGCAGGCGGCGTCGAGATCGTAAACAAAGGCGGGGGAAGCGCAGAGGACTAAGAGCTAAGCTAAAGCTAACACCACACCAGCTCTCTTTACCCAGCATTTTCCTCGCCAATGTTCGGTCACTGGTGAACAAAATGGAGGAGATTCGACTCAGCATCACTTACAGCAAGAGACTTTTTAACTGTAATGTTATGATCTTCACGGAAACATGGCTACACAGCGGCATACCGGACAATGCTATTGATTTAGCAGGACGCCACACACTCCGGGCGGATAGAACGTTAGATGGCTCCGGTAAGACCAGAGGTGGTGGATTGTGCATTTACATTAACAAAGCTTGGTGCACGAACTCTGTTATTGTCGGAAAACATTGTTCAGCTAACCTTGAGTTTCTCATGGTTAAATGTAGACCGTTTTATCTGCCACGGGAGTTCACTTCCACCATTATAACTGCAGCCTACATTCCCCCGGATGCTGATGCCAAGCTTGCTATGAAAGAACTTCATGCAGCCATCAGTAAACAACAGACTGCTCACCCGGAAGCTGCGTTTATTGTTGCGGGAGATTTTAATCATTCCAACTTAAAGTCAGTTCTCCCCAAATTTCACCAGCATGTTTCCTGTCACACCAGAGGAAACAAAACCTTAGACCATGTTTACACAAAAATGGCTGAAGCTTACGTTGCGACCCCCCTACCCCACCTGGGACAGTCAGATCACCTTTCTTTGTTCCTCACCCCCAAGTATTCACCCCTCATCAATCGTGTGAAGCCATCAGTGAAGACCATCAAAGTGTGGCCTGTGGGGGCAGATTTCACACTCCAGGAAAGGTTTCTACACACAGACTGGAGTACATTTGCTTCTCAGGCCACCAGTGGCTCTCACACGGACATTGACTGCTACACCTCCTCTGTACTGGATTACATCAACACCACCATAGATAATGTTACCACTCAGAAACAGATCATCACGTACCCAAATCAGAAGCCATGGATGAACAAGGAGGTGTGCCTCCTGTTGAAGGCACGCAATACTGCCTTCAGATCAGGTGATGCACAAGCCTACAGCACATCCAGAGCTAACCTGAAGAGGGGCATCAAAGAGGCCAAGCACTGCTATAAGCTAAAGGTAGAGGAGCACTTTTCCAACTCCGACCCTCGACGCATGTGGCAAGGCATCCAGGCCATCAGTGATTACAAACCCAGCCAGTCCACCCCCACAGCCACTGATGTCCTCTTCCTGAACAAGCTTAATGACTTTTATGCTCGCTTTGAGAGGGACAATAGAGAAACTGCCACAAAGCTCAAACCCTCAGTTGATCACCCTCCAATTACACTCTCCTCCATAGACGTCTGCAATGCACTGAGCCGGATCAGTGCGCACAAAGCCGCTGGACCAGACAACATCCCTGGACGTGTACTCAGGGCATGTGCTGAGCAGCTTGCTGGGGTTTTCACTGACATCTTCAACCTGTCTCTTGCCCAAGCAGCTGTGCCAACATGCTTTAAATGAAGCCCTCCCTTGCCACACGCATCTCTGAACCTTGAACCCATCCATCCCTTCCCACATCATACTCTGTCCCGCACTTGTCACTTGTCACTTTATGGAACATTGGACTGCTCAACCCCTTTTCAGTAGTGGTCTGAGCCTCCTCAACTAACTACCTCTAAGTCAGTTAAAACAAGCCTGCTCTACTGACACTTTAATACAGACCGATAAGTTTTGCACTACATTACATTTGCACTGTTGATATTTTCATCTACACTGTTGTTTATTTCATCTGCACCATTTGATTTGATTATTTCATCTGCACTACTGTTTATTTCATCTGCACTGTTGTTTATTTCATCTACGCTGCTGTTTATTTAATCTGCACTGTTGATTATTTCTTTGGTCTGCACAATTATTTCGGTTACATATCCCTTGCTTGTAAAGTTGTTTTGTGTACATATATAGATTTTGTATTTATCTGTAATTTGATATATTTTTTTTGATATATGTTATTCTATGTTATCTGTATGCACCTATAGGGTCTGAGAGTAACACAATTTCAATCCTCCACTTGTATGTACTGTACATGTGGCAGAATTGACAATAAAGCTGACTTTGACTTTGACTTTGACTAAATGCACCTCCATTGTGCCAGTGCCAAAACACTCCAGCCCAAAGTGCCTGAACGACTACCGCCCTGTAGCACTGACACCCATTGTCATGAAGTGCTTTGAGCGGCTGGTCCTGGGACACCTGAAGGACTTTCTGCCATCCACATTGGACCCACACCAGTTTGCCTACCGCAGCAATAGGAGCACAGAAGATGCAGTTTCCATGGCACTGCACTCTGTGCTCACACATCTGGACAATAAGAACACTTATGCACGTATGTTGTTTGTTGACTTCAGCTCAGCATTCAACACTATCATCCCATCCAAGTTAATATCCAAACTTGAAGACCTGGGCATTAACACCTCCCTTTGCAATTGGATTATGGACTTTCTGACCAACAGACCACAGCAGGTGAGATCAGGCTCCATCTGCTCCACCACTATCACACTCAACACTGGTGTACCACAGGGCTGTGTGCTAAGCCCCTTCCTCTACTCCCTCTTCACCTCCGACTGCAAGCCTGTGAACGGATCTAACTCCATCATCAAGTTTGCGGACGACACTACGGTGATTGGTCTCATCAGCAACAACGATGAGACGGCCTACAGGGAGGAGATCCAGCACCTAGCCACATGGTGCAACAGCAATAACCTGCTCCTTAACACCTCCAAGACAAAGGAGCTCATTGTGGACTTCAGGAAAGAGTCAAGAGGCACACATGACACCATCCACATCAATGGGATGGCTGTTGAACGTGTCTCCAGTTTCAAGTTCCTGGGGATCCACATCTCGGAGGACCTATCCTGGACTACCAACACCTCCAGCCTGGTCAAGAAGGCTCACCAGCGCCTCTTCTTCCTGAGGACACTAAAGAAGAATCGGCTGTCCTCGGCTATCCTGGTGAACTTCTATCGCTGTGCAATAGAAAGCATCCTGACCAACTGTGTCACAGTCTGGCATGGGAGCTGCTCTGTTGCAGAGCGCAAGGTACTACAGCGGGTGGTGAAAACCGCCCAGCGCATCACAGGGACTCCACTTCCATCCATGGAGGACATCCAGAGGAAACGCTGTCTGCGTCGAGCTCGCAGCATTCTTAAGGACTCCTCTCATCCCACTCACAGACTGTTTTCTCTCCTGCCCTCCGGCAGGCGTTTCAGGTGCCTCCGGACCAGGACCAGCAGACTGAAGAACATCGGCTTCATATACTGCTACTCTCTTCTCTCCCCCCTCATTGCACACCTGACTTCATTTTGTTATTTGCACTAATGGACTGTCTATACATAACATTTATGTTCATTTGCACTACCAGACTGCTCATTTGCACTGCCAACTGTTCATTTACAGTACCGACTGTTTACTATGCATCTTGCACTCCTACACTTTAACTGAAATATGCAATAACTTCTTCCATTGCACTGTTACTTAGATAGCTTCTGTCCATAATTTATTTGCACTACTCTATATCCATTGCACTGTTGCTCACCATAGCCTAACTATTGTATACATCCATCTGTAAATTTCTGTTTATAGTAATAGCCATCTGTATATTATGTTCATAGTATATATCCATCTGTAAATCTCTGTCTATAATAGACATCTGTATATTATGTTCATAGTATATATCCATCTGTTAATTTCTGTCTATAGTTAGAGACATCTGTAAATCTCTGTCTATAATAGACATCTGTATATTATGTTCATAGTACATATCCATCTGTTAATTTCTGTCTATAGTTAGAGACATCTGTAAATCATGGTCATAGTACATTTCCATCTGTAAATCACAGAGCTCTGTGTCCAAGCACATTAATAGAGAGGCGAAGGGAAGGAAAAGATGTGATAGAAAAAAGTGTACAAGCAATAGGGATTACAGCACCCTGGAGAGGATTGTGAAACAAAACCCATTTAAAAATGTGGGGGAGATTCACAAAGAGTGGACTGCAGCTGGAGTCAGTGCTTCAAGAACCACTACGCACAGACGTATGCAAGACATGGGTTTCAGCTGTCGCATTCCTTGTGTCAAGCCACTCTTGAACAACAGACAGCGTCAGAAGCGTCTCGACTGGACTGCTGCTGAGTGATACAAAGTTATGTTCTCTGATGAAAGTACATTTTGCATTTCCTTTGGAAATCAGGGTCCCAGAGTCTGGAGGAAGAGAGGAGAGGCACAGAATCCACGTTTCCACAGTCAGTGATGGTTTGGGGTGCCATGTCATCTGCTGGTGTTGCTCCACTGTGTTTCCTGAGGTCCAAGGTAAACCCAGCCGTATACCAGGAAGTTTTAGAGCACTTCATGCTTCCTGCTGCTGACCAACTTTATGGAGATGCAAATTTCATTTTCCAACAGGACTTGGCACCTGGACACAGTGCCAAAGCTACCAGTACCTGGTTTAAGGACCATGGTATCCCTGTTCTTACTTGGCCAGCAAACTCGCCTGATCTTAACCCCATAGAAAATCTATGATGTATTGTGAAGAGGAAGATGCGATATGCCAGACCCAACAATGCAGAAGAGCTGAAGACCACTATCAGAGCAACCTGGGCTCTCATAACACCTGAGCAGTGCCACAGACTGATGGGCTCTCATAACACCTGAGCAGTGCCACAGACTGATGGGCTCTCATAACACCTGAGCAGTGCCACAGACTGATGGGCTCTCATAACACCTGAGCAGTGCCACAGACTGATGGGCTCTCATAACACCTGAGCAGTGCCACAGACTGATGGGCTCTCATAACACCTGAGCAGTGCCACAGACTGATGGGCTCTCATAACACCTGAGCAGTGCCACAGACTGATGGGCTCTCATAACACCTGAGCAGTGCCACAGACTGATGGGCTCTCATAACACCTGAGCAGTGCCACAGACTGATGGGCTCTCATAACACCTGAGCAGTGCCACAGACTGATGGGCTCTCATAACACCTGAGCAGTGTCACAGACTGATGGGCTCTCATAACACCTGAGCAGTGTCACAGACTGATGGGCTCTTATAACACCTGAGCAGTGTCACAGACTGATGGGCTCTCATAACACCTGAGCAGTGCCACAGACTGATGGGCTCTCAGAACACCTGAGCAGTGCCACAGACTGATGGGCTCTTATAAAACCTGAGCAGTGCCACAGACTGATGGGCTCTTATAACACCTGAGCAGTGCCACAGACTGATGTTCTCTCATAACACCTGAGCAATAGCATTTACATCCACAAGAAACAGGTACATCCATGGTTCAAACAGACATCCACAGGTGAGTAATCCAAATACATCCACAGGTAACAAGAACAAATAACATCCATAGGTAAGTATAATATACACAGGTCAGAACTAGCGTGTACATAACAATCAACTAGACTAGACAAAGTGCAAGTGTTCAAGGTGAGTATTTGTAGGCAGTTTGGGATTGTTTGCAGGTGCAAGGGTTACAGTGCATTTTATAACAGCTAAGGGGCATTGTTAGGCATTAAGCGTATCAGAGTGCCGTAAACCCCCTTAGATGTTATAAAATGCACTTGTAACCCATTGCTTCGCGGGTGTCACAACACTGGATCAGGCAGAAGAGCACACCACAGGGTTTAACTCAAACCTGGTACTTTTAATGAAAAGTAAAAAAAAAACTGTTTGGAAAGAGATCACTGCTGCGGTCAACAGCGTTGGCATAATGAACCGAACTCCAGCTAAGGTTTTTATTTCTAGAATATTTATGTTTTGTAAATATCACCACAAATTATTATTGTTTCACTGTAATTTTTACACTGACAGTTATATTTTTGTTTTAAATTACTTTGATTGTATAATTGTAACGTGACGACATCTTAATTCTCTCACGGCCTTCGTAGCGCTTCGAACGGGAGGGGTGGAGTGGAGTCAGTTGCAATTCGCAACCTCACCACTAGATGCCGCTAAACAATTCCACACAGTGCCTTTAAGTAAAGAAAAAATGTGTCTGTGGCGGAGGAGACAGATGCATGTTTCTAAAGAGGGTAAAGGTTTCAAATGAAGCACACATAGTTTTATGTTTGCTTCATTTATTTTTTATCTTTCAGATGTGTCAGAGTAAGAACCAGCAGTCTTCAGAACCCACAAACCAGCCTGGAGCCTGCCACACAAAGCCAGACAACTTTGTGCTGTGACCCAAGCACAAATAAACATGTTCCAAAGATCAAACAAACAAATAAAAACATTAAAGCGTGTGTGTTGTTTGTTTTTTTAAGAATGCCTATTTGTCAAACCAAGAAGCTTTCACCTTGCAAATAGATAAACTTACCCATTGCTTGTAATTATATTGATTATTGTTTTTAAAATTTTACTTTTAATTCATATTCATATTTTTTTACACCAAAGCACCAGGGGCCTCATTTATAAAATGTTGCGTAGAAACCGTCCTAAATTAGATTTTACGATCATTTCTCAAAGTGCGTACGTGTGATTCATAGAACGAACGTACGCACAGAAAACGTGTGTACGCCTCTCTTTCAGATGTGAAATCTGTACATCGCGAATGATCTTGAAATTGTGCGCAGCTGAACAGTTTTAAATCTCCGCGTTTTAACGTTGTCTAATTAATATAATTGATAAATAAAATTTAAGCACATCTCTCATCGTCCAAATCCTTAACGAGAGGCAAGAATGGCTTATGTTTCCAAAAACCTGCAGCACTCGGACAAGCAAAAGTGCGTAGGCTACGTCTGCTCAGACCCTGACGTGGCGCTAAGCACTTTTCCACGTCAAAGACCGTTTTTATAAATATGAACGTTGTCTTGGATTTTTGCGTACGCACACTCTACGATCAAATCTGTGCGTATGCACGCTTTATAAATGAGGCCCCTGTTTACCTTGTAATTTCAAACAATTAAATGATCATATAATTAGGCTAGAAAAGACAATACATAATTAATGTAATGAAAATAAGAAATTGCTTTGAAATCTATTTTTACATTTGTTAGACTAATTGAAATTTAATCTGTTTGTCATTATTCCTTCTTAGTTATCAAAAGGGTAATGTGTACACGGACCTTCACCTTATCTCAAAACTTGCATACACGAGCTGAGACCTGTCGTGAGATTTGATCGTAGGAACCGCTCACGTCCATATTGATAAATGCCAAAATGCTTGTGTGGAAGCAAGTGTACACAGTTTTCTGGGATACGATCGTCTGATAAATGAGGGCCACTGTGATCTCATTTACTATGTGTTGTGGATGTGACTTGTGCCCTATAATCACCATTAATATCTATGAAATCAATGATTAAAAGCTCACCAAACTGCTTACAAGAGTACAAAATTAAAAATTAGTTTAGTCTTTTTTTTATATATTTTTAATTATGATAGTTGAATTCGGTAAGTTAGACTATGTTGTATATTTACCATAATGGCATAAAACTAATGAGTTTGGTGGATTAGAATTATGGGCCCTCTTTATTTTGAGTTGTTCTGTGATCCATGAATTGGCACATAGCTTTAAGAAACACCTGTCTAAGAAAGTTAGTTTCAAGAAAAACATTTTCAAATAATCTTTTTTTTTTTGCCAAATAACCCTGCGTAGGTATCTACCCTTCCTAAAAACATTCAGGCTCAGTTTTTTTTTTGCTTTAACCCATGCATCTGAACACTGGTTAAGAAAAACTGAATGTTGTATTAAAAACTCTCCAAGTGAACATATAAGTTGACAATTTTTGCCATTGACATCAGGTGTACCTTCCATAATCTCAATTTAAAGCTTTCTGTAAAAACACTTCACATCTGGGATCATTTATTAACTGTCAATGTGCTGTGTGAAAATAAGTGTTTAAAATAATTTGATACCAAATACTATTAAGCTTAAAAAAGCCAATATCGGTTTCTAAAACACAGATGGAGGAAGCACATCCAATAAAATTTGTAATAATTCCCACCAGACACAAGCCAGGTGCCGAGAGACACTCATGCTGTAGAGTATAAACACAGTGCGATCCAAATAGGACATATCGTCCACCGAAGGGCACTTCTGAGTGAACACAATCATTGCCGCCATATTGAAGGGTTGTTCCAAACTAAAGTGCTCATAACTGGCCACTTCAAAGGGCCCTTCAAACTGAACGATTTCAAAGGGTACAACTGATGGACACTTCGTGCTTTGCACAGATTCTTTGAGTAGCAATGGCGCCTCTTTATGGGCACGAGATGATGATGCAGAAGAGAACTTCAAGAAAAAGTTGTTTGGTCTCCTACTCCCTTCAACCCTTCGAAGCTCTCGCTTTAGAGGGTAAACCCTTTCAAATGGCTTAGAACCTTTGGAATGGAACGCAGGGTAAGAGTATACGTCACCACACACAAAAGTCAAGCGAGTCACGATCACGTAGTGGGAGAAAACCTATTTATTTTCTACATCTTTTTATGTTGCATGAATTTTCTTGGCGTTTTGTAACCCTACGCAGATATATTTCATTCAAATATATCATGTATTTTTAACATAAACATTTAGAAGAGCAATGTCAATATTGTAAGATTCAGTTTGTTAAACCACTAAACATGTTTTGCTGGAGTAGAAACTGTTTACTTAAGACCTTGACACACCGGCCCGACACCAAAGAACTAGCGTTGAGTAAACCTGATTGTGTCGTCTCCTCGCATCGCCTGCGTACGGGCAGAAAAAGTTGCATGTGAACAAACTGAACAGACTACAGCCGACAATTAACTATCAAATACGCTTTGAGTTTGCGCGTGAGAACATTACTCTTTCAAACCAGCTGGTGGCGCTTAGCAGTCAAACAGGGAAACCGGAAAAGGCGGAACAAACAAGCATTCACCCTTGTTTACATCAGCCACGCTCATTGCGGAGAAAGTTGTGTTGTTTTCATCAGTTCCGTTTTTTTCTTCGTGTGCTCATTGGCTACGCTAACCAGCCAATTGGAATTCTCTTTCTCTTCGACACGTCCCTCAGCCAATTCGACATGCGGAATTGGACAAAAAACAGCTGACGGCGCTGAACACACCAACAAAACTTCAGCTTAGCAACGTCTAAAAACCACCCGACATTGCCAGACGTCTGATTGTTGGCCCTGTGTGTCAAGGCCTTTATGGCTTTGCTTTGAGTATGTCCCCTGGTGTTGAAATCTGGTACAAAATAAATATCAGGAAACACAATTCCACAAAACATTTCAGTGTCCAAGGACATCTGGTTCCTATGCAAGTCATAAGGAATAACTGTTGAGTCCAACTGCTTTTAATTTCAGCAAATAATTGCGTGATTTAGTCCCGGTTTCTTTGTTTTTCCTATAGAGCTCCTGCAGTCACATGACCTATTCTGTTTACACCGCCACACTGGCAGGCAAGAACAGACGGAAGCGAATATGAAATGAATGGCGCCAGCATGAGTTTCAAGGCAACAGAGTTCACTGCGCACTTTAATTCAAAAGACATAGACTTGTACATATCAAAACCTAATAGATTAAACAACAGATCCCTATAATGCCCCCGGGGTGGTTTTAACGTGTATCAATAAAGCAGTAATACCTGAACAAGGTGTGTTTTATCAGAGTTGGGGCTAAACTCGATAGAATATTTGATCTTGCGAGCCAAATTTGAGTATCACTGTAATAAAGGAACGGAAAGCATTCCTGACCTGCAGTGTCCTGATATATACAGTAGCATTACAACTAAGCCTACAAAAGCCTGGAGGGGTGCAAATGAAAACTAATTTTGTTATAAATATTAAACTTTGGAGTATGACAGCTAAAACCTGCTTTGTCTTCATTGAAAGGATAAGTTATCGACTCTAGCTGTCCTTCATAAAAAAATCAAAATAAAATGATTTCCCCGTTGCTTTCCCCCGCCTGTGCTGGAATCCTGGCGCACAGCAACTGTACACCATGTTGAAGTAGTAAAGTCTAAAGTTAACAGTCTGGTTTCAAATTATTGTTCGACCACTGTCGACATCAATGCTACAAGCGCTCTAGCGCTCTCCTGAATGCCCGCCACAATGGAGGAGCTTAGATTGCATGACGTCAACTGCAGGAGCTCTAGTGAACGAAGCATTTTGCTTAGTGTTTTACAACTCATGGGAAAATGACACGAATGCATACCTTCTTTTAAGAGTAACATGACACAGGTGAAAACAATCAGGAGAAGAAGAAATCTACAAATGAAATGTCCACAAAATACAAGTTGAATGAAACAATATACTGATCAGCCATAACATTAAACTCACATAGATACATATGTACACACATATATAGGCATGATATATTGCATTATATTATAGAGTACAAAAAGCATGGTATTATTGCAAATCTTACAAAAAATGAGCTAGAGATGCCTTTAGATACATTAGCCACAAAGAGAATAGACCATTTCCATAATATCATAGATTGCACATTAGCATTACTCTGAAAAAAGTAGTTATGTGTCTATAAGATTAGTAAAACTATTATGTTAAAAGCGTTTATGGTCACCCTAGATTAACCCTAACCCTATTATGTTACTTTAATGAAGTATAAAGCCCTAAACCTGATGTCAGCAGGCTCCCAGTAACAATAAACCAAAATTCCAATGATGTATTTAACTGTAGAAAAAACACTTGGGAGAAATCAGACTTGAGCTGCAGAGTTATAAAAAAGAGCAGAAAAATAATTAAAGTATGTCTCTCAAGGAACTAATAGCTTGTTGTTTGTAATTGCTTTGTGGCGAGGACTTGTCTGCCCATCGCCTCCCCCTTTCAGATCCACCAACCAGTTTAAATATGAGCCAGATCCATCCAGTATCAGAATCTTTATTGCAATTATACAAAAAGTACAATGAAAATATCAACATTGAAACAGTGAAAACTGACCCCAAGTCTCTATTATAGCACCTATAGGGGTATTAGCTAAATGTACAGATGTAGATGTACAGTGTGTAAAGCAGAGGTCCTAGCACTTGGCACTCTTTGGCACGTTCTGAACTTGTGTATGACAACTCTTTATGACTGCCAACTGTAAAAGAGAAATATGATTTCAACTATACCAGTGCAATTACAATCCTGACTACTAAAAGTTAAAGCACATGCTGGCGTTGCATTTAATTGCATTTTTTCAGGTGAACAAACAAAGAATGTTGAAATAATCACTCGAAATTATAACAATAATCCATAAGGATACCATGCATAATAAAATAAAAAATTGAAATTAGCTGGGAAAATAATCAAGATGATTAAAAACCAACAAATCACAGATTATTAGAAATACATTTAAAAAGATTACATTTAATTGATTAGACTGAACTACTTTAAATAGAACCCAAATCTATGTAGTCATATATACTCTGGACGCACTACAAATCTGTAAGTGTAGTCATCAGGACAGGGGTTGGGAACAGCCATACTGCTGTTAGTTGGAATGACTGCTATGTCATTTTTAAAATCCTGGACATGAAAGACATTGTTTGTCTTTCTACAGGTAAGAATCAACCTGTTGTTAAAGCGAATGGTGCTGACATAATTATATGGGTTGTTAGAAATGTAGAATCTTGCAACAGGGACAGAATCACATGACATACCATAGTTAGAGCATTCATATGGACTAAGAAAAACCTGTGCTTGCCACTGAACGGTTTTGTCTCTGAATATGAGAGCAGTGTGTACAGGAGTGGAAAGAGTTTGGATTCTGTTATTTTGCCCATAGTGGTAGCTATGATATGGGTAATTGAGATCAGTGCCATTGATGAAAACACTCCATCCATCTCCCGTGTAGATCCTGGGCAGATACTCATCAATGCTGTTATCCACATGCTTCCTGATCTTAGAGAAGGCCAAAGCATTGAACTGAAAGCCTCTAAGCAGGCTGGTCATGTACATATTCTTATGCTTATGATAGAGAATACTTGAGGTAAACTGTATTTGATAGAGTATATCCACAGGGATCATTGGGAATCTGATGTGAGTGAGGAGTCTGGCCTGTTGTTCTGTACTAACTGCTTCCCCTTTATCTTGGATCCAGCTCTCCAGCGCTTCCAGAAGGAATGCTTCATGCTTCACAACCAGATCCGAGCGTGACAGCAGAGAGTTCATCATGTTAAAAGAGAGGCCGTTCCACACTGAAGAGCCTATGAGGGATTCACAGTTCCAGGAAAAGTACTGAAGGACATTCTCCTGCAGAACAAGGTCCCCTGTGTGGACACCATACTCGTACATTGACAACTGAGTCTGGAAACTGTTGTCTTCGGGAATGAGTAAAGTGAAGACCCTGCCAACATCTTCCATAAGCTTCTTCACTCGAAACACATAAGCCAACTGATGGAGACATTGGGCTGATGTGATGGAAACATCAATCCGACGTGTGTACAAATACCTGAAGAACAGCAGATACTGTTTAATCTCTAACAGTACTTATGCATTAGCATTGTGAATTTGTATTTGGAAAGTTACCTGAGGAAAGCAGAGACATGTGGATGACACATTTCACTGACCTCCACTGTGAGGTTTTTGGATTCTTGTGTTACATTTAGCTTTGAAAACATCTGGAGGATTACACTGTGAACACAAAACATCTGTTCTGCCTCTTCACTAAGATCACGTACAGTAATGCTGAAATCACAACCATCTCCTCTGTCAAACAGAGCACTCAGTTCATCAGACAGTGCCAGACTGTTATCCAGAGAGAACTGATGATTACTGCTTACATTTTTACCTGCAAAAAAAGAAAAAGAAAAAGATGAATGCTTTTACCCACAATTGCACTTCTGTCTGGTTCACTACCGTCAAAAATGATTGATATTAGCATACAGTTTAGATTGGCGGTATGGTTCTGTTCTGGGCAAAAACTCCCAGCAGCATGAATACGAGCAGGGAGCGCAGCGATAACCCTCCAACACCACGATAGGCTAAAACACGACTGTAAATTATTATTTCATTTATTCCCCCCAACAGAACCATAGGCGCCAATCACAGCAGCAGTAAGTGGGTGCTCGTCTGTATAAGCATTTAAGAAGAGCAGCATTCCCCCTACAGGTAGGCCTGTCACGATAAGTAATTGCAGCGAGGATCGGGGGATCAGATTTAGGATGCAGAGGGGATCCGGGGGAACCAGACGTGGGGAAGTTCATGTTTGGAGGAAAACCAGGGCTGGGACAGAAGACAATGACGACATGGAGACGAATGACGGGTACCTGGGAGATGACACAGGGGACACGGAGACAGACGTAGACAACAACGAAGAAACAGGTAATGCTGCAAAGTTGCCGCCAGCTTCCGCCTCCATCGCTATAAGAGTGGCGACAGCTGGTGTTCCAGTGTCGGCCGCCACTTCTGCTAGTGGCTCGATGATGGCCGGAGATGCTGCTGGGGACTCTGTGGCGGGTGCTGCTTATGTTGGTGGCTCAGAGACGGACGCTGCTTTTGATGGCGGCTCGGGGACGGCTTCAGTTGAATCTGGGGTGACCATCGAGGAAGGTTGAGGTTGGTGGATTGGAGCAGTCTTCCTCCTCCTCTTTCTCTTGGACCGGGTCACTTGGCCTGTGGCCGGAAGCGGGGTTGTGACAGGAGGCAATAGGAGTCCTGACGCAGATGCGTCTGACGTGGACTACCACGAGTCCCTTCTTCCCCGCTTGCCATGAAGCGCCACAGGCGGGACCGGTTCGGCAGGGGTTGAGGTGGATGAAACAAGGTCTTCTAGGGTGGTGACTGCCACGACACGACCCTCCGGGAGGAGGGAGCAGATGGAGTTGCTGTGACTGAGGCCCTGGTTTCCTCACGGCCCATGGCGTACCTCACCACCTCGAAGAAGGGCAGATGCCTCAGAAACCTCAGCTCGGAGGGCTTGAGCGGATCATTGAGACATCACCATCAATTCTTCCTCGTTAAACCCCGCCGGTCTTGTTGCCGTCAGAAACGAGAGGTGGCGGATTTGCTTTGGTGTTGGGGTTCTGTTCCCAGCGCTTCTCGCAGCACTATCTGCTAGGTTCTTGTTGGCTGTTCGTTCTGTCATGTTAGGTGTTGGAGACAGAACCCAATCGCAAAGAGGGTGGTGAACACAATAACTTTAATACAAAAAACACAAAATAAAGACCCATGAGGGGGCAAAACAACGATAACAGGGAAGATGACAACAATTGACTTGACAGGAACAAATGACTGATTCAACTGGACTAATATAAATACTCGACATACACTAAGAACAACTTGAGATGACTTGACTTTCACTCACGGAGCATAGACAGGACATACTGGCAAGGTAACAAAATGAACAGCCAAGGACAGAAAACACAAGGGCATTAAAAAGGGAACAAAATCATGATGAAACAGGTGCTAGGAATGAAATCATTACAGAATCAATAACGAGGAAACGAGGAGGGTGTGGACAAAGACGAGACGGGAGAGAGCGCGTGGCACGCCAAAACAAACAGTGCCACGCCTCTCTCCACATGATCCCGCTGCAAGACTGAGAGAAATATGATAAGTAAAGGCGGAATCATGACAATCTATGCTGGACTCTTACTGGCTACTTTTAATTCATTATTTGATTCAAAAAATGTTTTGTAAAATAAAAATTTAGTTTCCTAATGAAATAAATTAATATGTTGGCACAATTCTATTGTTGTCACACAAGTGATCCCAAAACTTTTGACTGGTAGTGTATACAGCCGCGGAAAGAATTAAGAGACCACTCCAACTTTTCATTTTAAACCAGCATTCCAGTCCAGTGTCTGTTGAATTCCAACAAAATCAAACCTCAGGAGTGACATAAAGTCATCCAACAGCAATGTGAATGACTGACAGCATGACAAGACATGTGTTAAAAATCCAGGTTTTCACAGAAGAAACTTTCCCTAAAATATTACTGTTGTATTGCCAAAACCTTTGAAATGTTTCAGTATTTGAGGTCTGAAATAATAAAGAGCATCTTTTCTGTTATTTTCACCTGTTTCTCCAGGTTTCATTTACTGCAAATAGAAACAAGATTTTTGTTTTGGGAAAAATAGCGTTAGTAGTTAACAGAATGAAACAAAAATGATCATTTTACCTAAACACCTACCTATAAATAGTAAATCCAGAAAAACTGAAATGATGTTTTAAAATGGTCTCTTAATTATTTCCCGGCTCTACAGTATACAGACCAATTTGCAAATGCTTACATACTCTATTCAAAAACTAAACTTAAAGTTTAGTTAAACTTCAGTTTAAAACTTACCACAATACAAAAATTAATAAGACAGACATTTACTCAGTTTCTACAGTAATACCACATTGCACATTTCTCAAGACTTACACAAGTGTCAGTCTTTTATTTTCAATATTATCTATACAAAAGGTAAAAGTGTAGGAATAGTTTTGTACTATTGTCCAAGCATGGACTATGTAACATATACTGCAGTGGATTATAAACAGTAGTGAGTGTCATTCCTGTTTTATAAGAAATGTACAGTACCTGTTAGTTAGTGCTTTTATGTATGTGTTTTATAAGTGGCAATGTGTGTTTGTTGGGTGAAAACCTTTGCAAGTGAATCTTGAAATTTACATTTACATTTACATTTACGCATTTGGCAGACGCTTTTATCCAAAGCGACTTACATTACATTGTACTATACATTTGTACATTTTGTATAGTAAGCAAGTGGGGGTTAGGTGCCTTGCTCAAGGGCACCTCAGCCGTTACCCGCCAGACCTGAGAATCGAACCAGCAACCTTCTGGTCATGAGTCCAACTCTTGTGTTCAGTGAAGTCACTATTTCATGGTATTTCTACACAAGTTAATGTCTGAAGGTCACATGTGAAATAAACAGTTTATGCAGCTTATGCACATAAACATGGTACACTTGGAGCATCAATTAAGCATAAAATTTGAACAATTGATATTGGTCGCCTGTTGGATGGTGAAGTGTGAGCTGTTTGACTTGATCTTTTAATGCACTGAATAATTTCATTTCATTTCATTTCTTATGTACGTTTAACAGCTTTATAACATTAAAATTTACATACATCTAACTAAACATTTTTAGTGCAAAAATAAACATAACACTTTGAGATTTGACCAGCAGCATATTTTATAGAGATTATTTTGATCTCAAGAATAGTTCCATTACATTTAATGATACTGAGATATTCAGAATGTGAAATTTTGTTATTAAATGTGAAATCTATACATCGTGTCACTCTTGTTCATCTAAAAGGGGACCAGTGTCACTTTGTATATTGAAATCATTAACATTAAATCAGATATTTTTATAATGTTATTGGTGGTTTTAGCAATCTGTTTACTACTGTCAGTAATAATGTTGAACTCAGCTGCTGTTGTCTCTACCTTAATGTCTCTTGTGCAGATGTGTTTGTGTGCTCTTGATATTTTATGCAAAACATATGACCTGTTTAACAATGCAAATGTTAATGATACTTAGTGGCATGATACATACATGTATATAACATTTATATTAGGTTGACACTAAACTTGCGCTAATTTGTGTGCAAATACCATGAAATGTCCCCTGTTGGATGGTAAAGTATGATCTATTTAGCTTTGTTATTTCTTACCTTGACGAAAGATTTCAGAGGATTAAATTCAAACTTTTATGTTGATTTAATTCACTAAATATTTTAAGTTCATTTAATTTTTAGTTGTACATTGAAGGGCTTTATAAAATTGCCATTTCAACACAACTAACTAAACATGTTCGGTGCAACAATTAAAAATATATAATGTATGTATTTTTAATGCTTGGTGAGATGTATATTTAATGAAAAAACTTAGGAAGCAGGAAGCAGCCTCTTAAATAACCTTTATAAAGTTTTAGAGCCTCTCTGGGACAAGCCAGTCAATAGAGAAGTGTGAACCACATGTGTTAATCTGCCATTACAGTTCCTGCTCCAGCCTACAGGGGCGCTGCTGAGAATGACCTTTAGTCAAAGTCAAAGTCAGCTTTATTGTCAATTCTGCCACATGTACAGTACATACAAATGGAGGATTGAAATTGCGTTACTCTCAGACCCCAGGTGCATACAGATAACAGAATAAACATATATCAAAAAATATATCAAAAATACAGATAAATACAGTTCTATATATACACAATACAACTTTACAAGCAGGGAAGTATAACGAGATAACGTTAACGTTTAACACACAGACACACACAGACACGCACGCACACACACACACTCGTATATGTACACACATTAATATCTACATAGTGTTATGTGGGACTAAAATGTCAATAAGGCAAAGGACTAAAAAAGATCTGGGGTTCAAACGTTCTGACACAAAAAGAGAAGAATGCACGTGATTGAGAAGAAAGTGAATAATCTTTTGTCATTAGTCAGGTGATTTATATGTTAACAACACATGCTTTGAAACGGTTTAAATGTAACATGACATCACTAAAATGTTTATTTTTCCCCCCCTTCTATTTTGTAAATAAAAGCACCCTTCAGTCACTCCGTTTTTATGCCTCCACTCATTGGTATAACCAGGTTAGCTTGCCTGCATGTACGCAATATTTTGCTACGGTTTCTGATTTTATTGAAATTTAACAAACACTGGACTGGAATTACCAAAATATATGTAGAAAAGCTGATTAAGGGCAGATCTGTTTTTCATGAGTTGTAATATCTGGAAGATTTACCCAGTTGGCTTACCAGTGTCACAGACGACTCCAGCATCTTCTTTATGTGTGCAGTCAGTTACACCCCAGCCTTTAAAACTACAGCCAGACAATGAGCTCTCAGAGCCTTTACAGTTCACATCATCCAGCCAGATTGGACCAGATCCTAAAAAACAGTAGGACATGGGTATTTGACAAATAAACTCTACCATGTGTTCTATGGTGTGACAGCAAAAATGTAAAAAAAAAAACCTGTTTATTTTATGTTATGAAAGGAATAGTTCACTTTTGAATGAAAATTTCATGATTATAGTTGTTCCAAATCTGTATGTTTGGTTACCCCATCGCAAGTCTTTTGTTTTGTATTATTTTAATGAAGTGTTTCGTTACCCCCCGTAACGCTGTCTGCACACGTGTCCTCTGTCAGCATCATGACAGTAATATGGCTTCAAATTTCAGCTGTTTTTTTACCCTCCTCTACAAATGAGTGGATTACCCAGTTACTAGTCATCAGTGGCATTTGATATTTTGACTTTCATCAATGCTGATGTTGGTCTTACTTCTGTAAAAATATATAAAAAAAACTTGAGCTGGAAATATTCAAAATTTGATTCATTTGTTGAATGACACTAATTTGACCAGGCGGCCCCATCTGCCCATGACACCGAAGCCTCTGAAAGCCCAATAGAATTGTGTAAAATGATATTATTTTTCCGTGCATCTGTCAGAACTCATCAAGTATAAACAGAGCTCTTGTGCACAAATGTGGAAGTGAAACCACATGGTTCATATGCACTAAGTAAATCTAATTGAAATGAAAATGTATATGGTGGCTTTAAATAATTTGAATCCCTAAGACATCATTTGGAATTATTTGCAAATCTTTTCCTTTTTAGTATAGAGTATTTAGCATCTAATGGAACCCCAGTGGTCATACATAAATGGTCCTCCACAGCCACATGGAAGCTCACCAGGATTTGCCCTCATTGAAGCTGATATTGCTCTGGAGAAACCCAGCTGACGACAGACCACCTGAGCATCAGCCAGTTCCCATCCATCATCACAAACTGTACCCCATTGTCCATCATGATACACCTCCACACGACCAGATGAAGAGAGACTGCCCACCAATCTCACACTGCCCTCTTGTGTGGGACGCCTCGCTTGCCCATCTGTATCAGGTGACAGAAAAACGTTCATTGAAAGGTGCTATAATGAACTAATCTTAACAGTTACACTATTTCATCTTGAAAATGTATTACTTAATGCTAAAATGAATGGACCACTGAATGCTTACATTTAAGTGATTAAAGTATAATGTAAAACTATAACTATGCAACTATAATGACAAACCTCATTTACTGTTAATTTGAAGCACTAAATGTTCTTTTTACTTGCGAGGGCAGTTATATGCCACTCTTAAGGCCTATTCAGACAGGATTAGTTTTACAGGGGTGCACTTGAGGTTTGCCACCGACGTGTCCCACAGCCTAGAACACAACCAAATTCTTCTTCAAGCGCGTCCATATTTGAAGAAGAAAAAACACGCAAAGGATTAGTATTACCTGGGGTCATTTTCCTGCACCTTTTTACAGAAGGCAAGTCACCGTAATAATTATTGACTTTGTCCGTAATGATTTCTGACATAGCGCAATTGGACGGGACTAAAATCACTGAGAAGCTCTAGTAATAATTACTTTACCGGGTAAAGTATTTATTACTAGAGCATCTCAGTGATTTGGGGCCCAATTACCCTTGTAAAATGAATCCTGTCCGAATAGTGCTTTTTTGTCAGTTTGTCAGTTCTTTATTCTGAGAATCCCCAGCACTGAACTCAACTGAGTCTAGCAGATAATGTGCAGAGATATGCAATAAAAAACTATTGCCTAACATGCAAACAATCACTAAGAACTTCCTTAAAACTGCTCATTTCCCTATAACTGAAAGAACAGAAACCATATTCAAAACTGGTAAACAACTAAACAGAAATAAAAATTAGAAGTAAAGTGAAAAGCTGAACTATGTCTCAGTGTTTGTTGAACACAAACATAGTTATGTGCTCTTTGTCCTATATGGATTAGTTTGTTTTAAAAAATTGGTTTATATTATTGTGCCTAACATTAATCTTCCCTAATTTATAAACACCTTTTTATTTCTATTTATTACACGAAAGGGTTTGTAGAAAATAATTAAACTTATTGAGAAAAAAATCACACATAAATTGAAAGTAAATTCAAAAGCCGTACTTACAAATAGTTGCTTACAGTGTAGTGCATTTTATATTAAACTTAAAAGCATTTTGATCTACATACTGAACAGAGTCCACTGCTGTGCTGACACCTGAAGAAACAAGAGTAGCCATAAAATATTCCTCATGATTTCTCACACAAGAAAATTGGTTCAACAGCAAAAGCGAATTCCGCATTGAAGATTAAAACTCTTTCTCTCTCTCCTCTCTACCAAATTACCTCAAACATTGCGAAACATCACCACTGGCCAATCAGATTCAAGAGCAAGTCTACATTTTGTTTAATTTCCATCAAACATTTGTGAATGTTTATTTATGGATCGCTGAATCTGTATTTGCAAAACGCCACGTGTGTGGCGGCCCGGTTCTTTCCAGGTGGGCATATACCCCAACCACACATATATAGCCACTGAAAAAAGTAGGAGACCATTTCAAACGTTTTTTCAGTTTTTTTTAATGAATTTACCAGTTAAAGGAATATGTATATATATATATATATATATATATATATATATACATACATACACTACCAATCAAAAGTTTGGATCACTTGACAAAAATGTTTCTCATGATCTTAACAATCTTTTAATATGAAGGTGTATGTTTCAATGTTTGAAAGTACTTGTGTAGACAAAAATATAATTGTGGCAACATGTTCATTTATTTCATTAGGAAACAAAATTTTAATTAAAAAAATATATTTTTGAAATGGATTACTTGAATCAAATAATGAATTAAAAGCAGCCAATAAGAGTGCAGCATAGATATAAATTCCTTCAATAATGTTAAAAAGCTTCCCAGGTTGAGATATCATGAAGCTGAATGATAAAATGCTAAAAGTATAATTCTGCAAATTCTAGCCAAAGGACGATTACCTACACTAACACTGCATCTGCGGGCAACATTAGTTATTGATATACACTATATTGCCAGAAGTATTGGGTCACCCTATCTAATAAACAGATTTGATGACTTTAGTAATTTTTTCCATGAGTACAAATCTTAATGCTGCAGCATATTAGATTAGATTAGATTCAACTTTATTGTCATTACACATGTACAAGTACAAGGCAACAAAATGCAGTTTAGGTCTAACCAGAAGTGCAATAGCAGCAAGTGCAGGATATCATGATATTTTATGGAACTGTGTTCTTCTAATTTAATAGCAACAGATTGGGAATAAAAGCCCTTTTCTATCCCATCATGACAATGTCCCTGTGTATGAGACAAGATTCAGAAAGAAATCATTGATTCAGTCAGTGTGGAGGAACTTGACTGGTCTGCATAAAACCAAGTCCTGAACCCAGCTGAACACATTTGGTGTGACTTTAAATGCAGACTTTGAGCCAAAAACTCATCCAAACACCAATGACTTGTACACAGGAGTCATCATTTTGGGACAGAGAAAGTGGCTTTTGAAACAGTTTTAATTTGCATTTCTACAAATGGCATTTTAAAGGGCCTCTATCCAAGGTGTTTTTCGCAATGTAAAAATAGTCTCTGGTATCCCCATAATGTGTCTGTAAAGTTTCAGCTGAAAATACATCACAGATCTTTTATTACACTGTGCTCTCTGTGTCCATTTTTGCCTGTGAGGAAAAACGTGCTGTTTTGGGGTGCGTCACTTTAAATGTAAATGAGCTGCTGGTCTCCTCCCCCTTTCCAGCAGAAAGCACCGGACTGAGAGCCTGCGCTTCAGTAACAGCAAAGCTGAAGAGAATGATCACATAAAGCGAATGAGAAACACTTTCTCATTTTAAAAAACCAAACACATTGCTTTAATAAGTGAAGGTCCACAGGACAACGCGTTATCTGTCTTTACAACGAGTACATTGACTTTATCAGCGAAGTTCACAGGATAAATGCGTAATATAAAAACTGAAAACACAAACCCTTGTCAGTGAAAGCAGTCAAAGCACACGCACGAGGTCTGCCAGCGAAAGCAAAGCACACGCAGGAGGTCTGTTACTGTTTTTAGTACCATCTCACCCTGAGGTTCCAAGTGAGCTGAACCGATACTAAAATGTGACGCGGAAATACTGCAGATCACTGATTGGTCAGCGGAGAATCTATCGAGAAATATCGAGCCCATAAACACATTGCTAAATTCAAGATTATCTTACCATTGTGCGCCGTCGATTAAACCAAGCGATGTCGTCGTCTGCACTTTCTTGTAAGAGTTCCCAAACTCTCTTGTATATTTTAGCAGTAGTTTGTTTTGCCGACATAATTCTCCTTTAAAACAAAATTCTTTGTCTGGCAGTGAACAACATCCACATACCAAGAATCAATAACACCATTCCATCGAGATGCGCCATTGCTAGTGTTTGCGGCAGGCGCTTGTTGTGTCGCGGTTACGATGATGTTGATGATGTCGATGATGCCCATTGCTCGGGCTGTGCGATCCCTAATGCTGGCCATTGCGTTTGTGACTGCCAAATGTAAATTGTGACTAAAGCAGTTCAGCCACGACCAGTTCAGCTTTTTTACTGCTGCTACGATGTTTGCCACATTATCTGTGGTGATACAGGTCAGCTTCTTTCATCCATGGCATTTATGCCTGTTACTTTCACGACTGTATTTGACAGATTTCACAAAGGATTCAGCTACTCCTAACTGTCGGCTGGTACCGGCCTCAGCTGTCTTTTTTGAGGTTGCTCCGCGACTTGACGCTTGTGAGGGCAGCTGCGCTTCGATGGCTGGATGGCAGTTAGTGAGATGATACCTCAAATTTGACGTATTGCTGTGTGTTACAGGCACCTTTCTTCTGATGAGACCATTCATGGGCCTGCAGTCGAGCGTGAAGAGGGAGTAGAAAAAGGGGCTCAGCACACAGTGTTAAGTGTGATGGTGGTGGAGCAAATGTGGCCTGCTGATGTCTGTTTGTCAGAAGGTCCATAATACAGTTGCAAATGGAGATATTAATGCCCAGGTTTCCAAGTTTGGTGATTAACTTGGAAGGGATGACAGTATTGAATGCAGAGCTGAAGTCAACAAACAGCATTCGTGCATAAGTGTACTTATTGTCGCGCTATTTCTTAATAACGAGCACATTGATCTTTATAAGTGAAAGTTCACAGGATAAACGCGTCATATCTATAAAAACTGAAAACACGATCTCTACCATTTGTGATGCAGCTTTGTGTAAAGTGACTTCACCTGATGTCTTCTGCACATTCGGTTGAAATGTCTTCAGCAGCTCTGAAGTTTTATGTTCAGTATTGTATCTCACAACAAAACACCTTGTTTGTTTACAAAACATTCTTGTAGCTCACTGTAAGTAGTCCAGTGTGAAAACAATGGCGGACAGTGTACAGCTGGATGAGGGCGGAGACAGCAGCAGTCCGAGAGGACTGATGAGGTTTATTGGGGATTATAAAAAAATGAATGGGGGGATTTTTTACATTCTAGGGTGGTTCTGTACACACACTCCTGACATACACAACATTTAAAAGTGCATTTTCACTGCAAGGCATCAAACTTGGGTCGCCGTAAGTGCACTGGCGCTATATGTTGGTGCACTAACTACAGGGCTATTTGTCATGATCCTGCCCTTCTAGTGGTTTATGTTGGTTTTCTTGTCCTGGCTGACAGGATCATGACAGTCCCATATCTTGTGTCTGTGTTTGGAAGCACATGGCCATTGTTTGTGTGCCATGTGCTCTCCTGTCTTGCGTTAAAGCCCCGCCCCCTTGTTTCCTTATTCATTATCCTGTTATGAGTTTATGCCTTACACCTGTCTCCCTCGTTATCTCCTAACTTCCTCTCCTATTTAAACCCCTTGTGTTTGCTGTCTTGTGCTGCACCATTTTGTGACCCCACTGTCATGTATTGTCTTGTCTCCCCTGTTTGGTCTTGGTCTTGGTCTTGTTATGTTTTGGTTCTGTTTTCCCCCTCGAGGGATTTTCAGTTCTGTTAAAGTTTTCTAGATGTCTTAATAAAGACTTTTTGAGTTTAGAGCTGTCTGCACATGGGTTCTGTTCTTGTGAATCATGACAGAATGGTGCAGCCATTACTGAACCCAGCAGACAGCTCACCGGGTGCCTCCAGTGGCATTCCCGTCGGGGTCCCTCTCCAGGGGTCGAGACTGTCGGGGTCCTTCTCCAGGGGTCGAGGCTGTCGGGGTCCCTCTCCAGGGGTCGAGGCCGTTGGGATCCCTTTCCAGAGGTCGAGGTCGTCGGATTCCCTCTCCTTGGGTCTATGCCGCCGGATTCCCTCTCCAGGGGTGATACCACCGGATTCCGTCTTCAGAGGTCGATGCTGCCGGATTCCCTCTTCAGAGGTCTATGCCGCCGGATTCCCTCTCCAGGGGTGATACCACCGGATTCCCTCTTCAGAGGTCGATGCTGCCGGATTCCCTCTCCAGTGGTTGATGCTGCCGGATCCCACTGAAGTCCGCCCATGCCTGTGGCCCTCCCTCCATGTTGTGTTTCCTGTCGGTAGGCCCCCCAGTGGATGTTGCTGCGTGTGGGTCTTCCAGACATGTTCCTGTGTGTGGCCCATCTTGATGTGTTTCTGTCTCCGGGCCCTCCATGTGATGTTCGTCGTCTGCAGGCCCCCAGTGGACATTTCTGGATGTGGGCCTTCCAGCCATGTTCCTGTCTGTGGCCCTTAAAGTGTGTTCCTGTCTGCGGGCCTCTTGTGTGTTTCTGTCGGCGGGTCCCCCAGGGTGTCTTCCTGCTTGTGGACCCTTAATTTGTTTCTGTCTGCAGGCCCCCCAGTGTGTGTTACTGGCTGTGGGCCTTTAAATGTTTTGGCCTACGGGCCTTGAATGTGTTTGTTTTGTGTCCGATGTGTATTCTTGTGCTTGGGCCTTTAGTTATGATTTTGATGTATTAGTTACTGTTTTTTAATTTTTGCTTGCTTTGTCTGTTTTGTCCCCCTTGGGGCCGCCAGGTTTATGTTGGTTTTCTTGTCCTGGTTGACAGGATCATGACAGTCCCATGTCTTGTGTCTGTGTTTGGAAGCACATGGCCATTGTTTGTGTGCCATGTGCTCTCCTGTCTTGCGTTAAAGCCCCGCCCCCTTGTTTCCTTATTCATTATCCTGTTATGAGTTTATGCCTTACACCTGTCTCCCTCGTTATCTCCTAACTTCCTCTCCTATTTAAACCCCTTGTGTTTGCTGTCTTGTGCTGCACCATTTTGTGACCCCACTGTCATGTCTTGGTCTTGGTCTTGGTCTTGTTATGTTTTGGTTCTGTTTTCCCCCTCGAGGGATTTTCAGTTCTGTGAAAGTTTTCTAGATGTCTTAATAAAGACTTTTTGAGTTTAGAGCTGTCTGCACATGGGTTCTGTTCTTGTGAATCATGACACTATTGGCACCAACACGCAGAAAGCTTTTGAAAAGACGTCAGTTTGCTGAATTCTTGGGGTTTCACAGTTCTAATGATGTGCGCTGTACAATTGTCTTTTGACATTATGAAACAAGACAGTATTTGACATTCATTGGCTGTTTTTTCTACCTCCATTTCCCCTCCTACAACTTTACTCTCTTTTATATTTTTATCTTTCTATCCACTAACCCCATTCTGCAAACAATATGTTTTGGGAATAGTACTGCACAATAAATAATGGTATAAACAAACAGTATACATATGTTAAATGACTTTTCTAAGTAAAGTGAATGATATGGCATGTATTTGTTATAGTGCTGTGAGATCTGGACTGGTGTTAATGGACACAATCAATCATAACAAACACTCTTTGAACTGTTACACCAGCGCATACACACAATACACACAGTGACAGTCGGGGAAACAGCAGAATGACATTGAGGGCAGAATATATAACTGACCGTAAACATGACATCTGTTAACAATCAATGGGGTTTGTGCTGTCAGGATTGATGAAATCTGTCATCTGTTTATGTGTTCACCAGCTCTCACACTCCCACACGACATCATGAAAAAACAGTTCACACATGCTGCTGTCACATTCAGTCATGTTGTTGATGATGGCCACAAATGTTTAACATGTGAATACTAGCAGTGATCAGGGTGAAAACTCTTTTTAAGCCAGCCAGGCAGAACATATATATTTTGCATAAACATTTACATTTAGTCATTTAGCAGATGCTTTTATCCAAAGCAACTTACAGAGAGATTTAGGATGCAGTAAAGCAACATGTCATACAGGGGCAATAATACAATAAGTGCTAACACCAAGTTCTTTTCTTTTTTTAAACATATATAAAAGAGCAGGACAGATGCAGTTACAGTAAACCACTGTAACCATCCACTCAAAATAAAATAAAAAGAGTTTATTGTTGTGGAGGTGATGTGTTACTGAAGCATGAATGTGTGAGGTTAAACACCAGAGACTCTGTGAACATCTGTCCTGCTTTTAATCCGGTTTGTGTCATAAATTCATTATTGTGTGTGTGTGCCTGTAATCCATGAGGGAATAAAAAATAAATCCATGTTATCCCACAAAAGGATCAAAAAAGATCAAAAGCCAACATTGCCAACAAACTCGACAGAATAAGAGCCAGATTTACTAAACAGGGCAACATAGGGCGAGCGCGCAATTTAAAAAAGCACAAATGGTAGTGGAAATTTCGGCCGGTGATTTACTAACAAGGCGCACTTTAAAAAACACAGGTGCAATATCTCATTCCCATAATGACCAACACAATCTACCAAGAGCAGCGTAGACTAGCGTTTAACACATGCTTTTTTGGGTGTTAAATAAAGCCACAAATACTGTACAATGACACACGCAAGCCTTAGTAAAACCTGTTGCATGATTCAATTAAATAATCTCCTCCCATGAAGTCCTCCCATCCACACAATAAAAAATGAATCAAAAAATATGAAACATTATGTAAATTGGAGGAAGGGAATTGCCTGGTTTATCTGAAGGATTATGTGAGATTCAGCTAACTTGTAGAGCCCTTTACTGTATTATCAACACAAGAAAGACACAGTTGTAGAAAAATAGAATTTTGAAACACAGACATACACTCTAAAAGATGCTGGGTTAAAATAACCCAATTTGTCAAATATGCATGGACAAACCCAGCGTTGGGTTATTTTAACACAGCTAGTCCAGTAAAATCTTTTGGGTTGTTTTTTTAACTCAACTATTGATTAAAAATGACTATTGCTAGTTAAAAACAAACCCGAAATATTTGAAAATAATAATAATTACAACCCAAATTCCGGAAATGTTGTGACGTTTTTTAAATTTGAATAAAATTAAAACAAAAACACTTTCAAATCACATGAGCCAGTATTTTATTCCCAATAGAACATATTATTTCTATTGTGTATATTTGTATAGATTTACATTTTATAATTTTATGTGTCTTTTTACAAAAAACTGTTTGTTCAGTTTTAAAATATTACACAGTTGTATGCGATTTTTCATTTTAAAACATGCCTGTTTTTCCCCCTTATAATTAATGTTGGGGATTTGTTTCCTTTATTATATACCTTCATCTTAATTTGAATGATGCTTATTGTTTTTATAAATCAACAGGAATGGATCATAAGCCAATGCTGTTTACACAGTCGTCTCCATTAACTCAGATATGAAGGTGTTGACTGAATGCAATACTTTGAGGTCTGCTCTGTTCTTTCTGAAATCTGAAAGAAATTGCATATTTTGAAGCTGGAGAGATGGAGGATTAATGCTTTGAGTTTTCACATGGACATGTCTAGAAATGCTCTAATCCCTCTAGTTTAATCTGGATCATTTCAATTGATAAAAGATTTGACTGCATCTGAAATCATTTTTGTCCAACAATTTAAAGACTTTACTACTTCAAGAGAGGAATGCTATGAATTTTCTTTGTTTTGAATTTTCTCTAGTGATTTTATAGTTTCACCAGCAACAACATAAACAAACTTTATTTTGCAAGCGCTTTTTCCAGTAAACCCCTACAAAAAATAGAGTCCCTGCAGATTACGATTTATAACAAGCAAAAGAAATAACAAGTAAATTACATTAGCTACCGAGTTAAAGGAGTCAAATTGCCAAGCTAAAACCATATTTATTGTTTTTATTTGATGTAATGCAATGTGTTTATGCGTTTTAAGGAGGAAAAAACACACACCGTACATTTTTATATCTTCTCTATGCGTCACCTTCTGAAACGAGTTGATATGTCATGGAGCGCATCGCTTTTTTAAGTGCCGTGTGCTCTGATTGGATAGTTGAGCTGTGCGTTGCGATTTGCTGAATACCTCCAGCGTAAAGGCGGAACTTCCAGGACGAGGCCGAGTGTCAGTTCATCTCTCCTCTCACTCAAAGACATTTTGTGTCATAACAGTTGCAAACACAGTGTGCTAATAACAGTATTGTCAGATTAAACAATGAAATGAGCGGATAAAAAACACATATGAGGCCAGACAGTGAAGGCCCAGAGCACACAACTCTCATGCCCGAACGATCGTCAGTTCGCCTTGCCACCCACACAGAGTGGATTCGCATAAGATCACCCCTATAGCCAGTATTATGTTACTCTTCCCGTCTAGGGGGTTGGGGAGGAAAAGTGAAAAATTACCACACAATGTCTGATTATGACAGGATTACCACAGCACTTTGTAATACTACACTATCACAATGTCAAGTAGTATCAAGATACTGCCCACTGGCACGGATACGTTTGAAAGACGTCTGCTGAAGATCTGGAAAACAACTGCTATGTAAAAACAACTGCTGGCATCTGCTTTACATCCATTTTAAATCACGAATTACATCTTCTAGATATTTATATGACATCTAAGAGCAGACATCAATGGGATGCATTGCAGATAAGCAAACTGTGACCTGAAAATGTAAATACAAACATCCAATAGACATCTGCTAGATGCTTAAGTGCTATCATGATGATAAATGTTGTGGTAATTTATCATTTACATCTATGAAATAACCAAAATTGACCTGAATACACACCTATCACTACTAATTTTACTAGTACATTCGGAATTATTCTACAATACTATTAATTAAATAGTCAAAGGTTCATCTGTAAGACAATGAAAGGCTTACTTGAATGTGAAATCGAAACGGCTGGCAGGGGGCAGCAATTCAGTCAGTGAATCATTCAACCAATTCGAGGTTCGGTGACTCGCTGAATCACTGATTTAGAATCTTTCAAAACGAAACACTATTGAATGTTGTTCAAAGAAACGCAACCGTTCTATTTGAAACTTGAAATGGTGAAGTAGTAACATCGATCACTCATACATTTGTGCTAATACCGGAGAATCCTGGGTGGTGGGACTGTCCTCAATGACGGAAGTCTGTGTCTCTGTCATGCTGATAGACTGAAGAGAAGGCTATCTCATATATATATGTAGACAAGAAGGGTAAGACGTCTTGTCTATATATATGAGATAGCTCACTTGAGCTTATAAGGTAGATGCCGTGATTGCTGATAGCGAACCAGCTGGGCTTAATTATATGCTCTGGCTCCTCCCGAACTTTGTTTATAAAACATCATAACATTTGTTTCTGAGTATCTGCAATCCCTGGGATCGAACCCATGGCCTTGGCATTGTTAGCACCATGCTCTAACCACTGAGCTACAGGAAAGTCAACATGAAGCCAATATACTTCATGAATCATGATAGAACTTCTGAAAAGACAAACGCTTATTTTATTGTATTTATAAACACACATTGTTAGACAGACAGGCAACACAATCTACTTAACAATTCAATTTGATATGTGACAGGATAATCAAAGTGTTTCTCATATGTACTTTCAAGCAGTATTTAAAAAATAAAGTCAGAGAGAAGTATGTTTTGCCGGCTGTTGATTTAAACCATCTTTAAACTATCACAACGCGCTCACGCAGTCACGTCACAGGAAAATAAGGGAACAGTGAGTGTCCCAATGTGTAGCGAGCCAGGATCCTTACCAGTGCCCGAACCCATGCACGTGATTTACTGATTCATGACCTCGGGAACAAGGGAGGTATTACGGCATCCCAGAAGATCGAGGCCCACAGTTCCTATCAAGAGTCTGGAAGGCCTTCTTTGAGCACCTAGGCGTGACCATCAGTCTGTCATCCGGGTATCACCCACAGTAAAATGGACAAACGGACTGGAAGATACAGGAGGTGAGCCACTTCTTACGCACTTTCTTATAACCAGAACTCTTGGAGCCAGAACCTCAGCTGGGCAGAATATGCCCAGAACTCTCTCCGGCAACCCACCACGGGCCTCTCACCGTTCTAGTGTGTGCTTGGATATCAACCTCCGTTGTTCCCATGGTCCGAAGAGCCGTCTGAGGTACCTGCGGTCAATCACTGGTTCCAGGAGAGCGAGAGGGTCTGGGACGCGGCCCATCACCACCTCAAGACAGACCTACGTCGTCACAAGATCCAGGCGGACACCTAACGGCAACAAGCGCCTCGGTATCGACCAGGACAAAGGGTATGGCTCTCTACGAGGGACATCAGGATAAGAGTGCCCAGATTTGTTGGTCCCTTTCTTATAATCAGACAGATTAATTAACCCTGTTACGTATCTGCTCAAGCTTCCATCTAGTTACAGTATCCATCCCACGTTCCATGTTTCCTTGTTGAAACCTTATCACTCATCCAGATCTGATTCCTCTACAGAGCCTGGGTCATTTGAAGAGCCCCCTCCTCCTTCCCTGGACATTGATGATGGAACTATCTACGTCGTGGTGGCCGGTTGGTATATCTGGTCCCCCGAGAGGACATCTTGGACCCCGAACTACTCAACGTCTTTCATAGGGACCATCTCAGTCGACCCGCCCCACGGGCAGACCCCCACGGCGACGAAGACCTCGGTCCTCAGGAGCGGACCATGGGGGGGGGGGGCTGCTGTCACGGATCCACCAGGCTCTGTGGTCACACCCACGCCCCGCTTACTCTCACCCGAGTTCTAATCACCAGCACCTGTCTCTCGTCAACACTTCATCAAGCACTGTCTGGTCTCACCAACACTCTCCTATGACTCTTGTTGCAGCAAACTTACCCCTAAGCTCCCGAGCGGTTTCCCGCAACTCCACGTCAACGCTTCCCTCAGAGGTGTCCAGCTCCTCCAAGTCCTCCTAGCGAATTCCAAGGCATTCCTGTTCCAAGGGTTCCAAGCTCCCGCGACTTCCAAGCTCTCCATCACAAAGTCCACGGACACTTACCGGCACTTTCAGATTCACCAGCTGCATCCACAATCTCCTGGAACACCACCATAGTATCAGTCTTGTGCCATTTACTCTTGTTTACTGTAACAATGTTCGGACGTGGATAAGGAAGGAGACAGAGTCGGCGTGATAACGAACCAAAAGGATTTAATGCCCAAAGAATAACAAAACACAAAGTAAAAGGAAACAATTATTAAAGGGTGCCAGCGGCACGACACAGCTTTCTCTCTCTCTCGCTCTCGCTGGTCTCACACACACGCTCGCAGGCACACGCTACCGGCGTGTGCATCTGTTTCTTTGGGGGTGGCTCGCTGTCTCGCGTGTCGTCTGCGGCGTCTTTTTATTCTCCTCTAGCCAATCACTGAAACGAGAGACAGGTGTTTAGACTCCGCACTTGACCTACTTTCCACCCTCCGAGCGCCGGACTGAAGCTCCTCCCTTCCAGACTCGGCTCGACCACGCCCCCCTTGCCACATTTACGTTTTCAATAAACTGTTTAAAGCCGTTTACTCACTTGCTTTTCATGTCTAGTCTAGTCATTTTGTTGGATATTATACCTTCTATTTGCTCTGCCCTGTTATTTTTGCAATTTTTTCTGCTGGGATGCTGCTCATGTGTGCACCATTGGGAACACAATCGTGAACAGACCGGGGGAATTGGCGAAAAAGTCCAGGGCCACTTTTTAGTTTTAGACTGCTCCTGAGAAGACTCGTTACTTGGCTTAACTTAAACGCGACAAAGTTACACGACCCATTCAACAGATTGTTTATTTAATACAGTAAATATACAATTAAATATTAACATACATGAAAGTTAATATAAGTTAAGTATAATATAAATTGTTATATTATTAGCCACTAGCCAGACTGATAAACCAGCACACACACACACACACATCAGAAGTTAACTTTATTTTCTCACGCATCGATGAATAACATTTCTAACAACTTGAAAATCCATATCAATGAGTGCAAACACACTGTGTCCTCAGATTCAGCATGGCCAGGTTGGAACAGATTCATTTCAGCAACAAGTAAATATTCATAAATCAATCTGATGTATGGTGACTGACTGTTATCTCTAATGTGTGTCTGTCTGTACAGTAATACAAAAATCATCCCTCGCTGTTACTGTATAAAAGAAAGTCAGGCATTTCAAAAGAACAGTAAATCAGATTAAAGGCTGACCGAGGAAATCCTCACCATTTCATCTGTAACTCTTTCATTCCCCAATGCATGAGGAGAATTAAAGCTGAACTGAACTGAACTGTGACACTCAGCGTTGAAAACAATAAAAGCATAGAAAACAGCAGGAGATATGAACACAACATTATTATTTTTATATGTATGTTCGCACCGAAACAGAGGTCTAAAAAAATGGTCAGATTTGCATAATATTTTACATATTATATCTAGGGACACATAAAGGTTTTTTATCAAATGTTTCTTCAATAAGAATATACGCACCAAACCGTACAGGAGTGCTGTGCGTATGATGAGGTGTGTAGAAGAAACTCAACGTCTTGTGTGTGAAAAATGGTTCAGTGTAGAATTCATTGGATTCACGTGTTTGCTTCTTGTTTTAACATCGACTCCACTAGCACAAGCTGTTATCCATGTTAGAACATGTTGCATGTACTTTATGCAGCTTATCATTGTGTTCCCTGGATTGAGTTGTGACGTTTCTTATATTGTTGGTTGGAGTCAGGTTGACAATTCTATATTCTAGTACATTTTAAATTATAATATAATATCCTTTAGTTTCCAATGGTATTGTGTACATATACGAGTCACATTATTACACACTCTAGACTCAGGTTGGACCCTTTTTCCATTCATGGTGCTGGAAACAATCTTCAGAGATTTTAGACCATATTGACATGATAACATCTCACCGGATTTCTTTACCCACAAAATTGCAGCAGCTCTCTCTCTCTCTCTCTCTCTCTCTCTTTCTCTCTCTCTTTCTCTCTCTCTCTCTCATCTCAGATTTACAAATTTTTCTGATGCAGTGTACATCTTCAGATCAGATGAGAATTGTATTTGTGTTGGATGTTTTCTACATCTGGACATGCGTCTTGAACAAAGAGCCATGTGTCATTTGAACGTCATCGGGCAGGTAAGAGAAGTTCATGTCAAATATGTTTTGCCTCATTTTATGTCTGTACTTACTATATGTCCTAAATCAAACACTGTTTAAAGAAATTATCTGGAATAATGGATGTGACTTTAGCCAACGCTGTGAAAGAGTTCAATTCAGATCAGACAATAATCCTGATTTTAAAAAGCAGGATTATTGATATTGTGTTCATTTTACACATACTGTAATTTTGTAAATAATTCAGCAACCATTTACATTTTTACCTTAAGAGCCTCAATGTTTAAAACTGTTTTGCTGCCTCCGTAATTTATTGATCAAACAAAAAGAGAGAAAACAAAAATAAAGATAAATTTGACCAATAGCACTACATACACCATCATAGTAAATGCTTTTGGCCATGATAATTATGTGGTGAAATACTGATACCATGTAGATACATCATCTGCAAATCTGAAAAAACCCTACTTTTTGCACTAAGAAGTGTGTAATTTTAAAGGGAACAACTGCCTGTAAAAGTAATGGTTAAAAAAGTGTCAATGAGTGTTGGTGATGTTCAAGATCACACATGGAAAAGACATTCACAAGTTCATTAAAAAAACCAAATAAATAATTTTGGTGAGAAATAAATACACAGACATCTTTATTATGCATGTGTCCTAAAGAGACATGAGCAAATACTAGCACTGAAAGCGTACATTTACAATAATCCACTGTGCTTTGGCCTGTGAGTAAAGTGACGTACACTTCCATAGATACTGCACACACTCACATTGAGCTCATTGATTGTGTGTTTGTTTGTCGGGAGTGACAGGTCATTGACCATCAAATAATTTCATATTTCTTACTTCTGTTTGAAATCACTGAAACCACTTATTTCATCTCTACTTTAACTCATGTTTGCAAGCACATTTCTTAATATCTCTCTCTGATGCTGGTATTAGTTCCTAAACATCTCTGATAACAGACTGCCGATGTATACAGCCATCTGCTGCTTCTCTCACATCTCACATGTATCCCAGTGTTGAAGCATTGATCATGGACTGCAGATAAACTAAACTAGTGGAACATAGCTCAAGTGATTTGTGAATGTCCTCTTTCTAACTTCTCTCTCCTCTTCTTCTGACTTTATGGAGTGTAAAGTAGATGACTGAAGTGAAACCATGTTTAATGTGTAAGCAATTAAGAACCAAACTGTAGGATACTCATGTTTTAACAATGTCCAATGTCTGTATAGCTTTCTGTTGTGTTTGTCACACAAGAGAGACAAAGGTTCATTTGAGAGCAGAATGTAAGCAGTGGACAGCAACACTGCTGCCAAGGTTTCATTTGCATAATGAATAACTCACCTTGAAGTTGTTCCGTGCACAACCGTAAGACCTTCGTTCATCTTCAGAACTTGTGAGGCTCCTGTGTCAGCTGCGCATGCAAGTGCCGGGTGCTCTCCTGGAGACTAGAGGTGAAGGTTGAACCACTGTAGTCACATGGACTATTGTAATGATGTCTTTACTAACTATCTGCTCTTTGAGTGCATGTTGCGTTGCTGTCTATGTAAACTGTCCATGAAAACTATCCTAATTTGGTTCTGAAGAGGAACAAAGGTCTTACTGTTGTGAATGACTTGGGGTATGTAATGACAGGATTTTCATTTGAACCCTCAACTTACCCTAACTAACTTTTGACTACCATTGTAATTTTTCCTACTATGGTAGTCAATGGGATCCAAGAACTGTTTGGTTACAAGCATTCATCCAAATATCTTTCTCAGTGTTTAACCAAACAAAGACATTTATACAGGTTTGGAACAACTAGAGATTCATTTTTGGGGATAACTATCCCTTGTTTAAGTGATAATGTTTAGCAATACAGAAGAGTTCATCTTCTCCAATCATGTCGTTTCTTTAGGTGACATGTCACATTTGATGGAAACACGAATCTGAGGGGACTTTACAATGGATTCCTGGTCATTTGCATTCTCGCCGAGCAACCTGCAGAGAAACGTCTCTGAGTTCCCCATGTTTAATGGTGCTAAATTGGGCAATGTTTCCGAAGAAGGACTAGGAAGTGAATCGGACCACAGCTTGACCAGAACTAGCACAATAGTCATCACCTTCATGTATTTTGTGGTATGCGCCGTTGGTCTCTGTGGAAATGCTCTGGTCATTTATGTCATCCTGCGATATGCCAAGATGAAGACCGTTACAAACATCTACATCCTGAACCTTGCTGTGGCAGACGTGATGTTTATGTTGAGTTTGCCCTTCATTGCCATTCAGCTGGCACTTGTGCATTGGCCGTTTGGGTGGGCTCTGTGCAGGGTGGTCATGACTGTCGATTCTCTCAATCAGTTCACCAGTATTTTCTGCCTGATGGTGATGAGCATCGATCGGTATTTGGCGGTGGTGCACCCCATTAAATCCACCAAGTGGAGGAAACCCAACGTTGCCAAGATCACAAACCTGACCGTGTGGGTTGTGTCATTCCTAGTTAACCTACCAATCGTCATCTACAGTGGCTTGATCACCCAGCCGGATGGCTGCTTCTGCACTATTGTGTGGCCGGAGCCGCAGGAGGCCTACTACACAGCCTTTATGTTCTACACCTTCATTCTGGGCTTTTTTCTGCCTCTCGTGGTCATCTGTCTGTGCTATTTGCTCATTATCATCAAAGTAAAGTCATCGGGCATCAGGGTTGGCTCCACCAAACGGAGGCGCTCGGAGAAGAAGGTGACACGTATGGTGTCTGTTGTGGTCGGCGTCTTTGTGTTCTGCTGGCTGCCCTTCTATGTCTTCAACATGACATCGGTTACCGGAACCATCAGCACGACGCCCTTCTTAAGGAGCATGTTTGCCTTTGTTGTGGTGCTGGGATATGCCAATAGCTGCGCAAACCCCATATTGTATGCATTCTTGTCAGAGAACTTCAAGAAAAGTTTCCAGAATGTTCTGTGTCTGAAAAAGGTGTCTGGTCTGGATGACACTGAGCGTACTGACAGCAGACAGGACAAGTCACGTGTGATAAACGAAACTCGAAAGACACTGCTAAATGAAGACCTACAGACCAGCATCTGATAAAACTACTACAGGTTTGGATTAAAAAGGCAGACAACCAAACCCAGCAAATACAGCTTTCTATTGTAAAGTCCACTACCACAAAGTCAAAAGTTACATTTGCAATTTCTTACTGTAAAGTATAAAGTATCTTCTACAATATGCTGTTTGTGCCTTCACCTCATGCCTGCTGTGTAAATGTGTTTTTTTCCCTGCGTTAGATCTTGCAAATCACTCTATGCTTCCATTTTTTTCTATCCAAAATAAGGTCTGTTTTTAAGCGAACAACATCATTTGAATTCAAACAGTTGTTATTTTGACATCTCATAAGCATTCAGGTTTGAAATTAAAGGCAGGGTAGGAACATTCTTTGCTCACATACGGATGGCAATCACCAAGTAAAGTGATTAAAATATATTTATTAAAATGTATATGCTCTGTGAAAGATGCTGGACCACAAATGTTTGTCCTTTCTGTCCAAATGCAATAATTTACATGCCTCTGCACACCTTGCTCACCTGTGTTCACTTGCTATATCTACTTAGAATGATTCTCCATAACAAATATAAAAAATGTAGGGAGGGTATACAAAATTGTATCAGTTATTTGTATTTGACATCTGTCACTGAAATTATAAGCAAAGTATAAATAAACAAAAATTGTTGGTTTGTAGCTAGTGGTAAATGAAATCACCTTTAACAGCCATGCACGATATATATTAACAGCCATTAACAGCCATATTTCAAAAATATTTTTATTACCTTACTTCTTGACTGACTCTCAAATGATTTGTTCTGCGATTCATCGGTCTAATCCCCGCCTTTCCGCTAGCGTAGTCTGCTGTGATTGGTCAGATGGTCTAGTCTGCTGTGATTGGTTTAGCGCGTGTGTTCAAGTTTTCGCGAGCAGGTGGGGATTATTTCTAGAGGCGTAGCTACACTGCGGTTAAAGACTCGGACGGGTCACGACTCGTTCGCGTGATACAGAGTCGACTCCCGGTTTTACAAGCTAATAACTTTGTTATTCGTTCACCTTCAGATTTACAACTTTGGCAGCCTGTTTACTTTCAAACGCAGCAAACATTACACAATGCATGAAATGTAATGTTTATGATCTTGTGTAATGTACTCTTTAACAACTTGGTTGATCGATTTAGCTTGATCGACTGTCGAGCCTCTGTAGCCTATAACTCACCATAGATTTATTATAGTAAGTCTAGTAATCAGTTTTTTCATACTAATTTAGATTCCCAGTGTTTCACACTAAATAGCATTAAAATATGGTTAGCCTACTGTTGTAAAGCGTGGTTGATTTTAAGAACGACAATAAAGCGCACCATTTATGAAAGTGAAAGTGACCTATTTTTTGTCAGATATGGTGACCCATACCCGAAATGTGACCTCTGCATTTAACCCAACCAGTGAATAGTGAACACACACACTTCAAGTCGTGAACACAGATACACTGGGAGCAGTGGACAGCTATCACTGCAGCGCCCGGGGGCAAACGGGGGTAAGGTGCCTTACTCAAGGACACATCAGTTGTTACCTGCCGGTACTGAGAATCAAACCGGCAACCTTCTGGTTACGAGTCCAACTCTCTAACCATTAGGCCACAACTGCCCGTTATCTGTGCAAAACTGTGTTTTCGTACATTTATAGTAGGCCTACATATGTACGTTTATAATGTTCTCTTATAGAAGACGGTGTAACACAGTTTGTCAAAGTTGTACTTCTTGTATGCCAACATTCATTCACTTTTTAATTTGTTCTTCAGCATTACATTTTTGTAGGGCAAATTAAATTAATATTTAAAATTACAAAATAACTATTTGAAGTTGGCTGCCCTTTTCATATAAATGAATAAGTTGTTTTGTATTAGGCTATAACAGGCCATTCTGGGTTTTTTTATATATAGTAATAGCATTTACTATTTCTATTTAGTTCTAAATATTCTATGCAATGTATTTTGTTCTAAGCTTTGTGTAGTGTTGAAAAATGAAACAAGAAGTGCTTGTTAATTATTTGACAGATAGCAGTTATGCTTACTATAGATCTTTAGTTGGTGGCCTCATACGCATTGAGTTTTAGTTTGAATAGAATGAGCTTAACAGGGGAGTAAAACAACTGTTAAAAATCTACTTCCCCCTTTACTTCAGATTAGTATTTGGCTGTAGCTTCAATACGGTGGGTTTACTGAGGGGAGTATAATATTCACAATGACAAAAACATACCTGTTAAAAATGTACTTCCTCTGTGTATCTCAGATCAATATGGTCACAGGTACATCACATATAGGGTGATGACATATCTTAATGATTCCTCCTACTCACAGAAAATGGTGTCTATCACTATTAGGACATTTTATGGAATGAAGAAAAGTAAGTGCTTAATTTTTTTAATTGAACAATTCTGGTCTTGAAATGTTGTTGTTATATTTTATATGAATCTCTGAGAAATACTCGAATACTTGAAGTAATACACTTTTTAACATAATGTATCAATGTTTTATTGAGGTATTATCTCCATTTTGATCACCATTTTTTCAAGAGAGTCTTTTTAACATTTTTTTTTCTCACATGATAGCGAAAGCTAAATTTCTCTTTTCTTCCCATATGCGTTTCTTAAGATTCAAACCCCAACTGGATAATCCTCCCATTGAGAGCAATAATGTCCCCTGCCACTCCAAAATTGGAACCAAATACATTATTTTTAACAGTAAATCAATGACTTTGTGTTCAAAGAAATGGCCATTTTGCACAACTCAACATGAAGTCCTTGTGTATGAAGCACCACTGAACACGCGGTTTTACCTGGTCAGGCTGGAAGACCAGGTTGTCCAGCTGTGCAGACCAGCTACTTCCATCTTAAACCAGTAAGTTTCAAGCCTGGCCAGCTTTAATCAGCTTGACCAGCTAAAAGTGTCCAAAATACCTCTAAACCAGCATTCATAATCAGTTAACCAGCTTTTTAAAATATCATACTTCATAAATCAGAAAGTTCCAACATACATACACTATACTAGGGGTGTTGAACTCATTTTCTGGAGGGCCACAGCTTTATGCTTCATTTTGACATGTACCACATTCTGATGCCCACTGTAGTGGATACTACAAAACTTATGTTAAAACAAAACTTATTTGTTTAAAAAGATTTCAGTATGTTCATAGCCTTTTAAACAATTGTTGAAGTAAAAAGTCATATGGAAATGTGTTATTCAAATGTATATTGAATTATATTTTCCATTGTATTCCCATATATTTTGGTTTCATCAGGGGCCACTGAAACTGATGGATACTGTACACATTGTTTTCTCTAGGCTTTCAAGACAATTATTTATTGACAACTGTACAGTTGTTGTCTCTTTTGTAGTGAAACAATAATAAATAAAAAAATAATAAATAAAATGTTTTCAAAAAACTAAATATTTGAAACACTAAACACCACGTACAGTATATATGTCAAACTTATTAAAATATTGAAAAAACAAATGATCTTAATGACTTTGTCATTTATTTTAAACCAGCTGGACAGATTAATCTTGTCACCTTCACTGATGCGTTTGCACAAACAGTGTGGAACCACCGTGGGGACACGTCACAGCCAATCTAAACACATTGGCAAATAAATTCATTTTAAAATGTAAACAAACATACATGGCAACAAATTCAGTACTCTAAGAGCAATGTTTGCAATATATAAAGTCATTTGTGTGATAGAGAAGAAAGTCTACCCAGTCACTTTCAATTTCCTGTTCCCCACAGATGTAACACAAGTCCTTCAAGTTTTCTGCTAATAATTTCAGGGTAGAAAAGGGTGTAAGATGCACAACATTTACTTTTAATACATTACATAATTATAAGGTAGTTGCAAGACCAGAATGCTTACCTGTGTTCTCCAGGATACGAGTTGTTATTTGCATCCTCAGGTCTTTTATACCATCTGCAGATGCGGAAAATTCAATGGTCGTTTCTTCCAGGATGCATTCTGCAAACCAGAGTAAAAAGGGCAAACAATTAACACATTAAGGTGGTTCTGAAGCAAAATTATTATGCGTCTATCATAGTATGCAGTTGAGAGCAAAAATTTTTTATACTTTATCGAAATTGATGATGCATCTTTGTTTCTTAATTTTATATGTTATGTTTTTAGTGCATATGTTTTCATTATATTATTACTCACACATAACCAACATAAATAACTATTTATGTTTTTTGTCAACCTTATACAATTTGTTTTATGTACATTTAAATTGTTTAATGCTTGATTACCTTCAAGACAAAGGCCCCACAGGAAGAGCCATCACTTTGCTGTGGGTGTGGCAGTGTGCCCACACTCCCATCTAGATATATGAATTCCCTTTTGCCCCATGAATGATCTATAATAATTAGGAAGAAAAAAAGTAAAAGAGTGCTTAGCATTTTCTTTTTTCAAAATCATGTTACAGTGTCTCTTGCTTGCTAATTACTTTATATAGCCAATTTTCCTTAATCAGTCATGCTGTTTCTAAAAAAACACATTTCCCACTGTAAACACAACTAACCAGTTTTCACACACATTGTTATTTTTGTCCAAACGTTTTTAAAAAATTTCTAATTATACTAATCTGAGGCCTTACAACACATATATTACAACTCTTTAACTTTACTATATTATCCAAGAGGTAAGTAAGCGATGGAAGGCCCAGAAACTGCAATTATGTGATTATGACCAATGTCACATAACTTTCTAAGAAGGCTGGATTACCTTGTCACATTCTGGCATCTCTTAAGGTTGGTTTGGCTCTCCCCCATGGGATCCAGACATAGAGCCCTCTTCTCTTGCAGGATCATGACCTTAATTGGCAAATATTAGATTCAACTTTATTACTTTATTAATGCTTCAATTGTATGTATTAATTGATTGAGAAGAGCATACTTTATGAATAGAAACACAAAAGCATAAAATGTCGGCAAAGAACATTACCGTTAGAGTCCAGTGATGGCAGTAATTAACGATTTCTAACGTCACGTGGATCCAGCTGAAAATTTAAGATCTACATTTAATATAACCTCCCATCTATCCATCCATCCATCCATCCATCCATCATTACATTTCTCTATTTCATATATTTAATGCATATGTTTTTTTCATGTTTCTGCTTGTATGAAATATCAAATAAAATGTCATGCTATAAACCAACCTTCACTTTTGCCCACTTGTCTTTCCAAATATTACTCATTTCAAAACTGTCAATGCTTGCAGCTTTGTCCTGTGAATTCTTATTAAACGTCTGTATCAAGATGTACATAAAGGCATTCATGACCTATTAAAAAACATATATAATTTTATTAAGACCATTTTAAATTTAATATTTATTTGTATACTGTATGTCTAGGTTAAATTATTAATTTTAACTACTTTGTTAACTACTAACAAACAAAAACATTATTTCTATTTGCATTTATTTGCAGAAAATGAATGCAGAAACAGATTAAAATAAAATAAAAGATGCTCTGTATTTTTTCAGCCCTCAAATACTGCAAATAAAACAAGTTTATATTCACCTTTAAGCAATACAACAGTAATATTTGAGGATACATTTACAAAGTAAAGATTTGTCAATTAGTTATTAATAAAATCATATAAGCTGGACAAAGTCATACCTCACTTTCCAGTTCCACTGTGGGTGCAGTCCGATGTATATCCTCATAGAACATTTTGAATATCCCTATTTTTGCAAAAAGAACATTTACTTTTTTCCCCATCCAGGCCTCTCTCACACCTGTGAAAAAATAACAGGTATGATACAGGTAAAGTAAAGGCAATGTCTTATCTTAGGGTCTATTTCCACAGTTAAATAAAGAGTTAAGAAAAAAATGGAAGGCCGTATATTTAATAAATTGTTATGCTATTGCTGTTTGAAAAAAAACATAGATGTTTCCATGTCAATACTGGGTACAGGATTCTGTGGTGCTAAACTGACCGCTGAGGAAAGATGGCCACGATCAGGAGTCTGTGGTGCTGAACTGACTGCTGAGGAAAGATGGCCACGATCAGGAGTCTGTGGTGCTGAACTGACTGCTGAGGAAAGATGGCCATGAGCACAAGATTTTGGTGCTGAACTGACTGCTGAGGAAAGATGGCCATGAGCACAAGATTTTGGTGCTGAACTGACTGCTGAGGAAAGATGGCCACAAGCACGAGTTTTTGGTGCTGAACTGACTGCTGAGGAAAGATGGCCATGAGCACAAGATTTTGGTGCTGAACTGACTGCTGAGGAAAGATGGCCACGATCAGGAGTCTGTGGTGCTGAACTGACTACTGAGGAAAGATGGCCACAAGCACGAGTTTTTGGTGCTGAACTGACTGCTGAGGAAAGATGGTCACGAGCACAAGATTTTGGTGCTGAACTGACTGCTGAGGAAAGATGGCCACGATCAGGAGTCTGTGGTGCTGAACTGACTGCTGAGGAAAGATGGTCACGAGCACAAGATTTTGGTGCTGAACTGACTGCTGAGGAAAGATGGCCACGAGCACAAGTTATTGGAGCTGAACTGACCGCTGAGGAAAGATGGCCACGATCAGGAGTCTGTGGAGCTGAACTGACTGCTGAGGAAATATGGCCACGATCCGGAGTCTGTGGAGCTGAACTGACTGCTGAGGAAAGATGGCCACGATCCGGAGTCTGTGGAGCTGAACTGACTGCTGAGGAAAGATGGCCACGATCCGGAGTCTGTGGAGCTGAACTGACTGCTGAGGAAAGATGGCCACGATCAGGAGTCTGTGGTGCTGAACTGACTACTGAGGAAAGATGGCCACAAGCACGAGTTTTTGGTGCTGAACTGACTGCTGAGGAAAGATGGTCACGAGCACAAGATTTTGGTGCTGAACTGACTGCTGAGGAAAGATGGCCACGATCAGGAGTCTGTGGTGCTGAACTGACTGCTGAGGAAAGATGGTCACGAGCACAAGATTTTGGTGCTGAACTGACTGCTGAGGAAAGATGGCCACGAGCACAAGTTATTGGAGCTGAACTGACCGCTGAGGAAAGATGGCCACGATCAGGAGTCTGTGGAGCTGAACTGACTGCTGAGGAAAGATGGCCACGATCCGGAGTCTGTGGAGCTGAACTGACTGCTGAGGAAAGATGGCCACGATCCGGAGTCTGTGGAGCTGAACTGACTGCTGAGGAAAGATGGCCACGATCCGGAGTCTGTGGAGCTGAACTGACTGCTGAGGAAAGATGGCCACGATCAGGATTCTGTGGAGCAGAACTGACCGCTGAGGAAAGATGGCCACGATCAGGATTCTGTGGTGCTGAACTGACCGCTGAGGAAAGATGGCCACGATCAGGATTCTGTGGAGCAGAACTGACCGCTGAGGAAAGATGGCCACGATCAGGATTCTGTGGTGCTGAGCTGACTGCTGAGGAAAGATGGCCACGATCAGGATTCTGTGGTGCTGAGCTGACTGCTGAGGAAAGATGGCCACGAGCATGAGTTTTTGGCACTGGGGCCTGTGGAGAGCTGATTGGAGTTTCTTTAATTTAGAAATATTTGAGGGTTTCTTTATTTTGCGAGGGACTCTTGGACTCTGTTCACAATATGGCTTCAGATGGTCGATGTTTATTTTGGGTATCTTAACACTCATCTAATTTTCAAGATCAGCACTCTTTCCTTCCAACGCAGTGATGGTAAATGGACCAAGGTAGTTTTCTTCAAGTTTACCACCTTTCTGCTGTTTGCTTTTGATATTCTGTCTCCACACTTTGTCACCGACTTTACATTTTGTAATTGATGATTTACACTTTTTTAAATCTTTTTTTGGGATGTTTTGATGTTTTCCTTAGCCTCAAGTGAAATTTCACTGAGCTTTACTGCCGATTTTGTCACTTCTTCCACAGATTTTGTTTCTCCCACACTGTCGTTGATCTAAAAATGAGGGGGAGACAGAATTTTCATTAAAGTAATTTCTAAATAAATTAATAAAAACTTTCTGTATAAAAATACAAAAAATAATATTAATATGTCATTGATCATAGGAATTCCAGTGAAATGAATGACTGGAATCCTAATTTTATGCACATAATCTCCTTAGTCTAGATTACACACGCACGCACGCACGCACACACACACACACACACACACACAGAGAGAGAGAGAGAGACAGAGAGAGAGAGAGAGAGAGAGAGAGAGAGAGAGAGAGAGAGAGAGAGAGAGAGAGAGAGAGAGAGAGAGAGAGAGAGAGAGAGAGAGAGAGAGAGAGAAATTAAAATGTATACATATTAAAGACTTACATTAATTACTATTCAGGTAACTACTATAATATAATAAAATTAACTTTTAATTTACATTACCCTGTAGTGCTCTGGAATCTCACTGGGATAACGGGCCTCTTTCCCAAACATCAAAAAGTAAGGTGAGAACTTTTTTGTCATTTGCTTCTTTGTGCATATAGCAAACATGACAGCATCAAGATGCCTATCCCAGTTCTTTGGCTAGTCCTTGACAAGCTTGCAGAGTGCTCTGATTTTTATTTACATGGTATAATATGCAACAAGATGCATTACAAGCAATATTAAGAGTTAAAGAGTTAATATTACTTGATTATTTGCTATTTGAGGTAAATGCCTACTTACAACAAATTAATTTCAAACTTGAAGTCAGTGTACATAAATTAATTGATTCTTTTACAGAGTACCTTTGTTTTGTAGCATTCATACGTTCCACAAGACTATTTGTCTGCGGATGATAGGGTGCACATAAGGACCGCTTGATGTAAAGTAAATTGCACACATGCCGGTTCAGCTACAGGTAAAAACACTTTATAATTATTATTCTTAAGCAAACAAGAAGGTGGTTTTATTTTGTTATGCTAAAATTTGCCTTATTCACAAATTCTTTCCCGTGATCTGTTAACACTCTTTTTGGAGCTTCAAACTGATGCACAAATGTGATTAAGCACTGGGTCACTTCTCTGGCGGACTTAGACTTTAAAGGATAGGCCTGGGGCCACTTTGTAAGGTAATCAATTATAACACAGATATACTGATTTCCATTATCTGTTAAAGTCAATTTTCTAATGAGGTCCATCCCTAAGAGTTCAAAGGGCTGTTTAACCTAGAGTCAATCAAAAACATAAGCAATGTTTTATTATATTATGAGACAATTTTATATTATTTCAAACACATACAATTTGACCAATATAATATAATATACTAAACATATTGTGGTGTGACAGAAAATTATACATACCACAATAGGCGTGTATGCAACCCCCTCTTTTATGGAGGTTCCACTGGCTTGGCATTGGCCACACTGTGCCACCTTTTAATAACATACAAATATATTTTGGCTTCCATTAAACTATTAATTTAAACTGTGTTAGTTTTAAATATTATAAACAAAGAAAAATAAACCAAAGTGAAATAATACAATAAAGTTACTTAACAAAACTGTTATTACCCATTTGTCAATATCCAGAGACATGCCAGACCAATAAAATCTTCTGGAAATGGCATCTCTTGTTTTATTTTGACCCGTATGTGCTCCAATGTCGCTGGCATGAAATATTCTGTTGGCCTCTTCTATCCCAAGCACAACTTCTGTTTTAAAGGCTTTGGGTGTTTTTTTTGTAGCGGACATAGTACAATCTGCTATCTATGACAAAAAAGTGTATATGATAAGTTATATTATATAGCCTATATTGTATAATAATTTTTTGTTTAATAAGTTATTTAATATATTTTTACAAGATACATAATACACATACTGTACATACACGTACAGAGTAAATTGTGGTAACCCAGGCTGCTATAACAAGGGGCCCTTACCTGGCTGTTTTCGGTTAAAGTGAACGCAAAAACTAAAGCTAGATTTCATAGAGACGGCTTAAAACTAGTCCCAGACTAATATAAATGTTTGACCTGTCTTAACTGAATATAACTTGTCCAGAAATGTCTTAAAATATATCCGTGCCATTGTTTTGTAATGTATTCTTCTAAGGCATTTTTATGTTAACTTAAATCATCATCGTTTCAATGTTATGTAACCAATTGCGTTGATTTCATAACGTCGTTTCACCCAACTGAAATCAACATTCAATGTTTGGTCGATTTCGTTTAGAAAATATTAAATCTATATCGATTCAATGTAGGCTATAGGAAAGTGAAACAATTGCGTCAATTTGTGTTTTGAATTGCGTGTCCGACGTTGATGTTACCCAGATGAACAAACTGATTCCGCATCCACGTCTGAAATCAACGTTAAAAGATACATTGACTTTATATTGATTGTTTGCTATCTGTATAATGACGTCCTACAACGAAGCATGCATGTGCTGTGTATTGGTATCGATATGTACTATAGCTTAAAAGTTTGTGCATATCACTAAACATATTTAATAGATTGTGACAATGTTGCACGTACACTGGTTACAATATAAATTCTGTTATCAAGCACTTCAACAAGCTCTTTAAAATGAAACAAAAACTGATTTTACCGATAACAAAACTATTTTAAGCAATGTTAGTAGACAAACAACAAAAAATATTACTTTTCTTATTCAAGTTGCTGTGGTAGGCCTACCTTCAATGTCAAAAAGGTTAGCTTTTTTGCGAAATGAGTTTTTTTCTGTCTTGCTGAGTCCATCGGGATATTTGCCATGACATTTGTAAGACACAATTTGCTGGTATAGGACAGGATCCATGTTTAAGCACAAAAATATCCAAAAATCTAAACCTGTCTAGTTGCCACACCGAAGCATAAATTAGGCATGCGACTGTCACGTGCATGAATGCATTGTTTTAAGTGCGCAAGAGATTTTTAAAATAAAACATACATGATGACAAAATAATTATTACTTAAGAACCTTTCTAAAAAATGAATAGCCTACTATGTATGAAGCTCTAAAAATATAATGATAAAAACATATTATTAATTTGCTAGGTAATCTATATCATTGTGCATATTTGAATATTATACTCCTCTCAGTAAACCCACCTTATTGGAGCTACAGCCAAATGCTTTTAAGGGCACAGCATCTATATTAAGATATGTCATCATCCTATATGTGATGTACCTGTGACCATATTGATCTGAGATACACAGGGGAAGTAAATTTTTAACAGGTATATTTTTGTCATTGTAAATATTATACTCCCCTCAGTAAACCCATCGTATTGAGGCTACAGCTAAATTCTTTTAAGGGCACAACCTCTATACTAAGATTTACCATTATCCTATATGTGATGTACCTGGGACCATATTGATCTGAGATAAAGTGAGGAGTACATTTTTAACAGGTATGTTTTTGTCATTGTGAAAATTATACTCCCCCATTAAGCTCATTCTATTCAAACTAAAACTCAATGCTTATGAGGCCACCAACTAAAGATCTATAGTAAGCATAACTGCTATCTGTCAAATAATTAACAAGCACTTCTTGTTTCATTTTTTAACACTACACAAAGCTTAGAACAAAATACATTGCATAGAGTAGAGACCTGTTTTGGAATTACTTACCTGAAGACCTGTTTTTGGATTAATTTACCTGATTACCTGTTTTGGATTTACTCACCTGTGTGCCTGTTTTTGTGGATTGTTGTGTCTGTGAGTGCCATTAAATCTAACCTCACTACCTCACCTTGTGGCGTCCTCACCTGCATGAGCACCAGAACTGTGACAGAAGACCGGACCACACCATGACCACTCCACAAGGACTCTTCACCACCACGCCTCCAGAGATCACCCTGCAAGCAATATGGCAAGATGGAAGATCTCTGGAGTGTTATGCGGAGGAGTTCTACGGGGCGTGTGAGCGGGTGAGTTGGGACGATTTCGCCCTAAATCATGCGTTTCTGACTGGTTTGGAGGACGACTTACTCGCCCTCATCATGCTTCCTGACACTGACAAGCTTTCGCTGAAGGACTTTTTGAATAAGACCCTCCTAGCAATGGGCTCTCCTTTCCGAGTCGGGGAGGAGGATGGGGGCGTGTGGGATCGTCGTCCAATACCGGTCACCAGGGGTGGAAACACCCGTGCCTGCGCCACGCCGCTCACCCGATTCGGAGCCCCTAACCTTCGTTCCAGAGTGGGTGCCCCTGGATTCCGTTTCGTAGTTTGTGTTTCTAGACTCCGTTCCAGAGTGGATGCCCCTGGATTCCGTTCCCGAGTCTGTTACCCTGAATCTTGTTCTAAAGTTGGTGTCCCTGGATTCCGTTTCGGAGTTTGTATCCCTAGACTCCGTTCCAGAGTGGATGCCCCTGGATTCCGTTCCCGAGTTTGTGCCCCTAATTTCTGGTCCAGGGCTGGTACCCCTGGATTCCGTTTCAGAGTGGATGCCCCTGGATTCCGTTCCCAAGCCTCCGCCGGCCTCCGAGCCTCCCAAGTTTTCTCCGGCCTTAGAGGCTTCCAACTCTTCAGAGGCCGCTTCCGAGTTGTCGGAGGCCACTTCCAAGTCATCAGAGGCCACTTCCGAGTCGTCAGAGGCCGCTTCCGAGTCGTCAGAGGCCGCTTCCGAGTCGTCAGAGGCCGCTTCCGAGTCGTCAGAGGCCGCTTCCGAGTCGTCAGAGGCCGCTTCCGAGTCTTCAGAGGCTGCCTCCGAGTTAGTTTCCCTTGAGCCCGTCTCCGAGTTAGTTTCCCTTGAGCCCGTCTCCGAGTTAGTTTCCCTTGAGCCCGCCTCCGAGCTAGTTTCCCTTGAGCCCGCCTCCGAGCTAGTTTCCCTTGAGCCCGTCTCCGAGCTAGTTTCCCTTGAGCCCGTCTCCGAGCTAGTTTCCCTTGAGCCCGCCGCCGAGCTAGTTTCCCTTGAGCCCGCCTCCGAGCTAGTTTCCTTTGAGCCCGCTTCCGAGCTAGTTTCCCTTGAGCCCGCCTCCGAGCTAGTTTCCTTTGAGCCCGCTTCCGAGCCAGTTTACCTTGAGCCCGCACTTCCGAGCCTGCTTCCGAGCCGGTTCTCGTAGAGCCCGATCCAGAATACAGGTATATACACCTGTGTGCCTGTTTTTGTGGATTTTTGTGTCTGTGAGTGCCATTAAATCTACCCTCACTACCTCACCTTGTGGCGTCCTCACCTGCCCGAGCACCAGAACTGTGACAGGCCTGTTATAGCCTAATACAAAACAACTTATTCATTTATATGAAAAGGGCAGCCAACTTCAAATAGTTATTTTGTCATTTTAAATATTAATTTAATTTGCCCTACAAAAATGTAATGCTGAAGAACAAATTGAAAAGTGAATGAATGTTGTCATACAAAAAGTACAACTTTGACAAACTGTGTTACACCGTCTTCTATAAGAGAACATTATAAACTTACATATGTAGGCCTACTATATATGTACGAAAACACAGTTTTGCACAGATAAATGGTGCGCTTTATTGTCGTTATTAAAATCGACCATGCTTTACAACACTGGGAATCTAAATTAGTATGAAAAAACTGATTACTAGACTTACTATGATAAATCCATGTCTACGGAGGCTCGACAGTCGATCAAGCTAAATCGATCAAATCAAGTTGTTAAGTTTTTATTTACTTAATCCATCTTAAATTCTAACTGCTAAGCATTTTTATAATGCTTACATGCTCAATTTCGGTCCTAGAAGTATATATCAAATATTCCAATGATAAATATATGGAGAAAAAAACCCTCAGGAGAAACCAGTCTCAGTCGAGAGGGCCAGTTCTCCTATGACATGTCACAGCTGTACTCAGTGACTTTGATTAACGTTATAGAGAAAATGATTATCATAGAGAGCGTATTTAATGTACTAGGGAAATAGATTTTGTTAAATTTGTTATAAGGAATGTTATACGCAGGGAACGGAACTGTGTAACAGTTCGAGAGACTGGCAGGTGAACACGCCACAGACTGAGGTAGGAAGTGATGGTTTATTCCACACAGACACAGCAGGAGAACACAAATAACCCATGGGCAAGTATTCCAAACAGGTATATTCCACAAAAACAGGTAAAGATTCCAAACTGATAGTCAAAGATATTCCATAAAACAGAAGGGTATTCCAAACAGGTATATTCCACAAAAACGGGTAAAGATTCCAAACAGATAGTCAAAGATATTCCATAAAACAGAAGGGTATTTCCAAACAGGTATATTCCACAAAACAGAAGGGTACACAAAACGACACACTGCACGTAATTACAACAATACCGGACCAAGAACAGAACTAAACTGGGACTTAAATACAAACACAAATTCAAGACAAACAAGAAACAGGTGAGTCCAATCAAAATGGCCGACAGGTGATGTGCAAGGGATGATGGGAAGTGAAGTCTATAAAACAAACAGAAAACGGGGACAGAACGGGTGTGTTACAGTACCCCCCCTTCACATAGGCGTGGCCTCGCGCCGTAAAGGGTCCAACTGAGGCGGATGGGGGTTCAGGAGGGAGCCGGAACAGGGTGAGTCCAGAATCCAGGGTGGAGCAGACGGAGGGAGAAGCCAAGGAGGCAGAGCGGCCGATGACTCCTGGGGGATGACCGACGGAGGCGGAGCAGGTGGAGGTGGAGCCCGAGGCGGAGAGCCGATGGGACAAGGTGACGGCGAGGATCCAGAGGGCCAGGGCGGAACTGACAGCTCTGGCGACCCAGGCGGAGGCGGAGATCCGGGAGTCCGCGGCAAAGCCGGAGTGACCGAGGACCAAGGAGCAGCCGAGGGGAAGGAGGAGTCCAAGGGAGCAGGCAGGATGGAGCGATGAGGCGCAGCCGGAGGAGAGAAATCCGGAGGCGATGGCAGGCAGACGAGTGACCAAGGCAGAGACGGAGGGACGAGGAAGCCCGGTGGAGCTGATGGATGAGCGGTCGACGGTGGAGACGGGGGAGCTGAGAGTTGAGGTGTAGCCACGGGGTCGATGGGTCGAGGCGGAGTCCGGGTCCAAGAGGCAGGAGTCGAGCGCAAGGGGTCCTCCAACCACGACACTGATGGGGACTGATCGCCCCGTGGCACGCCCACAACGCCGATGGCAGGCTGAGGGTGAGCAGAGGGGCTGACAGGCTGCAGCAGCTGACGTGGTGGGGATGACAAGCGGTGCGGAGGTGGGAGAGGGAGGCTGGGCGGGCTTTCAGGTTTATTGAGGCAAACAGACAGTTCAGAGCAGGCATGTAGCTCCGGGCAAACAGGCAGTTCAGAGCAGACGGGTAATTCAGGGCAGACAGGTGGCTCGAGGTCCGGAGGCTTGGGAGGCTCGTAAGCCGGAGGAGGCCACTCCGAAGACTTGGCAGCGGGCTCCGGTGAGCTTCGTGGCGCTGGCTCGGGTGAGCGGCGTGGCGCTGGCTCGTAGGCCTGGACAGGTGGGGCTGAAGACCGTCTCTTACGGCGCCGGGTTTTTGCGGAGGGCTGAGGCACGGAGCTTGGGTGAGTGCAAACGACCCCTCCGCATCTGATCAGACTTGGATGGCGAACCCCCACTCTCCCGTCAGCTTCCCCGACGCGGAAAGAAGAACCCCAGTCTTGGAGGACCATATTTATAAAGTCCTCCAGCTGGACCTCCTCCACATCAGGGAGCCAAAGGGAGGCGAGAAGATCGTCATCCAAGCCGATCAGAAATACCTTGTTGAGGATGCTGTCGTCCCACGTCACCTACTCACATGCCTCGAAGTAGTCCTCCGCATAACTCTCCAGAGACCTGCCACCCTGCCATATAGACAGCCGGGTCATCTCTGGAGGCGTGAAGGTGGTGTTGGCCTGTGGCATGGTCATGTTGGTGGGTCCGGTATACTGTAACAGTTCGAGAGACTGGCAGGTGAACACGCCACAGACTGAGGTAGGAAGTGATGGTTTATTCCACACAGACACAGCAGGAGAACACAAATAACCCACGGGCAAGTATTCCAAACAGGTATATTCCACAAAAACGGGTAAAGATTCCAAACAGATAGTCAAAGATATTCCATAAAACAGAAGGGTATTTCCAAACAGGTATATTCCACAAAACAGAACGGGTGTGTTACACTGTGATGGCATAATGTAAGTGCAGCTGTAACTTCTTGGACCTTGGTTCTTGGACCTCTGCTCTTCTCCATATACACCACATCACTGGGTTCCATCATACAAGCACATGGATTCTCCTACCATTGTAATGCTGATGACACTCAACTTCACCTCTCATTTCATCCAGACGATTCCACGCTAGCCACACGAGTCTCCGACTGCCTGGCTGACATCTCTTCTTGGATGAAAGCTCATCACCTACAACTCAACCTGGCCAAGACTGAGCTTCTCGTCCTTCCTGCCACCCCGTCAGAACAGCACCAGCTTACCATCCAACTTGGTCCATCTAAGATAACCCCATCGACTTCAGTCAGGAATCTTGGGGTAATCATGGATGATCAGCTGACTTTTAAGGATCACGTTACTAAAACAACTCGGTCATGCAGGTCTGCATTGTACAACATTAGAAAGATCAGACCGTTCTTAACAGAACATGCAACACAGCTTCTCGTCCAGGCACTTGTCATTTCTAGACTGGATTATTGTAATGCTCTTCTGGCCGGTCTCCCAGCCTGTGCCTTCAAACCTCTGCAAATGATCCAGAATGCTGCTGCATGCCTGGTCTTCAATGAGCCCAAGAGAGCACATGTCACACCTCTGCTCATCTCTCTACACTGGCTCCCCATAGCGGCACGCATTTAATTTCAAGGCACTGGTGCTTGCTTACAGAACAGCCACTAACACAGCACCCATCTACCTCAACTCTCTCTGACAGACCTACATCCCCTCCAGAAGTCTGCCGTCTGAAAACGAGCGGCGCCTCATTGTTCCTTCACAGAAAGGCATGAGATCCATCTCAAGGACATTTTCTTTCTCCGTTCCCGGCTGGTGGAATGATCTTCCTGTTTCCATCAGGACTGCTGGATTAATTTCACAATTCAAAAAACAGCTGAAGACCCACCTCTTCCATGAGCACTTAACTGTCTCATAATATAAAAAAAAAAAAGATTCTACCTCTATTTTTCCTTTTCTAATGTTCTCTATATACTTGCTTATACTATCTTGACGTTGTATTTGAAACCTTGTATTACTAGCACTTCTCGTGAATACTGCTTATTTAGACGAATCGCTTGCTGTTTTCCTCAATTGTAAGTCGCTTTGGATAAAAGCGTCTGCCAAATGAATAAATGTAAAATGTAAAATGTAATTTCAAACTGCTGTCATGTGATGTAAGTTTAGCATTTAATACTAAGTATTGTAATACTGTTAGCATTAATATGACAACAATTAGACCATCTTTGATCTTGGTGATGGGGTTGCATGAGCTGGAGCTGGGATGGTCAGTCAGGCAGAAGGTTATCGCAGGAGGGTGGTACCGGATGTTTGACTGGAGCTGCTGTAACCTCTAGTTAGGGATGACATAAGGCGTTCGTCCGGAATCTCTCCTCACCTCGGGATGACATCCGTCTGGACCTGGCGCAATATCTCCCTACCTCGGGATGGGCATCCTGAGAAGGGGGAGAGAAGAGACTCAATTAGTGTAGCTGATGTTCTATATTTTTTATTTGTCTTACAATTTATGCATTTTGTGAAAGCTTGGCTGAAAAAATATGTCTTTAATCTTGATTTAAATTGGAAGACTGTGTCAGAAATATATGGGGTACATTTTCTCTGTAAAGAAATTTATGAATTCATTCCAACCAAGGTGCGGTGGAATAGCCAGTTCAGGTGGCGTCTGATTATTTGTTAGTTTAGCTACTGTATTAAATAAATACTTTGGATTGTTTTTGTTCGTTTCTATGAGGTTGCAGAGGTGCTCAACCTTTGTCACATTTAGTGCCTTTTTATAACAGTTTGCACTCTCTTTCCACGCAATTCTAAAGACCGCTAATCGGGTTTGTCTCCATTTGCACTCCAGTTTATGTGTTTCTATTTTAAGGAATCGGGTGTTTTTATTGTACCGTGGTGCTATGCTTTTCTCGTCGGTCTTTTTCAACTTCATAGGTGCGACAGTTTCTAGTATGTTAGAGATAATAGTGCCCATGTTGCTGGTCATATCATCAAGCGATTTTGTAATCTCCGGCAATTAGTACTTTATCAACGTTGACCAATAGGCCCGATAAGAAGTCCACAAATTATTTTAGAAAATCCGAGTAGGGCCCAGGGGGGCTATACACAGTAGCCAATGCAAGTGAAATCAAGGATTTTTTTACTTTTGTTTGGAACACTTACATTAAGTGCAAGTGCTTCAAATGAGTTATATTTAAGTCCTGTTCTTAGAGTGACGGTAAGAAAGTCTATATAAATCGTTGCAACACCACCACCTTGACCAACCGAATGTGGCTTGTGCATATAACAGTAATTAGGTGGGGTAGACTCATTTAGATTGTCACACAACCCAGAGAGCAAACCAACATTGAATCGATGTAGAAGCAATGTCTCTCACGGCATCGAAACAACGTTGATATCCGACGTCGATCCAGAATCGTTTTGCTGATAGGGGTATTGTTTAATCAATGGCTGCGTTCGAAAGCTTAGGCAGCTGACTTGTTGCCTCGCTGCCTCAGGAGGCAATGGCTTCGGAGGTATCATTTTGGCATGAAGGCAGCTCCAAGAAACACATTTGGACAGCTTTCAGAGGCAGTGTAACGCAATTCTGTTATTATTAAACTACAATACTAATTTCTCGCTAGAAATGCATTCAAAAGTTTACACAATTTACACAAAAACTGTGCTTCAGACAATTTCTTGGCTGCCATTTCATTTTTTTGAACTTGACCCTGATCGATTAATCACATTCCCTGTGCGAGCACACGCATAGAATTGTGGGACATTGAAGGCAGAGAAGGATACATCCATGCTGCCTTCAAATATCGACCTGATGGAGGTATCTCAGGAGACAGGGAGTAAAGCAAACATTGAATTTGGACGTGCCTTGATGCCTTCCTACCTTGAAATGCTGCCTCCAAAGGCAGTCATCGTCAGTCGCGCCATTCAAACCTCACCAAAAATCTACACAACTGAAACGACGTTGATTTCAGTTGGGTGAAACAACGTTAGAGAATCAACACACATTCAACATGAAATCGACGCAATTGGTTTGCTTACATAACATTGAATCGATGTTGATTTCAGTGCGGTGAAATTACTTAACAATTAACATAATAAACATTAACAAATTAACAGTAACAATCTTAAAATACAGATACATTTGCCTTTGTATGTAGTATTTTATTAAACATCACATTCACACAGTTACATTGCTTTATTATTTATTCAAAATATACATTCAAAAACACATCTTTAGAGCATACAAACCTTCTATGCAAAACTGATATAAAAGCCATTTATTCTTAAATACATACAGGTATAAAAGCCATGCAATACTTTATCAAGAATAAAACTGGTCATGTTATTTTGTACCAAATGTGTATGTACTGTTGCACCCAATGTAACCCCGTGTCCTATATTGAGATTCACAGCCAGCTAAACTCTCTCTTGCATCACTTCCTCCAAGGAACAGGCAGTTGTTGTATTTGATCAGGATTTAATGCAAAAAAGTGTGAAACTAAAAGATACAAACACAAAAAAAGGTATTTAATGACTAGAAATCAAAGTGCATGAAGGGGTTAATGCTAAGTAGTTGAACAGGATGAATCTTTACCTAGACTTTACTATGCTGTAACACGTTAACACAAATTAGCATCCATAAACGCATTCTAACTTACTTCAATAATCAGGTATATAATGTTTAATATTATTATTAAACTCCATGGAAACTTACTCATATTGCCACTCAAAGGGACTTCAACGCTTCTAAGGCGTATTACTGCCCTCCTCAGATCAACTGATATACTTCACCTCAATGCTCAAATCCAACCAATAGAGACCAGTATAGAGCAAATAACCTATAACAATCTTTAAAATGATATAATCTTTATTTGCAAGCATTTATTTTAGAGTCCAGCCTCCAACAGGTCAAAAAACATGAGTATTCTCGCTTCATGGTAATTTTCACATTCCATTACTACATGCTTCCCTGATTCCACTTCTCCACACAAACGTCTGCCATCTGGATGTTTGCCAATCATTGCCAGCCCATAGTTCAGTGCACAGTGCCCCAGTCTCAATCTAGTGATTACCACACCATCTCCCCTCTCTAATCTTGTGTATGATATGTGATTTAATGTTGGTTGAATTTCAAAATAGTGTCTATCTTTTATCCCTCCCTCTCATTCTCTCTGCCATATTTGCTTTATATTGAGCTGAATAATGATCTTACACTCAACTCCCCCAAGCATTACATTCAGATCTATTTTATTCTTTTGCGTAGCTTGTTTGGCATTCTCATCCACCTATTCATTCCCCTGAACCCCTACACGTGCAGGAACCCACATAAATCCCACAGCTCAAAGGGACTTCAAACTATAGGATGGCTTTAGAGGGGGAGAGAAACACCCCACCATGTGCTTGTCTAGAAGCACTTATTCTTCTCTTGCCACCTAGTGGCTAAACTACTTTTATAACTATAGAAACTAACGCCCTCTAGAGGACTGGATAAACAACAATATATTAACAGCTCCACTACAGTGTATTTCTATTATATTCAGTGAGAGACAAAAGATGTAAGGCAGAACATTAAGAGATTGAAGTCGCAGACGCGATTTACTATTATTGCTTCTTTTTCTATAAAATAAACTACCGAAACTGGACTATGTGACTCTCCTTTTTGTTCCACAAAAACAAATACACAGAAAATATTTATTTTGGTGACTTTGAGGGACCAGCACCAGTTCAAGTCAAAGACCTGTCAGAGTTGGAGATTAACTTAAAATCCCCAAACTTCCTTGTCAGATTGTCAGTTGTCAGTTGGGAAGATAAATTCTTTAGTATTACAAGTGGAAGTGGTGCTGGTCACTCTGAATCTATCTGTCTTCCTGTTAAAGCAAACCTGCTTTGACCACTTCTTCATCACTTTCAACATACTCCATGCCTCATGCACTACACTCACACCACCCCCAGTTTATTTTAGACGTAACCTCCGCTCTCTCTTCCCTAGCACCCTCTCTGCTAAGGTAGCATCCTCTCTTCCCTCAAACTTCACATCTCTTGATGCTGACAATGCCACTGACACCTTATGCTCAACACTTACATCCTGTCTTGACAACCTTTGTCCTCTGTCCTCCAGACCAGCTCATGTCCTTGGCTGGCTGATACCCTCCGTGAACAGCGGAGCACACTCAGGGCAGCCGAAAGGAAATGGCGTAAAACTAGGAATTAGGGGTGTAACGGTTCTCTGTAAAAAATTGAACTGCACGGTTCTCCTCCCACGGTCATCTTTCATCTTAAATATGAAGAGGCGTAGTTTATGTCTTAAGTGAACAGAAACAGACTGAAAACAACACGTGTGTATAGGCTACTGTACTGTACTGTATCTGTTGCATTACTCTTAAAGCGACAGCAGCCTAATATTCCTGCTGTCTATGTTAAAAAAGAAAATCACTCACTGCTCGTAACTCAATAGCTTCTGTAACTTCAATAATGATTCATCTTTAATTCATTTGCACATATGCAATGTTATTTTACATTTAATCCATTTCTATATAAAAGCAGTTTTATTTTCTTTGCTCTGTTGTTTTATTGGTGTTGTTACTTGTAGCTTGATTATTAGTCATTTCTCCCTAAACATTGCACATACCGAACCAAACCGAAACCGTGACCCTACAACCGTGACACAAACCGTTACACCCTTACTAGGAATCCTGTTGACCTTAAAGAATATCAGTCACTACTCTCCTTTTTTTCTACTAGTGTTACAACAGCTAAAACATTGTTCTATACCACCAAGGTGAATAGCGCACCTAGCTCTCGGCAGCTATTCAACTCTTTTCTTTGCCCCCCACCCTCTTCATCATTGACTACTGAGGACTTTGCTGTCTTTTTTACTGAAAAAACAGCATCCATCAGCAAACAGTGTTCAGCACCTCAGACCTCTGCTCACAGTACCCTCACATCAAACATAGAGCTCTCCTCCTTCTCCCCACTTACTGACACTGAAGTCACCAGACTTCTCTCCAGCCACCCCACCACCTGCCTCCTCGTCCCTATCCCCTACCATCTCTTACAGGCCATATCCTGCACACTCACACCCGCATTCAAACAGGCCTAAAAATACAGAGAATATATATATATATATTTTATGGGTGGATGGGTTCAGAGTTCAGTTCAGTGTGGCAAGAGAGGGGAGGCAGGGTCGGGAGGAAGGGAGGGAGTTTAGCTTCCTGACTGCCTTGTGGATGAAGCTCTCCTTCAGTCTGCTGGTCCTGGCCATAAGACTCCGCAGTCTCCTCCCTGATGGCAGCAGACTGAAGAAGCTGTGTGTCGGATGGGTGGGATCACCTGCAATGCAGAGAGCTTTGCGGGTGAGACGGGTACCAAAAATGTCCTGGAGGGACAGTCTGGCTTCAAAACGAACCACTTCACTGAGACTGCTCTGCTTTCAGTCACGGAAGCACTACTAATTTCTGTGTTTGTTTGTGTTGCAAGTATTTGCAGAGCGGGTGTCGCCAAACTAATGAAGATGCTTTCTAAATTTGCATGTGTTTTCTTCCGTCGCAGCGCAGTGACACCTAGCGGCCACCGTACAATAAAGTACTTTGAAATTTGAGAGAGAGAGCTTAAAATGTACATTTTATATATATAGTCAAATCGTTTATATTTCATTCTATATTTTATTTTTTACTTAGCACCTTATTTTAATTTTACTTAAATGTTTGTATCTATTGTATGTCTTTCGTTATATGTTCAATACTTTGGCAATATTGTAAGAACGTGCAATGAATATTGTATCATGCCAATAAATCAATAAAGTACTTTAAGTACGTTAAGTACGTTGCCTTGTACTTGTACATGTGTAATGACAATAAAGTTGAATCTAATCTAATCTAATCTAAACTTGAAACTTGAGAGAGAGAGAGAGAGAGAGAGAGACAGAGAGAGAGAGAGAGAGAGAGAGAGAGAGAGAGTCTTGACTTTTAACAATCCTTTAATTACAACAATTCATAAAAACATCACAACATTAAGCAAAAATTTCTTAATTTCACAAAAACATATTCACTCATACATTATTAAAAAAAATCAATTTACAACAATTCATCACAACCACCCTCTTCACTGGGTTGACATAAAACATTTTCAATACCTCACATAAAGAAAACGGATTCAGTATCATTGACCAATTCATAATACTTATACTCCAAAAATAATCTACTTTTTACCAAAGCACTAAACATATTTAAAGGATCAGTTCCAGCATTACAAAGCATTTTGATTTTCCTTGTCAACCACATCGCCATTTTTGCCCTACCAAATAAAAAATTAATTAAAACTGTTTGTTTGTGAACTTCTCATACTGGACCTTTAAAGGACTCAGTTTTCCAGAATCCTCTGCACCTTCCCAGCATTTTCTGATTGTTCCACACCTGCACCTTGTTTGTATTGGACTATTTAAGTTTGCTTGTCACTTAGGTTCTTTGTCTCAAATACTATGGCAGAACAATATAGATCCATCAACCAAGATATGCAGTAGGTGGCGGTAATGCTCCAAAGGAGTAATCGGCCATAAAACTGGATGAAGAAGAAGGAGGTTCCTTTTCTAGTGTTGTTGTAGTTTTGTCTTGCTAGATTGATGCCTGTTTTAAATATTTACCTGTCTTAGAATCTTACCTGTTTTAAATATTTACCTGTCTTAGAATCTTACCTGTTTTAAATATTTTGATGCTAATCTGTCTTGGGTACTTACGTGCTTTGGATGCTAACCTGTTTTTGATTCTTACCTGTTTCTGGATGTTTTGTGTTCTCCAATAAATCCCCTTGCACAGAACTTTGTGGAGTGCTCACCTGATCTGTCCCGTGGCTTTATAATTACATTTATGTAAAACTAGAAAATAATCTCTCCTTTAAGAATTTAAAACCCATGGTTGTGACTTGTTGAGTCTGAGTCTCAGCCTCTGTTACTTTGACAATTATTGGCCAAGTTCTGATGACATTTTCTAAGAAAATAAGAAGACAAATGTTGTTTTAGTCTTGTACTGTTAATAAACAAAAATAACTGCATAATGTACTCCTTTTTTGGACAGTTAAGGCATTAAAACATCTCGGCAACTGTTACATTATATATGTTGGAAAATGAAGCATGTGGATCTGGCAGTGTCTGCACTTCAAGGTCAGTCAGTTGTTGTGGAAGCTGAACTTCAGGCAAGACAGTCAATCCCATGATCTACATCTACCTAATGACGGATATTTAAAAATGTTACATAATCACTAAATGTAGAAACAACTTTAAATCTTTATTTTCCTTGGAGTGAATTTGAAGTGGGGACCGATATCCCTCAGTGTGCAAACCACGATGTTTCCAACCACCCTTATAGAAATGTAGGTGTCTCTGGATTTGTGGGAGAAAGCTTTAGTGCAGTGCATAAATGTGCACTTCATTGTCAGGATTAAGCAAGCCCTCCCTCTCTATGTTAAAGAAGCATTGATAGAAGAGATCCAAGACTCCCTTAAATACATCCCTCCACAGTGGGTAAAAAACCAAGAGGAATATGGAAATTAATAAAAAGTAATTACTAGTGGAAAAACACTTAAATAGAAATTGTCCTTTATTTACTGGGGTTTCAGGACTAGGCCTTGGTTAAATTAAGACATTTAAATCGTTTTTACAAACTTGCCATACATAAAACACTACTTCTGTGCATTTTAAGACAAAACAATATCACTGCTGTATTTTAAGACAAAACAATATCACTGCTGTATTTTAAGACAAAACAATATCACTGCTGTATTTTAAGATGCGTTACTGCAAGTTGTTTTCCGTTTAGACAGCACTAACATTTTAGGACTAGCCCTAAGCCCTGTACAGGAAACCACACCTATGTCTTAAAGTGCTAGTTTACCCGAAAATGAAAATTGTCATCATCATTTACTTAACCTTTCGTCATTTCAAACGTGTATTACCTTCTCTTACAAAATACAAGAGAAACATTTTGAGAAATGTTGGTAAGTCATATAGGTTTGATGTGACATGAGGGTGACTAAATGATGCATTTTCACTTTAATTCTGAGAATGCAAAGCATACATAAAAATTTCAGCGAAAACTTTCATTTTCACTATATACATTTTTGCTTAAAAATTTTGTTACTAAGTTACTAACATTCTGACTTATGAAGAGTTTATGCTAAGTGCTGTATTGTGAATAAGTCACAACAGAAGGGATTATAGGCATACTGTACATCAGGGTTCCTCAATTAGTTTTCACCAAAGGCCAAATTCTACCAACAATAGAAAGCCAAGGGCCACCAACTATAATTTGATAACTTCAATGTTTGTTCTGCTATTATTATTATTATTATTGCTTTTGCTGTTGTCTTACAATATACATAAATATATATACATATTATTAGTTCTATTTACAGTAACATTACATTACATTGCATTACATAAACATTACTTTGTATTGCTACAAAAACATTGTTGCAGAATAATAAAATTGAATGAAGAAAAAATGCGGGATCATGTTTTCCATCCATATCAACACTTTCTGTTCATCTCCACACTGGATCTCTTCATTTCACTTTCCTAAAATGCAGAGTAAATTATTAGACCTATCAGCATTAATATTTTTATTGTTCTTACATTTATGGTGATCAAAATATAATAGTATTAACTGACATCTACTCACCATTCAGAAGTGACAGCAAAGGGTTGAAGCAATGCCTCTGATGCTGGGGCTGTATTCTGTGGTAGCAATCCTGAGACACTGATCAAGATGTGCACTATCCTGGTTCTTGATGATATTCATTATAGAAAATGCAAAGATGCTTCATCCAAGGATGGAATCAGGGCCCGTATGTATAAAACTTCTCAAAAATGCTCTTAAGTATAGTCTTAAACTTTGACTTAAAGCTGCAATTTGTAACATCTTTTGCAGTAAAATATTCAAAAACCACTAGGTCAGTGTTATACACTGTAAAAAATGTCCGTGAAATTAACAGGGAAATTCTGTAGTTTTCATGGAGAAAAACTGTTGTCAAAAGACTTCCGTATAAAATACGGAAAAACACTGTAAAACTTGTCAGTGAAATTAACAGTGAAATTCTGTTGTTTTTACGGAAAAACACGTCACAAAGTTGCAAAACCTGTCAGTGAAATTCTGTCGTTTTTACGGAAATACACGTCAAAAAGTTGCAAAACCTGTCAGTAAAATTCTGTCGTTTTTTTGGAAAAAACACATTGTAAAAACGCAAATGAAATAAGTTTTTAACAATCAGTTTTTTCTCTAAAAACTCACCATTAAACAACTCCACAAACACTATTAACACATTCACTTATTACATCACTGTGACTTTATTTCTGTGGTTCATCTACAAAAGTTCTTATTGAGAATGAACACAAGTGAAGATGTTGATGGTTTTGTTGAGGCACCATTATGGTGTTCAGTGTTTGCTTTAGTTGGACTCTTGACTCTTTGCTTTGTTGTGTTAGATTTTCTTTAGCTGCTGTAACTGTGTGATGAAAACACATCTGTTATGGTGGCAAAAGGTTTGTCATTATGTTATATCATGTTAGAAATCGTCATCATGTTATTTGTCATGAGGGTTGTCATATATTGGTTTATACATGGTTTTTAAATTATTTTATTATGCTCACTGATGTTATGCTGAGAGACTTTACAACACATGATTTACAGAACTAACTGAACTAGCAGATATCAATAATAAACCTATTCATCTCAACAATGGTGACCACAAAAACGACCACATAAGATAAACGCAAGGCATTCTGGGTACCATCAAAGTAGAAAAACTCATTCATGTCTCCCAGGATGCATTGCGGCATGAAGCTTTTCATTCGATGGTCACCACTGTTGAGATTCATACACTGATTCTTGATGTCTGTGTTAAAAATCAAATACAGATTTTTCCAAACTGCTCAAAAACTTTTCTAAAATGATTGTTGCTGTTTTTCAAAATTAAGCTAATTCACAATGTTATTAAAAAACTTCAAAACATAAAAAAATGCTTTTAATTAAGTATTTACAATAATGAAAACCAGACTAAAGCTCCTGTTTATACTCCTTTTAGTTTTATTGACTATGACAATTATGTTTTATAAAACATATCACAGCATATCAACCAAAAGAAAACTTGTTTAACAAAGTCGCGGGTGAAAAGCCCAACTAAAGTAAACACTGATCACAATAACGGTGACTTTAAACAACATTCATTGATGTTATGCTTAAGTCTCTGTGAAGCAGAAGTTATGATCGTCTTCATTACTCTGACGTATTTCAAAGTTAAATTGAATATTTAATGAGGAAGAATAGTGGGTGTGGCTCATGTTTTCCTCTGTGAATTGATTGGATGAATAAAAACAGGATGTTCCCGTATTTTTACGGTAGTTTACTGGCAACCACAGCTGCCGGTTTTTTCCGTAAAAACTACGGAATTTTTCTTTTCTGACCGTTAAATGGTTTTTTAGTCACCGCTATGCTGAAGAGTGGAGTCTGTGTTTAAGTCAAAGTCAGGCAAGAAGTTTCTGATGTCATGCTGCATGTTGTTTTGTTTAAAAATGACTGTTGATTATTATAACGAAATAAAGAAATAAACGTAAATATGTGAAGGAAATGTAATATTTTCACTTTTATGCATTAGGTGAATGTTTTAATTGTATGTAAAGAAATGCTCTCAATATAAAAGACTCAAATGAAATAAATTCAATCACAGCTTGAAGTTTTTGCCCTGAAGTTTTTGAACTTCATCACTGTTTACGTGCTTTTCCCGTATTTTTTACGGAATTTTACTGGCAACCACAGCTGCCGGTATTTTTCCGTAAAAACTACGGAACATTTTTTACAGTGTATATTTTGTTCAGCTGAGTATTACAATATCTAAAATGTTTTCAACTACTTGTAAATCGGGAGAAAATCGCCGTTTTACATAGTGACACAGGGCCGTGCAGTCGCCTGTCCATGGCGTCATATCCGCATTACCCTTTGTTACCTCCTTTACTGACGTAGAAACCGCATGACAACAATTTCTCTTTTTTAATTTTTTATTGCTTTGAACAGAAATAGACAACAATTTCTCATTCCCGTCTGATTAATGGCCATCGGTGGTGGAGTTGTAGACAACAGTTCCCATAATTCCACGCTCCTTCACAGTGTCATCAAGCTACGGCATTGTTGTTGTTTTGATCGTGTGCCCTCTAGCGGCGGATTTCCGAAAACTGCACCATTAAGTGTCAAAAAATTCTTAGTAAAAAGTAGGACTTTTTTTTAAGAGTAGGAGACTTTTATAAAAAACACTAAAAGCAACTTTCATAAAGTTTAAGTTCTGACTTAAGTGTTGTGAATTAAGGACTACAATGATTTAAACACAAAATGGCCACCTTTGACCTCTAAATCATCCAATAGGCATGAAGTCAGCAGCATGGCACCATTTATTCATGACTGAATTAAGACCTTTATTAATCCAGACATTATATTAATACTTTATTATTTTTATTTATTTATTAATACAGCAATCTGTAACTTATTTGGGTAAAATAAACCAAAATCTGTTATTGGGCAAGTACATTAAAAAATCAATGTTAAAAACTGTCTGTCTACCTTCCTCAGATTTACGACTTCAGCTTGACTTCAACCTATATAAGGATAAATACACAAAGTAACCTGCAATTTCATTTTTCAAACAGAGATGAAAAAGTTAAACATTTTAAATTTTTTTAAACATTTATTTTGCCATATGTGCAAATATATTACAAAATATGTGTCCATTTTGGCTTGGTTTCACACAGTTTTATTTGAGTTTTAACTGTTAATTTAAATAATTAACTGATGAATCACATCCTATTACACTCACAGCTGTAGGCTATATAAAGAAAAGACCAAAGCTGCAAATCCTTAGAAAATTGTAACAAGACGAAGGTTCAGGCAGAAGAGCACACCACAGGTTAGTGTATAATGATGATTTATTAAACAGTTGAATATTGCAAGTAGGTAATTCCAAGACAGGTTCTTCAAGTAATTCCAAACAAAGACAATCGGGTAAGTATTTCCAACAGGTAACATATAAAAGCCGAAACAACACGGGTGACTTACAACAAGACCGGACGAGAAACAAAGCAAACAACTGAACATAAATAACACATGGCAAACACAAAACAGGTGCAACACAAATCAAAACCAGGTGCAGAGTCCAATCAAAGATGGTGGAGGTGAGGTGGATGCGGAGTAGTGTAGTCAATATGAAGTTAAAGGTCCAGGAAAACAAATCCGGACAGAATGGGAGTGTTACAAAAATGGATTAAAATTTTTTTTAAGGGACCAGTATCGGTATCGGTGCCGATACTAAGCTCACGTACTTGTACTCATACTCGTAAAAGTATACCGATACCAAAAGTGGATACCTCATGTGACATAACTCACTGAAATTTGTGCTTTTAAAGTTTATGACAAGCACATAAAATAATTTCTTTTTTCATAATGTGTTTGAGGTGTAGTTGTAATTATAAGGTTATTCTATTTTTAATAGTATCACTGTGTTGTGCTTTTTTTGTTGTGCAAATTGCCACCTCACCAAAAAAATTAAGAAAAAATACAGGTAAAGGGATCAGTATCAGTACTAGAAATAAAGTATCAGTACTCGTACTCTGTCTTTAAAAAATGGTATTGGTGCATCCCTAATTTATATTATTTCATTAACTCCATGTCATCAAATCATTCCAACACATAGTTTTTTTGTTGTAACATCCATGGTCTCTGCCTCTGTACTGCCATCTTGTTACTCTTAACTAGGTTAGGAGACCTTAACATGTAGGAACATTTATGAATCACACTTTTTCTTAAATCTAGGAATAAAAGTAAAATGACATCATTCTTAGAATTTTGACACACTTAAGAGTAAATGTATACTCTAACATGCTTTATACATATGGGCCCAGCAGGCTTTTAGCCTCAGCAGTCCACTGTCCATCTGCTGGAACTGAGAACAGATGTCATAGGAAGAGAAGTTAAAGCTCCCAAATCGCTCCTTGAAATTATCTGCCAGTTTTGTGACAAAGTCGTGCATTAGCTGGTCCTCTCGCATGTGGTGTTTCGCGGAATGATTTGGCAAATGTGGAAAGTGTAGCTTTCTTTCTTGAAGGTCTTATTAAAAAAAGAGTCTGTTTTAAACGAAAAGCTTCACCTGCTTCGTGCATGTCTGCAATAGTGTGATTTTTGCCTTGCAATTGCAAATTATTATAATTGCATAACATTGCACAAAAAACTCACATGTCCCATCTCTGTGCTGTTGTTCAAAAACCTAAAAAGATTTCTGATTTTGGAATATCTAAGTATAGTTATCCATCTGGCGCATGTGAACGAAAGGGTTCTTCCAACATTACAGCGCATTACCGCCACCTACTATACTGGAGTGTGGACGCATTACCGCCAACCCTCTTGTGCACTTGCGTCCACACTCCAGTAGGTGGCGGTAATGTGCTGTAATGTTAGGCGCCACCCACCAATAAATAACAAACAAGAAGAACCCTTTGGTGCACACGCGCCAGATGGACAACTAAGATATTAGCTGAAATATAATTGTAAATACAAACATTTCTTTTAAACAAATGCACCGATTCGCTTTAGAAGACCTTTGTTAAGACCACAGAGCTGTGTCGAGTAGTTCTTTGATCGGAGCTCTAAAAAATGGGGTCCTATCCACTCCCATTCTACCAAAATTGTTCTTCCAGATAAATGGTATTATAACTCCGACTGCATTGTTCTTCAAGAAGAAAGTCATATTTATTACAGATGCCCCGAATAAACATGGGGAAATTTTGATTCTTGACTGAAGTTTCTCTTTTACACCATAATGATTAGCAGTAGCTGTAATTAAATCTGCTTTTTTACAGCAGACTGGCAATTCCATAAGCCAATTTGAAAAGTAAGTGATGTTGTTTTAGACATGGACAGTTTTTGACATAGAGTGCACAGATTTTTAGGGTTGCATTGCCTACAATGTAAGACGTGATTTACGAGTAGTAGTGTGTTACAACCTTTTAGCTGTTTTTGTGTGTCTGTCCAGGAAGAAGCCTGATTCGCTCCTGCCAACCGATTCCTCATTCACTCTGATTGGTCAAGGAAGCACCTGCAGCCTATTAAGAGTTGGTCTTCACTTTTCACTGGAGCCTTGTGCTCACTTGCTGGGTTTGCTGCTGAGTGTTGTTTTCTAGTTTTGAAAGTTTGTAAAAGTGTTGAAGTGTGTGTTTAGACCTTTGCCTGTTTATTGATCTTAAGCTTGCCTTCCCTGTTTGGACCTGTTTGTTGTATCTCATAATATTCAAAGTTGTAAATAATTATAAATACTGATTATTTGGGAAGTGGGGAGTCTGATGCCATTTTTGTTTATTGTATACTGATCGAGCTTTGTTTCTGGTTAGGGAGTTAAGTGTATATATTGTGATGGTATTTCTTCTTATTTTGTGTGGATAGTGGGTTAGGGTTTAGAAAAGAGATACAACAACAAGTGATGTTTTATTTGTTATTTTGGCATGGTCAGCTCCTGAAACCCAAACATAAACAATAAATGTATCATTGTTCACATACTCATATTTCTCTCAGTCTTTCATGTTGCACTCTTTCCATAGATGGGGCATAACAAGTGATAGATGGGATTTGCAGACACATAGTCACGAGTGAAGAATAGGAAAGTTAAAGGGAGAAATAGAAATTAAAAAAGGTATGTGGCAAGGGGGGCATGGCCACGCTCTGTCTGGGAGGGAGGAGCTTCAGTCCGAAGCATGGAGGGTGGTGAGTATGTCAGGTGTGGCTTCTAACCTGCTGTCTCGCGTTCCAGTGATTGGCGAGAGGAGACATAAAAGGTGCCGCCGAGGGCGCAGACAGGGTTTTTGGTTTGGAGAGAGAGTGAGAGGCGCATGCAGGGAGCGTGCCGGAACCAGAGACACAAGAGAGCGCTAGCGATAGCCGTGGGCTACCACGAGGCGCGATTATTTATTATTTGCTTTTGCTTTGAGTTTGTTCCTGTTTCCTTTGACTTTAATAAATATTCTTTGGATTTTACTACGCCAACCCTGCCTCTTTCTTCCTACAACAACGAACTTTATTACAAGGTTCATACAAAAAAATACTCAAGTGCCTTGAAGGTGTCCTTGCTCGGTGTAGTCGCCCAAGTAGAGTAGTCTTTGCACTCTGCGTACCACCTCCGCAGAGGCCTGTGCTTCCATCTTGCTTGCTGCCACAGCACCTTCACCACAGGAGCCAGTGTGCCACAGCGACTGCCTCCGCAGAGACCCGTGCTTCCATCTCGTGCACTGATGCAACAGCCTCAGCCACAAGAGCCAGTGCGTCGCCACAGTGACCGCCTTCGCAGAGGCCCGTGCTTTCATCTCGCTCCCGCAAGATCCCATGTTTCCATCTCTAGAGTTACCGTAGTAACCCCCAATCCAGAGGTTAGCGCATCGCCGCAACAAACCACACTTCTACTCCAAGTGTAGTTACATCAGACGCTCAGTCTCCAGGAATCTTCCATGGATGTCGCGCCGCCAGTTCCGGCTTCGCGGACCATCCGTGACCCACCACGCTTGCCTAACCCATCTCCGGTGGGCGCCCCTGGGCCGGAAAGACAAAGATGAGCTAGCGGCTATGTTGGCGCCATGACAACCAGGCTAAGGCGTTGAAGGGGCTCGATGATGGGAAGACTGACCCAGTGCACATGCAAGAAATTGCGCAGTGCCACTGATCTCAACCTTCGTGCGACGAAGGTCACTGCGCGGTCCCTGGGCCGAGCGATGTCCACTATAGTGATCCAAGAGTGGCATCTGTGGCTTACGCTTGTGCAGATGAGTGACGCAGAGAAAGTTCGCTTTCTCGATGCGCCCATATCGCAAGCTGGGCTGTTTAGGGACACCATGGATGATTTCTCACAGCAGATCTCCACGGTGAAGAAGCAAACGGAGGCACATCCTGCCCCACCACGACTCGGTCGCCCACCGTCCGTCGAGATCTCGAACTAAATCTGTGCCCCAGAATCCCGCCCCCCGCGGTGGCCCCTCCGGTACCGGTGCCCTCCCAACAGATGGAAGCATGCGATCCCCCAGCGATGCAAAATCCGGAGGAAAGAGGCTAAGCGTCCCTGACAGCGCTCCCGTACTTCAGGCAGAGGTCGCCACCCTTCAAGCGAAGCATGCGATCGAGCCCGTCCCCCTGGCCGAGATGTCCTCCAGGTTCTACAGCCCGTACTAAATCGTCCCCAAGAAAGGTGGGGGGCTGCGCCCCATTCTAGATCTGCACTACCTGAACAAGCATTTTCACAGGATGCAATTAAGGACGTTGACGCAGAGGCACATCCTGTCGTCCATTTGGCACCAGGATTGGTTCATGGCAATCAACCTGAAGGACGCGTACTTCCATGTCTCGATCCTTCCTCTACACCAACCGTTCCAGAGTCGGGCATACCAGTACAAGGTCCTGCCCTTCAGTCTGGCCCTGTCACCTTGTGTCTTCACGAAAGTCGCGGAGGCTGTCCTAGCTCCCCTCAGGGAACAGGGCGTGCGTGTCCTCAACTACCTCGATGACTGGCTCATCATAGCTCACTCGCGGGAGTTGTTGTGCACGCACAGGGACCTCATGCTTTAGCACCGAGACCGATTGGGCCTCCGGGTCAACTGGGACAAGAGCAAGCTCTCCCCTGTGCGGAGCATCTCTTATCTCGGCATGGAGCTCGACACTGTGTCCATGTCAGCGTGCCTCACCAACGAGCGCGCCCGGCCAGTGCTGAGTTGTCTGAGGCTGCTCAGGCGACAACTTGTGGACTTGTGGAACTTCCACGCCTGGCCACTGGACAGGACGAGGAACTCCTGAGTGCCCAACGTCCTGCGGTGGTCAAAAGGCTAAGGCCTGTGGTGTCCTCAGGTAAGCACTGACCATGGATCAGTGTGCAAACTATTGAATGTTTTCAGTTTAATGAGCACACACAAGAAAACAGGCCTGAGATCAATTTAAAACACTGCTTCATAGGCTAGTGGTGAATCATGGAGTTTTTGAAACAGTTATGAAATAACGAAGGCTCATTTACTGAAATCACGTGACTTTGCACAAAACACTGATTTGAAACGAAAGATTCATAAAGGTGTCGAAGCTTCATGAAAAATTCATTTAAAAGTGACCATCAATAGTCTCCAGATTTTTGGATCTTCTGCTTGGTCTCTTGTTATTGTTTGTATTGTTTTCTCTGGAATTTTTAGATTAATTATTATTATATTATTTGTGGATTACCCTTAAACGGCTGCATTTAAATCTTCAACTTGTGTGTGTTAGAGCAGTAACATGATAGTAACACTATCTTTGATTAAGTAAAATGTTCAACTTAGACTTTTCTTTTTGTATTTTTAACCTTATTGGCCTCGCAATTTAATTAATTTTGTCCATCACTGGCACTCTGGATGACACGTCAATAATGCAAAAAATAATATTGTGTTTGTATGTGTTCAAGTTGGGTGGGAAAGAATAGTGATAATTTCCAATATGATAGCATTCTGTAATAAAAAAGCTGCGTTTATACAAAAAACAAATAAAATAAAACAACAATGTGTCTGTATTAACTCGGGTCACTTTTGTTCTCTCTCATGAGTTCCTCAACATATCTGGCCAACAAATAAGGAAATAAAGAGTTTAAAGAGAAAAACAACACCACCCACATCCCATCTGCTTATTCGTTATCACTTTTATTATTAACTTCAGCGTTGTCATGGTTACGAGCTGAAATTTAGATGGTTGTTAGGATGGGTACCGAGCAGTGTTTTCAAACTTTTTCTACATCGCAAACACTTTTATCTAAGCCATATGAATCACAATAAAATCATGTTTAAATGAATGCCTAGTAAAATGTTCATGAGGACTGAAGAAGTTATCAAATCGTTGATGAACTTGTGAAAGGGGTTAAAGCATCTGACACTGACAGCTGTTGCCTTCCAGAACAAACAGCCGGACAGCTGTTACCAACAATCTCACCGCAAGAGTTATCATCAAACATATAGACAATACTTCATTTTCTGTTACATTGTGTTTATTGGTCTGTGATTTATGCTTTTTATACTGTAAAAGGACATTAGTAAAAAAACAAACATAAGCAATTAGAAAAATCTATTAATTCTATAATAAAAAGTACTTTTGGATTTTTCATATGAATACATCAAGGAAAGACAATAATGTTTGGTTTATTGAATTAAGTAGGCATGTTTCAGAGGGGCAAACTTTATTATTGACAAAATTATTATTAGAAAAAGTACCTGTTAAAACGGTTAACACAAAGTGAACATTTACAGAAACGTTGTTAAAAAAATTACACCAGGAAATAAAATGTAAATAAAACACTGTGTTGTGTGTTTTTCTTTTAAATCCTAAACTGTTGATATAAAAACGACTGCCACACTAGACATGACACTGAGCATGTAGAGGCACTGTGTTTAAAGGAATGCAGTATGTAAAGGTAAATGATCAAAACAATTATTCATCACCTGTGGCATTATTCACATACATGAAACAGAAGAAAACCTTCATGTCACTGAGATTCATGTTTTCAGACAGCTGGCGTGCTCCTCTAGTGTCATGAACACACCTGTTTCATCTCATTCTGTGTTATTCTGTTCACTTCTGTCTCTCTTGACAGCTTCATCCCACAGGAGGATCTCTTTGTATTACAAACATTCTCTACTGTTTGTATTGGGTTTTTCCTGTAAAAATTCCTGTAATATTGAATAATGCCTGGCACGTTTACCACAGCTTTTTTCTTTTCCTTGTTTTAAGCAAACACTCACACTACCGTTCCATTCAACAAAATCACTGAATCATTTTCGTTATAACAAAACAATGATGAGGACTGAATTTAACAGAGATATTGTAGTTCAGATTTTTACTACTTTTCGTCCCTGTTTGTTTCTATAATTGTTTCTTCATTTTCAACTCAATTCTGTGGCTTTACTGGAAGATTTCCACTAATGCATCATGAGATCTTTCATATGACATTCATTACAGGATAAAGATTTCTTAAAACAGCCTCACTTTCTAAGAGTAGCAAGCTCATTAAGCCAATGAAATGAAATGAGCATAACTACAAAAATGTATTTCCATTTAATTTCTGCTTCAACGTGAACAGCGTCCATTGGCATAAACATCGCGTTGCGTCATGGTCTGGATAAGGTGGTGTAAACGGGCTGATCCCAGCCGGCCGTTGGGCTGTGGGACTGCGGGATGGGCAGTATGGGGTTTCCGTACGGTCTCCGTGACGAATGGAAGTACGGGTACGGGTAGAGACTGGATGGGTAGCTGGAATAAGGGCTGTAGTATGAGGAGTTTTGCAGATCAGTATAGTCACACTGCGTGCTGAAAAACGACGGGCCGTTGGAAGCGGCATACGTGTCGTATTCGGAGTGCAAGGGCGAGCTCTCGCTCAAGTGACTCGGGCTCAGCTGCTCGGTTTTAATATGCGCTCTGTGAAGCTGAGCCGCTTCACCCGTAGCAGGCGACGAGGAGGTCCTGGCCCCCTTACGGCTCCAGGCTGTCCCATGACTGTAAGCCGCTCCCGAGCCGACATTCTGCCCGTGTGCAAGCTCCGAGGCGCCTCCGTTATGACCGCTCACAGGCAGATACTGGTCAAACTCATGCACGTCAAAGGTTTCAATGTTGCCGATGACGTCCGTGCTGAGGTCAGAAATGTCCACGTTGCTGAAGTCGATATTCTGTCGGTTGCTGTCGAGCAGACGTCTCCTCTCCTGCTTCAGATCCTGCTTTCCCCCATGAAGGTCGGTTTTTGGTGTAGTCGGGGGTGTCGGGGGTCCCTGACCTAAAGGTGAGGACCACAGAATGACGTTTTTCAAGCGCTACAGAAACGCTCAAGTTATGCATCTGGGTTTGTAAGTGTTTTGGTTACCTGTGTGGTGATCAGATAAAGGCACGACAGGTTCAGCTTTATACACGTGATGTGTCAGATCAGATCCAGCATCAGACTCGCTCTGTCCCGCCTTCACGCTCTTCCGTCGTCTCGGCTGATATTTATAATCCGGATGATCCTTCTTGTGCTGGACTCTCAGCCTCTCGGCTTCTTCCACAAACGGCCTCTTTTCATTCTCTGTTAACAGTCTGATACAGCAGTCCCTCTCATTACTCTCATCATCAGCATTCTTTAATCAAATCTTAATAACACATGTGTAATAACAAATCATTTCCCAAACATCAATGGTTAACTATGACACCATTTTGTCTTGGCCGATCGAAAACTATTTTGCATTACTATAAATATCACCATTAATCTTTCTCACACAATCAAAAGTATAGAATAGCTATTGTTGAAAAGCACAATACACAATAGTAAATAATATCATGTTTTTTTTATGCAAATGCCAGAATTACTAATTGGCATAACCCAATCCTGCTCCCGGAGATCAACCTGTAATGTCCTGCAGAGTTCAACTCCGACTCCCATCAATATTTTTCCATGAATCCTGAAGATCTCGACTGGATGGTTTAGCTGTTTTTAATCAGGGTTGGAGCTGAACTCTGTCCTGGAGCAGATTTAGAAAATCTGTTAACATGTATCTGTCCACATGTCACGGAAGCTATACGAATATGACTTACAAATATTGGAGAGTGTAAGACAAAGATCGATAACGTGGTTTATACATTTTCGATACAGTGAATATTGTTTTAGTTTCACAGTTTGAAGTGCAAAATATGCCAGTAGGAGATAATGAATTGATAATAAATCTACCTACACTAGTTATTTTAAAAAAGAAATGAGCACACTTTAGCTTTGCTTTGATGACTCAAATGTGTGCTCTACCAACTGTGATCTCATTGACCATGTGTTGTGTATGTGACTTGTGCCCTATTATCACCATTAATACCTATAAAACCAATGAATAAAATGTGCTTTACAAAAGTCTTATTATTATTATTTTTTAAACTATTACTTTAATGAATTCGCTATGTGTACATTTACCATAACGGCATAAAACTCATATTGGTTTGGTAGGTTAGAAGAGTCATTTTGTGATCTAGGCCCTTTTTAGGTGGGTTTTAGCCCTAAAAACTTTTTAATTATGTAATTTGTACAGGAATTCGAGATTGCTTAGTCCTCTTTAAAACTCTTTTAATTAGATGTGTGTCTATTAACACGGCATCTAGTTTATATAATATGATGCGGAAGCAAAACAAGACACTTTCCCATCCACTGTAAAAGTTTTGTCTGCGTTCAGCCCTCGTCACACTGTTAGTTGTTTACCTCCAGCAAAATGAAAGCACTTCACACCAATTACGACATACTTTAGAAAACCATCACGACGATATTGCACAGAAATGAGACATTAATGATTAAGTGCTGTTTTATTTTTCTGCACCGCTAGAGAGTTGAAGGTAGTTTGAGAGCTCCTGAAAGACGACAGGGCTAGAGTTAGTTCAGACTGGTGCGGCTGTTATTCAGTTCCAAGTAACAGAAGTGAACCTAGAAGCTCTTTGTCTGTCTGTTCTTCAGACGCTGCAGTATTTTTATTATTAATTGAAAACATATTGTGGATGTGACAGATGAACTCGCAGTCATTCACAGGAGTGACAGCGCTCGTGCTTATCAGAATGAATGGCATACCGAGTATTCCTTATAATCTACTAAATAATGACTGAGCAGTTTATTGTAACATTTATTAAATGGATTTGTGGCTGTTGTTGTCACTTTAAATTAATGTGATATTAATTTTAATAATAATTGTCTTTATTCTGCATATTCTTTCTTTCTTTCTTTCTTTATTTTAGTAGTTCTTAGAAAGTGTCTCTCTCTCTCTCTCTCTCTCTCTCTCTCTCTCTCTATATATATATAGGCTACTTGGAGGCTGAGCCCCCTAATATTGATAACCTAGAATCGCGCCAAATATCAGATTTGTGTATTTCTTAAATGTAAGTGCGTAAAGTGTTTAACAGAAGTGTGTGTGTGTGTGTGTGTGTGTGTGTGTGTGTGTGTGTGTGTGTGTGTGTGTGTGCGCGATTTACCTCCAGAGTTTTCCGAGAGTTTTACTGAGTTCGGCGTTGTGCAGGTGCGGGTACTGATCCGCGAGCTTCCTGCGCGCCGCCTGAGCCCAGACCATAAACGCATTCATAGGTCTTTTCACGTGCGGCTTGCTCTTCAGCGCGCTCCCGCCGCGCGCAGGTACCGGCACGAGAGACCAGTCATATCCCTTCAGCACCTGTGACACCGCGTCCCGTATACAAGCCGGGAAACGCGCGTCCGCGTCCTCGTCCTCATCCTCCCGGACACACGCAGGGAACCGCGCGTTCTCCGGCTTCCTACCCGTCGCGTGTCCGTCAGAATCGGCGGGCGACAGCGGCGCGTCAGAGTCGGACTCCTGCGACACAGAACCGGACGAAACGGCCGGACTGCACGCGCGCGACCTCTCGTGCTCCTCCGTCATCATCTGCTAAAAGTCCGATAGAGAGTCCGAGCGATGAGATCATGACATTCACACTGACGCACCGCGTCACTCTGAAACTCGCTTTGTACAGTCGTGACGTCGTGCATCCAGAGGCTGCTCATTGGTGGGCTCCTTGCTTACAATATTGGTTGAGCAGAATTCGGCGCGAGGTCATTTGACACCTGTCACTCAATAGTTTGTTGAGTTGATGCTTTTTTACATGATTAAAAAACAAAAAATGTAAGTATATTTATTAACTTTATTCAACTAAAAAGCTAATGTAAAAAAACGTGCACACTGAGGCTTACAGTAGTGCCCTAACCTGCAGAGACCATGCGTCCTCATACGAGGACATACGTTTTGGGTCTGCTGCAACATAGCCTACTTAATTCTTAACTTAGACCTGTTGTCCTCGTTTCTTTTCTACAAATGTTTCATTGCTTACCATGTCTTAATAATCCCAAATAGCTAGAAGAAATTAAAAATACATGTGAAATCAAAGCTAAAGGGCTAATTCACCTAAAAATAAAAATACAGTCATCATTTCTTCCCCCTCCTGTGGTTGTAAATCTGTTGAATCTGTCTTCAGTGAAACACAAAATAAGCTATTTTGAGAAACGTGTCAGTGGTGAAGTCCAGTGTTGTTTGATTATTAACGTTCTTCACAATAACTTCTTATATGTTGAAATGACACGACAGTGAGTAAATGACACAAGAAATGTCTTTTTTAATCTGCATCAGTGTTTCAGTTTAACGAATGTCTTTTACCTTAGAAGTGTAATCTCTCTCTCTCTCTCTCTCTCTCTCTCTCTCGCTCTCTCTCTCTCTCTCTTTCTCTCTCTCTGTATTTGAATGTAATCAAATAGACTGCAGTGACACTAACAATGTAACAAGTGTATGAGGAATATTTCTGCTCTAGATGAACAAACATTCAGCTCTCTGTGTAAGGTGTCTTTGTTTCATGACACATCATCACAAGAGAAAAGGAAGTTAAAGTCTGTAGATAAAAGGAAGCATACACTCAAACACTCACACATTGTCACTTTAAATGAAATTCATGTCTAGTACTTATTGCTGGAGAGAGTCACACACTGACTACAGACCGAATCACAGTTGATAGCAAATATTTTGAACAAACATCTCCACCATGAAAAGATGATATACACTTCACTCTGACAGCCGCATTGAGTGCTTTCATAATATACATCTGGATTTTGTTCATCTAAAAACAAGAGTTGTGCTGTTATGGGTAAGTGCAATACGATTGTGTTTTTTGGTGCAATTTTTGGCACTGCAAACATTCATGTAGCGATGAGTTTAATTAAGCCCAGTACTATTCCTATTAAAAATAGACAACATGGAGAACATATCTTGTTGTTGTGGTAAAGTTTTCCATATTATAACAACTGAGCGAATGCACACCTTCCAAGGTGCAGGTCAGGGGAAAAAATACAGCATGCTCATTTTAGTAAATTTTAATTTAACCCATGTTTTGGCAAACCACATACACTCTATAAAACGCTGGGTTATTTTCAACCCAGTATTGGGTCAAACTCAGCCGCTGGGTTAAATTAACCCATAGTTAATGGTTTATATATGAGAGAAGTGGTTAAAATAACAACAGGTTAAAGCCAGCACTTTGCATGGGTTAATTTACAACCCAACGGTTGGGTTCGACCCTAGTTGAAAATATCCCAGCATTTTTTTAGTGTATGTGTGTGTTTCAGGTGTGTTTGAATATGTTCATTTGATTTAGGGTTGCAACAACTAATTGATCAAATCAATAATAATCAATAATAAAAATAGTTGTCAACAAATTTCATTATCGATTACTTGCGAGCTGCCCAGTTATAAATCAAGTGTCTTCTACCGTTTTAAAGTTTGACATCTCTCTGTGTGGCATGAGCTGCACAGTTTAAAATACATTAGTCTTTATTTTATTGATGTTATGTTTTCATAAAAACATTTTTCATTTTAAAGCAAGCAGAAAATCTTTCATTTATTTTTGTTATAATGCGGATATATCTCATCTCAATAAAAATTCTGTTTAATATAAGAAAGTTTTTAATTTTACTATTTTATTTTTGTTGTTTTTATTTAATTATAATGAACCACAAACACATTAATTTTTAAGTAAGGGAAAAAACAAAGGTCTTACTTATATCACGTCATCTGTCTTATAATAATGTTAAAGGGATGATTGAACATGATTTCATGTTTTGCTTTTGATTTAGTGTGTTATAATCGTTTGTGCATGTATAAAATGTCTAAAGTCACAAAACTCAAAGTTTTGCACAAAATTATTTACTCTACCTAAAAGAGAAGTCTGATCCAGATCTGCCTAAATGCCCCCACAACTAGGTTTAAAGGCAAAAAAAGTGACAATCAGCCTCGTTCTGGAAGTTTGCGGTTATGGTAAGGGGCGTAACATTTCCGCCTCACGCTTGAGGTATTCAGCCAATCACAACACACAGCTCAACTGGCCAATCAGTACAGTAATGTAAGGTATGTGAAAAGCAGTTTTTTCCCTCCTTAAAATGTATAAACACATTGTATTGCAGCACAAGTTATTAATGTTGTATATCATGTCATATGGCTCGTTTAATAAGACCTTTTGTTGAAGCAAAGGGAATCATGTAAAACTGTAACATTGAGGATCAAAAGTTTAGATTGTTTATTTATATTTGGAACATTTAAAGGAGCTTTACGGTTGTTTATTTAGTTTTTGTTTAAAATGACAAAATTAAAGATTATATCAGTAGCAGTGGCTTCTAAATATAATATTCGTGGCGTTTGCACTTTGCAAAGTGAATAATAAAAACCCTGATTTGAAAGTGAATACCCTCCTCTCTCTTCCTCCGGCCCGCCCTCACTTCTCGTTGGCTACAGCAGGAGCCATGCCAGTCTCGACCACCGCCCCGGCTTTGGAATTGCCCCCTGTCTCCGGCAGCATCAGGACACAGATTCTGGCAGGTGTGGACACTGATTTCTTTTTACTCCTATTGCCACTCTCACCCCATCAGCAGACCGCCAGATCACTTACGGTGACCTCTCCTTTACCCTCAAAAACACAAATCACATAGCCACTCTCGCTTGTTGTCCTTACCCGAATTCACAGTTGTTTTTTCCGATATATACACTGACGTCATTTGCATGGTTGTCCCTCACAGGAGGCGCTCCCTTTTCCCCCCTCACTTTTACTTTTACATTTCTTCATTTGGCAGACACTTTTACCCTAAGCAACTTACAGTTGAGGAAAACAGCAAGCGATTCGTCAGTAAAGCAATATTCACGAGAAGTGGCAGTAATACAAAGTTTCAGATACAACGTTACGATGGTATAAGCAAGTATACAGAGAACATTAGAAAAGGAAAATTAGAAAGGGGCAGTCGTGGCCCAGTGGTTAGAGAGTTGGACTTATGACCAGAAGGTTGCTGGTTCAATTCTCAGGGCTGGCGGGTAACGGCTGAGGTGCCCTTGAGCAAGGCACCTAACCCCCACTTGCTTACTATACAAAATGTACAAATGTATAGTACAATGTAATGTAAGTCGCTTTGGATAAAAGCGTCTGCCAAATGCATAAATGTAATGTAAATGTAGGAAAAGAGAAGTATTTTTTTTAAGAGACAGTTAAGTTCTTACGGAAGAGGTGGGTCTTCAGCTGCTTTTTGAATTGTGTGATTGATCCAGCTGTTCTGATGGAAACAGGAAGATCGTTCCACCAGCAGGGAACAGTGAATGAAAATGTCCTTGAGATGGATCTCATGCCTCTCTGTGAAGGTACAATGTGGTGCTGATCATTTACAGACCACAGACTTCTGGAAGGGAATGTAGGTCTGTAGGAGAGAGTTAAGGCGAGCTGGGAGCCAGTGCAGAGAGAAGAGCGGAGGTGTGACATGGGCTCTCCTGGGCCCATTGAAGACCAGGCGTGCAGCAGCATTCTGGATCATTTGCAGAGGTTTGAAGCACAGGCTGGGAGACCGGCCAGAAGAGCATTACAGTAATCCAGTCTAGAAGTGACAAGAGCCTGGACAAGAAGCTGTGTTGAATGTTCTGTTAGGAATGGTTTGATCTTGTTGTACAATGCAAACCTGCATCACCGTGTTGTTTTAGTGACGTGATCCTTAAAAGTCAGCTGATCATCCATGATTACCCCAAGATTCCTGACTGAAGTCAATGGGGTTATCGTTGATGGACCAAGCTGGATGATAAGCTGGTGCTGTTCTGATGGAGTGGCAGGAAAGATGAGAAGCTCAGTCTGGCCAGGATGAGTTGTAGGTGATGGTCTTTTATCCATGAAGAGATGTCAGCCAGGCAGTCTGAGATTTGTGTGGCCACCGTGGAATCATCTGGATGAAACGAGAGGAGAAGTTGAGTGTCATCAGGATAGTATATCCCTAACTAGCTCATGCCACGACAAGCTCAGCTTGGAACGGCCTGTCCTTTTTCTTCAACGATATGGTCTCTCTCCCTGTTGATTTCCATCAATTTACCGCCGCCGCGTTCCAAGTTTCAATGGATGGTTGCAAAGGGTGCTGCGCAGTGATACACAGTGATCCACCTTTCACAGCATGACTTGTACAAACTGGAGGTAGGGAAAAGTTTATTCCAGTCAATGGGCTAGCTTTATTCCCTTACAATGAACGAAAAACTAATTTCTTACTGAACATATTTCTCTGTTTTTTTAGTAAAAATATCTAAAAACTCTGAAATCATAGTACTCTTGTGGTATGGCTGTGTATATAAAATGCACGATGAAGGAGTAGAATTCAAAGGTATTTTAATAAATAAACAAGCAAAAAACAGCAATGTTCAAACACAATTAAACAAAACAATAGCAGACAATGAACTGGAAAACATGGGGTTTAAGTACCAGAGGAACATAATCAAGGGAAACAGAAACAGATGTGGGGCCATTAACAACCAAGGGAACAAACAATGCAGGAGAACAGAAACTGAATCAAAATAGAACATAACCGTGACAATTCGCCCCTCCCGGAAAGACGCATCCTCATGCCGACAAAGTCCTACGAAGGAGGGAGGGTGGGGGTTCAGGAGGAGGACGAGGGGCAGGCAGAGGACAGGCAGAAGGAGAGTCCAGCCCATAGGGCCAGGGTGGAGTTGATGGTGGGAGAAGCCAGAGAGGAGCCTGGAGTAGGAGGAGTCAGGCACAGATCCAGCCATGATGAGAAAGAGTCGAGGGAGGGTTCTGAGGGACGGGGACAGGGACCCAAAAGGCCACGGCAGAGCTGGAGTGACTGAGGACGAAGGCGGAGCCGGAGGCAAGGAGGGGAGTGACAAGATGATCGACAACTGACCAAGGCGGAGCTGGAGGGATGAGGGAGTCTGGTGGAGCTAGTGGGATGACGGGCCATGGTGGAGACGAGGGAGCCAGGAGCCAAGGCAGAGCCGATGGGTTAAAGGACCAAGGTAGAGTCAAGGACTCTGAGGCTGGAGGTGGAGACAGGGATCTTCACACCTAAGCAGAGCTGGAGACTGGAAAGCCTGAGGCGGATCAGAGCGCCTAGATGGTGCTGACTGAGGATAAGCTGAGGGACTTACAGAAACCAGCGGAGACAGGGCTGAGGAACTGTCTGGTTTTAGGAGAGGAGGTCACAGAGAAGATCACAGGGGGCTCAGGAGACGCAGGAGACAAGGACAGAACCAGCAGAGGAGATTCAGGAAACCCTGAGGAGCTGAGAAAAACCTTTCCAAACCTGTCAATAAAATCCTCATTATAAAGTCAAGTGACCAGTTGCAGCTTACCCTAAGCAGCGGGTGGGGCTTCCCTCCAAGCCCTCGATCTTCACCAAAACTCCCTCAAGGACGGGCGACGTTGCCGGCTCACACACCTAAACTCCCTAATTCTCACACTGGCACTTGTGTTGTGGGCGGCTTAGGTTCTCCTTCTGCGGTGGACTCAGGCACTGTCCCATAAATACTGGTCAAACTGGCATAGAAACCTTTTTCCAGGTTGCACAAAGGCGTTGGCCTGTACATTCAGTACAGCGGGACTTCTGTTGCTGGAGCGGCCATATTGAGCGTTTCATTTACCTCCTTTAATAGGAACAGAAAAGCTGCATGTTGTATAGCTCTTATTTTGCTTGTGCGTAAAGCTGCTGTTTGATCTGAGGCAGATAATTATTATCATAACACATCATTTCTTTTTTCGTGTACATTGTTTCTTTGGATTTCGTGAAAAAGCTTGACATATTTTGAAAGTTGAGCATATATTCACGGAAATGTAAAGAACTACAGTACAATTAAAGCTAATAATAAGCTAAGGAAAATTCTCTCTCTCTCTCAAGCCATACATTTAGAGTGTTGTGTCCTCGCACTGAACTTTCATCCATAGCCCCTTCACAGGATTTGGATTTGATCCTTTGACATGAGCTCAATACATGAACATACACGCTGTTAGCATTCAAGGCATCCTCAAACCATTGCTTCTTTATTTTATGAGCAAACTTAAATGTATCCTCAACAGGAAACGACGAACACATAAAGCATTAAATGTGTTTCTCTTCATGCTGTGCGGCACACAGGGTTGGGGGGGTGTCGCCCTCTCACAGGGATTATCCCAACCCCTCAGATCAAAATGAATGGAAATTTTTCAAGTTCAAGTTTTCAATCTGATCAACTGTGTTTACATGTCCCATTAAACGGATTTCAATAGGCACAAACCAGCCCTTACCAATCGGATTGAACATTTTTATTCCAGTTACAAATATTTATATACAAAATGATAGTTCTGTTGCTCTCTGAACTAAGCATGTGACAACACAACATGTTGTGCGGTATACATAATGTTACTCATGCTTGACCTCTGACCACACAATAACCCGAACGGGGGAGGGAAACGGAACTGAAGGGAACCGTTAACAGTTTACTGGCTCCAAGCCAGAACACAGCAAGTACTTCCAGATTCTTGTGTTCATGTTTATTCTCAGATACTCGTCTGAATGTTGGATTGTGTTGTCAGAAGTTTCTAAGAGTTTCACCTGATGACATAAGACATCATTTAACCTTGCGTGTTTTATTGGATTTTATTGGAGTTTTAGGGTTTGGATGGTTTGGGGGGATGTCTGCCTACAGTCATCAGATGCATATGTTCTGGATTAAAGCTGCGGCGTACGTCGCCTTTCAACTCGTCTGCGTTTGAATTCTCATAAATCAAGTTTTCTTTTTCATTTCGAATGAGATTGATCGAGGGGATCCCCGTGTTTTACGGGAAGCACAACTCTTCACTTTGACCAAACGCACAGCATTCCCCTGCCAACAATTTTTATGCCAACAATGTTTATGATTCATGTCGGATCACATGACCTGTCCTCCTCACTCATCGACAAACAAGCCAACCGTAATAAACACAGAACAGCAGCACAATGTAAGCTGCACTGTTAAATACATTCATGTCACAGCCGGTTTCTGGAATATACACATTTCATAGACACAGATCATAAATGAATCAAATTCAAATGTAGGAACTGACGGTCCCTGTTGAGGTTTTCAGGGCAGTTTCTTTAAACCTATGGCTTATAGTGAAGTGTAGATTTGTGTCATTGTGAAATGATTGTCATGTTTGAATTGACGAATGCGCAGACATGTGTTAAACTAACCCTATTCTTTCTCCGTGTGTCACGTTTGCTTTCGTTATTTTCGTTATGACCGTCATGGCTTTTAAAGTTTTTTAGTGGTGTGTCAAATGGTTTTTGTTCATTTCAGACTTGATTTATCCAGTGTTTGAGTGACATGGCTCAGTGCGTGTTTCTTTGCTTCAGAAGATATTTATTCAGAAGGAACTTCCTGTAATTTTCCATCATGTTTGATGTTGTCCCTGTTCTGCTTGAATGTACAGGAATCGTTTTTTCATATGATACACAGCTCTCATTTCACAACTTCGAACTGCTGACGGTCACTCTCACTGCATGCAAATCTTTAACATTCATCTGCAATGTGTGTGTGACATAATGTTTTTTTAAATGATCACAGCTGTAGTGTGATCTACCGCTTTAACAGTGAAGAACACACTTCTCAGATACTAGGAACTGCTGTATTTTAAACTGGCTGAGCATTGCGGTACGTATATTCTCGAGCCGATGAATCAGCTCTTGTCTAAAACCATAATAATGCAGATGACTGTTGGAGAAAGAAATGTGAGGTGTAGCTGTAGCTCGCTGCTGACAGAAGATTTGACTACAGACGGCTATTTCTCCTGCCGTCACATTTGCAAATGTGCTTTGCATGCGGCTGGAAGACGGCAGGTTTGAATATTTGTCATCTGCATGTAAAATGATGTGGAGTGCTCCCTTCTTGCTTCCCTTAGTTTTGTCCTCTCTGAAAATCTCATGTGACAGGTGTTTGTTTGTCTCGGTCAGACGTGCAGGTGTGTGTGCATCTAACTGCAGAAGAGAGATAGTGAGAGAAGAAACATGCGATGCGATGTGTGTGTGTGTGTGTCAGTGTTTCCTCTGCTCCTCATGTTCAGCCTGGAGCGGATTACAAAGACAAGCTTTGTGAAGGCCTGCAGCTGCTGACATCCAGCTGAAGAGAGATGGGAGCAGGTGGATCAACAACAGCAGCCCTGCGTTCCCACAATATCAGGCTGCACTCCTACACACAACATGCTGGGGCTCTATGTTTAATGGGGACTTTCCATAGTCATAATGATTGTTATACTGTACAAACTGTATATTCTGTCCCCTACCCCTAAACCTAATGCAAACCTTTTTTACATTTTCAAATAAACATCATTTAGTTTGATTTATAAGCTGTATTCCTTAGTGTTATGAACACCAAAAATGTCCAGACATCAATAGCATGAAGGTACTGAGAGATGTGTAGTTAGCTTTCATACGCTGATCAACATGAAGTCCAGTGGAAATGGAAAAGGCTTTGGTTTGTTTTAAAGGGTTTGTGTTGTCTCTGCCGCTGGCAGTAAGCAATGACTGCAGTGTATTCACACTTTTTGTGTTATGTGGCATGAGAACAGGGCCTTCTGTCAAATCTTCTGTGGGTTTGTATTATACTTGATCTAGCTTCTTCTGTCTGGTGAAAGACTTGAGTGTCTCCAGCACACTTAATATTCCTGCATTCAGACCACATGCTACCATTATAAAACTCACTGTCAGGTGCACACACCAAACACAATCATAGAAATATAACACACGCGCAGTCATGTGGATTACTTTTATGATGGCTATGTGTGCTTGTCAATGTCATTACACAGCAAGGAAAGACAGGATTTGGATTATTATTACTCCAAATGTGTTTATCAAAAAGGCCCCCAAAGCTACATTGACATTTGTGACCCTGGTCTTAAGGGTTGGGATTTTTACATCATCTATATATCAGCTAAATAGATACAACTATTAACTACTGGAATCTGAGGGTGCAAAAAAAACAAACTTTAAATTTGTTAATCAGAGGTGGTGTAGCAGGCCATCCTCTCACAAAAATAGTCTGTTTATATTTACAGTAGGAAATTTACAAAATATCTTCATGGAACATGATCTTAATATCTTAATATCCTTATGATTTTTGGCATAAAAGAAATTTTGCATTTACATGCAAAACATTTAGTCATTTAGCAGACAACTTACCAGTGGTGCCAAAAGTATTCACATTCATTACTCAGGTAGAAGTATAGATACTAGGGTTTAAAAATACTTCTGTAGAAGTTAAAGTATCAACTCAAGCTTTTTACTCAAGTAAACGTGTAAAAGTACTGGTTTCAAAACTACTTAAAGTATAAAAGTAAAAGTAATGTAAGGGAAAAAATGCCATTAAGGACAAAAGCTTAGGCCGCGCCACATGAGCCTATTGTGCACTACCCCACATCCTCCTCAAAAAATATTTTTTCTAAAGGCCATAATGTTATATGAAAATGTTAATGTTGAAAAATTTGGGATGCACTAGGCTACCTGTTTCAGACGCATATATGCCCATTTAAAATGAACGCATTTTAGTACAATGCAAATACATTAAAGAACCATATATCATACCTGTCAACATTTGGGTAGTTGCTGGGGTGTTGTGCAGGGCAAATAGGGCTAACATAACATAACTTTCATTTCAAATTCTTAAATGTACAGACTGTTTATTGCAGCTCTGCAAGATATTATTTTAATTTAATATTTACATTTTGCAAGAGATCTCAATGTCAGACATGAAATAAACGCAGTTTAAAAATTGTACGAGCAGTTTGTCCCTTAACGCTTCCCGTAGTTTGGTAGTTTTAACTTTGGTTTATTGGTTAGCAGATTCTAGTTTAATTAGACTACTGTTACAGTAGACCAAGAGCAAAAACAATACATTACGGACAAAAATACTTTAAATTACTTCTGCAGATCAAGCACTAGCTGTAATGTAGACTACACTGCATCTACCTGACGATGGAACGATCTGTCGTCTCTACAGTGAGTGGACGCGGAGTGGAATATGCGGACCTTAAGCGGCGTAAGAGAAAGTTTGAGAATCCCCCTTTGTTTACGTGAACGCGTTCCGTTTCTTATCGGTCTTGGAGTTTTAAAGGAGAAATAACTTTAATACGGGAGAAATAACAAAACGGGAGAATGGCGGGAGATGGGTGTGAAAAACGGGAGACTCCTGGCCAAACCGGGAGTGTTGACAGGTAGCCTATGCCATATATGTATATTACTGAGCAATAATAACAAAATTTCAGCTTACCTCAATATGCTTTTTCAAATTCGACGGCGAGTTTTTGAAAGCCATTAGCTTTGAGCTTGCAGCGCAAAGTTGTTTTGCATCATTTCGAAAACTTCTTAATTTGTGGAGGACGAAGAGAAAGCACCCGTTTGACAAATGAGCGAGTAGTGGAGAAATAATAACTTTTAAGAAATAATCTTTTTTGAGTAACGAGCGCAACACTGGCTATGTCCTTGCTGGAGTGTGACGTGATTTGTCATGTGCAGGTGCGATGGAACGCGTACAAACCAATAGGGTGTCAGAATGGTATATGTATATGTTTATACTTCTCATCCGTGTTTGTTGTATATTATATGTTTCTGTTGTATGACATATCATACAAATATCATCTGCTAGTTGTGAGAATTATTTTGTTTTCTCATTATTTTACTTATAATTCTACGCTGCTTTGGAGTGTTGTTTACTGCTATTTAAATTTAGATTACAGAAAAGTTTTTAACCATTTGATAAATTAGCACTTAAGTCTAATGGTTGTGTGTTCACTGCTCACTGGATGGGCTAAATGCAGAGATCACATTTCGATTATGGGGGTCACCATATCTCACAAATAGGTCACTTTCACAACTGCACATCAGGTTCTTAGTAGCAAAAAAACAAGAACAAACTAACTAACGTGAAATTGTATTTAGTATTCAGTGTTTGAATATGTAAATTTTTGCATTTTGGTGGATGCTTTTATTCAGAGTGAATTGCAGTGAACAGGTTATACACTGTATCAGACCATTGACCTTTGTGCCGCTACTGCAATTCTCTATCAGCTGAGCAACAGAAAAACTTCTGAAGCTGTTGAATGTTCAAACACATACTGTAAATAGAATAGAAACAATGTATACTGTAGATAATGAATCAAAAATAATGTTTTTCAAAATGCATAAATGTACATAAAATATACTTTGTGTCTCTGTAGAACTTTTTCTTTGTTATAATAATCTGAGGATTTTTTACCCAATGAGTTTATAAAAATTGTAATATATATATATAAATATACATTATTTTATTATATATTATTTTCCTAAATAGCCAGTAAATTCAATGGCTACAAAAAGATGCCCCCCTAGGTAAACAAAACAAGTTAAATATAGAAATATTAAGTTGATACATTTTTAAACAAGCTAGCTATTTAAACATTTTTTTTTACATATTTAAATAGTTGGGTCAAAATTAAGTGAAAGGGACCAATTTGGGGAGCAAACAGGGGTTAGGTGCCTTGTTCAAGCCAGTCGCTACCTGCCAGCACTGAGAATCAAACCAGCAATCTTCTGGTTACAAGTCCGACTCTCTAAGCACTAGGCCACATCTGTTTCAAGTGTTGCCAAAATTTGTACATAAGTGGCAGTAAGTGTGAAACTCTAAACTCATTAACGGGTTCCCAAACTTTTTCAATCCGGGACCCATCTAAATAGAAATATAGTCTTACCGATCATAATTTCAGGACAGAGTGGCACAGGGCTCAGTGCTAGACCCTCTGCTCTTCCCGTTACACATGCTACCCCAGGAGCTAAATTTAAGAAACATAGGGCCAGATTAACTAACAGCTTGCCCCAGCTCAAATAAAACTATTGTCAGTATTTATTAAAGACATGCAGTAAGATTTAGCACTGAAAAGGTGTGAACACAGCTGTTTTGCAACTGACCTTATTGCATATGCATTTGTAAGAGTTTCCTCTTCAGACGCAAACTTTATAGGAGGAGATTATTTAAATGAATCACGCAACGCGATTTACTAAGGATTTCGCCGGTACTTGCGGCTTTATTTAACGGTCCAAATAAAGCATGTTTTAAAGCCTGCGCTAATTTGCGCTGCTCTTGGTAGAATGTGCTGGTCATTATGGGAATGAGATATTGCACCTGTGTTTTTTAATGTGTGCCTTGTTAGTAAATCACCCACAGAAATTTCCACTCCCTTTTTTAAAATTGCGCTCTTATGCTATTTTGCCCTGTTTAGATAATCTGGCCCATGGAGTTAGTTTTCACTGTTATGTTGATAACAGCTCTATAATCTTGCTAATCCTCAGTATACTCAGTATCCAAATATACTAAATACTTAACACATCCTTATTGAATATTTTTAATAATTTGGACATCACCTTTAGACAGGGTTGACTCATGACAGCATAGAAAATGAGATTAAAACTTGTCTTTAAACATTTAGGGGTAGTTTCCCAGACAGGGATTAGTTTAAGCCTGGACTAGGCCTTAGTTTAATTGGGAAATTTAAGTAGTTTTAACAAACACACTTTACTAAAAACATTACTTGTGTGCATTTTGAGACAAAACAAAGGCACTGGTGTATTTTGAGATATGTCAGTGCAAGTTGTTTTCAGTTTGGACAGCTCTACATTTCTTTTAGTCTAGGACTAATCTAAAACCTGTCTAGGGAACCACCCCTTAGAGATCCCATATAAAATAAGCCTGAATCTTGATTTAAAAATGATATTAACAGACATTTTACAATAAAAGATGAGATGTGTTGTGTGTTTTTATGTTGTGTCTGTAGCATAAGGAAAGTGATGTGAAACTGTCCAATGATGATAATGATCATGAGCGAGTGAATTACTTTGCATGGCCGAATGCTGGATCACACTCAGATGTGTATGACTGTGATAAGCTCAGGTAAAAACACAGCTCATTTGTTTATTCAAAGCCTCTTCTCATAGGAGGGGAACAGCAGCAGACATCAGGGATGTTTTGGATGCAAAGTGACATGCAAAAAGTTTAGCATTTGCATGTTTGCGTTCATCTCTCCTGTTAGTCATGCGGTTCTGTTCATACATCAGCGTTAAAGCTGAACGTGTTTATCTCTTATTCAAAGCAGTAAACTACTTCAGGAGCAGCTGAATGATTCAGCAATCATCAGCATTCAAATAATGTTACATTTAGGCACATATTGCTGATTATTTTCAAATTGTTTGTGTTTGTTGCCTTCATTGTGTCATGCAGTATATCTGCACATTAATTTTGACGTATGAATGTATGAATATATCACGGCACAGAGACTGTGTTTGATTGTTCAACACTACAGATCATGACACACTCGAAGACCGATTGCAAAAAACAATTATTTAGTAACATTCCATTTTGCAAGTTATTTAACCTGCGTTCTGTTCTGGATGATGCAGACATGCAAGTTGTGTGTGTGGTATCTGCTAGCATTTAAAAATGAGTGAAGATGGTGGAAAAAGAGCAGCCACAAAAGCATTTGATTAACAAAAAGGGTCAAAGAAATTTTGGCTTCGAAGAAGTAGAAGTGGATCAAAAACATATTATGTGCAGGATTTGCTACACGGTGGTGTCTGCACTGCTCTAAAATTAAACACAGACCGATCTACCACCAACTAATGATAAAAAAATACGAAAGAGCAAAACAACAACCCCCACAACATCCATTCATTATAGACACACTCTTTAGTGCAACTTCAGCTTGGAAAGGCGTGCAACGAGAGTATGAAAGAAGCTTGTCAGCAGCGTTTCCTATAGTGGGAAGTATAAGAGCTATCTTGCAGTGGCACCGAAGCAGCTGAATCTGCCTGAACATTCCCTTAGAACTAGATGGGGATCTAGACGGGCCATTATTTCATGTAAACAAGATGAGATTGCCACTCCATTGCTGTAATATCCACTTTATTTTAACTTGTTGCACAATGTGCACAATAAAAGTGCTTTCCAGAATTAATGCATAATGTGTGCTATTTGCTTTTTGTGTCATTTTTTTTACCCTGGACAACAAAAAAGGGTCATAAGCTGAATGTATAAGTTATATATATATATATATATATATATATATATATATATATATATACATATATGTGTGGTTTGTTAGAATAGGACAATATTTGGCCGAGATATAACTATTTGATACTCTAGAATCTGATGGTGCAAAAAATCTAAATATTGAGAAAATCGCTTTTAAAGTTGTTAATCCGAGGCACTGTAGCAGGCCGCTGTTAGATAGAAACAGGTTTGTTTTAACGTTCTCTATTGTCTTACTGCTGTAATGATGTTGTGGAGAATCAAACTCGAGTGAGTAATTCTCAAAGAGCGGCAGCAGCGAGTGAAGTTTGTAGACGTGTTTCTGGACATTTTTGTTAGCGATTTTGCTTCCACTCACAAAAATAAAGTTTTGATATATTTACGGTAGGAAATTTACAAAATATCTTCATGGAACATAATCTTTACTTATCCTAATGATTTTTGGCATAAAAGAAAAATCTATAATTTTGACCCATACAATGTTTTTTGGGCTATTAGGCTACTACAAATATACCCATTCTACTTGTGACTGGTTATATGTGAGGGAGATATTAATAACAATATTCATGAAATATTAAAAGTTAAAGTTGAGCTGTAACAGCAGCACAGACAGCATGTATTCTACATTATTGTACATGTTTTTTTTTAATGGTATTTCAGTTTGTAACACTGATGTTAATTTCTCTACACATGAATATTATAAGAACGTGCATGATCATGTCAGTAAGCATTGCTTATGTGTCCTCTAGGCTTCATGAAAGTTAAATAAAAATCAATGTATTACATAGACTAATACTGGGTCTAACTGAAGGGAATCTCTTCTTTAAACAGATGATTATTATGGGATTCTGCTTGGAAGCAGTTGATTAGACCATCCCATGACCCACGCCTGTTGTAATGCAGCCCCAGCCAGGACAAAGTTGGTCAACTGATAGGATTTTAATGTGTGAAAGGTCTGAAGGTTCCAGGGCCTGTGACATTACTGTTGCATGTGCTATACTACACACGTCATCCTTGTGATGAAATAACAAAATAAAAAAAACAATAAAATCATATTTCCTTCATCACTTTTCTTTGCAGATTCAGCAGATGACGTGATGATGTGGACTTCTGCAACTTATATTGCAATCAAAAATAATGTATACATGAGTTTATGCACTTTTTTAAATACAGTTATATAGGAACTGCTTAAACAATACAATACATTTTAAAATAGTACTGCATTTTAAACTAAACGTTTTGCGAGTGCTCTCTGTTTGTGCAGCTTTATTGTGTTCCTGACATTTTAAGGTTTTTAAACTCACCATCTTCAAGACGCAGTACAAAAGTATTTATGTAACTACGTCTTTGGACATAACAACTAACCAATAGCAGCATTGCTATCACTGGATCACTGGTTCTTCTATCAATAAATGCTGCCTTTTCAAACAACACATGAGCTCTCAATAATCTCAGACAATTTCATTCAGCTATACAAATCATACTCAACAGACTGGCAGGCTGGCAGCCAGAGAGCATTGTTTTGCACAGTGACGTTCAGACTTTTGATCTTAATTGATCTATCTTCCGGCTCTTAAAAACATAATGGTAAAACTTTACATTAAGGTTTTCTTTGTAAAGCATTTATAAAAGTGTTTATTAATGAGTAATAACTTACAAATTAATTCTGAAACATAAATGAAATAATGAATTAATAAATATTTATACTTATTTGACTTAAAGGCGGGGTGACCATTCTCTGAAAACAGCTGTTGTTATTTAAAATCAACAACAAAACGCACTACTACACAACAGGAACACACCTCTTTCTGCTCCGCTCTCAAACGTGCTGTTCAATGCCAGCATTCCCTCTGTCAATAAGCGGTCACATGCACCCCTTATTGCTGATTGGCTACGAGTTTGTTTTAGTACTTGGCCTGACTCAGTTTAAAGTGTTTTCTGAGATCGGTCACCCCGCCTTTAAAGCCAGATTTACAGTATGATGATTTTAATTGCTAAATCAGTTTTAGTGAGAGAAAATGGTATTGTATGGTTTTGACAAACAATAAATATTCAGATCTCCACCACAGAAACTGCACACATGGATATAGCGGTAGCGTTGCTGGCGTTGAAGTTATTGCAGACATTGCCTGATGAAAAGTGACGGTGGCTGATGGAGTCGTGGAGGAATGTTGGGTGGATTTGTGAGGTGCGGCACGTAGCTGGTGGATCTGGGGCGGAATGGTTTGGTGCTTGGGGGAATTGAAGGGTTGACGAGGGGGCATGAAGTGGTGCTGTGAGAGACTGAGCGGTAGACTGTGAAAGTAATGTTGTGGCAGTCTAGAAAAAGTCTAGCTCAGTGTCCAGGGCCCCCCAGTAAGAGCACTGGTTCCACTGAGCTACGCAGATGGCACATTTGGCAGAAATAAGGTGGTGGTAGGTATAGAAGTGAGAACCTCACGCTAATCACTGAGCTCGCGTCTCCTGTGCGGGTAGACGTGCAAATAATATCGGAGTAGCATGGAAATGCAATAGGAACTCGGAAAATGATCAAATACGTGATGGTTTGTGATGTGTTCTGTAATGTGACAGGGCTGAGAGGAGTGAAAAGAGGTCTACGTCCTCTGAGGGACTGTTGTGGTGTTTTGAAGGAGGTTCAAACTGAGTTCCGAGGGAATGGAGGTAACTATGGTGGTGACTATTCATAGGGCTGATATGATGATTGCTGTGATTGCTTATCGAAACCCAGCCGTGTTAATAATCTGCACATGCTCCTACCAAACCTTGTTAATAAAACATCATGGGCCCTATCATACACCCGGCGCAAAGCGCATTTGCGCTCATTTGTGCGCCCATGGGTGTGCTGGTTTAAAAAAGAGGTGTTCAGGCGCATTGTTGGCGAGTTGCTACTGTATTTTGAGGATACACACTTTAAGCATGACAGAGGAGCAGTCAAGAATATAGATAGGGAAGCAGATCTGAGGTTTCAATGGGTTCAACAGGTAGACATCCTCTGTGTTTGGGTTCTAAATACATAATATTATGGTATAAAGTGTTAATTGAAAGGTTGCTAAGCAATCAGCTTGATTAAAACGCTTTGTAGAATAATTTTCAACTTTAAAACTGCATTAAGAAGCAGATGACGCCATTTTGGGTGCGACGCCTCGTTTTTACTTCTCACATAATTTAACGAACAAACAAATAAATACTCCACTAACTCTTGTTTTCATTATCAAAATATTTAACCGTTTAAAGTCTAAAACAAAAAGCGCATAACCATTTCACTATGACTGAACAGCCTGTTTATGATGTTTAGTGCAAAGCCAGTAGGCCTATATTTGTGCAGCAATACAATAACTGCAAAACGAATGCCACAAAAAAGTGCAGGATTTTAAGATAAGACTGTGGCGAGGGGGCATGGCCACGCTCCTTCTGGGAGGGAGGAACTTCAGTCCGGAGCACGGAGGGCATAACCTCCGTGAGTATGTCAGGTGTGGCTTCTAACCTGCTGTCTCTCGTTACAGTGATTGGCGAGAGGAGGCATAAACGGCGCCGTCGAGGGCACAGACGGGGCTTTTGGTTTGGAGAGAGAGTGAGAGGCGCATGCAGGGAGCGTGCCGGAACCAGAGACACAAGAGAGCGATAGCCGTGGGCTACCACGAGGCGCGATTATTTATTATTTCCTTTTGCTTTGAGTTTGTTCCTGTTTCCTTTGACTTTAATAAATATTCTTTTAGATTTTACTACGCTGACCCTGCCTCTTTCCTCTTACAACAACGAACTTTACAAAGACATTTTCTGTAATATCATTTGACATATTATTTACAAAAAGGCTATATCCACAACAATCTTGCATTATATGTCGTAATCGAAAACATGCATTGTTTGAGTAAAAGGGTAAAGAACAAAAGCATTTAACCTCACGCTCAGAGCAAAAGAAATCCCCGTTAAGCAGACTGTCCATAATAATGAAGAGAACACACATAAACACGCAAGTGAGTCGGCATATAATCAACATGTTCAATTTATTTTTCAAATTGGATTGAATCAATGCAGCTGTACAGGGAAAACAACAAGGAAAAGCTATAGATTAAACATTAAATCTCAGGAACGGGCAAATAAAAAATAAATATCATTAATGTCTATATCTAAAAGCTTGTTGTGGTTTGGACTTTTACCTTCCATCAAGCACAAAGAAATAAGTGGATTCTTCTCATGTTACATGCACTGTGATGCATAGAGTCTAGATGTGAAAAACCACTACAATAGTGGTTTAACCCTACCGCTCAGCAGCCAATGAACTCATCACACTGACTATTTCAAACTGGTCAAGTGGCTGGATGGCAAAAACACTGCAAGATTTGAACAAAAAACATGATTGTTGCTTTTGGTATTGTAATTATGATTATACATTAAAATCGTTTTTGCATGTCATATTCTTATAGGTTAGACAGACAATGAGAGATTGTGATTATATTGCAGCTTTTGCATTAGTAAATCTTCACATTGTCTCTTAGCAGCATGAAAAAGAAACTTTTATATAAACTGGAAATAAGCGAGCGACTTCAGTTATGATCTTGCGTTATAAAGGATGTAATGGACTGCATGAAACTCCCGTTATATATAAGTGATTATAAGCCGGCGACTCTGATTGAAACTTCTGATTGGTCTTTACGTTCATGCGCGGTCTATGATTGGTCGTGTATACATGAATCGCACGTGAACGTAATGTTGTAAAATATAAGTTTCGTCTATAAACTGTCTACAGCAGGACGAGTTATCCCTTCACAGCTTGAGAAATACAAAGTATGGCGTGTGAGTTTGTCAACAGGCTGAAATGCATGAGACTTGAGAGCACTGCTAATGTATTGACATCAATAACAACCATGTTTACGACATAACTCTGGGAGCATTTGTAACATTTAGGTGCAATAAGCTGTGAAAAAAGTATGAAAACGCACTGTTTTTATAAATTGCAGTTAGATTGTGCGCACATGAACGCGTGTGTGACACGCAGAGTGGAAGCGGAGGTCTGATTAGATGATTTACTGAAACACAACAACGTAATCGATCTTTATGTCACAGTCTCCAATTTGTGTTTGTTATTTTTGCAACGTATTTAAAAGCTGCCGCTTCCCGCTTTTTAAACTTACTTTCCATCCTACATTTGCTTGCTAGTCTCCAACATCTGCACTCCGGCATCTAAAGAAGCGCTCGGTTGCAGCTGAATCTCAACCGCACTCAAAGACCCGCCCCATTATATTTCTGATTGGCTAGTAATGTAGTTTAGTTGAGAGTGATAGCTGTGTTCCTCTCATACCATTGGTGAACTTATGAACTCCAACTGATATCAAGAAGCTTTTTTTAAATGTTAACCTTTTTTTAAAGTAAACAATTAAAAAGTGAATTTAAGACATTAAGGACAGGCGGGAACCATGCAATTAACAGAGAACTTTGATCCATGCATATGAAATATTTCATTAAGTTAAGAATTTATGTAATCCAGCTCAAAATAAACATGCACAATTCTGTTGCCCATTTAAAAATTAGAACTTTTTTTTTAATTGCACAGCGAAAGATCTCCATGAGTAGCCTATTTTTGCACTTCCTGCTTTTTTCTGTCAAATGAATGGAGGATCTTAGCACACATGTGGTTTTGTTTACAAAATTTGGTCCGGACCAAAGCGAGTGAACTAACAGACTTAGGCTACCTGATGTGAACACACCCTTAGTTAAACATCAAACACAAATATAATACCAATGAATACTGTAACTGGAGCCTAACATCTTTTTATTAATTACATCTAGAGTGCTTCACATTAGCTTATCCATAGCCTATAGTACAGACAGATTGAAATATTTATCTTATATTCTTCCATCCGACAATTTGCACCTTTAATACAGCAATATATAAAGCATATATTTAACACCTTAAATGTTTGGTGTGTTATTTCCAAATAATACCTGTTAAAACAGGAAACAATAAAGAGATCAGGAGAGCGGATGTGCGCGCCACAGAATCACAGCGTATCACAGTTACATTATAAGAAATCTGTCCTGATGACAGTAAGACCACTGAGGTGTTCTTGTGACATGCACACCTCTGATTTAAACTGCATTGAAATACAGTACTGCATTAAGATATACTGTTTATGAGTCCGACACCCCAATGGGTGCAGTTAGGCTATATATACATGTCATTATGCAGAATTTACCAGTTAGAATAATAATTAAAAATGCAAACTTCTTGGCTAATTTTAGGAATAAGATACCCGAAAGACTACAGAAAAAAATACACGATATCAGCAAAACCTATATGTCTTGTAATTTAGCCAGCAGCATTGGAGACTGACCTCGGGTCAGCACCTTATACAGTAGGCTATAAACATAATATAGGCTAAGTGATATGTTATAAACTATATGCACATTAAACTGATGCTTACTTAAATTTTCTGCACCTTTATCCTCTACTCATTTTCCCGAAGGCCTTTTCTTATCTATAATGGTTTTGTATGTTGATATTAGAAGTTCTCCACCCCTCCCTTCTCGCACTTTTGTATGAGATGTCTCCCGCTACTTGATGCCGCTGCGCCTGATGTGACACCGGTCAGTCCGCGCAGCACGGAGCACCTCTCTGGAGTCCGGATCAGGTTTGACTGACCGGATCGCACAGTGACATGGAATGATTGACGTGTAAACCGTGATCGCACATTGCATTCCACGATTTTTCCCCCCCGGTCGCCTTTGCCGCTCCTTTAAGATGGGGTCGCAGTGAAAGAGAAAGGAGAGCACACTCACAGACTCGGTGATCACAGTCTTTTTATAGCACTGAGCAAAAAAATATTTCTCTGATCGCAAATGTAAAAACTGTGAACATTTTTTTTGGAGTAGCCATGGATAACTCGGAAATTCCAAGGAATAGTTTTAAATGTGTTTGCATTTGTACACAAATGTAAATGTGTTTAAATACTATATAGACACAAATGTTTAGTACAATGCAATGTCGCTTTTGATACATTTTTACTACCTGAAAAAAAAGCTACCTGTCTATGCATTTAAGTGCAGGTGACAGCAGATTTGCTTCTGCACATCATTTAAAAAGAGGCAGAGCCTACAGAATAAACCAGACCATGGAGGGACGGAGTGAGCAGGAGAGTGTAATTGAAATGGTAAGTATGGTAGCTACATGATTAACAGGGAGGGAGTGTTAATCAGGGCGGGTGCAGGAGGATAGTGTGTGTGTGGGCCTGGTTGGGCCACGACGAAGATGATGATTTACCTAAATTAATGAATATTATAATAAGACAACATAATCGTTGTCGCTATTATAAAGTCTGTAAGATTGTCACCGACTGCACTAGCCATTCAGCTAAAGTCAAATAACACAGCATAAGCTATTTTGCATTGTTTTTGTAGCTAGGTTAGCAGAGTTAACTTATTCAATTGCAACTTCGGCTGACTATTCTAATGTTAACCCTTTAAAACCCATAACGCCCATACGGCCCTTCTCTAGAAGACTTAAATGATGCCATTTGATTATTTTAATTATTACTCAAAATGGCTGCGTCAAAGCGACCACGACGAGTTACACGTTGGAAGAGAGGTAGCTAACGCATGCTATTTGGGGGATTAAAACCCGCATTGCATTTTGAAAGCTGTATATTTTTGTTTAGCTGTATATTCAACGAAGTAGATATTTTCTCATGTTTCTAATGAATTTCCAATATCATTAATATGCAATATTTACGGTGAGTGAATAATAATAATGTCATATATATTATTAGGATGTTTTGTGTGAGTAATTTGGTAGTATGTTTTTTTTTTATATGGGAAGTATCTCAACAATGAGAGGTAAATGTTGTTTGGTGTCATATTAAAGAGGGGTCGGTGCTCTTTAAAACAAAGTAGCCTATACTTGCAATTGTAAACTAGTTTTTCTGCTGTCTGGTTCATTGGAAAAAAAACATTTCTTTTTAGAATTAGCAGTTTTCTACATCCACATTCTATTGGGTTCTAAACGGTTAACTAGCTTTTATAACATGGAGCACATTGTCCATCTAGAAATCCTGCTCTTCAAGAATACAGGACTATATAATCAAAATGGATCCTTACTAAGTGTACTTTTAATAACTCGTCCAAATAATTGTAATCATCTCTCTCCCTGTCCTTATGTATAGTCAAGCCAGGTTGAGTTAGCAGTGGAGGAGCGAGACAGGGAGGAACAGGCTGTAGACTACTTTGCCCGTCCTGAGCCTGCCATGCCTGTGTTTTTAAATCATCACCCCAAACATGATGCTAACCCTGTGGTGAAGAAGGTGTTCACCAGTAAAGATGGCAAAAGCAGAAAGTGGCTGACATATTGTCATGAATGTCATGCTTTATTTTGATTTTTATGTCTGGCCTTCAGCAAGCCAACTGACTCCAACATTTTCATAAATGGAATGTCAGACTGGAGACATGTGCACCAGAGATCGGAAGAGCATGAAAAAAGCATGGCATACAGAAATTGTGCCACAGCTTATTTTTTAAACTGCTCAAATATGTGTATAAAATATAATATAATAAGTATAAAATATGTGCAACCATCTCTCTACATTGTTATATATTAAAGATACTTGTATGGTGATCATTTTACTCATTCAGTTATCATTCTCGTCTCTCTCTCTCTCTCTCTCTCTCTCTCTCTCTCTCTCTCTCTCTCTCTCTCTCTCTCTCTCTCTCTCTCTCTCTCTCTCTCTCTCTCTCTCTCTCTCTCTCTCTCTCTCTCAGGATGCCCTCACTTTTGTAGTTTGTTGTCTTTGAGGATGTTCAGAGCACCATGGAGCCATTTCCACTAAGTAAGTATAAAATATGTGCAACCATCTCTCTACATTGTTATATATTAAAGATACTTGTATATCAGCAAAAAGACCAGAGTTGAATTAACTCTCACAGAGTTGATTTCAACACATTTTCAGAGTTTATATAGCTCCACACTTTTTTGTGTTAAATTAACCTTTTCAAAATAGTTAAATATTTAACACTTTGTAAGAGTTTGTTCTTTACCCAAAAAACTGTTTAAAATAACATAAAGGGATTCAGAAACACAATACTGTCCAGAGTTAGGTTTAACTATTTATGTAGTAATAGTTTAACAGAATACAGAATTAAATTAACCCTGAAAAGTGTTAAAAAAAACACCAAACACACAAAATTGTTGACTTAAAACATTACAAATGAAGGTATGATATACAAACTTTCATCTGCAGCACTATATGAGCTTTGAATATCAAATGGTTTATAAAATGTAATTTCTGACATTTTTAAAATGAATCTTTCCTCACTTTTTACAACTCTGAATGCATGACGATGTTCATCAAAAGTTTCTGTAAATAGCTTGTTTGCCAACAGATAAGTGTGGTTTTCAACTAAAAGTACATCACTTATTTGACAAAAGACTGGCATGTCATTCTCTATTGCACTGCAAATAACAAGTCCAGCTCTGTATTCCACACCATCAACTTTAACCCAGCTGGTTGAGAAAACATCTTCTGATGATCTTATTTGAAGGATTTAATTATTGACCACATTCTCATCTCTGAGGGAAAATGATTTAATTGGCCCATACTCATTATGTTTGAGTGTAAAGGTTTCCCAGTGATAAGCGATGCCCATCTGATGCTTTTTAGCAAATGATTTTGTTATGTTTTCACAATTTTTTTTAAATAATCTTTAAACAGCTTGTGTTTGGCTTCAAACCTCATAGACCACATGTGTAATAAGGGGCCAATTGTCCTTATAGAAGAGGGGTAATGAGTCATAAAGTGGTGTTTGGGTAACACATTTTTATGTGGATACAAGTACTTTGTGGTGGTCAACAATCAAATTCTTTAAATAAACTGTCATGCCATGAGTGAGACGAGGTGAAAAAACAATATTCATTATTTGAAGTAACAACAACAACAAGCTCCATTTTTTACAAGACACAATGTCTGAATGGAATTTAAACCAATGCTATTACCAGCACTCTCCAAAATAACCTTTGTGGGGCGGTTTTTACGTTCTAAAAACCCATAGTCAAAAGAATAAATTCTAGAAAGCAAATCCTGTTCTGATATAAAGTTTTGTGTGAGATACCCCAAAAGTAATTTCATTTCGTACTGAGCCACCCCCTCAAGAAGATCATGCATTATATCAAATGAGTAGTTATTGCAAACATGAAAATAGTTCAATGTATTAATAATAGAATTTTTTTTCAAACCATAGAGTGACTTCAGTTGTGGGTTTTCCTGGAGAGACTGGCAATGCATTTCAAAGATTTCTTTTCCACGAAGGACCACCTTAGGATCATCCTCACTGTAGACTGTTTGTGAATCATTCTTTTCGATTGAGCAAAGGCGACAAAAATAAAGGCTACTAAATGACTCAAACCAAGAATTGTGTGCATCCCTAAATTGTCTCCAGTGATCTGTGCAATGGTGCCATATACCGGCTCATCACAAAATGGAAGACTTAGTCCTTGGCTTTCCAGCTTTTTTATATCATTTATCAGTGGTTCCAATATAACATCAAAAATGTATTTTAGATATTGTGTGTGAAAAAGTGATACCAAATGAATGTTCATTAGAACAGAATTAAATTTGGGGGGCAAGTTTCTTAAAATAAAATAAAGAGAGCCAATTTTGTGAATTCCACGTTTGGAGCCAAGGGGATTCGCTGTTTTAAAGTCATCGTAGTATATCTGGATTTGTAATGCATGCCTCTTTGTTGAAAATAAAGGGTGAGATTCAAAATAACTTCCATCACAAAAATCTGCATAAGTGTCAGGCTCAGATGTACTTTCTTTCCTTAGGAGATCACAAATGTCTGGATTTCTACACATGAATTTCAGTGTTTCTAAAATTGGTACATATATAAAAGTGTCCTTTACGGGTACTTGACCATAAGTGCCAGTTTTTTTTATTCAGTCTGTTGTCATATCTCACCCCGAGTGTTATCTCTACTGGCTCGACAACTCCCCATTTTTGTGTAAAATATTTATTTCATTTCCATTCTGTATTCAGATTTGTGAAGGGGTTTTCAAATTTTTCGACACATTCATTTATTACAGATACACAAGGGTCATTTGTAGGTAAAGCAGAAAGCATATTATGCTTTGCTTGTGAATGAAGATGACCTGTAAGTTCCTCTAAATCCCCTACAATTGAGGACACCAAACTGTTTGAAATCCCACTTCCTTGTAATTTTGCCACAATGGATTCACACAATTCTTTAGTTGAGTCTTTAGTAAGCCCTGAATCATTGTTCTCAGAGGACGCACTGGAACAAGCATATTGATGCTGGGGATTAATTTGGTCTTCCAGATCAACTACTTGAGATGTGGTTGCAACGAACTCTTGAACACCTGAACATGCAACACTTGAACTTGCAACAGTTGGAGTCCGAGTAATTCGTTGAACATTACTATGAACATTATTGAGGTACTTACGAAAACCGGCATACGTTAAAAAACTGATGCCTACAACCTGGTTGAGAACACATCAATTTAAACTTAGTTCCAGGAGAGTAACTGTGTTCACCTCTTAAATGTGAAATCAACTGTTGACTGCTAGAATGCTGTTTCTGACAAATGAAACAGATCAGCATTCTTCTAACATCGTAACACTAAGGCTTACTGGAGGTGACAAGGTTACTGTTTGGTTAAGCAGTCTGACTCTGGAAGACTCCTTCATTTTCCCCACATCAATGTTATACACTGTTGTCTGCAGAAATGTGTAAAAGTTCACAAGTGCACCATCATAGGACAAATTAAAAACAAAATGTGCCTTGAAAAGTTCATCGAATGCCCCAAGGGAGCGGTTTGCTTGACATGGGATGAGATGCCTATCCAAGGCAATGTAGAAGCTGTCAATCTTGCTTTTCTGACATCCAACAGCAAGGAGGTATGGATGCTGGCGCTGGTTGTTGTTAAGATGCTCCTCCAAACTGCAGCATGACTATGGTTCAGATAACAACACCAACAATTAGAAACAAGCATACTGTGCAGCAACCAAAAACAAAATTTTAAACATTGATTATTCAAACTTGTCGGTTACTGGAAGATGGTAATGCCTATAAAGATTACATTTTAATCTCATCCACCTTTGAGCTACCCACATTTAAACACAGCTAAACAGGTCATAAATTATTATAATGTCACTACCTTATGAAACATTACAAGTCTTCCAGCAGCATCGCATGCACTAATTTTTGGAGACTTTGGCCCTCCTGGTGGTGGTGGAAGGAGATGTATCAGCAACAGAAGGGATGCCATTTCTTGGTCGTAAACTGAAAACAAAGTCACATGAATTAACTATAAACTTCAAATGTAATACATTTAACATTTGATTACGAACAAGTAGTCGTTGAGTTTTAAACAATCACTATATCATATTTTGTGATATAAAAAGAAATTACAAAAAATTACATTTGCAAATCAAATACAACTTACATTTTTCATCAAGATCACTTCCTTGGGAACTTTCTGCTGACAGCAACAACTGATTCAGCTCTGGTGTTGAAGCAAGCTGCTTAGCCTCTTTTATGATATTTGGCCTGAAGAACGTGTCCCACTTTGGAAGCAGTCTGGAAGATGTCTCATCATCAAATAAGAGTGTGAAGTCTTGATCCACCTTTAAGAAAAACAATATTAAACTACAAAAATACTGTTTAAGTGCAAGACCTTTAAAAGCATTATTCTACACTTACCAGTCCTTTTGTATCCAAGAATCTTGAAAAAGTTGAGAGGATATCAACACTAGAATCGTTAACAAGCTTTTGACGATGCTGAAAGGTCTCTCTCATCTTCTGAAAAATCATGAACCTGTCTGTTATATGGTTGAGCAACGACATGGCCTCTTGGCAAGCATCCCCAGAAACTTGCCCTTTCTAAATTAGTGCGTCTTTGACACTTTGGGCCTCCTGGAGAAACATCAGCAGGACTACAGCTATCTGGTGATACAGATCCTCAACGAATCTTCCTTTGGACTGTTTTCATACGGCAAGCAATGTATCCTGTGTGGCTTGCAGCATCATAGAAGTGTTCCTTAAACAGATTTAATCACATAATATTTTTTAAATTATCAAAAAAAATCAAATGGTATCACAGAAACAGCTTAGAGTCAAAACATGCAAATATATGACATCACAGGAATGCAAACAGTAACACTTACAAAGCCTCTCCTTGAATATGGATCTTTAAGGGAAGGAAACAGCACCCCTATGCCAAGAGCATACTGTTCTCTGATTGCTTTAGGTGGGAGGTACCTGAAAGAAGATATCAAATTAGTAAACTAAATATATGTAGTGACCATGCAGTTATTTAGTATAAATAAACATAAAATGCAACATAAATACCCATGTGTATCCATCACGTGAGCCACTAGTATGTTAACCATCTGTCGTCTTGTGGCATCAGTAAGGGTTTCTGTTGCTTGATACTCCTGCAGTACGTCTTTACCACCTGACTTGGACTTTAGCACATCTTCAACTAAAAATTATAAAAGCATGGGAATGCAAAACATGGTGATTAACACATTTCGAGAGACAATGTTAAGAGACTTATGACAAAAAAAAGCTTTGTTCAGACCTGTTTAGCAGTCACTGCATTAGCCTCCTCTGTTCTTTGTAAGCTTAAGTGAGGTCCCTAATAAGAGACAGTGGATGCACCTGAGCTGCAGCTTGAATCAGTCTCAGATGCAGAAGAAAAGGAGTCAGAAAATTCCAAGTACAAATATTTTGGTGATGTGCACAATACTGGGGCAAATATAAAAAATATTTTACTCAGAAAACCTCACCGTCATTTGAGAAAACAGTCAGCGCCAAATTGCCTTGTTCAACAAGGTCACTGAATATTTCTGCATCGACTTCGGTTTCTGTTGCATCCTTGTATGTAACTTTTGCATCGGGTGGCAAGCAAAATCTCTCGATGACTGAAAAAGATAAGATAAAACTGATTGTGCTTTTAAAGTCAACAACTTTAACCTTTAAAACAAATGACTGTGTATGTTGATTACATTCTGATGCACACAGAATTTAAATAGGTCTCATTTTAAAATGTTTTATTAAAGAATCTGGATATAAGCATTTAAAAATCTACAACATGGTGTCACGGTTCAGAGGTTCAGGCAGAAGATCACACCACAGGATTTCCTCAGGCAAACAGGTTTATTCCACAAAATCAGGTTTTCGGGTAAATACAAACACGGGTACCGTAAACCAAGGATGCAACAACACTGGACCACGGACAAGACACAAGACTGAACTTAAATACAGAAACAAACTCAGAACAGGTGTGAAATCAAACAAGATGAAACAAGGGACAGGTGCAGATACAATAATAACGGGTGCAAGGCATTCTGGGGGGTGTAGTCCGGTGACACAAACGGGGAGCAGGCAGGAGTGTTACACATGGGAGCTAGGGAGGTGTATAAATACGGATCAATTGTATCATATTTTAGGCGAAGATTAAGTGAAATTTACAAACTTTTTTCATGAAATTGCATAAAGTCAAACCGTCCTTCAATACAATCCAGCTTTACATACTTCTGCAGTTGGCCGAACTTGACCTGGTCCAGCATTTTTTTAACTGGGCAAACAAAATACATAAACATTGCAAGGTCATGTAATACAATAAAGAAGGGTCACAACACAAGCCAAACAAATTGTTTTTGCGCGTGTACACACATCGGACATAAACGTCGTGTCTTTAAAAACCGATAACATTTTCTGAGTAAGTTAAACGCAAAATAGGAAAAGGATAAGAGAGTCGCGTCTAAAGGAAACACATATTACACATATATATTTTACCATATGTATTGATGGATGCATGAAAATAAAGCTTCAACCGCCAAAGTTCCTCGTTAGTCAATAAAGCCTGTTTCTGACCATTATAAACTCACCTGCGCCACCTCTCAGATCTTATTCCGGTCATTTTCTAAAAGCTCAAAAATAAAATACTGCTGCGTCACTAAAGTTTTTTTTTTACATTTAATTACATATATTCCTCGTAAATGTACATAACATACCAGCTTTAGTTTGCAAGGTAAATTAATGGCTGAACATTTGCCTATGGCTTTAGACCTAGCTATGGCTTAAACAAATTGTAAAAAAAAAAAAACGCTGCCGCTTTCTTTAATACAATTATATTAATAACATGGATCACGTTTCCAGTCGCGTTAACAAAATGACTCATGTGTATAAAACGTGTAGCCCGTTAACAACTATGGTAAAGTACTTAATTTTCACCAACATTTTCCCAACGCAGCAAAAACAGTTTGAATTAAACTGTAACGATGTTTTGCCCTTTATATGTTGATATTACATCACTTTGAGCATCTAAAAACCTTGCTTTATAAAGCTGTAGACGTCCGCAAACTTTAGCCTTTAGCTGCTCACATTTGATCAAAATTGCACCACCATTAAGCAATTGCATCAAACAAGGCTTTGAAAAAATATTCTCTGTTGTTCGATCATGGATATGCTGCTATTAAAATCACAGCATTAAAAATAAATATTAATTTAATTTCACTTACCGTCAAATCTGCAGGACACGTGGATAATGGCTGTAAGTTGCCCAAACGAAAAACTAAAATGCGTGGGTGTAGTGTAATTACATCTCTAGAGAGTTAATTTACATTGATATAATTAACTTTGTCAATTAACTCCAACATTGAGCAAATTTTACTCAGAATGTGTTCAAATTACTCTTTTGTGGGTTAAATTCAACTCAGAAAGGTTTAACACTCAAATTTTAACTTTCCAATTTTTGCTGTTTATGGTGATCATTTTACTCATTCAGTTATCATTCTCGTCCCTTTCTCTCTCTCTCAATTTTTTAATTTTCAATTTCAATGTAAGTGTGCTTTCTTGGCATGACAAAATTGTACATTATATTGCCAAAGCATTTGCAGACACAAACAGAGGGTAAGTAATAATAATAATAATAGTACTAATAGTATCAAATGAAAAGTGTGATATTTGTAGTGCAAGCTTAAAGTGAATAAGTAATATATAAAATTTAAAGAAAAATACAGTACAAATTTTCTACAAGAGCAGAATATACATTCAAGATAATCAAGTATATATGTACAAATATTGGAAACATCAGTTAAGGGCAGATTCAGTGTTTTCTCTTCTGTTATGACAGGCAGACACATATTTAGCAGCTAACACACAACAGTCCTTGTGTTCTCCAAACAGATACGGCAGTTTCTCATCGTTTGACACACTTTCAAACATCTCGTGTATGAATTAGATTTTTCCATAAAACATTGTCCGTATATCCGTGTATTTCGTGCATTCCGTTAGGAAGTGGATCTCTGTCTCTATTTTGTTGAGATGACAGTGTGGACACAGTCTCTGGTCCTGTGGAAGCCATGTTTGTGTGTGTCTGCCCGTCTCTATAGTGAGTTTATGTCTCTCTCTCTCTCTCTCTCTCTCTCTCTCTCTCTCTCTCTCTCTCTCTGTGTCTGCCCGTCTCTATAGTGAGTTTATGTCCACTGAGTCTGTATCTGGTCAACGTGGCTCTTAGTTTTTGATCTGTTACTGTGTACAGATAGTCTGCCATACTGGATTCTCTCTTTAGGGACAGATAACATTGCATTTTACTCTGTTCTTTTGTTTGAGTTTTCCAATGACTGATATAGTTTTGTTTCATTTGTGTTGTCATTTGGTTGAGTGTGATTTTGTCAGTATTGTTGTGGTCTGGATTCATTTCTTTGCTCATCTCTTGGTATTTCAGGGCTTTATAATGATATGACTGAGAGTCGCTGTGTTTTACATGTTTCCAGAATTTCATCGCTCGTTTTTCTATCTTTAGGATTAATGGATATTTGCCTAATTCTGCTCTGCATGTGTTGTTTGTTGTGTGCCGGTGCACCTGTAGGATATTTTTACAGAGTTCTGCATGCAGGATCTCAGTTGGATGTTTTTCCCATTTAGTAAAATCTTGTTTTGGATTTGTCAGTGGACCCCACACCTCACTGCCATAGAGGCCAATCGGTTCTATTACTGATTCTAATATTTTTAGCCAAATTCTAGTTGGGATCTCTATAGGACATTGACGTTTGATAGCATAGAAGGCCCTGCGTGCTTTATCTCTCAGTTCATTCACTGCAGGATTAAAGTTTCCTGTGGATGTGATTTTTAAACCCAGGTAATTGTAATGTGATGTGTGTGTTATTTGGTTGGTACCTAATGTAAATGTGTGTTGTGTTAGCTTTGATCTGCATCTTTTCTGAAAAGTGATCATTTTAGTTTTACTGAAGTTAACCGTCAGGGCCCAGGTCTGACAGTATTGTTCTAGCAGGTCCAGGTTCTGTTGTAAACCATGTTCAGTGGGAGACAACAGAACCAGATCATCTGCGTACAGAAGACATTTGATTTGTGAGTCGTGTAGAGTGAGACAGGGGGCTTCAGATCCATCTAGAATGGTTGCCAGTTCATTGATGTAAATATTAAACAGTGTTGGGCTTAAACAGCATCCCTGTCTCACTCCACACTCTTGGGAAAGATGTTTAGTATGTTTTATGTTGATTTTTATGCCGCATTTACTCTCAGTGTACATTGATTTAATAAGATCATAGGTTTTACCACCTATGCCACTTTCAATAAGTTTGTAGAATAGTCCTTGGTGCCAAATTGAATCAAAAGCTTTTTTAAAGTCAATAAAGCATGCATATATTTTACCTTTATCTTGGTTAACATGTTTTTCGATTAGAGTATGTAGTGTAAAAATATGATCGGTTGTGCGGTAGTTTGGTAAGAATCCTATTTGACTTCTGCTCAGGACGTTGTGTGTCGTGATGAAGTCTAAGAGTCGAGCGTTTATTAAACTGTAGTGGCAGTCGTGGCCCAGTGGTTAGAGAGTTGGACTCATGACCAGAAGGTTGCTGGTTTGATTCTCAGGGCTGGCGGGTAACGGCTGAGGTTCGCTTGAGCAAGGCACCTAACCCCCACTTGCTTACTATACAAAATGTACAAATGTATAGTACAATGTAATGTGAGTCGCTTTGGATAAAAGCATCTGCCAAATGCATAAATGTAAATGTAAACTACAGAATAATTTTCTTAGGTTACTGCTCACACAAATGCCTCTGTAGTTGTTAGGATCAAATTTATCTCCGCTTTTAAAGATAGGTGTTATCAAACCTTGATTCCAGATATGAGGGAAGTAACCTACACTTAGAACCACATTAAATCATTTAAGGATGGCTGATTGGAATTTACTGCTTGTATGTTTTATCATTTTGTTTAATATCCCGTCAGGTCTAGATACTTTTCTTGCTTTAAGTTTTTTAATTTTTTCTTTAAGTTCTTTTTCAGTTATTGGAAAGTCTAATGGGTTTTGATTATCTTTGATGGCCAATTCTAGTTTCTCCAATTGTTTGATTGTTTGATTTTGCTCACAGTTTGTGTCTGTCTGTACTTTATTAAACAGTGTTTGGAAATGACTTTCCCATATTTCTCCATTTTGAATTGCCAATTTCTCATGATCAGTTTTTTTCAAATTGTTCCAGTTATCCCAGAATTGGTTTGTATTGACTGACTTCTCGATTATTGTCAGCTGTTTTTGGGTGTATTGGGCTCTTTTAGTTCTGAGCGTATGTTTGTATTGTTTTAATGTTTCACAGTAAAGAAGGCGAATCTCTGCATTATTTGGATTTTTGTGTTTCTGGTTTGACAATGTTCTTAGTTTTTTGCGAATGGTTTGACAGTCCTGATCGAACCAGTTTTTGTCATTTTTGGATATCTGATTTTTTCCAGATTTTGTTTTTAGCTTTGATTGTTTTGCTGATTTTTTAAATATGTAATTTATATCTTTAACAGCAAGATTGAAATCTTCTTTAGTGTGAGAATAGAAGTTATTTAGAAAGTTATCTAACAGCGTTTGTATTTTTTGACTCTTAAGTGCTTTCTGATATTCTTCTGCGCTGTTTTCAGCCCATCTGTATTGTTTTCTGATATTATACAGCTCACTGGGTTCTGTGTTGTTGTAATTTTCTGTCTTTTTGACATGTAAAGTAATTTGACTGTGATCAGACAGAGGTTTTAGTTCTCTAACAGTGAATGATCTGAGAGATGAAGGATCTATATCTGTTATTATATAATCAACTGTACTGTTCCCAAGAGGTGAGCAAAAAGTGAATCTCCCTAAAGTATCACCTCGTAACTGTCACAGTCTTGTTTGTCTCCTTGCCTGTTTCTCCCTAGTTTCTCCCATGGACTTCACTTCCCAGCATCCTCCACGCTCCCGCACCTGCCCCTCGTTTGTCATCACACCTGTCAGCCATCATCCTCATTACCTGGACACTATATGTACCTTGCTTGTTCCTTTGTTGGGTGTCGGTTATTGTAAATGTTACGTTGCTTGTGTTGCCTGTGGTTTTGTCTTCTGCCCCGGATTGCTATTAAAGTGCATGTTACCTGTATTTCCTCGCCTGTCAGCTTGATTCCACGTGAGAGCGTGACAGTAACCTATCGTTGACAATGTACAGACCCAGACTTCCACAGAGTTGCAGGAGATCTTTTCCGTTCTTATTAACAGTACGGTCATGATTATTTCTGTGGATATGGGAGAATGTGTTATTAATGCAGTTCAGTTTGTTGTTGATATATTTAATCCCTTGTGTGTCGGTGAAGTCCGGCTGTAGTCCTGTTCTGGAGTTCAGGTCTCCACAGATGAGCACATTTCCTTGGGCCTGGAAGTGACTTGTCTCTTTCTCTAGTGTTGAGAACATGTCTTCACTGTAGTACGGAGAATCTGATGGTGGGATGTATATAGCACACAGGAATATATCTTTTAGGGATGGGAGTAGTTCCTTGTGGATTTTGAGCCAGGTGTGGTATTTTCCCTGTTTCATCGTGTTGATGTGGTTGTGGAGTTTAGAATGATACCAGATGATTTGTCCTCCTGAGTCTCTGCCCTGTCGGACTGTGTTGAGTTTTTGTGATGGTAGAAGAATTTCTCTGTAGTTGGGGGGACAGTGAGTTGTGGTGTCTGCCCTGCTCCATGTCTCCTTTAGAATTATAATGTCCATGTCTTTAATGTTCTTTTGGAATTCTGGGTTTGAGCTCTTTAGCCCGAATGCTGTAGAGTTCAAGCCTTGGATATTCCACATTGATACAGAAAGAGTCATTCTAGGAATTCAAGGTGTAGAGTTCTTGTTTTCAAAAATAAGAAGTAATCCTTTTCTAATTTAGAATATTTAAACCAATATATATATATATATTATTTTATTTATTTTTTTACGTTGTTTAGCTGTAGTTTTTATGACGTGTAGGCTGTCATGAAGTCAGATGTGTACTGATGAAGTTCAGCAGGTCTCTGATCTCACTCATCTCCAGGGTGTTTGTCTGTCCTTTGACAGCCTGAGTGTAGCTCCTGGAGTGTGGAGGTGGTGCTGAGTTTGGATCAGCTGATGGTGGGTGCGCTGGGTTTGTTGCTGGAGGCTGTGGTCTCTTTCTGGTGTTGTCCCTCTGCCTGGAGTGGTGTCTTTGTGGTGGTGGTGGTGATGATGATGAGGATCTTGGGTGGTGATCTGGTGCAGTCTGTGGTTCCTGCAGGTGTAGTGATGTAGGCAGAGGTCTGTGGTGATGTTCAGCTGCGTGAGGTGTTCTGAGGTAGACTTTAGTGTGGGGTAGCGGTCCCCAGTATTGTCCAGGCATTGGTGGTCGTTCTCTATGATGAGACTGTGGGTTTCTGCTGGGCCTTTGGATTTGTTGAGGGTAGCGTGTTGAAATCTGTCTTGTTTTTAGATGTGTTGAGGTGATCTGTCTGTCCAATGCTGTGTCTTTCAGTGTTAGGGCAAACACGTTGACTTTATCCTTGTTTATGTGTACATGGTCATACAGGTCTCTAACTGTAATAGTGAGGTGATGAGCCAGGTGCACATTGGGTAGGCGAGTGCATCCTCTGTGAATGTCAGATTTGACTCTTTGGATGGTGTCTGGGTGAATGTCTCTGCGGGGTAGGAGAGTGGATATGATGATCTTTGTGTTGGGGTAGATCTCTGTAGCTTTCTCTGCTACTCTGCAGATCAGATGCCCAACTCTCTCCTGTTCATTTCTCAGGTCGTTGGTGCCTGTGTGTATGATGATGTGTGAGGGTGTGCCAAAGCTGGAGTCAGACAATATTCTGAGGGCATCACCTGTTTTGGGGCACCAGAGTTTTGTTGTCTTTCGACCTGGAAACAGTTTATCCCCCTGCAGGAATTTCCCATTGGAGTCCATTAGGATGACGATCTCTGCCTCCGTCTTGGGTGGCTGTTTCTCAGTCGGCGTTGTGGGTTTGCTGAGAGTTGCAGGTGCATCTGCATCTGCATCTCTTTGGATGTTGCTGGGCTGTGATGGTTTGGTGGATGGTAGAGGTGTGCTGGAGTTTGGCTGTGTAGGCATGGGGGAGGGCAGGGTGTCTTTGTTCTTTGGGGCATTTGTAGAGAGGTGTCTCATCTGTGTTGTCAGGGCCTCTATCTGTGTGTCCCTTTGTTGCAGCTCAACTTTGAAGCCTGTGAGCTCTCTCCTCATCGTTTCTTTCATTTCTGACAGTTCCTTCCCCATTACCTGTTTAAGTTCTTTGAATTATTTTTCAAATGTTTCTCTGTTTTGGGACAGAGTGTCCATTTCCCCCTTTAGCTCCTGGATGGATGTTTTCAGCTGGTTTTTTATCTGGCACAGCTGGTCTCCGAGTTGTTCAGTGACTTTTGTGGTTTGGGCATGAACATGCTCACTCAGTTCCACTATTTCCACTTCCAGAAGTGCAAGGCTGTGCTGCAGTTGAACAACTGTGTTGTGTAGTCCTGGGCTTGAGGGAGGGTTGGTGTTCTCTGATTTTGCTGGGGTGGTCTTGTTCTTTGGGTCAGCATGGGTTGATGAGTTGTTTTGTTATGTGTTTTTTGGTGTGTCTGTATGGCTTTGTTTGCAGGGGTTTGCTTCCTGTCTTTCCACCATATCTTTTAGGGTGTATAATGTCTGTTCAAAGGTTGTCAGAACAGCACTGTTTCCCTGTACCATAATGGTTCCGTTTTGATAAAAGTTGACTGTCAGGTGTCTGTTCTCTGGGTCTTTATCCTGATCCTCATATATACCCAGCTGTCTGCCTCTGCAGATTCCATGTTTGGTGTGATGTTGGAATACATTTACATTTACATTTATTCATTTGGCAGACGCTTTTATCCAAAGCGACTTACAATTGAGGAAAACAGCAAGTGATTCGTCTAAGTAAGCAATATTCACGAGAAGTGCTAGTAATACAAGGTTTCAAATACAACGTCAAGATAGTATAAGCAAGTATATAGAGAACATTAGGAAAGGAAAAATAAAGGTAGAATTTTTTTTTTATATTATGAGACAGTTAAGTGCTCATGGAAGAGGTGGGTCTTCAGGTGTTTTTTGAATTGTGAAATTGATCCAGCCGTCCTGATGGAAACAGGAAGATCATTCCACCAGCCGGGAACGGAGAAAGAAAATGTCCTTGAGATGGATATCATGCCTCTCTGTGAAGGAACAATGAGGCGCTGCTCGTTTTCAGACCGCAGACTTCTGGAGGGGACGTAGGTCTGTAAGAGAGAGTTTAGGTAGATGGGTGCTGTGTTAGTGGCTGTTCTGTAAGCAAGCACCAGTGCCTTGAACTTAATGCGTGCCGCTACTGGGAGCCAGTGTAGAGAGATGAGCAGAGGTGTGACATGTGCTCTCTTGGGCTCATTGAAGACCAGGCGTGCAGCAGCATTCTGGATCATTTGCAGAGGTTTGAAGGCACAGGCTGGGAGACCGGCCAGAAGAGCATTACAATAATCCAGTCTAGAAATGACAAGTGCCTGGACGAGAAGCTGTGTTGCATGTTCTGTTAAGAACGGTCTGATCTTTCTAATGTTGTACAATGCAAACCTGCATGACCGAGTTGTTTTAGTAACGTGATCCTTAAAAGTCAGCTGATCATCCATGATTACCCCAAGATTCCTGACTGAAGTCGATGGGGTTATCTTTGATGGACCAAGTTGGATGGTAAGCTGGTGCTGTTCTGACGGGGTGGCAGGAAGGACGAGAAGCTCAGTCTTGGCCAGGTTGAGTTGTAGGTGATGAGCTTTCATCCAAGAAGAGATGTCAGCCAGGCAGTTGGAGACTCGTGTGGCTAGTGTGGAATCGTCTGGATGAAATGAGAGGTGAAGTTGAGTGTCATCAGCATAACAATGGTAGGAGAATCCATGTGCTTGTATGATGGAACCCAGTGATGTGGTGTATATGGAGAAGAGCAGAGGTCCAAGAACCGATCCTTGTGGGACCCCGGTGACTAGTTGGTGTGATTTGGACACTTCACCTCCCCAAGCTACCCTGAAGGACCTATCTGCGAGGTAGGATTTAAACCAGGAGAGTGAAGTTCCAGTGATGCCCAGTGAAGAGAGGGCAGACAGAAGAATGTGATGGTTAACCGTGTCGAAGGCTGCAGAAAGGTCTAAGAGAATGAGAACAGATGATTTGGACTCAGCTCTTGCCCTCCTTAGGGCTTCTGTAACTGTTAGTAGGGCAGTTTCGGTTGAGTGACCGCTCTTAAAGCCTGACTGGTTGGTGTCCAGCCTGTTGTTTTGGGTGAGGAAGGTAGACACCTGATTGAAAACAACCCGTTCAAGTGCTTTTGCTATGAACGGAAGGAGAGAAATGGGTCTATAGTTCTCCAGTAGGGAAGTGTCATGTGTGGGTTTCTTAAGCAGCGGGGTTACCCAGGCCTGCTTGAATGCAGTGGGGAAAATTCCTGTATTAAGAGATGTGTTGATGATATGAGTGAGCGATGGTAGGAGTTTGGGTGAGATGGCTGGTAGTAGATGTGAGGGGATGGGGTCTAACGGGCAGGTGGTTGGGTGAGTAGAGAGCAGAAGTTTAGAGACATCATCCTCTTTAAGAGGAGAGAAAGAGGAGAGAAGATGGTCTGCTGTGTGTATGTGCGATGTGAGATCATGGATGGGTGGAGCTGAAAATTGTCTGCTGATAGACCTAGTTTTGTCTGTGAAGTAGCTGGCAAAGTCATTAGCCGTTAGGGAGTTAGACGGAGGTGGTGGAGGGGGACAGAGGAGAGTTTTAAATGTTTTGAAGAGCTTGTGGGAGTCTGAGGCACTGCTAATTTTGTCATGGAAGAATGCAGATTTAGCAGTGTGAATGTCTGCAGAGAAGATAGAGAGTGAAGCTTGATACTTACAGAGGTCAGCGATGTCTTTTGTTTTGCGCCATTTCCTTTCAGTTGCTCTAAGTTTAGCCCGGTGTTCACGGAGGGTATCGGACAACCAGGGACTGGAAGGAGTAGCACGTGCTGGCCTGGAGGAAAGAGGACAGATAGTGTCTAGACACGAGGTTAGTGTTGTGAGAAGTGTGTCTGTGGCAGAATTAACATCTAGTGATGCAAAGTGTGTGAAGGATGGAAGGGAGGTTTCTATGACAGATGAAAGATGGGCAGGAGAAAGGGAGCGCAGATTCCGCCTAAATGAGACTGGCAGAGGGGTTGGTGAATTGAGGGAATGCAGTATTAAATTAAAAGTGATGAAAAAGTGATCAGAGATATGCAGAGGTGTAATCACGGTGTTCTCTGTATCACAGCTGCGTGTGTAGATAAGATCAAGTTGGTTACCTGACTTATGGGTACCTGTGGTGGGGACTAGTTGGAGATTGAAGGAGGTAAGCAGTGAGTGGAAGTTTGAGGCATAAGGCTTCTCTAGGTGGATGTTGAAATCCCCAGTGAAGAAGTGCACTAAAGGAATAAAGTGCAGAAGGCTGTGTGCCAGACAGTTGGGCGTTCTGTGTAGAAGAGCAGGTTTGTGGTGATGGTTTTGCATTTACTGTTTAAAGTGTCTTTAAACAGTGTCTCAGGATTATCTTTCAGTGTTTTGAGTTTGTGTTGTTGTCTGCTCTTCTCAGACTGGATGTCTGGGGGGTAGGAAAAGGTGTGAGCTCCAGTACCCATTGCTGATGTTGCCTGGATTGTGCAGTTCACAAGTCGTTGATATTGTAGTGAAAAATGAGTAATGGCTCAGATAATCCAATCAAGAGGTGTGAAGTCCAGCAAACCTCTATTGTTATTTTAAGTTGCTTTAGAATTGTACAGTGCTGACAAACCTCTGGTCAGGTTTGTTTGTAGAGTTTATACAAAGTATATTTATATAAAAAAGAATGAAACGGTTATTTAAAAAAAGCTTTACTTGTTGTTTTGATTGTTCTTTTCTGGTATGTCAGGTAGATGTTACCTCTTGTTGGCTTACCTCCTTAAAATGGAAAGTCAAAGGCCTTTGTTGGTTTTGCTGGTTGTTTGTCCGTTCACTGTTGTTTTTCGTTGTTGTTTGTAGAGAAATATATTCCTTTGGTTAACTGTTTCAGGATAATCCTTGTTGTTAATCCCGTGAAGTTTTGAAGTTATTCCTTTTCAGTAGTTTTTGTTTTGCTTCTGAAGTCTTGTTAGAAGGTCCACTCCAGTGTGAAGAAGGTTTTTCTGTGTAGTTTCCTCAGGGTGTCCTTGTTTTCTGTTTTGATTTTCCTAATTTATGCTATTTTTTAAATATTTTTAGAATTAACTTTTGTTCACTATGTCATTTTTTGGTTAATTTTGCATTTTGTTTACCTCATTTTAGAATCAAGAAACTCAAGAAAGTTCAGGAGCCCATGTTGTACATGACCCATCTCTCTCTCTCTCTCTCTCTCTCTCTCTCTCTCTCTCTCTCTCTCTCTCTCTCTCTCTCTCTCTCTCTCTCTCTCTCTCTCAGGATGCCCTCACTTTGTGTAGGCCCTACTCCACTGCCACCTTTGATCACCAGGGAGTCATTCAAGAGAGAGTGAGTACACTGGTCCACTTGCACTGGTACACTGGTCCATGGCACTTAGTTCTCAGCTTTGTAGGGGTTTTTGGGAATGGAACAGTAGATCTGCATATCTACAGGGACCGCAAGGATGGTGTACTGGTTGGTTGTGTCCGACCGATTGTGGTGGGCCGGTCTGAGCAAAAATGCCAGGGCCCTTTTTTTCGTCCCAGCCCAGCCCTGAACCAGACCAAATAATGATTCTGATTTCAAGACCATATTTATATAATAGGCCTATATATGTTGTGTGGAAAGTATATATTATTTTTATAGTGTTGTACATGAAAGTAAACTGGGCATATGTTAACCCATACCTGTCAACACTCCCGTTTTTCACACCCTCCCGCCACCCTCCCGTTTTCTTATTTCTTCCGTAAAACTCCCGTATTTCAGTTATTTCTCCTTTGAAACTCCCGGACTGATGGGAACCGGAAAGCATTCGCGTAAACAAGGGGGATTTTCCCGCTGAAAACTTTCTCCGCTAAAGGTCCTCATATTCCGCTCCGCGTTTTCCATTTAACGCTCGCTGCTCACAGTCTGTGTCCGCTCACTGGAGACAACAAATGGTTCCATCGTCAGATAGATGCAGTATAGTCTACATTACAGATAGTGCTTGATCTACAGAAGTAATATTTTCGGTTTTTTTTGTTTTTTTTAAAGTATTTCTGTCGGTAATGTGTTTTTGCTCTTGGTCTACTGTAACAGTACTATTTTTGGAAGTTTGCCCAATTAAACTAGTGAAACCGATATCATCTTTTAACACTAAATTAGCTGTTGTTGTTACACTTTCTATGCCTTTACAAAAAAAAAACGTGGTAGGCTATGAAAAGAGTGTTGTGTTCTGCAGACAACTCTAAATAAAACAGGTAGGCCTAGCATAGAGTTTATTTCTAATATTTCCTGTACTGTGACCATAAGGAGTTCTTGTAAATAATAACGCAATAAATCCATCCATTCATGTAACATTCTGCTAACTAATAAACAAAGTTAAAACTACGGAAATCGTGAAGGGACAAACTGCTCGTACATTTTTAAACCGCGTGTATTTTATGTCTGATGTTGAGATCTTTGACAAAATTTAAATATTAAATTAAAATGATATCTTGCAGAGCTCATTAAACATGCTGTCTTATTATTCTGAATATATTAATTTACATTTTAGAATTTAAATTCTTACATTTAAAGAGAATTCACCCCTCACCCCCCAAACCCCCCCAACCCATCACGGGTCTCCCGGATTTTGGTACCACAATATTGACCGGTATGGTGTTAATACATTCTTATAATGAATTTAGTGTGTATTAAATTATACTTTTCTTAATGTTTACAACACAATGTAAATATAACTTCACATAAAACATAACACGAGCATTCGCTTTGTTGTTGGTTTAAACTGATTTAAAATTATCCAGTGCTGTCTCAAGTAATCTTATTATGCCCTGTTGCTGGTGCCTCAGCTTGCCACCTGAGGGCGCCATGCTTCTCTGTGTTCCTGCCTGTTGTTTTTGTCATGGACTCCATTTCCCATCATGCTGTGTTGTCATTTGTGTTTAACCTGGTTAAGCTGTGCTCCATTTCCTGTTTGTCCCTGCTGGTGTGTATATATAGCCATGTGTTTCAGTTGTCTGTTGGTTCGATTGTGCTATGGTGTACGTGCCTGCGTCTAGCCCTTTGTGGTTATCGTGCCCGCGTCTTGCCCTTTGTGGTTATCGTGCCCGCGTCTTGCCCTTTGTGGTTATCGTGCCCGCGTCTTGCCCTTTGTGGTTATCGTGCCCGCGTCTTGCCCTTTGTGGTTATCGTGCCTGCGTCTTGCCCTTTGTGTTTATCGTGCCTGCGTCTAGCCCCTTGTGTTTATCGTGCCTGCGTCTAGCCCCTTGTGTTTATCGTGCCTGCGTCTAGCCCCTTGTGTTTATCGTGCCTGCGTCTAGCCCTTTGTGTTTATCGTGCCTGCGTCTAGCCCTTTGTGTTTATCGTGCCTGCGTCTAGCCCTTTGTGTTTATCGTGCCTGCGTCTAGCCCTTTGTGTTTATCGTGCCTGCGTCTAGCCCTTTGTGTTTATCGTGCCTGCGTCTAGCCCTTTGTGTTTATCGTGCCTGCGTCTAGCCCTTTGTGTTTATCGTGCCTGCGTCTAGCCCTTTGTGTTTATCGTGCCTGCGTCTAGCCCTTTGTGTTTATCGTGCCTGCGTCTAGCCCTTTGTGTTTATCGTGCCTGCGTCTAGCCCTTTGTGTTTATCGTGCCTGCGTCTAGCCCTTTGTGTTTATCGTGCCTGCGTCTAGCCCTTTGTGTTTATCGTGCCTGCGTCTAGCCCTTTGTGTTTATCGTGCCTGCGTCTAGCCCTTTGTGTTTATCGTGCCTGCGTCTAGCCCTTTGTGTTTATCGTGCCTGTGTCTAGCCCTTTGTGTTTATGGCTGTTTTGGATTTTGTTATCACTCTGTGGATTTTAAATAAACATCATTGCTTCTTGTATTCCTCCTTGCCAGTCATAACAAATCTACAGATAAATGATGTTTCCTGAACTTATGTGTGGTTGGTTTCATTTTAAACATCTCAAATATTAAATCGTTCGTAGTAATGCGCTCACGTTGTGTGTGTGTATACCTGTCAATGACAAGTGCTAAAATCCACAGAATTCTGTTGAGTTTTCTTCTGAGATCTGCAGGCGCAGGTGCTATAAGGTTTAAGTAGGTTTAAGTTTTTTTACACACATTTACTGCTGCTGCTCTTTTTGTTTCCATTGTCAAATGTGTTGTTGTATTATGAGCGAGCGTGGAATCAAAACGCTTTTCATTGTATTTAAAGTTTTGTCGCAATTTATAACGTGGTGTGTGGTGTCATTTACCTGTCGAATTAATGCTTTAAATCTTTAATAACTGTCAACAGCTTTACTGTAGAGAGAGATTTGCGCTTTCTGAAAGACAAACATACTTAATGATCTACTTGTTTCTTAAGAGGTAAACGCTGCTGCTTCCTGAGTGGACGTTTGCCTTGTAGATGTAGTGAAGCTTGTTAATGTTAATGACCAATGAGCTACTGCTTTGTTGTTTATCTGTATGTCATGCCTCTTGGTGTACGTCATGGTCAAGGATCCGCCATGGAGGTATGTGTTTGTAGCTGTAGCCGTTAGCCTGGCAGTTTTGTTTAATTTAATAGTAACTCTTGTTTGTTCAGCGTTACCTTGGGCCACCGTGTTCCTCTTTCGGGCTGTGATTCTGTGGCATCGTTGTCTGTTAAGTGGACTGTGCATGGAATGCTGCTCATTTCCAGGTAAGTTTACGGGTATTGAGGGATGTGGGGTGTGTTTGCTTTAGGTGTACGCTTGTTTCAGTGTGGTTTGCCTTTAGGGCTCCCATTTTCTGTGCCGCGGTTTAACTGATGTCGGAGTATCAGCTGTGGTTGCGGAAGCGACTAAAGAGCTCTCTTCTCTCAGTTTTGTATATATATTACTGGGCAATTCGTCACCGGATCACTAGGTACGTAAACCGCGTGGGTTGTTAGGTACTGTTATTGTTTTAAAACTAAATTGGTAACTCGTACTTTTTCTTGTTAGAGCAGGTTGACAATTGTTATCGTGACATTTTCCTGTCCGCCAGCTACTCTTGGAACCACGTTGCTGCTTTGTGGAGAACCAAGTTATCTTTGTGGTTCCCATTCTTTCTTTTGTGTTTGGTATTTTGTTTTCTGTTATTATTGTCACCACAAATGTGGTAATTCTGTTTGTCACTGCCACGCAGTTATGGTGGCTTTGTTTAGCTCTTTATGTCAATCGTATTACCTTGGGCCCATTCTTCGTACCTCGCTAACTCAGATAGCTGGATTTGATTGACGACGATTTCGCATGATCTTGGATTGTTTGGTTATTCGACGCTCATCCAGGACTTGTTGTCATAGCAACAGGTCCGTTAGCTTAAACCTGCTCGGGAGCAGGCTTACTTCATGTTAACCGAATTAGATCACGACCATGGCGCAGTTATGTCTGCTTCATTCATACAAAAGCAATTTATTGTGCAATGTGCATGATCAATAGAAAGAGCTTTGCGAATGTAACAGGTAATTTACGCGATGTTTTGCTTTTAGAACAACATTGCTTTTCTTGTGTGGGAGATATTCATATTAGTTTGTTGGACTATCATTTTAAAAGTCAATTGTGAGGTTGTTACAGCAGCACAAACAGTGCAAAACTAGATATGATGTAGTGAATTTAATAAAAAAAGTGCAGTTAGTCTTGCCATTTGCAAACTATACTTCGCACTAAAACATTTCTTGGTCATTTGAGAACCCAGCTTGTAACCTAGTTTTTGTCTACAAATAAATATTATAAATGTAGCTGATGATCATGTCAATATTGTGTAATGGTTCAGGAGACTGGCAGGTGAACACGCCACAGAATGAGGTAGAAAGTGATGGTTTATTCAACACAGACACAGCAGGTGGACACAAAAACACCCACGGGGAAGTATTCCAAACAGAAGGTCAGATATATTCCACAACAGATGAGTTATTCAGACAGGTATATTCCACAAAACGATAAGGATTCCAAACAAATAGTCAAAGATATTCCACAAAACAGACAGGTAGACGAAAAGTCATACAGCACGTACTTACAACAATACCGGACCAAGAACAGAACTAAACTGGGACTTAAATACAAACACTAATTCAAGACAAACAAGAAACAGGTGAGTCCAATCAAAATGGCCGACCGGTGACGTGCAAGGGATGATGGGAAGTGAAGTCCATTGGAATGCTGGTGAGTCAGAACGGGTGAATCAAAACGCGTAGATGTCGGTGAAGGAGGCGTGACCGGCGCAGAGGCGGGAGTTGTTACATATTGTATGTGTCTTGATTGATGTCCATGAAGCCTCTGGTTATTTTCAGAAAATTAATTATAATATTTGCAGGTAAACTAATATTAATTGTAATATTTCAGATATATTAATAGATTGGATGATTAAAGGAATTGAATCAATATGTAAAATGAAGCTGACTAATCTCATGATTAGATGGTGTGTGACTTGGAATACCATTTTTTATTATTCTTGCAACTCAAACATGCTCACATAGGCCCACGTTCATTTTAATCACCATGGATAATAGGCAGGTAAAATCATCTTTTACCTGCAATAAGATATGTTAGGTCAGTAAACATTTTTAGAAATAGTGATGGAGAACTTACTCTGAAGTTCCCTTTAAAACAACTCTATCTCCAGTTTTAGTTTGGTCTCTTCTTTATGTTGTCAATATTTAATGTATTGAAGTTTGCTTTTTAATTTGCATACATTCAACCTTTAAAGACTTAGAAAGGTTATAGTCTACATGGGTGTGCCTTGTGTGGAGAGATATTAATAATTCACAATACATTAAAGGCAGTAAAAATAAAATAGCACAATAAAATCATATTTTCCTCATCTCTGTACCACTTTTCTGGTCAGACTCAGCAGATATAAGCCTCTCAGATGTGGACTCCTGCAACTGCTAATGAGTTTTTGCAATTAAAGAAATGTTATTTAAAAACCTAACTTCTCTAATGGACAGTCATATGAGACACTTTCTTTAGTGTCATATATGCAATGAATGAGTACCCAATGGGTACTAAAACACTTTATCTTGTAAAAACACCATCTCATTGCAATTTAGTACCAAAAGAATGAGTATTTAATTTATACAGTTTTGCTTTAAAATGTAACAAATATCCAGACATCTTAAACTTTTTATTAAACAAGTGATCTCTATGCATCGTTTGAAGTGTTCCCGACATTTTAATAAGGTTTTCAATTTGTCATATCTTCAAGCAGCATTAAAAAAATATGGACTACTATGGACTAATATGGATGTTTTTGACGTAACAATCAGCCAATAGCAGCGTTGCTGATCAATGGATCTTCTATCGATACATGCTGCCTTTCTAAACATCTAAACAAAGTGAGAGGAAACATTCTCTATGGCCCCTTTCTCCAAGAGAGACAATACTTCCTTCTCTAGCACCCAAGCTTGTTCGGGTCCACCTCGGTGGAAGCCTCCCCTCTGAATTTTGGAGGACGGACAGTGAACTGAATCCTGTAACACTTTTCGACCATGGAGAGAAACCAGTGTCGACATTGACTCTGGGTGTGTGAAGCCCGATACCCTGAAGCGATTTCTTTGCACGTTCACTTGGTCTATAGTGTCTTTGGGTAGACTCTGATGATTCCGTGCTATGGAAACTTCTCAGTCCCCCAAGAGGGGTGCCCCCTGATGCCCTGCAAAACTGTCAGGGTTTCTTGGCAGCAGCCTTTCGATTTGAGACAATTATTGTTCTCAAATCAGGTTTAGCCTGCCTAGGAGGGTTAGGAGGTTGCTGCCTCGACCCCCAAGCTCTTTGAGGAGGAATGCGAGTAGCTATGCTCTGGCTCTGCTGCTGCCTATAAGATGAACTTGTGGATGACTGGGGCTGCCCTTGGACTGCAGATCCCTGGGGGTAAGAGCATCAAGGTATGAACTTATGAAATGCAGCCGCCTGATGTTTAGTCTCTTGGAAACAGTCCACAACTATGTTGACCGCACCACCGAATAGGCCTTCAGAAGACAGAGGAGCATCAAGCAGCACTGTCTTGTCTTTATCTCTGATTCCAGAAAGATTGTGGCTCTGTGGCTACCAGCGCTGACATGGAGCGTCCCACAGCTTGGGCTGTTTCCTTGGTAGCCCGTAGAGTAAGATCCGTTGCTGTTTTTAATTCATTAAGTAAACCTGGATCTACTACCTCGCCCTCTTTAATGTCCCCCAGCAAGTCGGCCTGGTATGCCTGCAAGAGACCCATGGTGTGCAAACATGAGCCAGCCCAACCTGCAGCCATATACCTTGCCCACCAAATTAGACATGACTCGACACAGTTTGGTGGGCAATGTCTGGGATTTTAAAGAAGATGCTTTATCCGGTGAAAGATAAATAGCCAATGTAACTTCCACCTTTGGCATCATGACATAACCCTCATCTCTAGCCCCTAAAACGGTAAAAAAAAAAAAAAAAGCTAGAGGACGTAGAGGATATGCGAGAGGAATAAGGTTTTTTCCATGACTTGGACACCTCTGTATGTAAGTCTGGAAAAAAAATGGCAATCCCAGACGTTGAGGCTGTACCCGCTTCTTTAATTGATGTTCATAGTAAAACTGCAACTATAGATATATTAGATCTAGACTTGTTGGTCTGGGCCGGCTCAGCAGACTCGGAGGTCTGGGCTCGGCAGGCCTCCTCCCCTACTTAGAGGCAACTACAGATTATGCTGGCTCAAGTACGACCACCTTGTGTCACCCTCCTGTGAGAGCCTGCGGACTTGACTGATCATCCCAGCTCCAGCTCATGGAATCTCCATCAACAACCAAGAGCAAAGATGGACTGCTTGTTAATTTAATGCTAACCAGTATTGACAATACTTGGGGCCAGATTTACTAACAGCTTGCGGCAGCGCAAACGGCTCTTTTGGCATAAAAAAAACCCTCCTGTCTGTTTTCACTAAAGACCCAGCTGTTTTTGTTTTTCAGACGCAAACTTCATGTGAGGAGATTATTTAATTGTTTCACACAGGATTTACTAAGGTTTGTGCTCATGTCATTGCACTGGTATTTGCAGCTTTATTTAACACCCAAAAAAGCATGTCTTAAACTTGCGCTAATTTGCGCTGCTCTTGGTAGATTGCGTTGGTCATTGTGGGAATGATATTTTGTGCCTTGTTAGTAAATCACCTGCCAAAATTTCCACTCCCATTGGCACTCGCACTATTTTGCCCTGTTTAGTAAATCTGGCCCATAGTTTCTTTTTCCATGATGGTTGTTTGAAGTTGTAGTTTTGGTTCTTCGACACTGGGCCATATTAGCTCAGAGTTCTGTAAATTCCATTAACATTGCTTTATTAAAATGGTCTTACTCTTTCTATAATACCATGCACTGTATTGTATTCTACCTTTTTCTGTTTTTATTTATTTATATTATTAGACAGTTAAGTGCTCATGGAAGAGGTGGGTCTTCAGCTGTTTTTTGAATTGTGAAATTGATCCAAGCACCAGTGCCTTGAACTTAATGCGTGCCGCTACTGGGAGCCAGTGTAGAGAGATGAGCAGAGGTGTGACATGTGCTCTCTTGGGCTCATTGAAGACCAGGCGTGCAACAGCATTCTGGATCATTTGCAGAGGTTTGAAGGCACAGGCTGGGAGCCTGGCCAGAAGAGCATTACAATAATCCAGTCTAGAAATGACAAGTGCCTGGACGAGAAGCTGTGTTGCATGTTCTGTTAAGAACGGTCTGATCTTTCTAATGTTGTACATTGCAAACCTGCATGACCGAGTTGTTTTAGTAATGTGATCCTTAAAAGTCAGCTGATCATCCATGATTACCCCAAGATTCCTGACTGAAGTCGATGGGGTTATCTTTGATGGACCAAGTTGGATGGTAAGCTGGTGCTGTTCTGACGGGGTGGCAGGAAGGACGAGAAGCTCAGTCTTGGCCAGGTTGAGTTGTAGGTGATGATCTTTCATCCAAGAAGAGATGTCAGCCAGGCAGTCTGAGACTCGTGAATGCGTTGTGATACTTTACAGCTTTAATTACTTACCTTCAAGTCCCACGTTGAAGTCTCCTCGTCTGTGCGTTGTTCCCAAGTCTTTCTTAGTGTTCTCCTCGTCTCCCACATCTTCCACAATCAGCTTCTACGTCTCCACTCTTCACTTCTACGGATCGTCAGTCAAGCATCTGCAATCTCCTGCAGTCAAGGACAGTATCATTATCTTGCTTATTTATCAGTCTGCCAATATCATCTCTATTTACCTGCCTGTTTACCGTGTGTGAATAAACACTGTTGAAGTTACTCCCTATCAGTATCATAGTGATTCTGTTACAGAAGACCAGACCGCTACAAGGTGAGTGCACCAGATCCCTTCCAGGAGATCATGGATGTGCTCAAGAGGGCACCGCACCATTACATAGCCAGCACACCATCAACATCCATGCTTCACTGGCTACCGTCACAGTCCCATGGTCTCACCAGCACCCTATTTTGGCCTGGCATAGGATTGCAACGGATTTCTTTTCCAGTGCACCCTCAACCTTCAACATAATGCTCACCTATATCCCACAGAAGCTTCCAAGATTGCATTCATGATCTCTTTCCTGTCGGGTAAGGCCCTTCAATAGGCTGATTCTCTCTGGTATTCAGCATTTCTGTAAAGTCTTCGGTCTGCACTGGAGACATCTCAGTAAGTGACCAACTATATCAATTATAACAAGGAAATGTATCTGTACATGACTATGCTGTGAGATTTCACTCTCTAGCTGCCGCAAGTGGATGGAACGAACAATCCCTCTTAACTCCCTACCATCATGGTTTGAATCCTCAACTTCAGATTAATTTGGCCAGCAGCAGTGATTCCATAGGACTAGAGAGGTTCATACAACTTTCCATTCAACAATTGTTCCTTGGGCCAGCAGCTTCAGGTCTGGGAAGACGTGACACTTGGGCGGGCTAGATGCTGCAAAAACGTGGGACCAATATCATATTCCTGCAATGCCGGAGAGTGTAGTTTTAGAACCCCATATTTAGGACCCTATTTTTTATGTGACAGCACCACCTATGGAACTGGAGTTTGTAATACAGGAGGCTATTTTAAGGACTGCATTCCTAATACCCCATGTTTATAAGTAAGAAAGTGTAATCCAAGCGGACTTCTAGTTTTAAAGGTTTATTTCACTTAAATATTACTTTGTTTTGCTATTTAACTTATTTAGCTAAAGAGTAAATAAATGCGTTTGAGATATCTATTATATTTTAAATATTGTTTCTTATTATTAGGTAAATAAAAGACAAATAAAATATAGTAAAACTGTATCATATGCTATGGCCTTTGCAGTCAAATGTGGAAAGAAGCAAGAAACAAGGCGGGTTCAAAAACATATATTTTATTTAATAAATAAATAAATAGAACAACAATATACAACAACAATAACAACAACAATCTTTTGAAGTTTAATTCATGTGATTGATAGATTGCATTATCATAGTCATTAGGTCAACAAATGGTTGCCAATATCACGCTGTAGTTTTATGTAACAAATACGCTAACACTTCGTTAGCAGCATATGCCAACATATACTAATTATGATATCATTAATATGTCATAACGAAAAATATCTTTGTAAACGCTCATTTCGGCTTAATAAGTTAACGCTGCGCTATCAAATGTAAGACACAAAAGTTGTTATTAACGTTAAATTACTCTTGATTCATGTTTAGTAGTACTCGTCCATCCTGCATAAGTGCTTTAGAAATGCAGTTCATGATCACCCAATTTGATAGGTGGCGCTGTCACAAGAAACTAGGGTCCTAAAACTACACTCTCCGGCATTGCAGGAATACCCTACTCCGTGGGACAGAGGTAAGGGGCAGCTTTATAAAGAGGCTTCTGTGCTGATTGGTTAGATTACATGATCGTGCTCCTTATTTTTTCCAAATTAATTTCATTTTTAAATGTGTACTGTGTTGTCAATTACACATGAGAATCTGTAGCAATTGTAGTTTTGGTTTATTGAATAAGGGTGTTCTATCTAGAGCACTGGCACACAAGTAACACAACACAAGTGAAAAATTAAATAGCTCTTACCTCATCACAGAAACAGCACCCATCCTGTAATGCTGGGAGACATCTTTTTAAATGTCAATAATCCTTAGTCCATATTTTTTTTATATATTTGTAAATTCAGATTACAAAGTTACAGTCCTAGAGACACTACATTGTTTTTTTATGTTTGTAATGTAAAATCAATAATGTTGTTCTGTCATGTTTCATATGGATAATTTCATATGACTTATGATACATTCAGTGCTGACATTATTTCCACAGTGTTTAGACAGAAGAGAATCACATTTTCCTACCAATGTATAGTGATATTTTCCAAGTGTTTTATATCATTCTCCTGGGGGGGGTCTGATGGTTTCCTCTGTGTTAAAGTTTGAAACAATGCACACAGTGAATTGAACATACGCCTCTGATCTGAAGCTCTGGCTTTCCCTGAACAACTCTGATGTTCTGTTGATGAAGGGTGAGGTTCTGTAGACCACACACAGATGGCAAGATGACCGATCCTTGATGCACACCATGAACGCACACTCATACACCACAGAACACATCTGAAAGCACAGTCCTGCTTAACACGCTCTCCTATTGCTTATGTAATGGGGTAGGAGATATAGGGACTACAAATCCCACAGGTCAAGATATTATAGAAGGGAGATTTTTTATATCTAATTTCAACAAAGCATTATAAACCTGCTGAATAGTAATAGGAGAAAAATTGAACAATTGTTCAGAGCAACGTCTAACAGGAACTACAGAATTCATAGAAGAACAGATTCCATAATTAAAATTCTTAGAATTCAAACTATCAGAAAAATTATTATTAAAATTATCAGCAATATCTTCTCTACCCTTCACTACCGTTTGATTGACAGTTAAATGATCTGGAACTTTAGATGATAAGCCTGATGTCGATGTAGATTTAATTAACTTCCAAAACTTTGTAGGGTTATTTAGATTTTCGTTTATCATAAAAAGATAGTGTTCTCGTTTGGAATTTTTGATTACTTTGGTGCATTTATTTCGTAATACTCTGTAGCAACTCCAATCTAGTGGATCGTTAGTTTTCTTCGCCTTGGCCCAGGCTGCATTTCTCTGTCTAATATAGAGACAGTATCGCTAAACCAAGGCTTATCTTTACCGCTTATCTTAAAATGTTTACAAGGGGCATGCTTATCACAAATAGTAAAAAAAAAAATCTCTTTGAAATAATCCCAGGCTAAATTTACATCTGGTATATAAAAAACAAAGTCCAAGTCACTATTATGAAGATCCTGTAAAAAAGCCTGTTCCTCAAAACGTGGTAAGCTCTTTGGAATCCTGCAATTTATCACACAAACAACTGCACAATGATCACTTATATCATTACAGAAAACACAGACTGCTGTAAACTTGTGAGAAGCATTGGTTAAAATTAAATTCAGTAAAGTTGATCTATCCAAGATCTTTTGATTGATTCGGGTTGCTGAATTTACCAACTGTTCCAGGCAAAAAGAGTCGCAAATGTCTTTAAATGGATCCGATGAAGGTGGGGACCTAGTATGTCACCTAGTATAATTATTTAAAATTTGTCCCACTCATGAAAAAAGTCTGCAAGTAAAGTACATATTTCACTTGTAGAAGATGAAGGTGGACGATAACATCCTACCACAATAATATCAGAACCAGGTGATAGATTTATTTTTAGAGCTAAAAGTTTGATTCCATTTGGTTTGCTTAATGACTGTATGCAGGAACAACTTAAATTGGATTTCATATATATTGCAACTCCTCCTCCTTTCTTGGCACGATCAGATCTAAAGATGTTATACAGTATGCATTGATGCTAATCATATCATTTGTAACGGACGCTTTTAACCATGACTTTGTGAAAACCATTGTATCTGCACCAGTCACATCACTCTTACATAGTCCATTTTGTTAATCAATCTACGCATGTTAAGATGAAAAAAGCGTAGTCCTTTCACAGATTTGCACTAATCAGGTGTTTGAGGTTGAGATAGCACTGGTCCTGGGTTAGGATGGACATTTCCCGAAAGTAAAAGCATGAGTAAATCTAAACATGCTCTCTTCGCCGTACCAGCAGTAAAATCCATCCGAACAATTGGCGACGCATAAGGTGAAAGAGTCTTGTTTCCCAATGACCACAGACAGCGGATACCTCTCAACTCCACTCCAGAGGAGGCCTGCAACTCAGGGGGAATATCACAGTTCGAACAGAGAGTAATCCAAAGACAGGCAGAGATCTAGACAGGCAGCAAACATTCGGAAATTCATACACGGGAAGGCAGCCCCGGAATAAATGCTCAGAAATGTTCACCATAGCAAAACAAGACTTTGAAGCGAGAGAGTCCAGGCACACTTAAATAGCTCCCCAAATGGGCTTCAGGTGTGCAGGTGTGTGGGAGTTGCAGTCCGAAAGGGGAATCAATATTCCGGTGATGGGTCCCTCTGGTGGTGAGATTGACAGCAGCATAGTTGAGTCAAAATAGCTTGCAGATCAAGAAAACAATAAATTAATTACAGCAGTTGTTTTCATGTTGATTTTTTTATTATATTTTATAATAAACTGAATTACTCGTATATAAATACCTGCTAACTACACAAAACAGGCATGACAAGATTGTAAAATATCTTACCCTGCTCTTTTGAAGTGTGTTACCAGAGTCTTCATATCCCGAAACAGGTTGATGACTGGGCTGTGCTTTGGGTTTTCTACAGCCAAATGGTCAAATGCGTATTTAAGAATCAGATTAATGTTATGGCATTCACAGGACAGTCTGGTCTAATCCTTGAAAGCTGCGACCACATTTGAGCCATTGTCGGTCACTACAACAATATCCTTGCTCAAAACTCCTATGTGTTAGGTTACATTATACAACAGTTCTTTCTGGTTCTCAAATCTGATTGGTTGAGAGCCGTGAGTCCTCTGTATCGTTACAGGAACTGCTTCACTCCCCCTTGTATCACTCCGCCACTATTAGTCAGACTTATGAGACTGAACATAAACACAGGAAAATGCAGCACCAGCTGATAACGGAGTCCTTTTTTGTAATAATATGGAAAGGTCTGAATATGTTCATATTTTGAGCAGTAGGTGGCGGTATGTGCTTAGGTCACCAGAAGAAAGTAAACACAGGCACATTTACACAGGGCTCAGGAATGGTTTAGTGATCATAAGCTCTTAACAAGCAGGTTAGGGTTAACCTCTTACCTAACCCTAACTTAAAAATGTGAGGATCTCGAGATGCGCTTAACACAACAGTCTCAACTTGCTATTGTAAACAAGTGCGTGTGTAACCGGACTTACCCACTCCGAGTGAGTCTTGAACCGGCGATTGGTCTGGCAAGAGAGACGATCTAATGAGGAGAAAAGACAACAGCCGCTATCATCTGTCGCTTGAGGACGAGTGTGATTTAACCTGTACAGCGCTCACACTAGCTGGCCTCTTTTAGCAATGGAAAAGTACTGCAGTGGAATGGGAATAACACATGGCGGATAAAAAAAAGTAGTTCCCCAAAAACCGGAAGGTTTTTAAGACACTCCGATGTTGTTTCTGATTTATATACACACTTGTGCCATCGAACTGTTGTATAAATGCAATATCGCACACGTAGTCGTGTAATGTTTCTCTACATTACTGGCTGTGATTGTCTTCTGTCATGATTTCACCTTTCCAGGTCATGTTTCTCTCGGTCTTGGGGCAGGATCATGACAGAGCCTTGCATTTAGTGTGGAGAGGGGCATGGCTTCAGTTGTTTTCGGCATGCCATGCACTCTCTCCGGTCTTGTCCATGTTCCCACCCTCTTGTTTCCTCATTATTGATACATAATTATTTCATGTCCCGCACCTGATTTGGTTCCCTATTTTATGCCCTTGTGTTTTCTGTCCTGTGCTGTTTGTTGTTAGTTTGCTTGCTGTGTCAATGGTCTTTGCGTACGTTCCTGCTCTGTGATTCTCGAGTCAAGTCAGTGTTGGTTAATGTCAAGTGTTATCTCTCAGTCTAGTTTAGTTCATCTTCGTCTCTGTTTTGTTTGTAAAGTAATTCCCCTGTCATTGTTGTTTTACCCCCTCATGGGTTTTTGTTTTGCTTTTTTGTCTGCGATTGGGTTCTGTTCATTACGATCATGACAGTCTCCTGTACTCGACCTGCAGTCTCGTGCCTCTGACCTAATCACAGCCGTGCTGATGTAGAGCAACATCACACTCACTGTACCATATACAGTTGTGGTCAAAAGTATTGGCACCCTTGGTAAATATGAGCAAAGAAGGCTTTAAAATAAATCTGCATTGTTTCTAGTTTTGATCTTTTATTTTTTAAAAATCTACAAAATTCCAACATTTCATTAAAGTAAAACAATTTGAAGTGGAGGAATATCACATTGTGATTTTTTTTTTCTCAAATACATGTTGACCACAATTATTGGGACCCTTGTATTTAATACTTTCTGCAACCTCTTATTTGCATGACAAACACCTCTGAGTCTTTTCTTTTATGTCTGATGAGGTTTGAGAATACATGGAGAGTCATCCGAGTCCATTCCTTTGTACAGAATTTATCCAGATCTTTCAAATGTTGGTGCTCCCTCTTCAGTTCAAAGTCAGTTTTAGATTTTTTTTATCTGTTGGTATTTGATATAATCCATGATTTCATGTATCTGAATAAGATGTTCATGTCCTCTAGTATGAAAATAGGTCCACAACAATGAAGATCTGGTGATATATTAAACTGTGGACATGGGACACTTTTTATCCCTGTGTGCACATCTTGTGTTCTTCCTGCCAAATGTGACCATAGACCCCAGTCCTGTTTAAGTTCCAATATGGCAGATTAATATGGTGAAGTGATATTTTGCATGAAGATTTCTTCTTTAACAGTGACCCAAACAACTTGTGCTGATGGAGGTGCAGTATTCCTTTAGTTTTTATTTCTTTTTTTATGCTAAAATAAAATAAAATAAAACATTTAATTTGTGATATTTTAAGAGTTTTTAGGCCACTCAAAATCTTCTCTTTGCTTTGCATTAAGACAATATAGACACACGTTCTCTTTCAGGCAGATTTACAACATATCCAGTCTATTAAAACTTCATAATTGTTGCCCTGATGTTGGAAATGGGAATTTGTATTGTTTTAACCATTTATTTGTTTTAAATTCACTTTCTATTTTGTGTAGCTGAACAATCTTTTGCTGCACATCAGAACTATATTCTTTAGTTTTACTCATTGTGATGAATGATTAATTTCAATAATGATGAATGTTATTAATATTTATTTTCCTGTCCAACAAAAAGTCATGACTGGACAACATCATGTTTTTAACCACCTTGGTGTGCTCAGAAAATATAAATATCAATGGGAATATACTTGAGAGATATTTTTAAAATATGCTAGTGATGCCTTACGAACACATGGTCCTGTTAAAGGTGTAAAAGGACCATCTGTTCTGTCTTTAATGCCATCTTTTGACATAATTCAAGGCTGTGTACCAGATTATATGCATGCATGCATCAATGACCTCCATGTGGGTTGGTAGTGACAACCATGAAAAACCATGGTACATAGGAAAATATGTATCTGACATTGATGAAAATCTTTTGAAATCCTGCTTCAGTCATTTGTGACTGAAATGGAGAGTTTGTATGGTTTACAAAACATGTCTTACAATGTCCATCTCTGCCTTCATTTGGCACAAAGTATAAGGGACTGGGGTCCATTATGGGTTCACACAGCCTTTACATTTGAGTCGTACAATCAGAACATTCTCAAAATGATCAAGAGTACACAAGGTGCAAAAATCTTCCAATTACAGAAAGCTCTTCCTCTGTATGCACAAAAAACACTTGCTTCTGCCTCAACTGAATGCATTGCAGCATTTGATGATTTACTAAATCCTACACAAGTGCAGAATGCTATCAGGTGTGGTGAGGTCACTACACTGGGAGGATGTTGTAAGAAAGTAGTACTTCATGAAAATTACTACAGAGCTCTCCACAGTGTAGCAGAGCACATAGACAAAGAACTATTGGTCAGTTATCGTGACAAAGCAATTGTAAGAAATGAAGTCATTCATTCATGTCAGAATTCGAAAGAGAGAAAGAGGAATTCACATGTAGTAATATTGACAGACAGCACTCCTTTTAAGGTTGATACATTTGTTGTAGCAGATCTAGGAACTGGAGAGTGTTGTTATGCTATCGCTCAGTACTTTGAGAAAAAAAGACACAATTTTTTCTCCTCTTTGACAAACTCTTTGGAAAAGTGATTGGGCACATTTGTGCTGTACCTGCTTCATCTATCAAGAAACGGTGCCTTTTTATGAACATGCCAAAGCTGCAGGTTGATTACATTTTTACATTTTTAAATCATTTTGAACTCATAACTTGAATAGCCACACAGTCTCAGCTTTAACTGAACTTTGCATAACTTGTGACAAGCTCTATAACATGACTTTTTAAAATAGCTGTTTTAGGACATTTAAGGAAATATTTATTATTAAAAATGATTTATTCTTCAGTGTATTGTTTGTAGATGAATAGTATGATTACAATTTGAATTTTGTCAGTAATATGTACATTTTGTTAGCTCTTGGTTTATTTAATGTTACTACTATTACAACGAGGAATGTTTCAAATGTTATGAAACAATAAAAATCAGATGTCATTAAAAATTGAGAGATTTCTTTCTTTACCTCACTTAGGATTTTCTGGATAGTTAACTAATTTCACAACACTTTAAATAAATGATTATCTGGTATTTGGTACAGTATTTTAATTAATCAAAAGTGGTCCACACATGTGCAGAATAATATATTAAATTAAATTCCCCATTTCATGTTTGTACATATATTTTGTCATACATGTCTTAAACAAACTGTGGAATTTGGAATATGTACATATATGTTCACATATATAAACTGTAGTTGTATATATATATGTTCATATATGGCCATATATCAGATTTGTGTATGGGATATTAAAGTATGAAGAGTGTATATATGATCGGATGTGCGGTATTTTGGTTGGAAATCGATTTGGCATTTACTCTCTCTCTCTCTCTCTCTCTCTCTCTCTCTCTCTCTCTCTCTCTCTCTCTCTATATATATATATATATAAATCCACACTGCTCATATCACTTTCGTTGCGGTAGCTTGATATAACCAGACCACTGTGTTTGTGTATGAATTTCTTTAATGTTTGCTAGGAACCCCAACTTTGCTTTAATGTTGACATTTTTACAATATAGAATTTTTCATATATTATCCTCGTTCGTTCTATTGTCGCTGTTGTCTATTTCCTCATTTCAACTCGTCCAAAACGTCACGCTTGTCTAAACCAATAGCTCTTCCTGATTATCAACCAATGAAAGTTGAAGATGACGGGGCGACATGTTTCGTACCGCCCCATCGTCCAAACGGCACTCTGGGCTACTTGGCAAATCGCGAGTGTCGACTCCACCCCTTTTTGGAGGTTACTGCCCAATTTTGGAGTCCACGCCCCATTTTGGAGAGCTCCGTCCTGCTGCAGTTATACCTACTGGGGAAGATAGCGGTCAGACGCATCAGAGATCTGCGGGTGAGTGAATGACATCATAACATTAGTGGATGACGAAGTGAATGTGTAGCACGACCCAGCTTTAATATCGCTGTTAATCTCAGTTGATTTTAACTACGCATGTAAGATGTCTTATATAAATCTCAATTATTGATTGGTGTTGACGTGTGCTATTGTAACGCACACAAGCGCGCGCCTATAGTAAGGTGTTGCATAATAACGCAGTATTGTTTTGTTTTCCTCGTGCAGATCACCTTCATCATGGCTACTCTTGGAAGTATTTTATCTTTCGCACTTTTATTTGGTTTTGTGAACGCTGGCTTGGACATAAGGGCAGGTAAAAACGTATTTTTATGCATTTAAATCCTTCGGTGACCACAGTAAAGATCTTTGCTTTACATATTAATGATAATAATCTAACCGCAATGTTTATAAAACCGTTGAATGAGACGCTTTACTGTGATTGGTCAGTCTTCACCAACGCTGAGTAAAGTAACACCGTTCCACGAGGGTGGGTATACACACAAAATGGGGAAAAATGTTTTTGTTTTGAACCCCATTTATTGCATTTACATAGGCCTACGTTTAGGCACTATGGTGATACAAAATACATTACAAAATAATTCTAATGAAAATTCTGCCAAAAAATAATAGTACTACTAAACTATGTATAAAAAACGACCAGCCCACTACATACAATCACAAATATCACCATCTTTGCACGCGTTTATATATGTATTACAACCCTATTCCATAAAATCACTAAAGTCATATATTAATGTGATAGTTCTCCTAAAAATGAAAATTCTGTCATCATTTACTCACCCTCAGGTTGTTCCAAATCTGTATAAATTTCTTTGTTCTGCTAAACACAAAGGAAGATATTTGGAAGAAAGTCAGTAACAGATTTCATTCCCCATTTACTGCCATAGTAGGGAGAGTATATAATATGTGAGTCAATGGCAGAACAAATACATTTATGCAGGTTTGGAACAACCTGAGGGTGAGTAAATGATGACAGAATTGTCCTTTTTGGGAGAACTATCCCTTTAAGGAGGAAAGAGTGAGAGATGACACACTAACTACTTTGAAAAAGTGTCATTTATTAATACTAACTCTTCTGATGAAGCCGTCTCAGCTATATGTACCCTGGTTCAGTCGATACCAAGAGGATTTTTGTTAACATGATGCAACCAGATCCAATATTATTTTCCAATCAAATGGCACACAAAGCTGCACTGGCATAACAATAACATATAGGAGATGGATTAAAAAACTTAAAGAAAGAAAGAAGAATACAGTCTTCTGAATGTCTCAATTTCATGTCTGTATTGTCTATAAACACCTGACATAAAAGCTGCCACAGACACACTTTTCACCCTAAAGCCTCTAATAAATAACGAAGAAAACAAAAACACTACCAGCTGACTCACTGTTAATGATGGTGAATGATGGTTAACAAAATAAAGTTCTCAATTTAAGTAAGGCATCATATCAGAGACACACGGTTTCTGCCTCGCAGTTACTTTAAAGGTTCATGACACACTGAACAACATTTTTTAAAGATGTTAATAATGTTGCTTGTGTTGCACACCATAGAAGAAAATGTTAGCGGACCTGTTAATGGACCTTTATCACAGTGGATTAGAACACCGGAAGTGCTCGTCGAAGCAGTGTCAAATAGTGCTGAATTTTGTCATATATATATATATATATATCAATCAATATTGCGATTTTAATATACGTTTATTTTTAAGCACCTTATCTTCTGTCTTGTTTAATAAAGAAAATCAATAAATCATTGTAACCAACTCAATATTAGACAGATTAAACATAAACAGTAGGCCAGGTGTATGATGAAATTAGGTGATGAATGAACATATTTTTATAGAACTACTTCAATCACACTAGTATATTAAATGATTTGTTTAACTTCCAGCCTTGTAAACATGTAATAATTATTGTTGCTCCCTCCCAATTAAACACAAGTATGAGCTCTTCATTTTACTGACTGATGGTTTATTTTTACGGTTCATGGATAGCAAGCATGTAGATGGCAGACATGAAGTCAGGCGAAACGCCTCAGATGTAAGAAATCACGTGACTAATGATTTCACACACACACACACACACACACACACACACACACACACACACACACACACACAGACAGACACACACACTTGAGTGATTCGTACTTTGATTCAAAGGTTTTTAAAATTCGCCACACAGGCCATGCCCTCGTGGGTTGTTACTGCTACAGATTTACTATAATCCTATGAAAGTGCATGTAGCCTATGTATGTGTGCATTTATTTACTTCATGAGTTTGACTTGTTTACAAACTGGAAAAATGTCCATATCCACAATACAAAATGTTATGTTTATTGTTTTGAGTTACTAGATGCAATGAAACAGATTATTGTCATGTACTTAATATACTGATTTATTAACTTCCTAATCTACCCATTTATTTATTCATTATTGATTCTAAAATGACTGCGTTGGTCCATTGTGAAACATTTTGCGACACAGCGCTTTCCCTCACTTTCACCAGCAGAGTTCATAGTCGAGCTCTGATTCCAGAACCTTCTTCCAGTACAATTTTGTTGAAAGCGTCGGTGGTTCACTTAATTTGCTTAAGTCAAAAATAAATGTAATGTAAATGAAAACATACCTCATTAACTGCACAAAGGGAGAAAACAAAGAGACAAACTCTCTCGTGGCGTTCACACTCCATTCACATGTGCACCACCACCATTGAATAACCCTAAACCTAACCCCATTGAATATGCCTTATAGCAACTGTGTGTTCGCATTTTTATTTCCGGACGTTAACCGCTTCTTGATAATTGGTTCCGCCTAGCGGTAACCATAGTAATTTCCTAACAATTATCATGACATAAAGCACTGAGAAATAAGCTTGTTGTAACATGAAAGTCTGAAAGTCATAAATCACTCAAACTGAAGTGCAGATTACAGAAATATAAAACGAAACTGTGGCTTTACCACACTTTTTCACTGAGTCACTGTAATAAACATATGATAAACATGTTGATTGCACTTAAAGGCGGAGGAGATCATTTGAAAAGTGCAATCATTCTATCCATCCCTCTTGCGAATCATCATTCAAAGCCACGCCTCCTCCGAAAACACATAAGCGCGCACAGACCAGAAGCTGTTGGATCAATCCCAGAGAAGTCACGTCACATTCACCAGTGAGAAATCATAACAAGTACCAAGTGCCACTTGTGGTTGGTTTAGGAGGAAGATTTCCAAGTGCATGCTCTCTGTCCGCCATTATCCCGCTGCCTGCACATCTCACATGAGCGCGCTGATGACGTATGATGATGTCTGCGTGAACAGGGTGTGCAGTGGGATGCAAAATACCTTGACTGAAAATGTGCACATGACGTATCATTGCCCTCGCACCGAAACGAACCTCGCAAACGTTCTTTGTTCCTAGGCCTTTCACAGACGATATATAATTATAAAAATACCAATGTTTCATTTTACTTATTGATTGCTATCAGGATGTTAAGAGACTTCCAACCAGCATGACAAAAAACATTTCTGGACAGGATTCGTCAGGCTGAAATGACAAGTGGAGTTGCGTGTCATCCGCATAGCAGTGGTAGGAAAAGCCATGTTTCCGAATGACAGAACCTAGGGATGTCATGTATATAGAAAAGAGCAGTGGTCTAAGCACTGAGCCCTGAGGTACCCCAGTGTTGAGAAGTTGGGACTCAGAGACGTCACCTCTCCAGGATACTCGAAATGATCTACCTGAGAGGTAAGACTTGAACCACAGTAGCGTCGTTCCAGAGACACCCATAGCCTTGAGGGTCGACAGGAGGATGTGGTTATTAACAGTGTCAAAAGCAGCAGATACAGTAGATCCAGTAGGATCAGTACTGATGATTTAGAGCAGGGTTACTTAAATCTTACCCTGGATGTCCGGAGCACTGCAGAGTTTAGCTCCCATCAAACTTGCCTACATGTGATTTTTTTTAGTGATCATGAAGACCTTGATTAACTTGCTCAGGTGTGTTTGATTAGGGTTGGAGCTAAACTCTGCAGTGCTCTGGACCTCCAGGGTAAGATTTGAATTTGACTGATTTAGAGGTTGCCCTTTCCTGCCCTAGGGCTTCAATGACTAAGAACAGTGCAGTCTCTGTGAAGTTACCACTCTTGAAGCCAGACTGGTTGATGTCCATGAGGTTGTTTTGTGTGAAGAAGGAGGAAAGCTGGTCAAAAACAACACACTCTAGAGTCTTGGCAATGAAGGGTAGGAGAGATACCGATAATAATATTATTGATAATAATAATATTCTGTCACACACACACAAGTGAGTAAATCTTATTATTAATGATAATAGTAATACATTTACAGGGCTTTATATTAATGTTCATGCTTAAACTTGCATACTTGGTAATAGCATACCAAAACAAATCCCTTAATTTAGGCAATAAATATCTTTCTTAAACAATTACACATGTAATTGTTTTTTGGTGGTTTTCAAATAAAATTTGAAATGTTTTCAGTGTGTGTATCAGTACGTTTTGAACATATTCATCTAATTTGAACAAAACCATGATAATAATGATAACCGTGGTAACGTTGGTCACTATAACCGTGATGTGAAATCTTCATATCGTTACATCTCTAGGCCAGATGTGACGATTCTGATTCGACTGTCAGTCGGCTATAGGCAAGACGTGACGATTCTGATTCGACTGTCAGTCGACTATAGGCAAGATGTGACGATTCTGATTCAATTGTCACTATCAGTCGACTATAGGCAAGACGTGACGATTCTGATTCGACTGTCAGTCGACTATAGGCAAGATGTGACGATTCTGATTCAACTGTCACTATCAGTCGACTATAGGCAAGACGTGACGATTCTGATTCAACTGTCACTGTCAGTCGACTATAGGCAAGACGTGACGATTCTGATTCGACTGTCAGTCGACTATAGGCAAGATGTGACGATTCTGATTCAACTGTCACTATCAGTCGACTATAGGCAAGACGTGATGATTCTGATTCGACTGCCAGTCGACTATAGGCAAGATGTGACGATTCTGATTCGACTGTCAGTTGACTATAGGCAAGACGTGACGATTCTGATTCAACTGTCACTATCAGTCGACTATAGGCAAGACGTGACGATTCTGATTCGACTGTCAGTCGACTATAGGCAAGACGTGACGATTCTGATTCGACTGTCAGTCGACTATAGGCAAGATGTGACGATTCTGATTCAACTGTCAGTCGACTATAGGCAAGACGTGACGATTCTGATTCGACTGTCAGTCGACTATAGGCAAGATGTGATGATTCTGATTCAACTGTCACTATCAGTCGACTATAGGCAAGACGTGATGATTCTGATTCGACTGCCAGTCGACTATAGGCAAGACGTGACGATTCTGATTCGACTGTCAGTCGACTATAGGCAAAATGTGACGATTCTGATTCGACTGTCAGTCGACTATAGGCAAGACGTGACGATTCTGATTCGACTGTCAGTCGACTATAGGCAAGACGTGATGATTCTGATTCGACTGTCAGTCGACTATAGGCAAGACGTGACGATTCTGATTCGACTGTCAGTTGACTATAGGCAAGATGTGACGATTCTGATTCAACTGTCACTATCAGTCGACTATAGGCAAGATGTGACGATTCTGATTCGACTGTCAGTTGACTATAGGCAAGACGTGACGATTCTGATTCGACTGTCAGTCGACTATAGGCAAGACGTGATGATTCTGATTCGACTGTCAGTCGACTATAGGCAAGACGTGATGATTCTGATTCGACTGTCAGTCGACTATAGGCAAGATGTGACCATTCTGATTCGACTGTCAGTCGACTATAGGCAAGACGTGACGATTCTGATTCGACTGTCAGTCGACTATAGGCAAGACGTGACGATTCTGATTCGACTGTCAGTTGACTATAGGCAAGATGTGACGATTCTGATTCAACTGTCACTATCAGTCGACTATAGGCAAGATGTGACGATTCTGATTCGACTGTCAGTTGACTATAGGCAAGACGTGACGATTCTGATTCGACTGTCAGTCGACTATAGGCAAGACGTGACAATTCTGATTCGACTGTCAGTTGACTAGGCAAGATGTGACGATTCTGATTCAACTGTCACTATCAGTCGACTATAGGCAAGATGTGACGATTCTGATTCGACTGTCAGTCGACTATAGGCAAGACGTGATGATTCTGATTCGACTGTCAGTCGACTATAGGCAAGACGTGATGATTCTGATTCGACTGTCAGTCGACTATAGGCAAGACGTGATGATTCTGATTCGACTGTCAGTCGACTATAGGCAAGATGTGACGATTCTGATTCGACTGTCAGTTGACTATAGGCAAGACGTGACGATTCTGATTCGACTGTCACTGTCAGTTGACTATAGGCAAGACGTGACGATTCTGATTCGACTGTCAGTCGACTATAGGCAAGATGTGATGATTCTGATTCGACTGTCAGTCGACTATAGGCAAGACGTGACGATTCTGATTCGACTGTCAGTCGACTATAGGCAAGACGTGACGATTCTGATTCGACTGTCAGTCGACTATAGGCAAGACATGACGATTCTGATTCGACTGTCACTATCAGTCGACTATAGGCAAGACGTGACGATTCTGATTCGACTGTCAGTCGACTATAGGCAAGATGTGATGATTCTGATTCGACTGTCAGTCGACTATAGGCAAGACGTGACGATTCTGATTCGACTGTCAGTCGACTATAGGCAAGACGTGACGATTCTGATTCGACTGTCAGTCGACTATAGGCAAGATGTGACGATTCTGATTCAACTGTCACTATCAGTCGACTATAGGCAAGACGTGACGATTCTGATTCGACTGTCAGTCGACTATAGGCAAGACGTGACGATTCTGATTCGACTGTCAGTCGACTATAGGCAAGACGTGACGATTCTGATTCGACTGTCAGTCGACTATAGGCAAGATGTGACGATTCTGATTCGACTGTCAGTCGACTATAGGCAAGACGTGACGATTCTGATTCAACTGTCAGTCGACTATAGGCAAGACGTGACGATTCTGATTCGACTGTCAGTCGACTATAGGCAAGATGTGATGATTCTGATTCAACTGTCACTATCAGTCGACTATAGGCAAGACGTGATGATTCTGATTCGACTGTCAGTCGACTATAGGCAAGATGTGACGATTCTGATTCGACTGTCAGTCGACTATAGGCAAGACGTGACGATTCTGATTCGACTGTCAGTCGACTATAGGCAAGACGTGACGATCTTGAAAATCTTGCCATGAATTACTCACCCTGAAGTCATTTAACAACCTCCGTCTATCCGCAAATTAGGATAGTTTAGATGAGGTACCTGTCCCCCCATTGACTGCAATACAACCAACCAACAAAAATAAAACCGTATTTCACAATTTCCTGTTTACAGTGGGGGGACCGATGAGTTCTTAAAGGCTATAATGCATTATAAAGAGTTATTAAAGGGTATAATGCATTATATTTGTTCATAATGTGCGTTGTGATACATTATATGTTGTTTTAAAGAATTATAACCAAATTTTAAATGTATAGTGTAACAATTAATTGGTAAGTGTTAGAATGTATTAACTGTTCATGACACATTACAATGCATTATTACAAGGCCTAATTAATACATTAAAACTACATTCATAATGCATTATACATATATGCTTTAAGTAAAGTGTTACCGACAATCTTCTATTAACTCTTTCCCCGCAATTGATGAGTTATCTGTTCCCTGCCAATGACGAGTTTTTACGGCAATCGCTGTTTGTACCTTTGTACAGCAGGTGGCGCTGTTACACATATTCTGTAAAGAGAACAGAATCAGAAGAGAACAGAAGTATATATTTGATCGGTTTTTAATCATCGTTCTGAGTTTAATCTGGATGGGGTCTTTATCTCTAAAAAGCTAATTATCTCAGCTGTTTGATCATTTTTTTAAGAAACCTACCCACATTTAAGAGGTTATAAAAAAGAACAAATGAAGATAGAAGTATACGGTTTCTTTTGTTTAAAAGCAGAGACTCTGTTCTTTAATTTGATATATTGTTTGTCTATATATTCATTACGAAATATTTACTGTGAGACATCAAATTTTTGTGAAAATGTTTAAAATGTTAAACACCTCTGGTGTTTGCTGGCAACTTAAAAAAAACAAAGGCTGGCGGGGAAAGAGTTAATAGCATTTTGCCTATACATCTGTTGATAACAAAGTAAAGGTGCCTTGTTATTCAGTTATTACTCACTGCACCTATTATTACGTTATTGTACTTTTCTGTTGTATTCAGAAGGTCAGTTTAATGTTATATACAGGAATTTTATGTTCAACTGTTATTTCTACCTTTCTCAAGTCACAGAGCACTTTATTTTGTTAAGGTGAAAAGATCCTGTAAATTAATGAAAATAAAAGTTTTCAATAAAGAAAAGTAGATTTTTGTTTGTATGTGCTTTCAATTATAGTTCTTAAAACAAAATCGGAATCGGCAAGTCACGCTTCCTAAAGAAACGCAAATTGGAATCGGCAAAGAAAAATGCAATCAGTGCATCTCAACTTCAGACGTGTTCTGGAACTGATATACCTTGAGTAAGCAAGGTTTGGGTAGATTAAAGTGAATAGGAGATTGTCTGAAATTATCTCCAGATGTCTGAACATCACACATGATGGAAATGATGTTCAGGAATCTGGCGAAGCATTGATGGAGCTGATGAAGTTTTTGTGTTGTGTGTGCTTCAGTGTTCTTGGAGAAGCGTGATGCGAGCAGCGTGATTTCTCAGCGTCACAGGAGAGCAAACACAGGTGATGAAGAGACAGCATTACCTGCTAACCTGGAGAGAGAGTGTTTAGAGGAGGTGTGCGATTATGAAGAAGCCCGAGAAGTCTTTCAGGATAACTATCGCACTGTAAGTTGTCAATCCACAAGCACGCGTGCACACTCGCACTGTTGGGGTTTCTATTGTGATTCTGTCTCTGTTTCTGTTTCAAGGATATCTTCTGGTCTGTCTACATCGGTAAGTGAATACAGCCGCTACAGTTCTGTCTGGACGTGAAACTCATACAAATCTAACGGACAGGAAGTGAGTGAGTGAAATGGTCACATGACATCAAATGGCATGTTTTTACACGGATGTAGACGGTGACCAGTGTGCTGACCAGCCATGCAAAAATGGAGCCTTGTGTGCAGATAGTGTGGGGGGTTATGACTGCATCTGTAAATCAGGCTTCACGGGGACACACTGCGAGACAGGTAATGCAATACACAACACAGTTACACACTTGTTAGCGTAAGTACACGTGACGCGACATGTCGTGTCGTGTATGTGTCAAACTTTCAAATAAGATTTTGCAGATTGCTAGTGTATTCATGGCATGTGACGTGTGTTGGTTTTATTGTTACAGATCAAACCGTGTGTCCTGTCGATGATAAGAGTAAAGGCTGTAGTCAGTTCTGTAAGCCGGGTTATCAGTCGTACGAGTGTCTGTGTGCTCACGGCTGGAAACTGCAACAGAAAGAGAAGTGTGTGCCAATGGGTCAGTATCACACCTGACATCCTTTTGTGTGTGTGTTTGTGACATGACTGGTTTATCTTTGTTGGTCTGCTGTCAGCTCCATGTCTTATTCACGTTGGATAAAAACAAGCCACGGCCTTGATTTTTACATCTAAAACATGTCACAACACTGAAGTAAAGACGATGGGGTTTTCAGGTCACAGTTCCACAAACCCTGACACGTTTTCCGCTGTCTTCAGGGATGTTCCCTTGTGGTAAAGTGAGCAGTGCAAGCCAGTGGGAGAGACGTCAGTCAGCAAACATACAGTCTGAATATGAAGGACTCACCTGTGGCTCAGCCGAATGTCCCTGGCAGGTAAATAACAAACCCCGAATGCTTTTTTTCAACCCCTTTCATCTTCACTGCATCATTTTCTTTGTCACAGGCGATGCTGCGTCATGACTCTAAAGGCTTCTGCAGTGGTGTGATTCTTAAAGACAACATGATTCTCACCACAGCGCAGTGTGCCAGGAAACACGATGACTTTCAGGTGGCAGTGGGTGAGTGAGCAGTGGTCCTTGAGGACCCCCTTCCTCTGATCTAAAACATTCTGAGAGAGGGGTCTTCGGGGATGAGAGTTGAGAACCCGTCGCTCTAATTAAAGCAACAAACTCACGAGTGAATTCCACAGGTAAAACCATGATGTCGTATGAAACAGGTGAGCAGGCGCTCGGGGTTAAACGGGTGCACGTTCATCCGCTCTACACGGACAGCGGCTCTCAGAATGATCTGGCCGTACTGGAGCTGAAGGGAAAGATCATCTTTAAGAATAGCGTCGTGCCAGCGTGTCTGCCTGAGAGAGACTTCGCCGACAGCGTCCTCATGTCAGGAAAGTATATGGGTGCCGTGACGGGATGGAAAGAAGATGAAGGTGGAGCAGAGTTTCGGGGGAATCTCTTCTTAAACCATCTGTCCTACGAGAAGCTGTCGACATGCTCGCAACGTCACTCGGCTCAGGTCGGTAGACGATAAATCTCTCTTTCCCACACAAATACGTGGCCATGATCTTGAAATGTGTGTGTAGTGGCATGAATTATTTTAGGAATATGATTTAGTTACCACTTGATCTCATCTTTCATACACTAGTGTGTTTTAGTGTACTACAAGTGCTAACTAAATACATTTTTGAACACAGATACAGTAGTATGTTAAAAGCACATTATTGTTCATATTCATGGTGGCTCAAAACAGCACACTTATCTTAGAGTATCTTAAGAAGTACTTAAGAACCAGTAAGAACTGTTGTTGAAGAATAAACGGCTGTTTAAATAATATCCTCACTTGAAATGAATAGCATCTTGGACCTGGAAACGTTATTCCTTACGCCACGACTTAATAAGCGGCTTTTCAAAAAACTATTTTTACAATTGGAAACACTGGAACTACCATCACATCACTTCAGCCCAATCCCATTTCTACCCCTACACAGGGGTAGGGCTGTCCCGATTCTCTTTTGGTTGGAGGGATAGGGGTAAGGCCCTTCAATGAAAGGGTAAGTTTGCGTCGCTAGTGTACGCATTACTGATTGCACGATAGAACCGTAACATAAAAAGTTAGTTTCATGATCACGCTCCGTATGTCTCTCCTTCTGTCCCGGGAATGGCGAACAGCGGGGTGTGTGGTGCGCAACTGATATGACAACAGATGGCGGCATCTTGGAAGAATGTGATAAACATCCCTGCATCTCATATTGACATATACAGCTAGCAGTGATGTATAATGATGTATGAAGGTGTAGTAGTGGTGTCCCATTTCTTAGGGGAATGTTTTAAGCCCTTCCCCTTGTCACTCTGTTTTAAGGGGAAGGGGTATAAAATAGAATTGGAATTGGGCCTTCATTTCACACTAGTGACTGTATTAATAAGCAGCTGATTTTGTTTTGTTTCCAGGTGACCAATAAGATGTCATGTAGTCTTCCTCAAGCTAAAGCAGACTGTATTTTTGGATCGGGCAGTCCTGTACTCACTCTGTATCGGGATGTTTTCTTCATCACTGCTATAGTGAGCCGGCCGGCAGGATTAAACTGTAATAATGGTTATATCTTACAGAAAGTGTCTCGCTCTTTACCATGGTTAAACTCTTTCATGAGCCTGTGACACTCTAGTGTCTTTAAACATGTCCTGCTATATCGAAACAATACGCTACTTGGCATCTTTTTCTATCACATAAGAAACTAAATGAGAACACAAGATGATCACAGAAACGCTGTCAGAACGTCGAGGGTTTCTAAATGAAACGAGATACACATTCAGTAACCACCCATTGTAATGTTTTACTGTCCATGTTAGCAGCTTACTAATATTTATTTACACATGTATATAACACATTTACTCTCATGTTTACACTTTAAAAAAATTCTGTTTAGTCATTAATGTCCATCTGTAAAGCTTTTCCCCCTCTCCCCCAATATTTAAAGGTCTCCCTCCCACTCGCAAAAACTCTTATTAGTCATCTGGAGCCCCCCTGGAAGTCAGATGGGCCCCCTTTTTGAGAACCACTGACAAACTGTATGTTATGTTATAGTAATTATTTTATGTATTTCTTTAGTGTTATTTTAATGTTTTAATTCAATGTTTAACTTGCTGGTGTCAATAAAATGAGTCCTAAAAATTGAGTAATGAGTATGTATAGTTTGTCTTATCAGGGGTCTAAATTTAGCCTATTGTCTTCAGATTTTGTGTCAAACCTATTCCGAGTTATATTATATAATATCGGTTCTCAAATATCACAGTGAGCAACATCCAACATCAGAGACACTGGGCCTTCTGGGCAAAACATGTGAAGCAGAAACAATTCTCAAAAAAAGTGGAGAAGTGTCCATACTAGCAAACGATTCACCAGCGGTGGACCATGGCTCAGAGACAAACAATAGATGGTGCCGAACAGACAAAGTCTCCCAGTCCTTTACTTTACAATAATGCTCATCCTCTCACACATGAAACCCTCTGCATACAGAAATAAACAATAAGCATGTGTTGAAACAAACAAACAAACAAACATGTGGTTAGGAAAAAGTCCATCAAGTGTTAAAGCTTAACAAATGCTCATTTACAAACACCACATACACTTTATTGCCAAAAGTATTGGGTCACTCTATCTAAAACAGGTTTGATGACTTTAGTAATTTTTTCCATGAGGACAAATCTTAATGCTGCAGCATATCATGATATTCTATGGAACTGTGTGCTTGTAATTTAATAGCAACAGATTGGGAATAAAAGCCCTTTTCTATCCCATCATGACAATGTCCCTGTGTATGAGACAAGATTCAGAAAGAAATCATTGATTCAGTCAGTGTGGAGGAACTTGACTGGTCTGCATAAAACCAAGTCCTGAACCCAGCTGAACACATTTGGTGTGACTTTAAATGCAGACTTTGAGTCAAAAACTCATCACTCCACATCAATGGCTTGTACACAGGGGTACAGTCAATTTGGAAACAGATAAAAGGTGCTTCCAAAACTGTTGCAACAGAGATGGAAAGAAAATTCCTTACAATGCCATTTGTAGAAATTCAATTTAAAACCGTTTCAAAAGCTTCTTTTCCTGTCCCAAAATGACGACTCCTGTGCACAAGTCATTGGTGTTTGGTGATGAGTTTTTGACTCAAAGTCTGCATTTAAAATGACACCAAAATGTGTTCAGCTGAGTTCAGGACTTGGTTTTATGCAGACCAGTCAAGTTCCTCCACACTGACTGAATCAATGATTTCTTTCTGAATCTTGTCTCATACACAGGGACATTGTCATGATGGGATAGAAAAGGGCTTTTATTCCCAATCTGTTGCTATTAAATTACAAGCACACAGTTCCATAGAATATCATGATATCCTGCAGCATTAAGATTTGTACTAAAGTCATCAAACCTGTTTATTGCATAGGGTGACCCAATACTTTTGCCAATATAGTGTATGTGTCAAATTAAGGCATCCTTAAACAGAACATCATCCAAAGGTAAAGCAGTAATCTCATGTGCTTTAGCACCTTATTTCCTGCCTAATGCTTCTCCTCTGCCACCTTTAGGCTAACAGACAGCTCAAACTACAGAGCGCCCCCTAATGACAGCAGAAAAGATTACAGGTGAAAATGTGACAGTAAACTCTTACAATGAGAACACGTGACAAATATGTACAGCAAGTTTAGATTGAAAGCCATGAAGTAGAACATTGCTTCAAGAAAGGGGGAAAAATTACCCACAGGTCATTGCACCTCAGATGTTTGCATAGAGGAAACAAGGAGAAAAGTCAGCTGTGAGAGGATGTGTCCCAAGGTTGCAGACTAAAAAATGAAGACTCTGTCTTTAAAGGACCTTTTAAGGCCCCAGAAGTCCACGAAGTGATCTGAAATGAGACGGTCTAGTCTTGCGGAGGATTTCCTAATTGCGTCACCTGCTGCTCCTGTTGTCTGGTGACAGCAGCGGGACACAGCAGAGATGAAAATTGAAAATTGTTGTTTTATTTGAGAAAATATGACATGTTTATGTAGATTAAAAGAGCCCAGCAGTATAGTTACCAGTCCACTAAGGGACATAGAATGTGTGCAGTGTGCCGTTGTCAAAGAAGAACAATGTAGAATTAACATGCTGAAGCAGAAGCGACAGAGACAACAATGGAGGGCGAATTTGATGAGCGTTTGTGCTAAGAGAGGAGGTACCTGTTTGCTTGGATTGTTTTGCAATGGCGAATAATTTCCTCTATCATTAATTTGCAGTGGGTCTATGAATGAAGCGACTCAGTGCTGCCCTCTGACGCTCTGGTAGAGTACACATACCCATTTGTACTGCGCATGTGTCGAACTTCGCGTGTATTCATGATTGAGTATGCTCAAGAAGCTGTGCGGACGTGTTTGTGTGCGAGACGGATGCGGAAAGTGAAGTATGCCCTAGCCTTAAAGCTTGAGCCAATACGGGATGTTGAAAACACAATCATTGGTTTGAGCTAATGAACTGATATGCCTTTTCACTGAACTAGTCAGTTATCTGACATACGAATCAGACATCACGGTCATGAATGAGATAAGGGGCTGCTGACCGAATGAATTCGAAAAAGCTCTGCAAATGTATAGAATGATTCAATGTAAGTCGCTTTGGATAAGCGTCTGCCAAATGTAAAGAATGTCAATCGCTCAATACAGCACGTGAGTCACTTTCGTTCGCAACAACAACAGAATATGATATATTGTAGCATAATATACATTATACAAAACATTATTAAAATGACTTATAATACATATAAGACACTAACCTACTGGCGTATGTATGTCATATAGCCTATTACTAAATTCAAACACTGAACCAATCAGTAAACGAGTCTGAACGAACTGAAAAAGAACGAATCACTCAAATGAATCAAAATTCCCATCACTAGTCTGTAACTGTGGGGACATTTCCACTCCAAAGCTGGCATGAATTCCATACCTTCAGCCATCAGTCTGAAGCAGGGACGGTTCTAGGATTTGACTCTTGGCTTTGGGCTTAGACCTTGGTGAGTATTTGAAGCCTCTATCATGTAGTTCCTTGAACTTGATATTTATCTTAATAATAATTATAGAATTTTCACTGCTGTTTTTGTATTTAACTTGCGTTAAATTATTTAAATGATAATTTTTTATTTAATGTTAATATTTTTTCTTGAAAACTACAAATTTGTGAGTGCAGGGAAACATAGCAGTGTTTCAATTGTGAAAACACTACAAACTGTATTCTCTATACCTGTCTCCTGTGCCCTTTAGTTGGTGCTTCAGGTATTGTTAAGGTTTTATTTGTTTACTATTTAAAGAATTCATAAACATTTTTTTCGAGTTCTTTTGCACACGTTCAGACAATTCTGTACAAATTCAGAAATGGGCGAGAATACACTGTTAAACAGTTAACTACGTACACAACTCATAGGTAGAGGGCGAGGGCTTGCACGCACACCGAGTGTGTAGGATATGAAACTGCTAACCTTTCATTAAATCCTGATAAACTCGATCAGCCATGTTCTCTGTCAGTAGCCTATATGTGACTGTTGAAGTTTACGAGGAAAGGTAAGTGCACGGAGGAATGCATATTAAAATCACTGTCACCGTTTAATTCATTTACTCTCATGTGAGTGCCAAGGCGCTGCACACAACATGAGAGAGATAGAGATGTTCCAGTGGCGGCCAGTGTTGATATTGTGGCGATGTATAGGAAACAATGTGTTTTGATAGTTTGAGAGCTGATAGGTTTAGGGGGGCTGCTAAGATGACAGACAGGGGAGCTGAAGCCCACCTAAAAGAGCCTCGAATCGCCCCTGGTGACTAGCAGGCGGGTATTAACAAGTACCGCGAGAGCGATTCAAAGCCTTCCTTCAATTTCTCCTGAATGTGGCAAAAACGAGGAATCTCAGCCTCACGCCGGGGTCACGTGTAGGCCTACGATATGTATCTGTGGTAAAGATCAAAGGGTTTGATACGCACACAGACATTAACATGTAGACTATATGGCAAATGACTTGAATTTAAACGCAACATAAATGATCCACACAAGGATGTATATTACACGTGTATATACGTGATGCAGCGAACACCGCAGAAAACGTGTCTGAACTGAGTGAGTGAGTGACAGACAGTTGGCGGTGGGTCGGGCTTGTGGCTGAGTGACAGTGGGGGCGGGGTTTGTAAGATGATAGATTGAACCGAACAGCTGAGAATGAGCGCGAGCTGTTGAAGGGGGATATAACGCAGCGTATGGATTGACAGAAAACAAAAAAAATACACGCGCTCAAAACATTAAAACAACGAGCACACAACAGAAGAGATCATCACAAGAGATGAAGATGACGGTGTGATGAAGACCGAAGACGATGAAACGCGCGCACGAGACCGATTTTCTTTATAACTCTCCTCATTGTCTACGATGATCTCATTTCTTGCTCAAGTGAAGAGAAAATGCAGCAAAGGCTCAACTGAACTGAAGATTTGGGAGAATAGCAAATAATCGCTTACAAGCAGTGCGACACCACAATCCTGCAGTGGCTGCACGAGACGAAATGTGACATTTCAGACACGCGCATGAAAAGAACGCGCACAGCAGACGCTTGAATCTCTCACGGTACGTGCACGCACCACAGAACGTTAAATAAACACGCAAAAATCGCACATGATCCGACACTCGTCACGCATCACGAACACGACACGCTCTCAACATAGAAACACTCGTTCGTGAAAAGATCTCTGCGTTGCTTTGCTTTATTCTTCATTGTGTCTGAACATGCGTGTAGCGTTTAGATAGCCTATGTGAACAAACCATATATGATAACATATCAGAAACAAACGGTGCGATTTATGACTAAACGCTACACATTTTGATGTGCTTTGATATGAATGACATATAGATGCATGAACTACAACGAAATGCTTATTTTCAGCGACAGAAGATCGGATCCTCTGACACACACATACAGTCATTTGTGTTGAGATGGTGTTCTTCATACTGCTCAATAATTGCGTGAGACATTTATCTGACTTTCTTAAATTAAAGACTATATTCCATGTCGTAATGCAGTCAGTCGTGTAAATATGTTCTTTGTCTGGAGATATGTTTTATATGTGTTTGTAAATAATTCCTGCCACTGACATATGGAATAAGACACAACAGCAGTTATTAGGGCTTTTGATATTAGCACATTATACACATGCAGCGTTTGCTTTTGTCACTAAGAGGTGTTCAAATGTAGCAGCCGTGCAGCCTACATCCATCTCTGAAGGCTTCGACAGGCTGTCGTTTAAGGTTTCAACTGTGGAGACAACAACTACTACTGTCTGTCAAACAGAGCAGCACACTTTGCGTAATCTTCAATAGACACGACATCAAATATAAAGAGCCCAAAATCATTTTCATGAAATATTAATGAACATCTCAACGTGATCTCACAGGATTGCACGCATAAGACAGCACAGATTCACACAGCAGAGAGTTAATTCCTTGTTTCTGTCTCACACAGCAGAACTGGTAAGAGCTGGATTCCTATTATGTAAGCGAAAGAGAGTGAAGCAGCACAAAAGAGTGAGAACACACTGATGGGGGGGGGGGGGGGGGGGGGGGGGGGGTGTTGTGAGGGGTCGTGTTGGAAGGTGGGGGGTTCGTCCTCACAGGATCACATGATCACATCCATTTTTTGCCACAACACTTTCAAACAAACATTCTCACCATATTTGTGTTGAGGAATGGAGTGTGACGTGTGTTGTTGTCGATGTGCATCCAAAGACCCCCCACCACCCCAACCTCATTCTGTCTGTTGGCTTTTTAGTGCTGTTGCCATGGTAATGAGGGCACAATGAAGCATGGCATCAGCTTTACCCTCTTTCACACGGTGTGAAAAACACCACAACAAAAGAACTTTACAGAAACTCTTGTAAAGTGCTCATGCAAATCAACATATGCACTCTTGTTTGCAGGTTTGAGAAAACTGTGTGCTAGTAAAAATAATAAAAAAAACATTCATAAAGGCTAGAAATCTGCCTGGCCAATTACAATATTACTTTTTCAGGGCTTGACATTAAGCATTGTTGTATGGTTGTCTTTTGGACAATTTACGGAGTAATCTGACCATTGCATGACTGCAATAAAGTTAGACCCGAGAGGCATTGTATGGGTGTTGTTATAGTATAGTGTTTAGTACTGACAAAAATTAGAAAATTGATTTTCCATTATATATTTTTTTATCATTAACATTAACTAAAACCTTCCATAGAAGCATGAAGCTTCCATGCATCTAAAACATCTGATTATATCACACACAAACAAAAAACAATAATATATGCTTGTGTTATGTCAAAATATTCACTTGCCCCGAACAAGTGGACAAGTGCTGTTTTTATACTATTGTTGTTGATCAACTTTTTCTTTGGGTTATTTAGACAAAATGTTTATATACAAAGTGCAAGAAAGGTGAATCCTGGTGATTTATGTGCATAATACATAAACAATTAATTCAATAAAAGTATGTAGTAAAACAGCTGAAAGATTTAAGAAAACCAGTGGCCTATATCACAAAGCCAGTTTGGGTTTTTACCCTGGCAAGTTCGTGTTTAGTTTGAGCATACTCTTGAGTTTTCGGGCTCAAGAAGATGGGTTGGTTTCGTTTCGTTGCCATGGTAGCTTACGCTATAAGGCTAACCTGCTCCACATCTCTGGGTTAGAGATCGCAAACTAATCTGGACCAATTAACTCTGAGAAAAGTGACATCTGACGCAGTGAAGCCACTCCCCTTGTTTCTCTGTTTCTCTTGTTTCTATAAGTTTAAAGTGATAAGATGGTAGAGGGAAATCTCTTTTGCTTTATACTTATATTTCATTGATTATAATTATGTATAGTTCATATAATTCATAAATGTATTACGAGTTGATAAATATTATTTAAACACTAATAAACAAAGCATTTAAATTAATATAACTATATACTGTACGTACAATTACAAGCTTCAGTATATAAAATATTTAATTTCAGTTGATGTAGTCAGTAGCTGTCGTCTTAAACTTTAAACTAAACTGTTTTAATTCATGAGATTTCTTTCATGATTTCTTCATCTTCAACAGATAAAGTGAATTGCACTGATACTCGTGAGAAGTCAATCAAACTGATGATGTTTCTGTGTTCCGTGTGATTGGCTGTTTCCTGCACGTGTCACACATTTCAGGTGCACGCGTCTCACGAACTCTGGATCAAACCTGAGAACGTTTATATCAAGCGTTGTGCTACAGCTGAACCTGATCTAAACCAGCTTGAGTTTATCTGGTTTTGTCAACTCGAAACGTACTCTGCAGCCCGGAGTTTGTTCATTTAGCCTGTTATAGTGTTATAGGCCACTGCAGTCAAATGCGTTACAAATAATAAGCACATACAGTTTTCACCGACTTTTTAATATAGAAAATGATGTGATATTTAAAGTTGAAATATTACACAGTCGATTGGTCTGAACAAGCCTTTGAATCACAGCCTTTGGTTAAAATGTTCCATTATCATATTGCGATATTATCACAATTACAATTCATTGTTTAACCCTTGTTTTTTTAAATGTATCACAAATAGAATATAATAATATACACGCAACACTATCTGTCTTCATTTCTCAACCAGTAATATGAAAAGAATAGCACAGTTTTACAGATATGTAGATGTAACATGAATGATTTCTTTTGCTGTACAGAGTCCACATTTAACACAGCAGCTGTCTTCACTCGATATATCAAGGTAAGATTGTAAACCTTGCGGTTTGACTTCACCTTTATTGACCCACACAATTTTTTTTTTTACAGCTGATTTAAAGCACACATGCACAGAAATCATATCAGTTTTCTCAAGAAGAGTTGTAGTTGATTTATAAGGGTTTATTTTAAGGGTTATATGGTCCTTACCCCTATACCCATCCAACCAAAAGGGAATCGAGACAGCCCTACCCCTTCACGTGAAAGGGGTAGAAATGGGATTGAAATTTTAACTGAATGTCCTGTGTTTTTTTACTTAAGTGCAATAAATGTTTTGATTAAAAACAAGAATCGTGTGAGAGAATCGCAATCTTGATTCCCATCAATAAGAATATGATTCACATTTTAGCAAGAACCTTGCCACCCTAGTCAGAATATTTTTTGGGACTGTGTGCATCTGTATGTTAGTGGATACCTTAACAGATTACAGAAGGGCCTCTACTTTTTGTTATGTATATTAATCATCTCAGTATTAACATTCATTACACAATTCTCATGTTCTGTGTTTTTCTCTTGTTTAGATGTCATTATTTCATGTGTTGTTCATATTCCTCATTGGGCTGGATATGAGTTTGTCTCAAGATGAGGAGCCGTCTGTTCCATGGGGCTGCGGGTTTGGTCTTACACGACCCTTCACTCTGTTATGTGACCTGGATGTTATGTGGGGCGTGGTGGTGGAGGCCGTAGCAGCATCTGGTGTGTTAGCTGCTGTTTTGCTGGCGTTGGTGTTGCTGTGTCGCCTGCGCTCGGTGACAGAGGCACAGAAGCGGAGCGGCATTGGAACGATTCTCCTGCTGTTGTTCGGCATCATTGGCCTGTTTGGACTTAGCTTTGGATACCTTATTGAGCCTGACGAGAGCCTTTGCGTAATGCGGCGTGCCCTGTGGGGTATTTTTTTTGCCCTTTGTTTCTCCTGCATGTTGGCACAGGGCGTAAGGCTGCGCAGGCTAGCACGCGAGTCTCGTGCCCCGGGCGGGTGCACTCTGGCGGGATTGGCGCTTGGCCTGACGGCAGTTCAGGGAATTATCGCTGCTGAGTGGCTCCTCCTAACAGTGCTGCGAGAGGGTCACCCGGCATGTCATTACCAACCTCTGGACTTTACGCTGGCCTGTTCCTACGTGCTGGCGCTCCTGCTGGCCGCTCTAATAAGTGCTGGGTTAGCGCTGTGCGGGAAGACACGAAAGTGGCGGTGTAACGCTGTGTGGCTTCTGGTGTCCTGCTTGATGTCCATTCTCCTGTGGGTGACTTGGGTCGGCTTCTACGTCTATGGAAACCAAGCACTCGGCAAGTCTCCGGACTGGGATGAGCCAGCGCTGGCCGTGGCGCTGGTGGCACAAGGATGGCTGTTGTTGCTGTGTCACGCTGCTCCTGAAGCCCACTCCTGTCTGCAAGCACCACCTCAACCTCTGGTTCCAGACTATTTCGACACGTCCCAGAATTCCTCACGCATGAGGGAGGCCAGTCTTGAAGAAGACATCCCACTTTCACATAGGCAGTTTGTGGACAACCAGGGATACGCTTTTGATGAAAACACTGCAGGTACACACAGGCACAATTCCAGTTAACACAGTTACGTTGTGATGTATCTGCACCAGACCATCGCAGTGTTTGGTTCTTATACTTGACCCTGCTTGTGAAAACCCAGCTAAAGTCATTTTCTTGTGATTTACATAAAATAATCTACACAATGTGAAGAACAATTTGTGTAAATATAATATATATGATATACATGATATTGCCAAAAGTATTGGGTCACTCTATCTAATAACAGGTTTGATGACTTTAGTAATTTTTTCCATGAGGACAAATCTTAATGCTGCAGCATATCATGATATTCTATGGAACTGTGTGCTTCTAATTTAATAGCAACACATTGGGAATAAAATCCCTTTTCTATCCCATCATGACAATGTCCCTGTGTATGAGACAAGATTCAGAAAGAAATCATTGATTCAGTCAGTGTGGAAGAACTTGACTGGTCTGCATAAAACCAAGTCCTGAACCCAGCTGAACACATTTGGTGTGACTTTAAATGCAGACTTTGAGCCAAAAACTCATCACTCCACATCAATGGCTTGTAATTTGCACCATACCTTGTTAACTACCTGGTGTCGTCCTCACATGCACACATATACACACATGCGTGTGATTCGACAATCAGTCGACTATAGTCAAGACGTGACAATTCTGATTGGACTATGTAAATCCTTAGTCAGGGACACCCCTATTAAATGTGTTTGTAGTAAACATTAGGTGTGTGCTCTTTTCTGGCTGTCAAAGACTGCAATCACTTCCAGTGGCAAGAATAAGTTTTCAAGTGTGTTGTGTCCAGTCTTAAAATGTTTAGGCTAGTCCTTAAGTCTGTCCCCAGCATAATTCAAGAAAGAGAATGAATACCAATGTTAATCTAAAACGAAATGAGCATTAACCTGTTACAAAATGTATGGAAAATAGACATTAAAAAATTCACATGGCAAACTTAAATGGTTGTAATTCATGCATGCTTTGGAATACAGTCCTGTAGTTGCTTTTGTAAAAAAAAAATCACTTTAGACATTATTTTAGATGAATTACTGTTCCTGCATAATTTACTATATATTGTAATAACCTGGACAGATATGTATTTTAGATGTTTAGACCTTATATGCAGTTTGTCATGATTAGAATTGTTTACTAGAATGTTAAATGTATGAGATGCTGTAACGTGTGTTGTGTGCTGTAGGGTTGAGAAGTGCCAGTCATCATAACGGCAACACTGGAGCCAGACCCAGCGCACCGTTCAGAAGTAATGTCTACCAGCCCACCGAGATGACCATGATACTCAATGGAGGAGCAGTGAGTAGATCTGCTTCATATGAACCACCCCTTGCCTCATTTAATATTCAGGAATATGCAAATTAGCCCCACCTCCACTCAATAGAACCCGCTTGGATGTATAGTTGTAGTCAAAAGTTTTCAAAACAAAACAAAAATTGAGGTTAATTTTTAATTTAGTCCTGCCCTGAGCAAGTTATTTCACAAAAGAAATGTTAACATAAAGTTCACACCAAAGAATAATAAGATAATTTCTCAAAAATAGCCCAGTGCAAAAGTTTACATTCCCCTGAATCTTAATACTGTATGATGTTACCTGAACAATCAATGGCAGTTTTTATGTTATGTTATAGATGTTTAAGGGTTTTTTGTTTGTCCGGAGTCATTGAACTGTCCACTGATCTACAGAAAAATCCAAATCTGATCCTCCAGAATCTTTGCTTTTTCAGCATTTCTGTATATTTGACTCGTGTCCAGCAGTAACTGTATGATGTTGAGATTCATGTTTTTACATTGAGGATAATAATCAAGAGACTCATACACAACTATTACAATAGAGAGAAACATTCAGTGATGCTCATGAAGTCAACACCATTCATTTAAAGTCAGGTGGATGTAAACCTCTGAAAATGATAACTGGTGTAAATAGTTTGTTTTGTTTACACATTTAATTTTTTCATTTATTAATGTCCTTCAGAAGCTATAAAAATACATATATGTTTCTCAGAAAATTAAATGTAAACAATTTACACCAGTTATCATTTTCTCTTATTTTTTCCAAACTTTTTAGCATTTTCCAGATTCTGCCAAGGGGGATGTAAACTTTTGACTACAACTGTACATAGATACTGCACTCGGCAGTTCCAGACACTGCTAAAACTGAGAGCTGACAGCAGGACAGTGATCATTTCAGCATCCTTACATATATCTAGGATTGGTTACACGGTTATGGCGTTATATAAGTATAAGTTATATAAGTTTTTAAACTGTCTTTGGTAAACTTCAGTTTTATGGTGAAAATATAAATGTTAACATGGTTTGTTGTAAAGCATATTAAAAACGCCACATAGACCTACAAACCACAGGGGGTCTTTGACTGAAATCCGATATTATGGTGTATTATGTCTTAGGTTCTTAAGTGATGTCATACAGATGACATCTTTGCATTGACCTCATCTATAAATAGAGGAAAACATGTCAACAATGCAGCTCTGCAGCCAGATGCTTTAAAAAGCTGAGCTCACATTTGTGCAAACAAGAGCAATATTTTAGCCTGTCTCACTGCACGTTGTGTACGCCTAGCACAGCACAAATTCATCTAAAACGCTTCAGGTTATAGTTTGTGTTGTGACCTGTGCTTTCCTTTCTGAAAGTCCAAGCAATTCTGAAGGTGGATAAAAGAGACAGTAAGTCAAAGCATTGCTCGTTGAATAAAAAACATGGGCCACACAATACTGTGTTAACTTGACTGGATCAGCTGACATTGTTTAAGGTTTGTGTGTCATCGAGCAGCAGGTGTGAAACCGTATGTGTGTAATGTGTCCAGCATACACTTATACAAATGTTATTTCACTTCACTTACCTTTCAGAAAAAAAACACATCTATTTCTCTCAGTTTTGGCCTTCTGTCCACACTAAGAGGAAAACTGTGCTTTTTGGAAACACACTCCAAAGTGGATACATTTAAAAATGCAGTGGTGAAAAATAGAGGCGTTTAAAAACGTTGACATGTTTTTCGTCATGTGACGCATGTTTTGGCTGCTCTCCATTGTGATATCATTAATGTCAGTTCGTGCATACTTTACATTAAATTTTAGGAGACGGAATAGGTTCACTTGGTTCACTTTTGCTTTTGCAGCTTTACCCACAGCAACATCTCTACTTCATTGTCTGTCCATTTAAAAAAACAAAACTCTGTGACTTCACAAGGCATTATCACTCTTTGCCACTAAAGGCGTTGTGCTCTTTGTGTGTGTGTGTGTGTGTGTGTGTGTGTGTGTGTGTGTGTGTGTGTGCCAGATGACCTCTCCCTCCTTTTAATTTTGAGGCACCAGCTAAGGAATTTCGCCTTAACAATATGAAATGATCTAAATCGATCAAAGAATAAGAAAAATATGTAAATTGGAGAAAGGAAAGTACTAAACAGTACTAAAAGGATTGTAAAGCTGAAAACAAGTTAAGTGCAAAGAATAGAAATATGTGGCTGATGAATGGCAGAATGTTTTCTGCTTCTAATAAGGTGAAGACCTTCTATCTTAAACAAATATTTCAAGAACTATTTGTAACACATTTGATAAACAGCTATGTAATATCAAAGACAACTAAAACACATAAACAGATAGAATACACTAATGCCAAGTCTCTGGAAAGAGGTTAGGTTAGTGATAGGGCTGAAACGATTAATCGATAGAATTATCGGTAGAATACTCGATCACTAAAATAATCGATAGCTACAGCCCTAGTTGTTAGTGATATTTATGTTTCTCTGTGGTCGTCTTCCACTGGTCAGTCTCCACCATCAGGTCTAGGGTACGGACTGCATCCCGCTCACTATGGTAACCTCGGAACATTGAGAATAGGCAAACCGAGAGCAGAATACCAGTCGATGCAACAAGTACATTCCTGGTTCCGGTTGATCTAATTAATGTAGCCTAACAATCCCTTGGGGGATTTGTAGTGATAGAACTGTTGGACTAAGTGTATGTTAGGTTAAAGAGATGCGTTTTCATTCTAGATTTAAATTGACAGAGTGTGTCTGCCTCCCGTACAGCACTCGGAAGACTATTCCAGAGTTTTGGTGCTACATATGAAAAGGATCTACCACCAGCACTTGATTTTGAAATCCTAGGTATTATCAGCTGGCCAGAGTCCTGAGAGCGTAGTGAACGAGAAGGACTGTAATGCAATAGAAGTTCCCTCAGGTACTAAGGAGCCAAACCATGTAGGGCCTTATAGGTAAGCAGTAAGATTTTAAAGTTAACATGATGCTTAATAGGTAACCAGTGCAGGTACTCGAAGCAGGTATGTTTTTAATATGATATGATTTTGTGTCCATTTTATGTTTGGAAGAATGTTTGTCTTTTGTTTTAGCCAATGCTGCCGCATGGCCAGTTATTACATGCCACATCTGGAAGTTCTGAGGAGGGTTATGGTTGCTCTGGTATGAACAATAGTAGAGGGGGTTTTGTGGTAAGGCAGGGGTCAAAGTTTTCCAGCTCCGTGCCGGATCTCCGGCTTGCGGAGTTTGGCTGCGGAAAAAAATATTTACTTTTAAAAAAAGATTAAATTTTAAAAATGCTTCTTGATATCAGTTCATAAGTTCACCTACCAATGGTATGAGAAGAACACAACTTACTCTCAACCAAACAACATTACTAGCCAATCAGAAAAAACATGAGGCGGGTCTTGAGTTTGGTTGAAATCTAGCTCAGTTTTCACGTTGGAGAGTAGCAAGCAAACATAGTCGGCAGGATGGAGAGTAAGTTTATAAAGCTTGAAGTGCTTTCAAAGGTTTCAAAGGAGTCAAAGGGCCAAGCTAACTATTTTCCAACTACCGTACATTTCAATGTCTCCTCTATGCTCCGCCTTCACAAAGCTCATCGCTGTGAGAATCACTGTGTGCCCTGATTGGCCAGCTACCCACTGCGTTGTGATTGGCCGAATGTCGCACGCACATGCCGGAAATGTAACCATATTCTGAACCATATTGCTTGTGCGGGGCGCAGAGGTGCTCATGTGGACAGCGTCAGGTGAAGTCATGTTACTCGAGGAGTTCATTTGTGTTTTCTTGATGAATACTGTCAGTTCTGAAGAATAAATTTGATTTCAAAGCCGCAATGCAAAGCTCGGATGTGGGAATAATAAGGCTTAAATCTGAATGAGAGTCGTTCGACTATGTTTAAAAACAGTTGTAAAGGAAAGAGCAATACAACTAACTTAATCTAAAACATAAGCATCTCACACGAGTTTGCTTTTGGTTGACTTTTCTATGTCAGTGTGCTTCTTGCTTTCTATGCTGCACTGTTCAGCAGTACATCAGTTGAATGATTCTGTTTAAAGACCGTTTCCTTAAAGGGACAGTTTACTCAAAATATCATCTTATCTGTTCATTCAAATATAATATATTCTAACATCGTTTATTTACCCGTATGTTGTTGAAAACCTGCATATGACTCTTCTGTGAAACAAAAGAAGATATTTGGAGACATGTCTCAAATGGAATTCAATGGGGTTCAGTGTTGTTTGGTTAACATTGTTCTTTAAATGATCTTTTAAGTTCTGCACAATTAACCCTCTGGAGTCTAAGGGTGTTTTGGGGCCCTGGCTAAGTTCGGACATGACCTGATATTAGTGCTTTTTTCAGTTGCTTTTAAACATATCAATGGCTAAAGTCTGATAACTCTGTAATCAGCACAAACTGGGCTACAATAATATGTGAACATGTAACGGAGGCCAGCTAGTGAAGAGCTGTGCAGTGTAAACCTCACTCTCCGAACTCAAGAGGTGCTCTAGCGACAGATGTTAGAGACTGCGGTCTTTAGCCTCCTCGTTAGAGTGCCCGACTCCCATGCCGGACCGACCCAGTTCGAAGCCCGCTCGGGGCGGGTGCGAGTAGGACCGGTTACAAACAGTATGTTTATACATGATTGTGTTTTTGAGAAAACAATGTTTATGCGTGCTTAGAGAAAAACTAAAAATTTTAAGTCACTGAAACAAGGTCATAAAACACATACAGAATATTGGTACTTAAGACTTTTGAGAACTGGATCTTGTAGCCTAAAGTGTTTGCTTCAAAATGATGTGAAAATCATCTTGCTGACTCATTCATAGAAAACAATATAGTGATTAAAATGTTCTAAGACACTTTTTGCTTCAAAAGGACATATGCAAGGAGGCGTGAATGATCTTGAATAATGATGGGATTGACACCTGAGAAGACAAAGACCTGCATAATGATTCTTTCAGTCAGGAATGATGCTGAGCTGGAAAAGTTTCTAAATTAGGGATTTGAAAAAGAATGTGAAGACAAAAGAAATGTATATATTTTTTGTTTGTAGTTTATTTAGAACATAGAAAAAATCCAGTTAGTGAGTACACTGTATATAACTTATATAATCCATATAAACCTACACATAGCAAACCTACTTATATTACTTAAAAAAACACTTTACATATAACTTAAGACCTATACTGAATCTACACATCAAATATGTAGTTATACAGAAGATACATTCAGGTAAAAACTCTGAAAAACAAACATTTAGGGGAAAACAGAGCAAATATGAACAGTGCAAGATAAAAGAGTGTAAAATCTGTAAAAGCCCATGTACTCTTACACCCCATGTATAACCTACGATCTCACATAGAACACAGAATTTCCACTTTCTGTACCACTTCATTGTTTTGTGCTGTGTAGTTTAGCAGTATGGATGGTGGATCAGACAGACACCTCTTGTGTGTCCATCCGAAATACAGAAGACGTCTTCATTTTGTCCTCACATTCTTATTTACAGTCCTAAAAGAATGTTGTAAACAACTATTAGCATTTATCACAGTGCCTTAGTATATCCATACTTGGTGAGAAGACACAATACCAATAACAAAGAAACTATATTTATATATAAACTATATAAAAGTCCAATTTCTATAAACCCATACAGAAAGATTTACATATTGTGTTATCCCAACGTTTCTCAAGAAACTTTATAGTGAATATGTACTTACTCATTGTGATTTTCCTGCGATCTCAAAACTCGACGACACTCGCGTGCATTTCTTGTGCAAGATGCCGGTGATGCAGCCACAGGCCTAAAGGAAAAGTGAAACTGTTGTTAGCAATTACAGAACAAGCTGATATACAGTAGCATCACTGATAAGAATGAACACGTGTATGTCTGTCAATAGTCACTTATCTGTGACATTTACAGTTTACTGATACATTTACACAGATCATCGCGAACGCCAATGACCGCCTATAACACATTCAAAACATTCAGAGCAGATATTCATGAACAGAAGCTAGTTGATAAACACTTTCACCATTTGGAAAAATATATCTGTCTATAGCACAACGTTACGCGTTTTGTACAACATATTCTGAAATCGCTGATTTTAGTCTGACAATAGCATGTTTGTAAATCATGAAGTTAAGATTAAAAAGCTTAGGGTTAGGGCTAAAAAGCTTCCGCCAAATAAATAAATGTAATTGCACGGTTGGGGTGCTTTGTGCAATGGGCATGCAGTGTCGGGTCGGCAAGTGTCTTACACGGTACCAACAGGTAAGACCAGTGCCTGGGTGAGCTTTCTAGACTCTTCGACTTACCCCTCGGGTAAATCCCAGGCATGCCCTCCATCACTACGCCCGTAGGGTCGTCCCGTGTGACGTACTCATCACTTATGTTCCCCTGTTGGTGAACCTGTGACCTCCCGCAGTGGACTACCACTCTATCACAATGCCCTCTCCGTGGGGCTCTCGTGTCATGTTCCCATGTAGTTCTCTCCACTGGTGAGACCATGGAGGAATCTCCACATGGTTTACCCCCTGCGGCAGGATGTGGTCTCCGTAGTGCGCTCCCTCGGTGAGGGAGTATTGCTTCCTAATGTCCCCTTACGGTGCCGGGCGGCTATCTCGCTCTAGAGAAGAAAGGCCACTGCCTGTGACGGCCGATGGTAAGAGTCTCTCACTTACTCTAGTTGAAGCCTTACCAAATACACTGGAAGGTTACGATTCGTGGAAGCTTAACCTGTGACAACACACCCAGACCAGTCAGTGTTGCTCCGCTGGAAGTTGTGACGCAGCATAGCACCGTGGCCTTTCGTATAGAGACCCATCTGTTGACACAATGTCAAACTGACCAACAGAAAGGGAGGCTAAGCTCAGCCTGGAAGATAAATAATGTTAATAATGTCTTAACCTGCTGATATATGTGCATTTTCACAACATTTACTTCACATTCATTTCTCAAAACTGCCCATATTTAATACAAGTATAATTAAAATTAGTAGTTATGAATGGCAAGTTTTAGAAACAACAATATAAATTTAAAAAGGCATTATTCTTTGTAAATCTAATGTAATTCTCCCCACACACATTCTCAGAAACACTTAATGTAAACACTCTTTATTCAGATTTGTCCCACTTTTGCTGATCCAAAAAATGATCAGAATTGTGACTCAAAATCCATGTTATGATCTGAGCCATACGTGTTGTGATTTGCTGTTTAACCACTATTCTTCAGCTATAGGAAAGTGTAAGTTTAGTGATACCTGGCTTGAAAAAACAGAATTTAAGGCTTGGTTAGCCAGTTGCTAACAATGTTTTTGAAGCATACTAGTGTGCAAGAGAGAAATTAATTTGGGTTTTAATGTTGTAAAAAAGGACTTAAATTTAATTCATAATCTTTAAAAGGCCTTAAAAAATCTTACATTTGACTTGGTGTTACATGCAGAAATGTAATGGTCTCAATGCATATGAACACAAATAGAGGTCTGGTGATCTCAATGAGGTACAGCAATGAAAGTGATCTTGGAGCAGTGTGGATTCATAATAACACATAACACATGTTTAAGTACCACAACAACTTCATGCAGGAATTTCTAAATGACAGCAGAAACTGTCCAACTGACACTAAAACACTAAAACAGTTTGTTTTTCTCTATGTTATGATATACGAATAAAGAGAAGTTTGCAAACATACAAGTTTGCAGTTTTGCACTATTTGCCCAACTGTATCTATTAATATCACTTTAAATGTAATCATTCTGTGTAATTTATTTAATTTATGTAATACTCCATATAGGTATTTATAGTTCGTAATTCCCTTTAAACAAACATATGCAATTGATCAACATACATCATACATCTGACATTTCATTTATAAAAAGCAGGTGATGATAAAATAAGAAAATCATGATAAAACAACAGAAAAGCACTGTATATTTACATTTACATTTATTCATTTGGCAGACGCTTTTATCCAAAGCGACTTACAATTGAGGAAAACAGCAAGCGATTCGTCTAAGTAAAGCAATATTCACGAGAGGTGCTAGTAATACAAGGTTTCAAATACAACAACAAGATAGTATAAGCAAGTATATAGAGAACATTAGAAAAGGAAAAATAGGGGTAAAATGAAAATATATATATATATTTTTTTTTATATAAATGAATCTCCCCTCAACTTTGCTGTCATCAAAGGTCTTGCAGTATTTTTCTGCCTCATTGTGTTTTTCCTCTTGCATAATTCATTTGTTCATACACTTTTCAGACAGAAAAAACAAAACCATGTTTTATTGAAATAGTATGCATAATAATAATAATAATAATTTCCACATTTTTGGAGTTCCAGGTGTATAGATACACATTGTTTGTTATTTGTGATATTTTATGTAACAAATCAAATGGATAAAACCATACAGTGGAGGTCTTCATGGGTCAAAAGATTTGTACCCGAACCTGAAATGTTAGAATAGGACAATATGTGGTCGAGATACAACTATTTTAAAATCTGGAATTTGAGGGTGCAAAAAAATTCTAACATTGAGAAAATCTCCTTTAAAGTTGTTCATCAGAGGCGCTGTAGCAGGCCGAAGAAACAGGTTTGTTTTAACTCTCATTTTTAGCTTACCGCTGTAATGATGTTGTAGAGAAGAAATGAACCTGAAAGCTGAAATTCTAAACTTTACTTGAATGAGTAAATCACAAAGAGCGGCAGCAGCGAGTAAAGTTTGTAGATGTGTTTCTGGACAATTTTGTTAGCGATTTTGCGGCATCCACTCAGAATAATAAAGTTATGATATATTTATGGTAGGCAATTTACAAAATATCTTCATGGAACATCATCTTTACTTCATATCCTAATGAGTTTTGGCATCAAAGAAAAATGGCTCATTTTGACATACAATGTATTTTTGGCTATTACTACAAATGTTTTTGTGCTACTTTAGACTGGTTTTGTGATGCGGGGTCACAAATAACAAAAAGCTTTATTCATATTATAAACATGGGAGAAAGAGTGCAATGCACGCTTTTTTCACATCACTCGTGAAAGCATCCATGATTACAACCACTTGCAATAACTTTGCTTCTGACAGCTGAGGTTGCTCGTGGGTTTTTTTTACACTATTTCCAGGCTTACACTTTTCATCCAAATTTGTTCAGCGCTAACTGACACCGATTATGGCAGTTGTTCTTCGATCGCTTCAGGTATTACACACAGACCCGGAACCCGACCCAGCTGACCATTTAATAAATAGACCCAAACCCCAATGTGTAAAATTTGACAGTTTGACAATAAAAATATGTAAATCAAAGTACAGTATTGATATAAAACTGACACAGCCTAGCCACATTTCCAATTTGTGCGCATATTTTTTTGTATTTTAGGGGCTTTTATCGGTATGGGACAGTATAGAGCTGACAGAAATGCCCAGTGGTTAGAGAGTTGGACTCATGATCAGAAGGTTGCTGGTTTGATTCTCAGGGCTGGTGGGTAACGGCTGAGATGCCCTTGAGCAAGACACCTAACCCCCACTTGCTTACTATACAAAATGTACAAATGTATAGTACAATGTAATGTAAGTCGCTTTGGATAAAAGCGTCTGCCAAATGCATAAATTTAAATGTAAATGTAAAAGGGCAGCGGGATCTCAGGTCGCTGTTAGCGCGCTAATCACAGGGCTATCTGCGTTGATGTTTCATGACATATGTTTGGTATCTGTCAAACTGTATCTTTCCACAGTCTCTGTGGTCCATGACAGCACATGGAATGTGTGTTTCTGTTTTGGGATGGAATACAGTGTGTATCGAAACGTGTCATTTTTTAATGATGATGTCATTGTTACAGGTTCCGTCTGCCCCTCCCACATACACAGGACGACAACTTTGGTAGAGAAACAGTGTTGAAGGAAGATGAATGGAAACGTGACGCAGGATCCTGAACTATAGTGATTGAGGAGTGAGGCACAATGTCACCGTCCACCAGCACTGCAGTGTGACTCAAAGGAATGCTGCGCTCTCTCTCTCTCGCTCTCTCTCGCTCTCTCGCTCTCTCTCTCTCGCTCTCTCTCTCTCTCGCTCTGTCTCTCTCTCGCTCTGTCGCTCTCTCTCTCTCTCTCTCGCTCTCTCTCTCTCTCTCTCTCTCTCTCTCTCTCTCTCTCTCTCTCTCTCTCTCGCTCTCTCTCTCTCGCTCTCTCTCGCTCTCTCTCTCTCTCTCGCTCTCTCTCTCTCGCTCTGTCTCTCTCTCGCTCTGTCTCTCTCTCGCTCTGTCTCTCTCTCGCTCTCTCTCTCTCTGCGTGCGTGCGTGCGTGAGACAGGAGGATGCTATAACAGGACAAATCCCTCATCCAGTCAATAGTCAACTAGTAGAACATTGATGTTGTTTCAAGTGTTTTTTTCTATTAAAAGAAAAAGAAACTGTGTTTTTATTTCAAGGCTGGCTGCTAACTTAATAAGAATTAATAGAAAGATATTCTATTGTCGATCAAAGAAAACAATGTGTCATTTTACAGCTGTTTTGACACTACACTGTTTGTCACAAATGTAAAGAAAAAACAGCTACATAACAATCAAATAACTAAAAATTTAGGCAGAGTAAGAGAGATTTTCTAAATTCACTTACTATTGCCAGCTGGCAACGTTAACATAACAATTCTGACATATATTAGTCTTTTTTCTTTAGTCTTTAGGGTTTGTTGATGTGCTGTAAGCTTCAGCGTGCTCCATCTGAGTCACATTTGACTCCTGGGGCCAGTTGTTCAAAAAGTGTCATCTGGATCAGAATGGTCAGGATTTGGAAATCCCATCTTTTGCTATCGGGGATCAGGTAATCTGTTTTTCAAAGCAAAACTCGACCGAATAACCTCTTTTTTCAGATTACTAGTGCTCTATGGAGGCCTTAAAGGGACATATGAGATGGAAAACAAACAAACAAACAAAATGAGCTGGAAAACACTCAGAAATGTTTCGCGTTGTGTTCACCTGAGAGACTTCGCGTTCGCCAGCAAATTACTTTTGACAGGTTCATCACTGATGTAGTTTACCAACAGAGATTAAAAACACACTTAACATTTAAATTATTTGATGGCGCCAAAAAATAAAAATATGTCTGTGTGTATATTACATGATACAAATGTTGTATTTTTGACCAGTTTTCAAGTTTTATAAAAAAAAATGTTGTTCCTGAAATCCACCCTTCTACTGGGATCAGTATAACCAAGATCAGATTACTTTTGAACAACTGGCCCCTGCTGGAGATCAGACACACATGACATTCAAAACGGATTCATGGATTTGTGTTGGACAGTGAAATGGGTTTATTCACACATGTAAATAACTGATCTCTGTGTGTCCACATCATTCATTCACAATCATAAGGATGTGGTGGTATGGTCACTGCATTTTGCTTTTCATTCATTTGCTTTCCTTGAGAGTGATGTTAGCCGTTTGTATTCTTTAATATGAAGTGAAAATGTGTGTGGTTGCTGTTTGCCCCTAACACTGTACATTTCTGAAAGAAACATGAACCATTTCGTGTTTGTAGAACTTGCGTGGTTTTAAAACATTACACAGTTTACCAGAAGTTTTTTGACAACCAAATGTATTTTTTTATTTGTCTGTTTTTCAACCCAAAATCTATGTTGGGATTTAGTTCCTTTGATTTGATGGACTTTGAGTCCACCTTCTGCACACTGGACTTGTTTCATAAGGTATGTTTTGGCTTTGAATCACTGAACAGTGTGTTTTGTGTCATTTACATTATTACCACCTGCAGTATTCCTTATGGCACCTGTTGACCACTGTAAACATGACAGGAGCTGAAGGTTTAGTTCTTGCCCTTCACCATTTACTCGACAGCCAGGCAAACACAACCCAGTTCCCTGCATAAAGTGTGTTGCACGAAAATGCACGAGCTGCTGTTCAGATGGACGTATATCATCTGTTATATTTCTGGGAGTTAGGCTCACTGGAATTAGGTTATTGAATTATTAGTGCCATAATGACGTTTTAAAGAAAGTGTTTATCAAACTTGACACGTTAATCTGAGGTCACATGCACAAAATGTTGTGTGCCATGTAGTGACTAAAACATATCTAATGAAAATGGTCTCAAAATGAGAACCCAGTCAAGATTCTTATGGAATATGGCACGTGAAAATGTTTGAAAGATTTTGAAAAACATGTCTGTTCCAACCATTTATTCTTCGGCGGCAGCAGCACATTTTCACATCAATGATTCTCAAACATTGCATGCATCATATTAAAGAGATGAGGCAAAAGGTGATGCTATAAAAGTTATAAATGTTCAAAACACTGTATTTCTATAGTAAATTACTTGAGAAAATTGACTGCTTTTCTGATTCTCTTTTAAAATCTCGGATTTAGATTTTGTTAGATTTAACAAATACATACTTAAACCCTGATAATTGCTGCTTGCTGGAAGCACACTGGAAACAGAGCATAAAGCTCGCTCGCTCGCATAAGATCTGAGTAGGAATAACTTCGTTTTCTGTTTGTAAAGGGGATGTTGGTCACATCTGGGTATAAAATGCGTGGGGATAAAAAAAGTTGAATTATCCAACAGTTATGATTGGCTGAAGAGTTTTATCTGGGATTTTATGCACTTGAATTTGGTCCAGTGATAGAGATTTTCAAATCGAAAATGAGATCCGGGGCCTGATGTATAGAGTGTTAGGGGTAATCGGGGTCTGCGCAGATGTGCGCACTTTTACTTGTTTTTGGAAATATAAGCTATTCTTGCCGCTCAGAAAAGATTTGGACGTTGACAGGTGCTCTTTTATATATCAATGATATTAATTAGACATCATTAACATACTTTTTTTTTTTTAATGAGGTCCCTGGTTGCATTTACAGTTTCTTTGATGAAACTAGTAGCTTTACTAAAGGTATTAAGTGGAGCAACTCAATGCATTTAGTCATCTAGATGTGGTGAAGATGACTTGCTGAAGTCAAACCGAGCATCAGAAAGTGGATTTAAGTGACTTTGAACATAGCATGGTTGTGGGTGCCAGACGGAGATTTTTATGCACAAACATCTCTAGGTTTTACAGAGAATGGTCTGAAAAAAGAGAACGAAAATACATTGTTGATGTCAGAGGAGAATAGGCAGACTGCTTAGAGATGACAGAAAGGCAACAGTAACACCATCTCTGACACCCGGTCAAACCGCCAGCGACAAAGCGACGCAATGTCATTGATTTCAATAAAGAGCTGGCGACTCCAGCGACAGGGACCGTTGGCGACAGGAAGTGAGAGTTGCTCAACTTTATGCAAATGATGAGCGACTTTCAGGACGTCATCCGTCTCCCGTCAGTTACTGAGGTGTTTTTTTTTATTATTAATGCTTAATTAACAAACACATGAGACAAATACAAAAACAACAACAGCAACATAAATGAAAAAAAGATTAAAGATAAAAAAACTATATACACAGGGGTATTCGAATTAAACGCTATGAGTACATACAAATAGATTATCTAAAAAAATAAATTCAAGGCTTTACTAAAGTCCACAGTTCTTTTAGCTTTGGTGTTCCTTCCACAGAGCTCAAATTTAAAACATGTGTTGGGTTGGTTTCCCCGACAAGAATTAGATTAAGCCAGGACTAGGCCTTAGTTAAATTATGACATTTAGGTTGTTTTTACAAACAAGCATTGGAAAAAACATTACTTGTGTGCATTTTGAGACAATACAATAATGCATTGATGTATTTTATGATATGTCGGTGCAAGTTGTTTTTAGTTTAGACAGTTCTAACATTTATATTAGTCTAGGACTAAGTCTAAAACCCGTCCCGGAAACCACCCCGTAAAGTTTTTTTTTTTTTACCATTGACATTTGTAAATATGAAACTTGCCTAAAATAATAAATAAATTAAGTAAAAAGCGGTTTATCATACATAAACAAAACATTTTTAGCATCCAAAACAATATCAATGCCAGAAATCTCCCTAAAAATATCTTAAAGGCAGACCAAAATAACTTAAGTTACCAAAATAAAAAAAGTTATATCAATGTCTTTTTCAAACCTTTTAACAACCTGGTTTACTGGGTAAATACATTAAATAATTTTAAATGAATCTTCAAGTATCTTATTGACCAGCAACATGGGCACTATTTTCTCTAACACACTAGAAACTGTTGCACCTATGAAGTTGAAAAAGATTAATGAGAAAAGCGTAGCACCTTGGTACAATTACCCCACGCACGCCCTTGAAATAGAATCACGTAAACTGGAGCGTAAATGGAAACGAACCCAATTAGAGGATTTTAGAAGTACGTGTTATAAAAAGGCACTAAAAGCGGCAAAGGCTGAGCACCTCCGCAACCTCATAGAAACTAACAAAAGTTATTTATTAAGTACAGTAGCTAAGTTATCAAATAAACAGACATCACCTGACCTAGATATTCCTCCACACCTTGGTTGCAATGAATTCATAAAGTTTTTTAGAGAGAAAATCGAAAACTTATGAGACAAATAAGTAAAAACACAACCTTCAAATCCATTAGCATCAACCATCGCCCCACAAGAAAAGCTACAGCGTTTTTTGCCCATAGAACAGGAAGAATTCATTAAACTTATTGCTACAACCGACAACATGCATATTAGATCCTATACCAACCAAGTTACTAAAAGAGTTACTACCTGATGCAATAGAGCCCATTCATAACATCATTAACTCGTCAATTAATCTAGGCCATATCCCAGGATCCTTTAAGATGGCTGTTATTAAGCCTCTTATTAAGAAACCAAACTTAGACCCCAGCAAACTTTAGACCGATTTCAAATCTCCCTTACCTGCCGAAACTACTAGAAAAAGTAGTATCCACTCAGTTTTCCTCTTTCTTACAAAATAATGACATGCACAAAAAATTTGGCTTGACCTTAGTGCTGCGTTTGTTACCATAGACCATAAAATACTTTTAGATCGCTTACAGAACTATACTGGTATTCAGGGACAGGCATTCGAATGGTTCAGATCATACTTATCTGACCAAAATCAATTTGTCCATTTAAACAGGGAATCATCCAATTTAACGCAAGTAAATTATGGATTACCTCAAGGATCTGTTTTAGGACCCTTGCTATTTTCCATACACATGCTGCCCTTTGGCAATATTATTAGAAAACATGGAATTAGTTTCCACTGTTATGCAGATGATACTCAACTATATATCTCATCAAGACACAGATGAAACCCCTCAACTTGCCAAGTTGGCAGAGTGCATCCAAGATATAAAACATTGGATGCCTAGTAATTTCCTTTAAAATTCCAATAAAACAGAAATATTACTTATTGGACCAAAGATTGGATTATAACTTGCAAATTAACCAGCAAACACAGTTAACAACTTAGGCCTCTAGACTCGACTATTGTAATGCATGACATTGACTTCCCGGTGAACGCTGGCGCTACTGGCTGCCGCTGCTCAGGTAAGAACTTTTGTACTTTTAGTACTTGTAAATGCTTATGCACTTACGAATGCTGTTTTAAGAGTCACTTTGATTAGTGTACTCGCGCTGGTTCACTAGGTTTGCACGTTGGTTGATCTGCGTGTTAATGATTTGTGCGGCTAAAGCTATTGATCTGCCTGCTGGTTACTGACCTGCTCTTCATGAATCTCCTGACACCGGGATCAATCATGAGGATTATTGAGCTACTGGTGTGGATGAACTACATCTACTGAAAAAAATGATTTTTGCTGCTTGTCCAATCTACTTAAATTAAACAAGTTAAATCAACACAATATTTGGAAAATTTGGTCAAGCATGATTTTTTCATGTTCAGTTATTTAACTTAATTTATTCATGTTAAGACTACATGAATGATTTGTGTTGTGTCAACATAATATTTTACAACTGGGAAGAGGATTTGCAATTCCCAGCATGCTTTGCATAAGACTGCATTTTGAGAGGTATTTTCTTAATTACGTGTTGTTTTATGTGTTTTTCAGTCAAGAGAAACACTTGTTAGTGTTTAATGTTCATTTATCTTTGAGATTTAGAGGATTTCTATATATTTTTGAGTTTTGTGGTTACAATTTTTCAGAAAAGCATTGCCTTTGGTTAGTGGGTGGTTACATTTTAAAAAGCGAATTTTTTTTTAAAGATAAATATCTTCATGTCTATATAGTAGTCATGACAAAATCAAGTAGTATAGTTAACATGGCAATATTTTATGAAGTAGGCATGGCAAAATGAAACATTAACCTGACAAAATTCTTTCTAATAGGCATTGCAAAACATTATCACAAAAGTATGACACAAATTAATTTAATCAAGACTACTAAAAAAATTAAGTTCATACAACAGGATTATAAAGAATCGTTTCAAACTAATTAGATTTTGTTGGAGTACATAAATAAATAAATAAATGTAATTAATTTTCGTGAAAAAGTTTTCCTTAATTTAATTAAGTTCGTTCAACAACATTTTTTTTTTGTGTGGGTCGTCCTTTCTGCGGTATACCAATCAGCGTTATGGATGATGCTCCAGTATTGGGCAGCCAAACTTGTCCAGCTGCGCTCATGTGTTTTTAATCTTCTGTCAGCTCTACATCTTCCCTCTGATATTGTCTACATACATAGGTCAGAAATATATTCATCGTGGATCTCGGCGGAACTGTAACTGTAACTGTAACATTGATGGCTCAACTCAAATACGGTCTTTCGGGTTGTCTAAACCACGCTCGGCTAGGAGGCTCACACGGACTGTGGATCATGGTGTATTAACCAACCTGGCCAGATCGGTTGTAAACGACTCTGGTAGCAACAATCTCTCATTCGGATTACTTAATATACAATCACTTTCCACTAAAGGGCCTCTGGTGTATGATCCGCTGTCTGACCGTAAGTACGACTTTCTTTGTTTAACTGAGACATGGCAGAAACAGACTTTTTTCCATCTAAACCAGTCTGTTCTCCCAGGATATGGTTATGTTTGTAAATCCCGTTTTACGGGACAGGGCGGGGGGCTAGCAATACTAAAAGTTTCTCAGTTGCCTTCGCCAATATACTCCTCTTTTGAATCAATCGCCCTGAAAATTAATGGAGCGATTCCTACCATCCTTACAACTATCTACCGCCCTCCAAAGAGCAACAATGCTATTTTCACTGAGCTTCTCACCTATCTATGTTTTTTGTCTCCAAATGGTATCATGCTGGGTAATTTTAACATTCACATAGACAATGTCAGCAATGCATATACAAGTGAATTTTTATCAAGTTCGGACAGTTTTGGTTTGCAGCAATTTAATATACTGCCTACTCATTCTAGAGGGCATATTCTCAGCTGCTGCTCTGTTATAACACCTTATAATTGCACTGTTTCTTACTTGCCTGTATCAGACCACATGCTGGTGTCATTTTATGCCAAATTGGCAGTTTTTAAGGTTAAACTGTGTCACCCAATCACATTTGTGCCTACTCTGACTGATGAACTTGCAACCTTCTCTGGCAAATCTGATTTCTCTTCTGTTGATGAACTGGTCTCATACTACAATGATGGGCTGATTTTGCACCTGTGAAAATTTGAACTGTTTCATTTGTACATTCTGCTCATTGGTTTACATCTGAACTACGTGAACTTAAGACCAAAGACCGTAGATTAGAATGCTTATATGCTAGGTCTGATCTTACTGTTCATAAAGAAATGTATGCCGAACATATTCAGGTCTACAAGGAAGCACTGTCTAACTCAAAATCTGACTATTACTCTAACAGAATTGGAGCTGACAATGGGAATTCAAGATCTCTTTTCTCAGTTGTAAACAGTATTCTGAGACTCCTGGATCCTTTGCCATCTGATGGCTATTCCACATTATGACCTTTTTAAGTCAAAGGTCAGAAATAATCACCAACAATTACTCACTAGTATCCCCCACCATGGGTCCTGTCAACTTATTTTTCATCCACACTTTCTACCTTTACACTACCAACTACCACAGAGATAATGTGCCTGATAAGTAAATCTAAATCTTCAACTTGTCAGCTTGACCCCCTTCCTACTTCCTTATTTAAAGTTTGTTTACCAGCTCTGTCGCCATTGATCACCAAAATTGATCATTTTTCACTTATCTCTGGTTCTGTACCTTCATCTCTTAAATCTGCTATCATTATACCTAAGAAACCATGGGCTGATCCCTCTAATCTTTATAATTTCCGTCCGATCTCTAATTTACTGTTTATCTCTTAGATTGTGGAAAAATAGTTTTCAATCTCGGTTCTTGAACACCTTTCCAATTATAATTTGTATGAACAATTCCAATCTGGCTTTCGTCTTTACCATAGTACAGAGACTGCTCTTGTTAGAATTACCAATGATCAGCTGCTGGCAGCTGACTCTGGTTTATTGACTATACTTGTTCTTCTTGACTCTTATAAGATACTCCTGGATAGGTTAGCCTCTATTGGGATTACTGGTACACCTCTGTCTTGGTTTAAGTCATATCTCTCTGGTCGCACTCAGCTCGTTCAAATAAAGGGTTTTAGATCAAGAACATCTACAGTCACCACTGGTGTTCCCCAGGGCTCTGTTCTGGGCCCTCTTTTGTTCATTATGTATATAATCCCTCTCGGTTACATCTTAAGGAAGTATGGTAATCATTTTCATTGTTATGCAGATGACACCCAACTCTACCTGTCTGCCAAACCCACCGGTTCTTTTCTGTCCAGTTGTCTAGCCAAAATTAAAGATTGGCTTTCAGATAATTTCCTGAAATTAAATGGTGACAAAACTGAGGTCTTACTCGTTGGTACGAAATCTGTTCTGTCTAAATCCAATGATTTTTCCCAGCACATTGACAATAATGTAACCCTTCCTTTTTCACATGTTAAAAGCGTTAGTGTTTTCTTGGATACCACATTATCCTTTGAAACGCATATTAATAATGTCACGCGGACAGCATATTTCCATCTACTTAATATCAACTGTCTACGTTCTTCTCTCTCCTCCGACAACACAGCAGTTCTTATTTACACATTAGTCACCTCACGTATTGACTATTGTAATGCCCTTCTCACTGGTGCTCCTTCCAAATTGTTACATAAGCTCCAGTTGGTTCAGAACTCTGCAGCCCGTGTTCTGTCTAGAACACATTCTATTGCTCACATTTCTCCAGCAATTGCATTTAAGTTTCGAGTTGATTTTAACCCTCTGGGGTCTGAAGGTGTTTTGTGGCCTGGGAGAAGTTTGGACATGCCCTGACATTTGTGCATTTTTCAGTTGCTTTTAAAAATATAAATGGCAAAAATCTTATGACACTGTAATGAGCACAAACTGGGCTACAATAATATGTGAGCAGCATGTATGCATAAGTTTGTATTTAAGAGAAAAACAGTTATGCACAATTAAAGAAAAAAACAAAAAAATAAGTTACTGAAATAAGGCCACAAAACACATTTATAACATTTGTCCATAAGACTTTTGAGAACTGGATGTTGTAGCCTAGAGTATTTGCTTTAAAATAATGTGAAAATCATCCTGCTTACTCGTTCACAAAAAACACAAAAAGTTACTTTTTGTTTAGAAAGGCCATATGCAAGGAGTGAATGATCCCGAATAATAATGTGATTGACACCTGAAAAGACAAAAACCCGCATAATGAGCTTTTCAGTCAGATATGTGACTGAAGGGGAAGTGCTACAACAAAAAAATGTGAGGACAAGAGAAATATATGTTTTGTAGTTTATTTAGTTAACTGTCAGGCAAAATAACTCAAAATGGTACAGAAGATCCATTCTGCCTTCTTACATTTGATTGACCACCTCACTTTGACACTTGAGGAGCACTGCAGCACTGAAATACAGGTTTTTAGGTAGCCCTACTTTTAGGTTGAAATAATATTGATAAAGATACACGGCCACCAAATAAAGATTAAAACTAAAGTACTAAGCATGGTTTAAAAATGTAAGAAAATATTTGTGTAAAAATGTCAAAACTGAAAGTAAAAAGTTGTCCAAAAAAATAAATAGTGACGTAAAGTACTTCTTAGATATTTTGTGCACATAAACACATGTCTTCTACAACCAAGTCGACCTGTATGGCGTTTATTCAGACCCAAAACTCACGCGCATGAAATCCGCGCGGGCACTATGGCAAGGCAAAGGTGTCACAATTACGCTATAGATTAAACGCATTTATATCCGAACGCCGTATTTGACGGCGTTTTAAACAGTACTTGCGCCGCTAAAAACGGCGTCGCGATTGCAAACGCGCGAAAAGCCGTCTATTACGCCGTATTTAACGCCGCTTTAAGGCGCCCCGGAAAGTGCCGTTTTTTGCACCGCTGTCTTGCCGTATGACGGCGTAAAAAACGCTGTTTTGGTTGTGCAGAGCGCGCGTTATTTACGGCGTTTCGCCTGTTGTATAATGAGCCCCTCCCGCTGATTTCCACAGCCAATACATTTGAACCGTTCTCATCCAATAGCTTATGAACAGAGCCAGACCAGACCAATTTACCACTGATCACGAAGGAGTGCCTTTCATTTTACAGCATTTTATTATGTGCGCAGTGTTACCTTTGTTAACATTAAACATACCATTGCTTGCTTTCTGAAGGAACGACTTCTTCTCTTTAAAAATGTCAAGTTACACAACGTGGTCAGCAGTTGTAGCATGCCAATTCCATTGTATGTATTCTGCATGTTACATGTAGTGGCCAGTCAACTGCTTACGTGAAAAGTAAACGGTTGAAAATATCTTTTAACTAATTTCCAACACCACAAATCGTTCCCTGTATAAAGGATGTCAGTCCTTTAACATGTGCTTACGCGGCTGTTGCTCTAGAATAGATTGTTGGCGTTGGCCTGCTGGATAACGAAACGCTCTTTATATCGCTGGATGGGTTAGTCGCCGGTTCGAGGCTCGCTTAAACCAACGGACATTTTTGTTATTTTTATCTGTATCACTGGGTAGTTTATAGATTTATCTTTCAGTACTTAAGGCGTGGTGGTCATAAACAGAAAAAGTCTGGAATAAGAGCTCTTTTTATCGACGGAGATTTTCCCAAGCGTTTGTTCTGGTTACAGGTGCTCTTAAACACACACATAACACGAGAAATAGAAAAAAATAGAAAATAAATATGAGTTTTGCTGCTAAAGCCTATAGCCTACTGACCTGACATATCGGTGGACTGTCTTGCTATAAACAGGGCGAACAAACAGTAATAGATTTTTCATATACGCATTTGTGCAGACGCTTTTATCCAAAGCTACCTATTTTTATCAGTAGCCTACCTCTGTGATTTTAGTTTCCATATTACAGAAATTGATTGACTATAAGAAGACGCAATAATGTTGCCGTTGCGCAATGATTGTAATGTAATAAACATGAACTTATTGACTAGGATATAGCACAGCCCAAGTCATTGCCAAATGCCATTTACCTCTGCGAAGAGACTGACGCTATATTGTGTGTGAAACTGCAAAGAAAAATTAAATGAAAAATACACCTAGCCACATTAAGTTTAATATAAATTGTCAAATGACAATAAATAAAAGCTAATTGTTTAGTCTACATTGCAAACTTACTGAGCCTCAATACAATGACAACGGAACACCGTGGAGTCTAAAAGAAACAAAATGAATATATTTGTGCAGCTATAGTAACAAAACGAATAAAACACAAAAAGCACTGGATATTATGTGGCACTTACATTAATATATTACTCATTATATTACTTATAACAAGCTATATCCATAACAAACTTACATTATATTCTAAGTTTCTTTTTTGTAAATGCATAAAGCAGACTGCACACAACAATGCAGATAGAGGGCCGTGCACAGACATTTTGAGCGGCAGTGGCCGAAACAAAAAAGGGTGCTAATGGTTGGGGCAGGAGAAGACAGCATATGCTCTTAGAAATGTATTTTTATCACACTGTAGCACATGGGTTCCCAAGCTCAGTAAATATCTATATTTTATGCTGTACTATGCTAAGGTAATTTTTTAACATATACAGTAGCCAATAATATTTTTTGATTATATATGGGCCTACTATTAATAAAATATTAGTAATAATAATTGATCTTATTAATAATGATAAATATTATATGATATATGTTATAGATGACTGGTTTCAACTAAGAAAATAATATTATAATGGGAAATATATGTACATGAGTTACAGTGTGACAAACTGTCAGCTAAATTTCTACCTAAAATTCTTTCTACCTCTCTTTTCCTTTTCTAATGTTTTCTATATAGACCTACTATCTTGACGTTGTATCTGAAACTTTGTATTACTAGCACTTCTTGTGAATATTGCTTGCTTAGAGGAATCGCTTGCTGTTTTCCTCAATTGTAAGTCGTGTAAATGTAAATTTGAAATGTTGATTTATCTGCTGTATCTTTTAATCCACGTTTGCAGTGTTGGGCTGCCTTTCTCTTTTTGTGTGAAGGCATTTTCTACAAAGTGTGCCAATAACAGCAAATTTGGTGTTATTTATACCAGATCGAGTACAACAATTTGAACATGGATATTTTGTACACGTTGTTAGCACCATTAATTAAAAGACCAGGAGAAAAACAATACAAAAAAAAAATCAAATTCTTAATTCTGTGTATCAAGCACTGTCTGTAATGTGGATTATAATGCTCTGCCCTTACAGTTATGGGAAGACTTTTGAAACTGTTGTCTCCACTCCAGCGCGCGGACACTGTACAGGGACTGACTGTGAGTGTGAGTGATACTGGAGGAGCGAGCGGGAAAACGCGGAGCGGATTAGCGGAATCAGTGAATGTTTAGCGGAGTAAATACTAACAGACGTCTTGGTCAAAGTCAAAGTCAAAGTCAGCTTTATTGTCAATTCTGCCACATGTACAGTACATACAAATGGAGGATTGAAATTGCGTTACTCTCAGACCCTATAGGTGCATACAGATAACATAGAATAACATATATCAAAAAAAATATATCAAATTACAAATAAATACAAAATCTATATATATACACAAAACAACTTTACAAGCAAGGGATATGTAACCGAAATAATTGTGCAAACCAAAGAAATAATCAACAGTGCAGATGAGATAAACAGCAGTGCAGATTAAATAAACAGCAGCGTAGATGAAATAAACAACAAGCGGGGATCTTGAATTGATGCCTGCCCGCAGGGGTGGGGTTGAGAGGGGCACCTCAGACGATGAGGGCAGAGGGGCAGTGGCTCTAGCCACCGGGCCACCCCCTGTGCACGGCCCTGTGCTTATTAATTATTTTTAACCTTAAAGCTGCACGTAGACGTGTAGGACGCCGCATTTTCTCATATCATTTATCTTATAACTTATACATTGTACACTGTACACTGTAAAAAAGAATACACTAGATTTACTCAATATAATTATGGCAACAGATTACAAGCAATATTTTAAATATAATTAAATACAACTAATTAGAATTGATTGAGTAAATGTCAAATAAATTTTATTGCTTAAAAATTGCAAAATAAAAGTGAGTAAATGCAAATTGTGACAAAATAAAATTGAGTTAAGGTTCGAAGGTCTACTTAAATAATATTAATAACAAATAATAATTTTACTTTTACTTTTAATATTACTTATTCAGAGATGGTAGAATTTACCTAAAAATTATCAAACAGAAAATCATTTATTCTTTATTGAACAAGTAACAACAATTTCATTTCTACATACTTTGCAGAGTGAATTTATTTTCAATAAGATAAAACACCTATATTACTCCGTTTCAGTTCTGATGTGAATTTATCTTCACTGCTAAGCAAATTCTCACTGCATGCTCTTTATGATGTTTTATATAACTGCATAACGGTTTGTTTAAACTCGGAAGGCTGTTTTTGTAAAACAGAGCTTTTTTTTCGCCATGTTCAGTTTATTTGTAAGCTCTTTGTTGTTAGGTCTTAGCTCTTAAAGCACGAGCTAATAAATGTATGTTATACATTTGTGAGTTCCATATCGTGTGTCAAACTGCAAAGATTCTTTATCTTGCATGCCCCACAATTTTATACCAAGGCCCTTTGCGCTCTTATTGCACTTCATTGCTCCTCGTTGTTCTACATTTGCACCAATAAATACGCACCTGAGAATATATCTATTTTTTATACAGTTTTATTCCATTTAAACAAAAGAACTTACTTTACAGTGTTTTAATGTTTAGTGTTTTAGTAAAATTAAGAATTTTAAAATCGCACCTTTAACAAGGTTTGAAAACTGTTCTTAAACCAAATTACTGCATCCATTTAAGGAAAAATATGTTTTTTATCTGTTTTTTTTTTACTTAATTTATTTGATTGAAATCGAGAATAACAGATTATGTTTGCAAAACAGATAATAAAGCTTATTCTGATTCTGATTCAAAAGTCAAGTGCATGTCGTTAACTGAATGCTGATACGCTTGGGAAAATCTCCGTCGATAAAAAGAGCTCTTATTCCAGACTTTCTGTTTATGACCACCACGCCTTAAGTACTGAAAGATAAATCTATAAACTACCCAGCGATACAGATAAAAATAACAAAAATGTCCGTAGGTTTAAGCGAGCCTCGAACCGGCGACTAACCCATCCAGCGATATAAAGAGCTTTTCGTTATCCAGCAGGCCAACGCCAACAATCTATTCTAGAGCAACAGCCGCCTAAACACAAGTTAAAGGACTGACATCCTTTATACAGGGAACGATTTGTGGTGTTGGAAATTAGTTAAAAGATATTTTCAACCGTTTACTTTTCACGTAAGCAGTTGACTGGCCACTACATGTAACATGCAGAATACATACAATGGAATTGGCATGCTACAACTGCTGACCACGTTGTGTAACTTGACATTTTTAAAGAGAAGAAGTCGTTCCTTCAGAAAGCAAGCAATGGTATGTTTAATGTTAACAAAGGTAACACTGCGCACATAATAAAATGCTGTAAAATGAAAGGCACTCCTTCGTGATCAGTGGTAAATTGGTCTGGTCTGGCTCTGTTCATAAGCTATTGGATGAGAACGGTTCAAATGTATTGGCTGTGGAAATCAGCGGGAGGGGCTCATTATACAACAGGCGAAACGCCGTAAATAACGCGCGCTCTGCACAACCAAAACGGCGTTTTTTACGCCGTCATACGGCAAGACAGCGGTGCAAAAAACGGCGCTTTCCGGGGCGCCTTAAAGCGGCGTTAAATACGGCGTAATAGACGGCTTTTCGCGCGTTTGCAATCGCGACGCCGTGTTTAGCGGCGCAAGTACTGTTTAAAACGCCGTCAAATACGGTGTTCGGATTTAAACGCGTTTAATCCATAGCGTAATTGTGACACCTTTGGCTTGCCATAGATCTGTTCTGCGCGTTGCGCTACTCGCGCCCGCGCGGATTTCATGCGCGTGAGATTTGGGTCTGAATAAACGCCATAGACCTGCAGCAATCCCTTTCTTTTTACAGCGCCGGAAGAACCAAATAAGTGACACACACTCAAGGGTATATCTCAGTTGATTCTCATTGAATATTACACAAACAGAGCCTTTTATTTAACAATGCATCCTTGAGAAATGGTACGAAGAGTTTAATCAAAGCACAGACAGTTTGTCTCATTCATTATCAGAATGGAAAGTAGCAGCAGAATGACGTCACAAGTGATGCGAATACCAGAAGGTATAAATAGACTGCGGTAACAACGCAAATTAGCTTCTGCAATAAAATGAGGCAAAAGCTACAGGCACGAGGAGTACGGCAAGGACACGCAGTGTCTCGTTCCCTATCTCAGGGAACCTTGGTTACAGTCGTAACCTGCCCAGTTAGCAAAAGACAGTCGGGCCGGTTCCGTTTACATTCCTTCCTGCCGGAGCCTTACCCATCGGCCCGCCTCCATTTGTGGTAATCGTGCCGGATGCCTAAGTACTCACTGCCCAGATCCAGCCCGAATCAATCGGCCCGGCTGCAGCAGCCGGTGCCTTGCCTACGCTGCTGTAATCAAGCAGGAAGCGGCCCGGCAGTAATATGCGCAGCACGCCGGAGCCGGCCCGATTCAATATTGATATGATTATATGAACGGTATACCCCGTTCATATTGTTCATATTTATAATTAATAATATTCATATGTATTACTTAATAGTATATATAACCAAATCTTGATATAAAAATAGAAACACAAATGCAAAAATGTAAATCACAAATTTTTATTTATAAAATTGCACATATAAAAACACTTTGAAACACACATTTTAATTAACTTAAAAACGTTGTTTTAAATAAGTTCTTGCGCGTTGCTTTCTTTCCTCCATTCCTGTCAGGAACCAGCCATCGTGTGATAATGTTTCCACCTCTTTGTTAGTGATGCTCGTGGTGTGGCCATTTCCATACTGCTACTGTAAACAACAAACAATATCCAAAAAGCAATTAATAAATGATGAAAAGCACATCTCATTTTCAAATGATTACTGATCAGAAAAGAAATTGTTACCAAACTGTTAGAAGTAAAACAAACTTACTGTCAAAGTTGGTCACTAACGGTCGCTTTCCCTGGTTACACCACACTGTTAAGTGAAAAAACACAAATTATTCCAAAACTGAAAACACAAATTTAAAGAGAAATTAAAGACAAAAAAACGAAACTTACCCTCGTGATTGAAACCCCAAATGTAAATGGTGTAAAACTTCCATTCCCTGAAGCCGCGGCTAAGGAAACACATCATTGTATTGATAGGTTTGAAATTTGCCATGTAACAATGCAAGTTAACCTTAAAGTTAACTTAAAATGTAAATAGGCCTACACATTTCTGTTGAATAAACTGAACCAAAACAACAAACGTTACAACAACAGTTTGAAAGTGTATTTATCCGACTAACGTTATCTCAAAACCCTACACTGGAAAACCGCGTCTAGTGGCAAACAAACATCCGTTTATCTGCACATGGAAATGTACTTGGTACAAATAAAAAAAAATCTAAAACATTACTGCATATATTTGCTGCTATAATTTAGATGGTGTGTATACAGAAGTTTTCTCAGCCTAAGGTATTATGCAAGAAAGTCACGCTCGTAAGTTAACTTTAGCTGTAGCTAGCAGCTAAGTTAACGTAACTTTAGCTAAAAACTTGCATGCACCGGTAAATAACGTTACAAGTCTATTTATCAACTTCTGGTACGTAAAATACTAGAAATATAAATGCACATGATGCTTACCAGAATTATATCCTCAAGATGGTCCGATATTCACATTTCTTTTCTTGGAAAAACAACTGTTGTTAACGGCCACACAAACAAACGAACACACACAAGTACAGTGAGACCCCTCCTCCTCGATCCTCCTCCTGCTCGAACTCTCTCTCACTGTTGTACGAGTGAATGAGTTATAGCGCAAAGCGCGTTTAAATTATATTTAAGTAGAAATGACCACCTGTATTACATCTACATTGATTTACTGCTATTATAAAAATAAATGAATGCTCTGTACTAGTTTAATGTGCTTTACTACCTTAATTATTCATGTGTTTATGCATTTATTGCTTTCTTCACAAATTCACGACATTAATATGCAGCTAACAAATAATCATATCAAATCAGAGAATTAAGTACATTTAAAGTTAAACACGTAATTTTAGCCATACAATCTATGAAACATGCCGACTCATTTCTGGAGCTGGCCCGGGCTCTACAACCAGTTCCACGCCAGTTCCGTTGAGCAAGAAGCGGGCCAGTGCTATGCGTCCTAACAAAACACGAAGGTGCGGCAGCCGGATGCTGGCCGCAGCCGGTCTGGAGCATACACGCCGATGCTGATTCTGAGCCGATTGCGCCGGAGGGCTGCAGGGGCTCGGGCCGATTACTTCATGCTATCTGGGTGAGAGGTTCCCTTTCGAGGGAACTCTACACTGCGTCATGGAATGACTCTATGGGGAACGAAATGCCCACTACGCCGAGAATGAAGAACTCGATATTGGTAAGCTTTGCCCCCGAAAGCGAACCTGAGAAACAAGTACTGTGAAATTATAATTTTAAGTGGCGCTTACTTAATCCAAAAATATAGTTGTAGTTATTAAAAAAATATCTGTTTAATTAACTCAAATGGTAAAATAAGTCAAAAGAATTTAAAAAGTTAATAGAATTTTTTCATGAAATTAAGATGACAATACTTAATATTTTTTATTATTTTGAACTTTTGGGTTTACAGTTCCTCACCCAGAATAACCTACTGGACAACATGTAGTCAGGCTTCAAAAGCAACCACTCAACAGAGACAGCACTGCTATCAGTCAACAAGGCCCTACGCCTAGCAAAAGCGGAGTCAAAATCCTCTGTTCTCATTCTAACCCTGCTCCTGGAGAGCTACTGTCCTGAAGTTTAGCTACTGTCCGAGTTTAGCCCCAACTCTGATAAAACACACCTGAATAAGCTAATCAATGCCATCAGGAAAAGTCGAGTTCAACTTAATGCAGGGTTTGGCAGATTGCTTGGCGTAAAAGTATGCGGATGAGAGACAACTCCACTTGTCATTTTAGCCTGACGATCCATTGGTTTCTGCACGCATCTCAGCATGCCTATAACATTTCACTCTGGATGAAGGATCATCAACTGCAGCTGAAGCCTGCAAAGACAGAACTGCTTGGAGATGCAGTTAGCAGCAAAGTCTACAGAACCACGTATGTGTATTTAATTTTTTCTTATTGATTTCCGTGCTGTGTCGTTGCTAGGAAACATTCCTTTGTCACGCGTTGAAGTCGCGTTTGTTTCCGTTTAGTCTCGTGAAAACAGCAAGCGATGAAGTAAAGCAATATTCACGAGAAGTGCTAGTAATACAAAGTTTCAGATACAACATTAAGATAGTATAAGCAAGTATACAGATAACAATTAGAAAAGGAAAAGAAAAATAGACGTTCCATGCTTATGGAAGATGAGGGTCTTTAGCTGTTTTTGGAATTGTGAGATTGATCCAGCTGTCCTGATGGAGAACAGTAAATGAAATGTCCTTGAGATGGATCTCATGCATCTCTGTGAAGGAACAACGAGGCGCTGATCGTTTTCAGACCGCAGACTTCTGGAGGGGATGTAGGTCTGTAAGAGAGAGTTGAGGTAGATGGGTGCTGTGTTAGTGGCTGTTCTATAAGCAAGCACCAGTGCCTTGAACTTAATGCGTGCCGCTAATGGGAGTCAGTGCAGAGAGATGAGCAGAGGTGTGACATGTGCTCTCTTGGGTTCATTGAAGACCAGGCGTGCAGCAGAATTCTGGATCATTTCTGATTATTTCTTCATCACTCTTGATCTCAACCTATCTCCCCCAGACACTACACACATTCTCTGCGCCACCTCCTCTTGAACATGCCTAAACTCCTGATGCTTTTAAAGAGGCCTGTATAACTCTGCTGTTGAAGAAACCCACACTTAATCCAGCAATGTTGGAGAACTACAGACCAATATCTCTTCTCCCCTTCACTGCCAAGACTATGGAGCGTGTTGTTTTTGACCAGCTTTCCTCCTTCTTCACACAAAACAACCTCCTGGACATCAACCAGTCCTGAGCTGATGAGAAAGTGGCCACTCCACAGAGACTGCACTGTTCTTAGTCATTGAAGCCTTAAGGCAGGCAAGGACAACCTTTAAATCATCTGTTCTTTTCCTACTGGATCTATTTGCCGCTTTTGACACTGTTAATCACCACATCCTCTTGTCGACCCTCAAGGCTATGGGTGTCTCCGGAATGGCGCTACTATGGTTCAAGTCTTACCTCTCAGGTAGATCATTTCGAGTATCCTGAATAGGGGTGCACCGATCCGATATTAGGATCGGATATCGGTCGCGATACTGACAAAATAGCTGGATCGGGGATTGTAAAAATGAACAGATCCACGGGCCGATCCAGGTTTTTTTTTTTCGTCGCTTCAGAACCTACGTCATTCGTCAGCTTCACGTGTGTCGCATGCTAGAAGCAACATGGAGCGAGCCAGAGAGTCGGCTGTGTGGAGATATTTCACGCTTGCCACGCCAACTAGTTCGTCGGCTGTTTGCAATGTCTGCAAAGTAAATGTTTCGAGGGGCGGTGGTATTACTGCAAAGTACAATACTACCAATTTAATCAAGCACATCCAGAAACACCATGCTAAGGAGCACGCTGAATTCCTGCAGCTCAGCAAAACAAAAGGAGCGGACAATACAGCCCAGCAACTAACTTTGCAGGATGCGTTTCAACGACGCAAAAAGTTTCCGATGGAAAGCTTGAAAGCATCGGCAATTACACAGAAAGTTGTAGAATTCATTGTTTTAGATGCTCAACCAATGTCAGTTGTTGAAGATGAGGGCTTCCGTCGCCTACTGGAACACTTAGAGCCGAGGTACTCTCTTCCATCACGCAAGTATTTTTCTGAGACCGCACTGCCAGAACTGTACAAAAAAGTTTGCGAACACGTCTCGAAAGAGATTAAAGATTTAAAAGCTATGAGCTTTACTACAGATATATGGAGCTCTGCTGTGAGTCCAATGTCGCTTTTAAGTTTAACAGTCCACTGGTTGGACACGAGCTGTACACCACACGGTGCAATGCTTCAAGCTAAAAACTTTCATGGTTCACACACCAGCGATACCATTTCGGCTGCAATTAAGGATATACTTGACCAGTGGCACATTCCTTTGAATAAAGTGCATGTCATACTCCGGGACAATGCAAGCAACATGAAAAAGGCCATGGACAACATGGGGGTGCGGAGCTTAGGCTGCTTTGCTCACAGCTTGCAGCTTGTAGTCAATGAGGGACTACTGTCACAACGGAGTGTGAGCGATGCCATTGCAATCGGTAGACAAATTGTGGGGCATTTTAAACATTCTCCACTTGCGTATTCAAGGCTGCAAGATATCCAGCTCCAGATGCAAATGCAACCTAAACGCCTGCAACAAGACGTCAAAACAAGGTGGAATTCTACGTACTTGATGATACAGAGTCTTCTGGAACAGAAGCGAGTCCTCCGTGCTTACATTGCTGACCATGACCTGCCCAGTACACTGACCGCTAACCAGTGGGCTTTGCTAGAAAAAACGAGCATTGTTCTAGCACCATTTGTAGAGCTAACAAGGAAAGTAAGCTCATCGACTGCCTGACGTCATTCCAGCTGTCACCGTCCTCAAACGCATCCTTGCTAAAGAAGGCGATGCAGATACTGGCATCAAAACAATGAAAAAAACCCTGCTTCAAGCTGTCAACAAACGCTTCGACACTGTGGAAGATGAACCCCTATATGCACTTGCCACCCTGCTGGACCCGAGATATAAAGACAGGTAAGATTGTGTAACCTAACTAATTACATTAGGTCTATATTATAGATTTTTTTACTCTCCACAATAACACTTCTACTGTATTTGATGAGATGCCATGCTGTAAATGTAAACATTTAGAATATAAATTATATATGCTTACATTCTTTATATAATTTATACAAATTAATATATATATATATATATATATATATATATATATATATGCTGGGCTGGCGGGTAACGGCTGAGGTGCCCTTGAGCAAGGCACCTAACCCCCACTTGCTTACTATACAAAATGTACAAATGTATAGTACAATGTAATGTAAGTCACTTTGGATAAAAGCGTCTGCCAAATGCATAAATGTAAATGTAAATATATATATATATATATATATATATATATATATATATATATATATTACTTTAATCAGCCTCAGGTTTTTTAGTGTCATCAAGTGTTTCATTTAGCCTAACCTATGTTTTATTTCTGTTTCAGATACTTTACAAGTGCACAATCTGCAAAGCGTGCAAAAGATGCACTGACAGGGGAACTAGAGGAAGACCTGAGGAGGAGCACAGCTGGAGCATCACAGGCCGCAGAACCACAGGAAAAGTTCCCTCGGGTGGACGCAACAGCACCGAGCAGCTTTATGCAAGAGTTTGACCAAATTGTGGAGGAGTGTGAAGATCCCGGTGCAGCAAGCAGCTCGAGCCCTGCAGTCCAACTGCATGGATATCTTGCAGAGAAAACCGTCGCTGCCTCAGACAACCCATACCAGTACTGGGGAGTCAACAAATACAGATTACCTTGTCTTGCTGCCACTGCCACAAAATACCTCTGTGCCCCCTGCACTAGTGTAGAAAGTGAGAGAGTGTTCAGCACAGTTTCCAACATTGTGGATGAAAAGAGAAGTAGGCTTACAGCAGAGAGAGCAGAAATGCTTGTCTTCATGAGAAAGAATTTGCCATTGCTGATTAAGTGAGCATTCACAGGTCATGTTTGTGATGGTGGTGTGACACTGCACTACATGTTTACAATGTTTGGTTATTATTATTTGTATGTGTGATCAAGTTGTTGTTCGACCAACTTTTTATTTGTTTATTCAGCATTTGTTTATTACTCCGGTTCAGCTGCTATGTTGCATTTTAAATTCCTGTTTGCAGGACTTTGCACTTTATATTTTTGTTTACAATGTTTGGTTACTGTTTGATTACTATTGTATGTTCAACCAATGCACTCTTTTGTTTCTTGTGGCTACATTTTATTTATTTTAATTTAAGAGTTTGATTACATTATATTTTAGATTTGAATGCACAATTGTTATATAACAAATTTATAAGAATTCAAATATTTTTTTTTACATGTTTACAATGTTTGGTAACTGTCAGATTACTATTGTACGTTTGACCAATACACTGTTTTTTGTTTCCACTGCTACATTTTATTTATTTAAAGAAGTTTGATTACATTCTATTTTAGATTTGAATGCACAATTGTTTTTTAAATAAGAATTCAACACTTTACATACATCTGTTATTTTGTCTTAGTTATGTTTAGTTAGTAAAGTCTGGTGCCTTTAGTCTCTTCAAGGAAGGTATAAGGTGGAAGGTATACAGTTTATTATTAATTCAACAATAGTATCGGATCGGTATCGGGTATCGACAGATACATAAAGCCCAGGCATCGGTATCGGGACTGAAAAAGTCGGATCGGTGCACCCCTAATCCTGAAGAGGTGATGTCTCTCAGTACCAACATCTCAATACCGGGGTACCTCAGGGCTCAGTGCCTGGACCACTGCTCTTTTCATTATACATGACATCCCTAAGTTCTGTCATTCGGAAACATGGATTTTCCTACCACTGCTATGCTATGAGACCAGTTTTTATTGCACTTATGCATTGCTGTCCTTGTGTTGTTCTAATTGCTTCTAATGTTTACCTCATTTGTAAGTTGCTTTGGATAAAAGCGTCTGCCAACTGACTAAATTTAAATGTGAGTACTGCAAGAGCGATTCAAAGCATACGCATACAAATCTGTGCAGCACCGCATTAAAGTTGAACGCATCTATTCCTAAAATGTGTGGAATTTAAGTTTGAGAGCTGATTAACATGTTTGCTCTGTAAACTGCGGTTTCATTACATTGGAGGTTATGATTCATGCTTAAATTACGCCATCAGCTACTACAACTTTCTTGATTATTCTTTTAATTAAAGTCGCAACTGAAAAATAAGTCTCAAAAGAAAATAAATAAGCATTAGATGTCACGTTTTAACACACTATTTATTATGATGCATACTAGAGTTTCAACACGTTTACATGTTGTCTCAGCCATATTGCTTGTCTTTAAATGTCATGCGGGCAAAAACAAACAATGTGCATTTGGAAAACATAAATAACTATGCTATTATGATAATGATATTCTTTCTTTAAGCAACTGAATAATTACATGTGATGCCGTAAAAAGTCCCAGCGAGATGTCTTCACTCAGTAGTAGTATTAAAATGAGGCTGAAGCTCTGACATGTTTGCCGTCAGAAGCTCTTTTCTCTCTACAGCGGGTGTATACAGCAGAACTCTGCTCTGTGGTGTGGGGGGGAAGACCTCGATTGAAACACCCGCCTCCGGATCAGCATCATCACACAGATCAACCAGCTCTGACCAAACTGAAACAAACAAACAAAGTTTTTATAAAGCTGTTCTTTCATTGTCAACTAAATGATCTGTTCAGTTAGAGGTCACGTACACACTGCAAAGTTTCAGGAGTGACAACTGCACTTAAATGTGGAAGTGAATCCCCTAAATGATCCATAGCAACATTCTGGCATCTCGCAGCTGTGAATAAGAATGACATCAATTTGGTATCTGCCAATCTAAACTACAGCTGACAGATGCACTGTGTTTTGTTTATGGCTGAGCGCTTCACAGAGCTCGTTTGCAGAGTTCACTTAAATATCTATATGTGCTTTTATGCCTGTTGTTTGGTCTTTAGCTCATTAAACTACAGGGTTTGTATGGGTGCTTGAAATCCTTGAAAATACTTATTTTTAACAAACTGCTTGAATTTTTAATTGCTTGATTTTATAATAATTCACATTGTGACAACAGCGTATGCTCTATACGGGTTGTCCCTATTCTCTTAATGAGTAATGGGTGTGTTTTGGGCAGAACGTGCAGTAAACCAATCAAAGTGTCATCTTTCATTCCCTTTAAGAGACAGTTGTGCTCGCGCCATGGAATATTTGCCATTTACACGATGCAGTCTGCAAGAGACTGAACGCTTCTCTAGTGAGGAAACGAAACACATTATTATTGTGTACATAAAGATTAAAATCCGACGTGTCCTGGTATGGTCCTTTTTATATACACAATACTAATCTTTTACATTGTAGACCTTTTGTTTTTAATATTTGGGTTGTTTGTGTGCTGCTGCACTTCCTTCTGTGTTGTAATAAGTAAAGTGAAAGCGCGTTGTGGACCCGCACAGAGGTGCATTTAATATTACAGTAATATTGTCACGGTTCCCTCTGTTCCCCTGTCTGTTTCCCATGAGTTTTCCCCATGGACTTCATTTCCCATGCCCCTTCACGCTCCCACACCTGCCTGTCATCACCCCATCATCACACTCACATACAGGGTGTTTCTCAATTCTTATTTGTGCATCCTCATTTCCTTTCCTCGCAACTTAGCTCCTGAAGCGGCATAAATGCATTTACACAGAAATTAAAATTATGCCAAATACTGCTTTGACCATTACCACTATTTATCACATTTAATCAAAACATACAATTAAGGGTTACAATACGAATTGTACTTGCACGTGCTATGACGATGACGCACACTATGATGTCTTTCACAATGTTTCACAAAGCGTTTTTCTTTTTTAAAATAAAATTGTCTCAGCTGGAACAAACACTCAAAAGAGTTTCTCAGAACCAGAAAGTGTCTTTGGAAATACACAACAAGCAAGCGATTATGTTTGCGTTAGCTTTTCAGTCAGAACAGCAGGTGTCACCAAACCGGCAGATATGGGTGAAATATCGCCCACAGGGAGATCTGTTTAGGAGCATAGCGGTGCAGAGTTAAGGGGCGTTGACATTATAACGATAACTATATATATATTTTTGCGTCCACACCAGCGGACGATAACGTTATGTTTATTCTAAGCTCGCATGCTGCATTTCAAGTGAGTCTAAACAATGAATCTTGTATAGTCTAAACAAGCATCTAGTAAAATGAAAACATACATTTCACTACAACTTTGCAGGACACAAGACAAGTTTGCGCTAACAACAGTGCTTGGTTAGCCTAATTTTATGTAACACTTTTATTGGTTACTGTAGGCTATGTCATAGTATGCATGAGTTGAACGTTTTCCACATATGCTTTTTCTTAAAGCTATAAAAGGGTTTGTTTTGTCATACAGTGCTGGGTTTTTCTGGACCTCGGCGATTAGCTTTTCCATAGCGTCATCTGCCATTTTACTCCTACACGCACACACAAGTGCGCGAGCGCTGAATAGATTTGATTGACTGTCTTATCAATGTTTTATCGTTCATCTGAACGATAAAATCGTTCTGAAAGTGATCCCAACTATATCGTTATGGTTTGAACCTCTCTATTCTCCTGAATTAAAAAAGATTTAAAAAAAGTTATTTGTTAGGCTATAGGCCTAGTTATAGTTATCGTTATAATGTGAACAACCCTTAACAGTGACATTGATTGGATCAAGCATTTTAGGATGAGTCGGGAAACGTTTATGTCGTTGGCTAATGAACTTAAACCTGGCGAAAGCCAATTTGCCTACAGTCAAGCATGGTGGTGGTAGCATCATGGTCTGGAACTGAATGAGTACTGGGGAGCTGCACTTCATTGAGGGGAAACATGGATTCTAACATGTACTGTGACTTTCTGAAGCACAACATAATGCCCTCCCTTCATGTTAACATGATATTGACACACCGCCAACATGACAGCTGCCTTGCTGATGAGTGGCCAAGTATGTCTCCAGACCTGAACCCTATTGAGCACCTGTAGGACATCCTCAAGCGGAAGGTGGAGAAACACCATGTGTCTATCATCCAGCAGCTCTGTGATGTCATTATGGAGTGGAAGAGGATCCCAGCAACAACCTGTGCAGCTCTGGTGAATCCCATGCCCAGGAGGATTAAGGCAGCAATAGATAAAAAATGGTGCTCACACAAAATATTGACACTTTGGACACAGTTTTGACATGTTCACTCAGGGTGTACTCACTTTTGTTGCCAGCTATTTTGACAATAAGTTATTTTGAGAGGACAGTACATGTATACTGCTATACAAGCAGCACATTGCCTACTGTAAAATATATAAAATTTTCCTTTCTATAGGATTGTCCCTTAAGAAGATATTATAAAATTGTTGCTGAAATGTGAGGGGTGTACTCACTTTTGTAAGATACTGTATGCTACGTCTTTGCAGTCTAACAGGTATAAAATTCTGGTGCATTTTACGTCTAGACATGACAACACAGATCAGAACAAAAACATACAGCTGATCACATTACATAACATGTCTGTGTTGCTTGGCAACCACTGTGTTGTTGCAGTTACAGAAAAACTGCAAAGGAAACACCTGTGTAATCTCGCTCATGACTCCTCAGAAAGCATCCTCACTCCTCGATCCTCGCCTCCTCACGGTGTACTTAGAGAATTGAGATGTCCTTAAAGATGGCTGAGCTCGATCGGTTTCCGGGTCATAGGATGGAGGACGGAGGAGCGAGGAAACGAGGACGCATATTGAGAAACACCCATATACTCTCCCTGTTCCCTTGTGCTTGGTCCGGTATTGTTTGTTTATAAGTTACGTGTATGGTTGTTTATTCTTGTCTGTAATCATTAACTGTACTTCTTTGGATATTACTTGTCTGTCGTGTGCCTGCCTCTACGCAACATAAGGCATCTTTAGACAGCAGAGGCGGCACAGAAACCGAAAAGAATACCATTGCTTATTGTCCAAGACATAGTTAAACCTGACACAGAGCTTACAAATACCTACATTTTTTACGTCCAGCTGGTGCAACTGTTCTCAGTACTGCTGAACGAAACCACATGAAAAGCAAGTAATAATGCATAGTTGGATCAGTGGGTAAAAACACAAAGTATAATGTTATAGAAAGTATACCGTGGCAAAATATATCTGTATGAGATACCATGCAAAGAAAGATGCTTATTAAATACACACTCGCTAATTCAAATGGCTCACACACACGCACACACATGCACACACATTCTGTAACAGAAGCACACATTCTCCTCAAAACAGAAATACTTTCAAAACTTCAATCCACATTTCTGTAATTTAGTAGACAAGAAAAATATGGTGTATAGATAGATCATATGTAACATCAAACTATAAACATTCACTGCATTAGAGTTTTTTTCTCATCTTATTTTTAGAGTATTTAACATTCTGACCTCTGTTTTCCTGCCGTGCCCAAAACTCCTGAACGGTTTTGTTGATGTTACAGTTCTCCTCTTTCAGTTCTCTCTGCCACTGTCTCAACTCTTGTACATCTGGACACACACGCACCTGAAATAAACCCACATTGAGCCAATGTAGCCTGCAGTAAGACACAATTGTAAAACATTATTTTTTTAAATGATCTATATTAAATTATGATTTGATAAATAAAGCATTCATGGTTTCTAGAATCCCAGAAACTAGGTAGGTTCATTTATAAAACATTTTTAGCTAAGCATATTTGAATTGAATGAAACAAACTATGCAGCAGTGACATTTCATTAGGGCTGTAATTTAACTTTTTTTGCACAAAGCACTGGCAGGCCCGTAGCCAGCCTAGTAGAAGGGGTGGTTCTCTTTCTCAAAAAGTGTGCCCTTTTTCAGTTATCTCATGTATTTATTATTTAATTATGAGGTTTAAAGCTCCCATACCAGACTGTGACACAGTTGGTCAGGATGCTTTCTATTGCACAGCGATAGAAGTTCACCAGGATATCCGAGGACAGCTGATTCTTCTTCAGTGTCCTCAGGAGGAAAAGGCGCTGGTGAGCCTTCTTGACCAGGCTGGAGGTGTTGGTAGTCCAGGACAGGTCCGCCGAGATGTGGATCCCCAGATACTTGAAACTGGAGACACGTTCAACAGCCATCCCATTGATGTGGATGGTGTCATGTGTGCCTCTTGACTCTTTCCTGAAGTCCACAATGAGCGCCTTCATTTTGGTGGTGTTAAGGAGCAAGTTATTGTCTGTACACTATGTGGCCAGGTGCTGGATCTCCTCCCTGTAGGCAGTCTCATCATTGTTGCTGATGAGACCAATCACCGTAGTGTCGTTCGCAAGCTTGATGATGGAGTTAGATCTGTTCACTTTAATGAAAAGGGGGTCGAACTCCTGCAGTATGCTTTCCTGCAGGGAGAGCACTGGCATCGTGGAACGTCGCAGGCTCGGGTGATCGTCGGCGTGAAAGCCGCTTCCTACGTCGACGGGGCTTTGCGGAGGGTCAAGGCGTGGAGCCTTGGTGAGCCAAGACAATTCCACCACTGGTGACCGGTATTGGACGACGATCCCACGCGCCCCCATCCTCCTCCCCAACGCGGAAAGGAGAGCCCATTGCTAGGAGGGTCTTATTTAAAAAGTCCACCAGCAAAACCTCATCAGCATCAGGAAGCATGATGAGGGCGAGCAAGTCATCGTCCAAACCAGGGTGAAATCGTCCCAACCTACCCGCTCACATGCCTCGTAGAACTCATCCACGTAACACTCCAGAGATCTTCCATCTTGCCATGTTGAAAGCACTCTGGAGGCGTGGTGGTGATGGAACTCTGTGGTGTGGTCATGTTGGTAGGTTCGGTCTTCTGTCACAATCGCTGGTCCAGGCAGAAGAGCACACCACATCTTTCCATTCAAAGGGGTTTATTGAGATATACAGGATCAACACAGGTAAGTAATTCCACAGGTAAACTCAATCGGGTAACAATAATAAAAAAACACTGGTGACCAAACTAACGGACAGATACCGACACGGGGTAATAACAACAAGACCGAACAATGAACCAAACAAAAGTGCAAACTTAAATAGTGCTTGTGATACAAAACAGGTGCGAACAAAACAAGGAACAGGTGCTAAAACAATCACGGTGTCGGGGAGTGTGGTGCATGATAGGTGACATAGGTTTCCCAAAATTAAAGGTCCGGTAACACGGGAAAACAAACAGGAGGAACAGAGGCCAAAACCAAAGAACTATATTCTTTGGTTTTAACCATTGTGATTAATGATTAAGAGGGTTTAGGCTTTGTGTTATTAATATGTATTCTCATGTGCAACAAGAAGTCATGACTGGACAACATCATGTTTCTAGTCCCCTTGGGGTGCTCAGAAAATATAAATATCATTGGGAATATACTTGAGAGATATTTTACTCATATTAATTTCTGGGGGTACCAATAATTTAGAGAAAAACATTTTTTTCACATGTGATATTCCCCTACTTCCAATTGTTTTACTTTAATGAAATGTTGGAATTTTGTAGATTTAAAAAAAAAAAGATCAAAATGAGAAACAATGCAGATTTATTTTTACAGCCTTCTTTGCTCATATTTACCAGGGGTGCCAATACTTTTGACCACGACTGTATTACCACGGTTCTGTCAATACTGCACTGGTTACCTAGTAAGCATTGTGTTAACTTTAAAATCTTACTGCTTATCTTAAGGTTCTACATGGTTTAGCTCCTCAGTACCTGAGTGAGCTTCTATTGCATTACAGCCCTTCTCGTTCACTACGCTCTCAGGACTCTGGCCAGCTGATAATACCTAGAATTTCTAAAGCTGGGGACACATTTAATGACCAGCTGAAACTTTCTAAGACTGTACACAACACACATAACGACTTTTTATTGCAACTGGAAACGATTCTAGTCTTTGACAATCGCAAAAGAGCACAAACCTAATGACCGAGTCAGTCCACTACACAACACATTTAAAGACTCGTGAGGCACGACTGGACGTTCTCCCCAATCTCGCGATAACGCAATTTCGCGAGATCGAAACAAACATGGAGACGAACAGATGGCTGGCGCTGATTGTTGCCGGTGTAATTTGTGGCGAAAAAACACAATAAAGAGGAGGAAACCGTATGATATGGGTGAAGTCATGGATGGGGAGGCAACGTGGACTTTGTACTCTACAGAGAGAGCTGGAGGTCAGTAAACTTGGTCGCCATTTCTCTGCGTCTGTGTAGTGTGTACCGTCTCCATGGCAGCAGTGACGTCATTAATCGGAGCCGCCAGTCGCAAATATTCAACACGTTTAAACAAAATATAGCGAGCACGACTGACAACAACTGGCACATAAATTCTAGGACTAGAGTCTTTACAAACCACACATTAAATAATTTTTAGCTGCGATTCTAAACAACGACTGAGCACAACTGGAACAGATTGGGCACGATCAGCGGTTATGATCAAACTCCATTCATAATCGTAGTAAAATCATTAAATGTGTCCCCAGCTTAAATCAAGCGCTCTTCACAGCGATGAGCTTTATGAACACACAGCGTGTTTCAGAAGGCGGGACAGAGAGGAGCAACAGTAATGTACAGTATGTGAAAACTAATGTGTTTTTTGAACCGTAAACACACTGTATTACACCAAATACACACACTAATGTGTGTCTTCATGATGTAGGAGCTAGCAGTGACACATAATGACGTATGACGGTGTAGTAGTGGTGTTCCATTTCTTAGGGGAATATTTTTAACCCTTGTTTCAGAGGGCGAGGGGTATAAAATGGAATTGGGCCTTATAGTGTACATTTATTTATTTAACAGACACCATTAGGCATCCAAGAGAGCATTTAACATTAATGTACTCCGGATGAATTCTTTCAAATTAAATTTCATGTGTGAATGCACACATTCATTCATTCTTTTATCGAAAAAGAGTCACATTTCTGCACCACTTTCAAGTTATTGTTGTCCTTGTAACTATTGTTACCTTGTATCCCCTCCAGTAAGCCTGTATGATGAGTGCAGCCTGATCATCTGACAGCAGCAGATAAACTGGAATGCTTTTCCTAGGACTGACAAAAGACAGACAAATGTTAAAAATTTAGATAATAGCATGTCACAATGTGTTTACAGTGGGTACTTACTGAACAAGAAGCCAGTTCTGCACAAAGGGAATATGGTGAAATTCAAGAGGCGCGCATTCTCTACGACAAGGGTTTTTACTGAGGCACACAGAATAAAACACATGTAAATAGTTATGTTTACTGTATGCATCACACGCAACACAACTTTGAGATGCACCGATTGACAGGCCAGGGACAGAAATCGGCAGATTTTCCGCATGATCGTCCCGGACCGATGACCGTCCGGTCACATTCACGTCTTGCCGATTCTTTTTTTTGCCAACAACGCAGGCAATAACGCTACAGCCATCAGTACATTTGAAGCCACAAGTAAACATGATGTAAACATGCCTGCATGCAGCCCGTCTCTTACAGCTCGTTTTTATTTGAGTCTGGCTTTATAGCATAAATGGAGTTTTTTTAAATAACCATATATGACCTGATGTGGCTTTAGATGACAAAATGAGACAGAAAATATGTTATTTATTTTCTGCACAGTGATGAAGTCAATGTCGATTAGCATTGCATTAAAAATATATATGAAAATCCCCGACATAGCTTGAAGAACACAGATAAAAAATATGTCATCACAGTTGTGTGTTTATTGTTTTCATGCTTCATCAGTCGAAACACCTCTATCTGCATGTTATTCAGCTGTAGTGATCGATAAAGCTCAGGAACGTGACATCAGCAATGCAATGCATCCTGGGACTTTAGAACACCGACACTGCAATAGAGACTGGGAAATAGTGGAGGTAGATGTTTAAATGTTTATTATACCATTAAAACGCATTCGAATGCAGAACGCGTTTTGTGTCGTGAAACTTCCACATCTGCTCTCGTGACCTTTGAATGAACAAGGGATTGAAATATTAGTCCATTTATTTTAAGTAAGTGCAAGCAGCTCACGTTGTTTTCAAAGTTTAACGTGAATACAGTCGTTTATTCCTCTGGTGATTTATATTTGCTCTCATTGTACGCTGCTGAGCATGTCCTAAAACATGGTGGCGACTGCCCAGAAAGCAATGCACAATGACGTAGATTCCCAAGCTCTATACAGGCTATATAGGTGTTATCCCAATGGGCAGTACGGGCCTGGCATTAGCTAACAATGAACAACTTAGTTTTTCAGTATTTATTAATCCTTGTTTATGTTAGTTCATGTCAATACAGTTATTCATGTTAGTTCATGGGGCATTAACTAATGTTAACAGTGACAGCGTTTGATTTTAATAATGTATTAGTAAATGCTGAAATTAACATGAATTAATATTGATAAATGCTGTAGACGTATTGTTCATTGTTAGTTTATGTTAGCTAATGCATTAACTAATTGTTAACAAATAGCACCTTATTGTAAAGTGTTACCAGATTTAGAAATAACATTGACACTTTTTATTTTGTGAGGCTGCATCTGAAACTGTGAATCATTTATTATGGGAGTGCTATTTTTGGTATAATTGTTCAAAATATTTTTTTGTGAGTTTTCCTTATATTACAAACATATTCTTTTTGGATTTTTACAAAATGACAAGAATTTGATTAAAGCTAGATTCTGTATAAATTTACTTTTTTTTTGTAAAGTTTTATATTCACAAATGTAAATTTACAAAAAGTAAATCCCTCTTTAACGTCTTCAAACAAGAGTTGAACTTATATCTAAATACAATTTCAAAATCTACAAATAGGAAAGCAATTAAAACAATTAGAATTCATACTGTGTTTAATATTTCTAATTAATAGGTTGTAATCTGTCTGTACCCCCACCGGGTTTTTTCTTCTCTCTCTATATATATCTCTCTATATCTTTCTTTCCTTAATATATTTGTATATTCCTGTATTTTTTTTAATGCTGTAATACTATTTATAATTTGTAAGGATGGCTATTTGTGGCCTACTTTGCGGGGGCAGTTGTGGCCTAATGGTTCGAGAGTCGGACTCATAACCAGAAGGTTGCTGGTTCGATTCTCAGTACCGGCAGGTAACAACTGACGTGTGCTTGAGCAAGACACCTTACCCCCGTTTGCTCTCCGGGTGCTGCAGTGATAGCTGCCCACTGCTCTCGGTGTATGTGTGTTCACCACTTGAACGTCGTGAGGCTCAGGGTCTCTGCAGTGTCTTGCTTTTTTCTATCTCGGGTCTGTTCATGCAGAACAGCTGTGCCTTAACATCGTACACCCAGCACGAGCTATTGGATATTGGTTTGCACAATCCCGTAAGTTTTATCAGCAATCTTTGCCTCGTCCCCGAGATCGCCAGAACACCCGATGCTACGCACTCTACACGGCCGGGCGGAAGTGCTCGCCGGCGGCGTCGAGATTGTAAACAAAGGCGGGGGAAGCTCGGAGGGCTAAGAGCTAAGCTAAAGCTAACACTCTTTACCCAGCATTTTCCAGATTCAACTCCGCATCATCCACAGCAAAAGACTTTTGAACTGCAATGTTATGATTTTCACTGAAACATGGCTAAACAGCGGCATACCGGACAATGCTATTGAATTAGCAGGACTCCACACACTTCGGGCAGATAGGACGGCAGATGAATCCGGTAAGACCATAGGCGGAGGACTGTACATTTACGTTAACAAAGCTTGGTGCACGAACTCTGTTACTGTTGGGAGACACTGCTCAGCTAACCTTGAGTTTCTCATGGTTAAATGTAGACCGTTTTATCTGCCACGGGAGTTCACTTCCACCATTATAACTGCAGCCTACATTCCCCCGGATGCTGATGCCAAGCTTGCTATGAAAGAACTTCATGCAGCCATCAGTAAACAACAGACTGCTCACCCGGAAGCTGCGTTTATTGTTGCGGGAGATTTTAATCATTCAAACTTAAAGTCAGTTCTCCCCAAATTTCACCAGCATGTTTCCTGTCACACCAGAGGAAACAAAACTTTGGACCATGCCTATACAAACATGGCTGAAGCTTACGTTGCGACCCCCCTCCCCCACCTGGGTCAATCTGATCACCTTTCTTTGTTCCTCACCCCCAAGTATTCACCCCTCATCAATCGTGTGAAGCCATCAGTGAAGACCATCAAAGTGTGGCCTGCGGGGGCAGATTTCACACTCCAGGACAGGTTCCAACACACAGACTGGAGCATGTTTGCTTCTCAGGCCACCTGTGGCTTTCATACGGACATAGACAGCTACACCTCCTCTGTACTGGATTACATTAACAGGGCTCAACGCAAAAAATATTTTCTACTGGCCCAGTTGGGCCAGTGGTTCAGATTTTCACTTGCCCTGACAAAATTTTCACTGGCCCCACCAAAAAAACTTATTTCAGTGATACATATTTAAAATAATAATTCAAAAATCAAATATAATTGTATACATATAAATTGTATTCACCATTTGTTAAGACAATTGGCAGTTTTAAATGTAAACTCTAATTCTGAAATTTCACAATACTCTTATCAGGGTCTTTTCCAGGTATTTCAAGATTAACTGCACAAAAATAGAGAATTCATATCAAAGGAATCTTGTTGCAAGAAAGTTAACTAACCCATATTACTAGAACAGTGTTATTAAATATGGTAGTGGCCCGATCGGGCCAGTGACAATACTGTTTACTGGCCCGAGTGTCTCTCACGCTGGCCCCGGGCCACCGGGCAGTCCTTTATGTTGAGCCCTGATTAACATCACCATAGACAATGTTACAACTCAGAAACAGATCATCACGTACCCAAATCAGAAGCCATGGATGAACAAGGAAGTGCGCCTCCTGTTGAAGTCACGCAATACTGCCTTCAGCTCAGGTGATGCACAGGCCCACAACACTTCCAGGGCAAATCTGAAGAGGGGCATCAAAAAGGCCAAGCACTGCTACAAACTAAAGCTAGAGGAGCACTTTTCCAACTCCGACCCTCGACGCATGTGGCAAGGCATCCAGGCCATCAGCGACTACAAACCCAGCCATTCCACCCCCGTAGCCACAGATGCTGTCTTCCTAAACGAGCTTAATGACTTTTATGCTTGCTTCGAGAGAGACTATAAGGAAACTGCCAACAAGCTCACACCCTTAGATGACCACCCGACCATCACACTCACCTCCTCAGATGTCTACACTGCACTGAGCTGGATCAACGCACGAAAGGCTGCTGGACCAGATGGCATCCCCGGTCGTGTACTTAGGGCATGTGCAGAGCAACTCGCTGGGGTCTTTACGGATATTTTCAACCTGTCCCTCGCCCAAGCAGTTGTGCCAGCATGCTTTAAATCCACCTCCATTGTGCCAGTGCCAAAACACTCCAGCCCAACATGCCTGAATGACTACTGCCCTGTAGCACTCACACCTATTGTTATGAAGTGCTTTGAGCGGCTGGTCCTGGCTCACCTAAAGGACTCCCTTCCGTCCACACTGGACCCATACCAGTTTGCCTACCGCAACAATAGGAGCATAGAGGATAGCACTCCATAGCACTGCACTCTGTGCTCTCACACTTGGACAATAAAAACACTTATGCTCGATTGCTGTTTGTTGATTTCAGCTCTGCATTCAATACTGTCATCCCTTCCAAGTTAACCCTCTGGAGTCTAAGGGTGTTTTGGGGCCCTGGCCAAGTTTGGACATGCCCTGATATTAGTGCTTTTTTCAGTTGCTTTTAAACATATCAATGGCTAAAGTCAGATAACACTGTAATCAGCACAAACTGGGCTACAATAATATGTGAACAGTATGTTTATACATGATTGTGTTTTTCAGAAAACAATGTTTATGAGTGCTTAGAGAAAAACTAAAACATTTAAGTAACTGAAACAAGGTCATAAAACACACACAGAATATTGGTACTCAAGACTTTTGAGAACTGGATCTTGTAGCCTAAAGTGTTTGCTTCAAATGATGTGAAAATCATCTTGCTGACTCATTCATAGAAAACAATATAGTGATTAAAATGTTCTAAGACACTTTTTGCTTCAAAAGGACATATGCAAGGAGGCGTGAATGATCTTGAATAATGATGTGATTGACACCTGAGAAGACAAAGACCTGCATAATGATTATTTCAGTCAGGAATGATGCTGAGCTGGAAAAGTTTCTAAATTAGGGATTTGAAAAATAATGTGAAGACAAAAGAAATGTATATATTTTTTGTTTGTAGTTTATTTAGAACAGAGAAAAAATCCAGTTAGTGAGTACACTGTATATAACTTATATAATCCATATAAACCTACACATAGCAAACCTACTTATATTACTTAAAAAAACACTTTACATATAACTTAAGACCTATACTGAATCTACACATCAAATATGTAGTTATACAGAAGATACATTCAGGTCAAAACTCTGAAAAAACAAACATTTAGGGTAAAACAGAGCAAATATGAACAGTGCAAGATAAAGGAGTGTAAAATCTGTAAAAGCCCATGTACTCTTACACCCCATGTATAACCTACGATCTCACATAGAACACAGAATTTCCACTTTCTGTACCACTTCATTGTTTTGTGCTGTGTAGTTTAGCAGTATGGATGGTGGATCAGACAGACACCTCTTGTGTGTCCATCCGAAATACAGAAGACGTCTTCATTTTGTCCTCACATTCTTATTTACGGTCCTAAAAGAATGTTGTAAACAACTATTAGCATTTATCACAGTGCCTTAGTATATCCATACTTGGTGAGAAGACACAATACCAATAACAAAGAAACTATATTTATATATATAAACTATATATGTATAATAAAAGTACAATTTCTCCCATACAGAAAGATTTACATATTGTGTTATCCCAACGTTTCTCAAGAAACTTTATAGTGAATATGTACTTACTCATTGTGATTTTCCTGCGATCTCAAAACTCGACGACACTCGCGTGCATTTCTTGTGCAAGATGCCGGTGATGCAGCCACAGGCCTAAAGGAAAAGTGAAACTGTTGTTAGAAATTACCAGAACAAGCTGATATACAGTAGCATCACTGATAAGAATGGACGCGTGTATGTCTGTCAATAGTCACTTATCTGTGACATTTACAGTTTACTGATACATTTACACAGATCATCGCGAACGCCAATGACCGCCTATAACACATTCAAAACATTCAGAGCAGATATTCATGAACAGAAGCTAGTTGATAAACACTTTCACCATTTGGAAAAATATATCTGTCTATAGCACAACGTTACGCGTTTTGTACAACATATTCTGAAATAGCTGATTTTAGTCTGACAATAGCATGTTTGTAAATCATGAAGGTAATATTCAAAGACATACTCATCAGGAATTATATCCTCCGCTGGGTCAGTCGCTCTTCAAAATGCAAACGGTCGTCATCTGAGGAGAAATTGTATCTGAATTGTATCTTCATCCGTGTAGCCATTTCTCGATCGGAGGCGTGTACACAAACCTGACTGACCTTCTCTCTCTCCCGACAGAACGGTGTTTTCGTGTTTTTTGTCTTGTAAGTCGCAGTGTCTTTGTACGTCTTCGTCGCGCATTACTGTCTTTAAGCGCGCATACAGTCGTGAGTTTATTCTCGATGTTGGCAGAACAACATTTCTAGAGTTAAACTCTGCACACGCCGAAGAGCTGCGTGACCTCGGTCTGCTCCGGAGGATCACGTCACCACCGACCCCCACTACTGCATCTCGCCCACAGTGGAGGCGCCACAAGCGGCGTGAGAGAAAGCAGAAGAGGGGTAAGCGCGGAGGTATCCGGGCTAGGCTAGCGGCTAACCCACACAAGCCAGCTATCCCCACCATCGTACTGGCTAACGTACGCTCTTTGGACAATAAACTGGACTACATCCGACTACTTGGCTCAACAACAACGTACCGGACTGCGCCAACCAGCTCGACGAGCTAACATGCTATCGAGCGGACAGGGCTCTCGTCGAGGGAGGCAAGACCTGCGGCGGCGGACTTTGTGTTTACATCAACGATGCGTGGTGCCGCGACACTGTTGTGGTTTGCAAACACTGCTCACCCCTGGTGGAGTTTATGATTATTAAGTGCCGGTCGTTCTACATCCCGAGGGAATATACAGCCATACTTCTCGTTGCTGTATACATCCCCCCCAGCTCCAACAACAACAACAGGAGTGAGGCGCTGAATGAACTGTACCAGCACATCAGCGAGCAGCAGACAGCCCACCCAGATGCTTTTCTCATCTCGGCTGGAGACTTCAACCATGCAAACCTGAAGAGCGTTTTCCCGAAAATACACCAACACATAGACTTTCCAACTCGGGGAAACAACACACTGGACTTTGTTTACACCACCCAGAGAGGATCCTACAAAGCCCTCTTCCTCCCCCATCTTGGCGCCTCAGACCACATCACTGTCATGCTAATGCCTGCATACAGACCGCTCGTTAAAGTCACCAAACCAGTTTACAAACAGGTACAAGTGTGGCCAGAAGGCTAATCAGAGGTACTTCAAGACTGCTTTAACACCACTGACTGGGATATGTTCAAGCAGGCTTCCACATACAACAACACCACAGACCTCCAGGAGTACTCAGAGACTGTCACTGCCTACATCAACAAGTGCATTGATGATGTAACGACCACAAAGACCATCACTGTGCGAGCCAACCAGAAACCGTGGATGACAGGGGAGGTCTACCATCTCCTTAAGGCTCGTAACGCTGCCTTCAGAACAGGAGAGGAGGTGAGCCTGAAGACAGCTAGGGCCAATCTACCCCGTGGCATCAGAGAGGCCAAGAGACAGTACTCCAGGAGGATATCCCATCGATTCAGCGACAGCAGAGACACTCGGAACCTGTGGCAGGGGATTCAGACCATCACGGACTACAAGCCCCCTCCGCAGACCTGTGACAACAACATCTTCCTGCTAAACGAGCTGAACGCCTTCTTCGCTCGCTTTGAGGCACAAAACGACACCACTGCACAGAAGACTCCACCACCTCCTGGCGACCAGGTGATGACTCTGTCCCCAGACAGCGTGCGGAGATCCTTCAGCAGGGTCAATGCACGCAAAGCTCCGGGTCCTGACAACATTCCTGGGCGTGTGCTGAGAGACTGTGCAGCAGAACTCACTGATGTCTTCACCGACATTTTCAACATCTCGCTGAGTCAGGCCGTTGTTCCCACATGCTTCAAAGCCACCACCATCATCCCAGTCCCAAAGAAGTCATCTCCATCCTGCTTCAACGACTACCGTCCAGTTGCACTCACTCCTATTCTCATGAAGTGCTTTGAACGGCTGGTCATGCACAACATCAAGTCTGTCCTCTGGACCCCTTCCAGTTTGCATATCGGTCCAAGCGTTCGACTGATGATGCCATCGCCACTACCCTTCATGCCGCACTAACTCACCTGGACAAAAAAGACTCTTACGTCAGAATGCTGTTCATAGACTTCAGTTCAGCATTCAACACAATCATCCCTCAACAGCTCACTCACAAACTGTCCCAGCTGGGTTTAAACACTTCGCTGTGCAACTGGCTGTTGGACTTTCTGACTGGGAGACCTCAGGCAGTACGGGTCGGCAGTAACACATCCAGCACTATCACACTGAACACGGGGGCCCCCCAAGGATGTGTACTTAGCCTCTACACCCTGCTGACCCACGACTGCTCACCATCACATGACTCCAACCTCTTCATCAAGTTTGCGGACGACACAACTGTGGTGGGTCTCATCAGCAACAGAGATGAGACAAACTACAGGAGTGAGGTGAGCCACTTGGCCAGGTGGTGCAGTGACAACAATCTCTCTCTGAACGTGGAGAAGACAAAGGAGATTGTTGTCGACTTCAGGAGAGCGCACACTCAGTATGCTCCTCTCACTGTCAACGGTGCGACCGTAGAGAGAGTGAGCAGCACCAAGTTCCTGGGTGTGCACATCACTGAGGACCTCTCCTGGACTAACAACACTGCAGCACTGGCGAAGAAAGCACAACAGCATCTCTACTTTCTCCGCAAACTGAGAAGAGCCAGAGCCTCAACCCCCATCATGTGCACCTTCTACAGAGGCACCATCGAGAGCATCCTGACCAGCTGCATCACTGTGTGGTATGGCGCCTGCAACGCATCATGCCGCAAGACCCTCCAACGCATAGTGAGAGCAGCTGAGAAGATCGTTGGTGTCTCTTTCCCCTCCCTCCAGGACATTTTTGGTACCCGTCTCACCCGCAAAGCCCTCTGCATTGCAGGTGATCCCACCCACCCGTCACACAGCTTCTTCAGTCTGCTGCCATCAGGGAGGAGGCTTCGGAGTCTCCAGGCCAGGACCAGCAGACTGAAGTAGAGCTTCATACACCAGGCAGTCAGGAAGCTAAACTCCCTTCCGACCCTCCCCTCCCTTGCCACACGCATCTCTGAACCCTGAACCCATCCATCCCTTCCCACATCATACTCTGTCCTGCACTTGTCACTTGTCACTTTATGGAACATTGGACTGCTCAACCCCTTTTCAGTAGTGGTCTGAGCCACCTCAACTAACTAACTACCTCTAAGTCAGTTAAAACAAGCCTGCTCTCCTGACACTTTAAAACAGACCGATAAGCTTTGCACTACATTACATTTGCACTGTTGATATTTTCATCTGCACTGTAGTGTTTCTCATCTACACTGTTGTTTATTTCATCTGCACCATTTGATTTGATTATTTCATCTGCACCATTTGATTTGATTATTTAATCTGCACTGTTGTTTGTTTATTTCATCTGCACTGTTCTTTATTTCATCTACGCTGCTGTTTATTTAATCTGCACTGTTGATTATTTCTTTGGTTTGCACAATTATTTCGGTTACATATCCCTTGCTTGTAAAGTTGTTTTGTGTATATATATAGATTTTGTATTTATCTGTAATTTGATATATTTTTTTTGATATATGTTATTCTATGTTATCTGTATGCACCTGGGGTCTGAGAGTAACGCAATTTCAATCCTCCATTTGTATGTACTGTACATGTGGCAGAATTGACAATAAAGCTGACTTTGACTTTTGACTTTGAGATCATTACCATGTGAACAGCGCGCACAGTGGGGGCGGGATCGCATTAGCTATAATGAGGTGATACAGGAAAAACCGTACCACTCCTTACTTTAAGGATTACATAAAAATAAATTATTTTAATAATAAATGTCTACACATGTACTACATGTTTACTTGCTCTACCGGACTATTTATACTATACTCATCATTGCACTCCAGTACTATGTACTGAATACTGCAATAACTCATCTACTGCACTGTTTACTTTAACTTAATAGCTGCTGTCCATCATTTATGCACACTTTATATTCATTTGCACTACTGTTCTGCATAGTCTAATTTATATTGTACATATCCATCAGTGAATTTCTGTTTTTAGTAAATAACCATCTGTATATAATGTTCATAGTACATTCCCACTTGTAAATTCTTCATAATTTTTGCTTTATTCTGTATTTATGCACAACTGTATATCCTTCACTTGCTTATTGCACTTCTGGTTAGACCTAAACTGCATTTTGTTGCCTTGTACTTGTACATGTGTAATGACAATAAAGTTCTAATCTAATCTAATATAATCTTGCGGTCTTTGCACTTGACCACTTGACTAATTTCATGTGTTCTAGAAGAGCATGCAGTATTTCTAACCCGATGGGACACTTGGCAAGTGCAAACATTTCATTTATGTGGTGCTAATTATATGATAAAAAGCAGTTTTACAATATACAAAAACTATCTCTGGAGTTTTCACCAATAAAATGTGCAACACTTTACGTTTTACTACAAAATTATATGTATTATCTAATGATATAAGTCAGATTTTATTGTATAGCGCTTGCATCAAAGCAGCTGTCCCAAAAAAGAAAACACCAAGAAAAACACATGTTAACCAAACATAGAACAAATAAAGTTCTGCAACAGCGGAAAGCATTCTGCAACATCTCGCGAGACCCGGGAAAAAAGTCTCACGATTTATAGAACATGATGCATGATGGGATACACTTAGCTCTGAATAGTACCACTCCGAAGCGGAATTCAAGATAGTGTGGGTTTAGATTAGATTAGATTAGATTAGATTCAACTTTATTGTCATTACACATGTACAAGTACAAGGCAACGAAATGTAGTTTAGGTCTAACCAGAAGTGCAATAAGCAAGTGCAGGATATACAGTTGTGCATAAATACAGAATAAAGCAAAAGCAAAATAAAGCAAAATAAAGCAAAAATTATGAAGAAAGCAAAAATTATGAATTATGCCCTTAGTGTGCATTAAGGGAACTGCACTTTGCCATTTTTAAGACATGGGACAGACTTGCGGTCTTACATCCTGTCGCGTGCACACGCTCTCAAGTGGCCAAGACCACAAGTGGGGGTATTTGGATGCAGCCACTATTTCTATTATCGAATACTATTTAAGACGGCTAGTATGCAAACTGGGACAAAGCGATTATATGAGAGTAAACATAAAATCTATCAATATTTCTTCAAATATACACACTTAAACTTTGTTTTAGATATTTGCTCATACTGTCAATTATAGTTTGTGGATCGGCCAAGAAAACTGCAATCGGTGCATCCCTAACAACAATACCTATACTCACTTGTATAGCCACTCAGTCAAGAAGTCACAGCCATTAAATGCGATCTTTTTCCTCTGCATTCAAGCAAAGTGTAGAAAAGATATTTAATATTAGCACTGTCAACTGATTCAAAAGTAAACAGGATTCTTTCTGTTTTTGGTAACAAACATTTCCTTGCAAAGTGTTTGCTTGGAGTGAGTGCTGTGTGTTAACGACATTAAATGTGAAGCCAACGGCATTAAAAGAGAAACCTGAGTGACCTGTGTGCAGCGGCGCTTCAGTGCTTGCGTCATCATGACCTCCAGTGCAGGTAACAGCACAGGAAACACATATTCGTCCAAATAATGGCTTATACGCCCTTCATCAAACACACAGAGAAAAAACTTAATAGCCTACGAAATGAAATGAAATGGACAAATGGTAAATGACGGTTTATGTGTACACATACCGCGTTTGAGGTGTACATCTGATGAACAGCAACACATCTCACTCATATCTGCAAAACATTTCATTGCGTCCGTGTATCTAACATTACAATTGATTCGGTGATCTCGAGCAATATTTATACCATTGAATGTTAAAACGTTACATATAAAAATATTTTCCCACCTGAGCAGCACTGACTGCAGCCTCCGCACGCAGTTTGTTTTTAGTCACTTAGTGACGGTAACTAAGGAAGTTACGTAAAGGGCTGTGGTAAACACTGATCACGTTCACAATCCATATTCGGAGTTTTAACGACTTTCTAATAAGGTGACCAGACGTCCCCGTTTTCTGGGGTCAGTTTTTGGTGTTCTGTCTCCGTTTTACAGCACGTCTAAAACAACCAAACGCTGAAAAAGCCCGATCAACACATCCTGCGGAGGAGCACCAGAGCAATCATGTCGTGATTATTTACACCAGCAGAGGGGGCTGTGAGCTACACGAATTAAAGCGACGAGACACGAGAAAGCGTCATGAAGTTATCATCAAAGTTATCGGGTTCAATAACTACTCATGTTAATTCAACGTAAAACTATTTGTATGTGATAACAGCCTGGGCCTGAACAGAGAGTTGGAATGTTTGCAAGAATTGTTCAACTTTCCCATTAGGCCCAAGTTCCGTTGTCACAACGCAGAATTCCCACCACTGATCCAGTTCCCACACATCCAGTCCATTCATTTTATTCACATGTTGCTTATTTTTAACTACTTAAGATTACATTTTTTACATGAATCTACACTTTATGCACAATAAATAAAATAAAACACAACAGAATTGTGACAACTTTGCAAATGTAGTTATTAAAAATAAAAAACTGAAATAAGTGCAACCTTCTTCCTTCTGGTTTGCATGATTATCTCTGTATTCTGTGATATTGAGCTTTTCTTCTACCCTGACAAGTCCCCCCAGTCCCTGCTGCTGAAAAACACCTCCACATCATGATGCTGTTACCACCAAACTTTACTTTTGGGATGGTATTGTGCAGGTGTTGAGCAGTGACTGGTTTTCTCCAGACATGATGCTTGAATCTGATATTTTTCAGACAATCTTGTTTCTGACAGTTTAAAAGTTTCTTTGAAGTAGCCTACTTCTTTGCATATTAAAGTGTCTTCACTGAGGAGAGGCTCGAGTCACAAAGACTAGATTGGAGTTTTGCAGTGATGTTTGTCCTTCTGTAAAGGATGGAGTACACTACAAGACTGAACAGATAAAAAAAAAAAAAAAAAACTAGGCATCATACACTTACCGACTTTGTAAACGGTTAATGGCTAAATACACTACACGATTGCTCTCATACATTAGCAGAGTTTCCGAACACAACAAACACGCGCCTTGTTGCTAGGAGACGCATGACCAACATGGATGTGCGGAAGATTGTTGCCGCTCTGTGCGCGGAATCCCAAAATAAAAAAGACGCAAGCGCATTTGAATGCGGTCTTGGGTGGGTAGTCAGTATGGACTCTATAGATTACATCAAGAGTTAGAGGTGAGCAGCGTAGTCAGGTTTTTTAACTATGCTGATGAGACATGTTAATCTTATTTCTGTGTTATGTTGGTGTGTATTTATGATGTATTAAATTTACACTGGTAGATAAATAAACGTTTTCACGTCCAAATCATGATTCACCAAAAAAACTTCAAATGTATTATTTTTGTATGGAAAATTGTAAGAAAACGTGAAACCGCAGTAGTTACGTGCGTCTTTATATATTTCTCTGCACAATCCTTTCATTGGGGAAAGTGCATATATGGATCTGATTTGGGCATGAAATTATCTAAAGTATGCTTTATACAGCTATCTAGTGTTTACACTATGGTGTTACAGAGTAAATCTGTCGCAAGTTATGTGCTTAATGTAACATTTAAAGAAAATGTTAGTATTCAAAAATCTTAAACCTGGCAAATTTGGTTATAACAAAAAGTGATTTAAGCCATATCAAGTAGAAATCCTTAATGCGACAACTATATGGTACCATACTGTTTAGTGACACTGAAATTTAGGCTAAAGTTTAATTATGAGATCAGGGCTATCAAAGGGGAATCAGATCAATCTTATATTTTCACAGAATATTCTTTAACTGGGTACACACAAGCAGGGTCACATTTTACAAAAATGCTACCAAAAGCTAATGAGGAATGGCAGACAATTGCTGCTGCTTTCCAGCAGAAGTGGCAGTTTCCGAATTGCTTGGGTGCTCTCGATGAAAAGCACATCTTCATTCAGCCCCCACCACACTGTCAAGCTTTGGGATTGATCAGAGGGAAACAGGGTTTATTGGGTGAATAGAGGACAGTGAAAGTCAATGGGGAAAACAATACTGGTGATGAACAGAACAAGCAAAACACATCCAAATGAATAATCCACAAGATATCCAACAGTCAAACTTCAAAACAGGTAAGTATCCAACAGGTAAATTCTAAGACAGGTATGTGAAAAAGTTAGGACACTCTTGGTAAACATGAGCAAAGAAGGCTGTAAAAATAAATCTGCATTGTTTCTTATTTTGATCTTTTATTTGAAAAAAAACTACCACATTCCAATGTTTCAATAAAGTAAAACAATTGGAAGTTGGGGGAGAAACACCCCTAGAAATTCTTATGAGTAAAATATCTCTCAAGTATATTCCCATTGATAAATTTTCTGAGCACCCCAAGGGGACTAGAAACATGATGTTGTTCAGTCATGACTTCTTGTTGCACATGAGAATAAATATGAATAACACAAAGCCCTTAATAATTCATCACAATGAGTAAAACTAAAGAATTTAGTTGAGCTACACAAAATAGAAAGTGGATTTAAAACTAAATGGTTAACAGGGCAATAATTGAGAAGTTTTATAGAGAAAGGTACTGCATTACAGCAAAATATAATGTGACTGGTTTGTTCTGACCCTCCGTAAGTCTCTGTTATATTTTGCTGTAACGCAGTACCTTTCTCTATACGGCTGTTTTCACTGTCATAAAATCGGGCTGATGTCTTCCTTGTTCTATGAAGTCCCTCTTTCAGAAATACGTAATGAGTTGTGATTGTGTAGCTGTTCAAGTGTGTTGTAATTCGACAGCAGTTTAGCGCACGTTGTTCGGAAAGGTCACGGCCCTTTTTTGGCGTATTCCTGTTGATGGAGGTTATTCAAAAACTCGGAATAGTGACATCATGTACCTGGGAAGTAGAGGGCTGTAGTCCAACACCAGCCATTTTCTGTAGTCCTTGAAAAGCGAATTCTGTTTAACACAATATCTCGCATGGAATTGAACTGAGCTTTTTATTTTGCAGGTATTATTTATACTCTAACAGCAACATTACACACTAACTAAAGTTTAAAAAACTGGATCACGGAGAATGGCACCTTTAAAACTTCTGCCTTCTCCCTGGAAATGAATGGTGATCAGAGATGCCACCCAGATGAAAAAGATGTACTATATAATGTATTAAAATGCAATTTAAATTCAAGTATCTTTATAGTATATTTGTAGTAATTGTTTATTTACTATAAACATACTCAAGTACATTTTCATACATTTAATAGTATGTTTTTCACCTAGGTATCCGTTTATGTCAAAAATAACAGTGACAGGTGGGTCAAAATTGATAAAATGATGCATGTTTCAATCTGATCAAGGTCATTCAGGTCTAGTGATGTCTGCTTCTATTATTATAGAAGTAATATACAGATGGATATGTACTATGAACATAATATACAGATGGATATGTACTATGAACATAATATGCAGATGGCTATTACTATAAACAGAGATTTACAGATGGATATGTACTATGAACATAATATACAGATGGCTATTACTAAAAACAGAGATTTACAGATGGATATGTAGTATGAATATAATATACAGATGGATATATACTATGAACATAATAAACAGATGACTATTACTATAAACAGAGATTTACAGATGGATATGTAGTATGAATATAATATACAGATGGATATGTACTATGAATATAATATACAGATGACTATTACTATAAACAGAGATTTACAGATGGATATGTAGTATGAATATAATATACAGATGGATATGTACTATGAATATAATATACAGATGACTATTACTATAAAGAGAGATTTACAGATGGATATGTAGTATGAATATAATATACAGATGGATATGTACTATGAACATAATAAACAGATGACTATTACTATAAACAGAGATTTACAGATGGATATGTACTATGAATATAATATACAGATGCTATTACTATAAACAGAGATTTACACATGGATATATACTATGAACATAATATACAGATGTCTATTACTATAAACAGAGATTTACAGATGGATATGTACTATGAACATAATATACAGATGCTATTACTATAAACAGAGATTTACAGATGGATATGTACTATGAACATAATATACAGATGTCTATTACTATAAACAGAGATTTACAGATGGATATGTACTATGAACATAATATACAGATGTCTATTACTATAAACAGAGATTTACAGATGGATATATACTATGAACATAATATACAGATGTCTATTACTATAAACAGAGATTTACAGATGGATATGTACTATGAACATAATATACAGATGTCTATTACTATAAACAGAGATTTACAGATGGATATGTACTATGAACATAATATACAGATGCTATTACTATAAACAGAGATTTACAGATGGATATGTACTATGAACATAATATACAGATGTCTATTACTATAAACAGAGATTTACAGATGGATATGTACTATGAACATAATATACAGATGTCTATTACTATAAACAGAGATTTACAGATGGATATGTACTATGAACATAATATACAGATGTCTATTACTATAAACAGAGATTTACAGATGGATATGTACTATGAACATAATATACAGATGTCTATTACTATAAACAGAGATTTACACATGGATATATACTATGAACATAATATACAGATGCTATTACTATAAACAGAGATTTACAGATGGATATGTACTATGAACATAATATACAGATGTCTATTACTATAAACAGAGATTTACAGATGGATATGTACTATGAACATAATATACAGATGGCTATTACTAAAAACAGAGATTTACAGATGGATATGTAGTATGAATATAATATACAGATGGATATATACTATGAACATAATAAACAGATGACTATTACTATAAACAGAGATTTACAGATGGATATGTAGTATGAATATAATATACAGATGGATATGTACTATGAATATAATATACAGATGACTATTACTATAAACAGAGATTTACAGATGGATATGTAGTATGAATATAATATACAGATGGATATGTACTATGAATATAATATACAGATGACTATTACTATAAACAGAGATTTACAGATGGATATGTAGTATGAATATAATATACAGATGGATATGTACTATGAACATAATAAACAGATGACTATTACTATAAACAGAGATTTACAGATGGATATGTACTATGAATATAATATACAGATGCTATTACTATAAACAGAGATTTACAGATGGATATATACTATGAACATAATATACAGATGTCTATTACTATAAACAGAGATTTACAGATGGATATATACTATGAACATAATATACAGATGCTATTACTATAAACAGAGATTTACAGATGGATATGTACTATGAACATAATATACAGATGTCTATTACTATAAACAGAGATTTACAGATGGATATGTACTATGAACATAATATACAGATGTCTATTACTATAAACAGAGATTTACAGATGGATATATACTATGAACATAATATACAGATGTCTATTACTATAAACAGAGATTTACAGATGGATATGTACTATGAACATAATATACAGATGTCTATTACTATAAACAGAGATTTACAGATGGATATGTACTATGAACATAATATACAGATGCTATTACTATAAACAGAGATTTACAGATGGATATGTACTATGAACATAATATACAGATGTCTATTACTATAAACAGAGATTTACAGATGGATATGTACTATGAACATAATATACAGATGTCTATTACTATAAACAGAGATTTACAGATGGATATGTACTATGAACATAATATACAGATGTCTATTACTATAAACAGAGATTTACAGATGGATATGTACTATGAACATAATATACAGATGTCTATTACTATAAACAGAGATTTACAGATGGATATATACTATGAACATAATATACAGATGCTATTACTATAAACAGAGATTTACAGATGGATATGTACTATGAACATAATATACAGATGTCTATTACTATAAACAGAGATTTACAGATGGATATGTACTATGAACATAATATACAGATGCTATTACTATAAACAGAGATTTACAGATGGATATGTACTATGAACATAATATACAGATGTCTATTACTATAAACAGAGATTTACAGATGGATATGTACTATGAACATAATATACAGATGTCTATTACTATAAACAGAGATTTACAGATGGATATGTACTATGAACATAATATACAGATGCTATTACTATAAACAGAGATTTACAGATGGATATGTACTATGAACATAATATACAGATGTCTATTACTATAAACAGAGATTTACAGATGGATATGTACTATGAACATAATATACAGATGCTATTACTATAAACAGAGATTTACAGATGGATATGTACTATGAACATAATATACAGATGTCTATTACTATAAACAGAGATTTACAGATGGATATGTACTATGAACATAATATACAGATGTCTATTACTATAAACAGAGATTTACACATGGATATATACTATGAACATAATATACAGATGCTATTACTATAAACAGAGATTTACAGATGGATATGTACTATGAACATAATATACAGATGTCTATTACTATAAACAGAGATTTACAGATGGATATGTACTATGAACATAATATACAGATGCTATTACTATAAACAGAGATTTACAGATGGATATGTACTATGAACATAATATACAGATGTCTATTACTATAAACAGAGATTTACAGATGGATATGTACTATGAACATAATATACAGATGTCTATTACTATAAACAGAGATTTACAGATGGATATGTACTATGAACATAATATACAGATGCTATTACTATAAACAGAGATTTACAGATGGATATGTACTATGAACATAATATACAGATGTCTATTACTATAAACAGAGATTTACAGATGGATATGTACTATGAACATAATATACAGATGTCTATTACTATAAACAGAGATTTACAGATGGATATGTACTATGAACATAATATACAGATGTCTATTACTATAAACAGAGATTTACAGATGGATATGTACTATGAACATAATATACAGATGTCTATTACTATAAACAGAGATTTACAGATGGATATGTACTATGAACATAATATACAGATGCTATTACTATAAACAGAGATTTACAGATGGATATGTACTATGAACATAATATACAGATGTCTATTACTATAAACAGAGATTTACAGATGGATATGTACTATGAACATAATATACAGATGCTATTACTATAAACAGAGATTTACAGATGGATATGTACTATGAACATAATATACAGATGTCTATTACTATAAACAGAGATTTACAGATGGATATGTACTATGAACATAATATACAGATGTCTATTACTATAAACAGAGATTTACACATGGATATATACTATGAACATAATATACAGATGCTATTACTATAAACAGAGATTTACAGATGGATATGTACTATGAACATAATATACAGATGTCTATTACTATAAACAGAGATTTACAGATGGATATGTACTATGAACATAATATACAGATGCTATTACTATAAACAGAGATTTACAGATGGATATATACTATGAACATAATATACAGATGTCTATTACTATAAACAGAGATTTACAGATGGATATGTACTATGAACATAATATACAGATGTCTATTACTATAAACAGAGATTTACAGATGGATATGTACTATGAACATAATATACAGATGCTATTACTATAAACAGAGATTTACAGATGGATATGTACTATGAACATAATATACAGATGTCTATTACTATAAACAGAGATTTACAGATGGATATGTACTATGAACATAATATACAGATGCTATTACTATAAACAGAGATTTACAGATGGATATATACTATGAACATAATATACAGATGTCTATTACTATAAACAGAGATTTACAGATGGATATATACTATGAACATAATATACAGATGTCTATTACTATAAACAGAGATTTACAGATGGATATGTACTATGAACATAATATACAGATGCTATTACTATAAACAGAGATTTACAGATGGATATGTACTATGAACATAATATACAGATGTCTATTACTATAAACAGAGATTTACAGATGGATATGTACTATGAACATAATATACAGATGTCTATTACTATAAACAGAGATTTACAGATGGATATGTACTATGAACATAATATACAGATGTCTATTACTATAAACAGAGATTTACAGATGGATATGTACTATGAACATAATATACAGATGTCTATTACTATAAACAGAGATTTACAGATGGATATGTACTATGAACATAATATACAGATGTCTATTACTATAAACAGAGATTTACAGATGGATATGTACTATGAACATAATATACAGATGTCTATTACTATAAACAGAGATTTACACATGGATATGTACTATGAACATAATATACAGATGTCTATTACTATAAACAGAGATTTACACATGGATATATACTATGAACATAATATACAGATGTCTATTACTATAAACAGAGATTTACAGATGGATATATACTATGAACATAATATACAGATGCTATTACTATAAACAGAGATTTACAGATGGATATGTACTATGAATATAATATACAGATGTCTATTACTATAAACAGAGATTTACAGATGGATATATACTATGAACATAATATACAGATGCTATTACTATAAACAGAGATTTACAGATGGATATGTACTATGAATATAATATACAGATGCTATTACTATAAACAGAGATTTACAGATGGATATGTACTATGAACATAATATACAGATGTCTATTACTATAAACAGAGATTTACAGATGGATATGTACTATGAACATAATATACAGATGTCTATTACTATAAACAGAGATTTACAGATGGATATGTACTATGAACATAATATACAGATGTCTATTACTATAAACAGAGATTTACAGATGGATATATACTATGAACATAATATACAGATGCTATTACTATAAACAGAGATTTACAGATGGATATGTACTATGAACATAATATACAGATGTCTATTACTATAAACAGAGATTTACAGATGGATATGTACTATGAACATAATATACAGATGTCTATTACTATAAACAGAGATTTACAGATGGATATATACTATGAACATAATATACAGATGGATATGTACTATGAACATAATAAACAGATGACTATTACTATAAACAGAGATTTACAGATGGATATGTACTATGAATATAATATACAGATGACTATTACTATAAACAGAGATTTACAGATGGATATGTAGTATGAATATAATATACAGATGGATATGTACTATGAACATAATAAACAGATGACTATTACTATAAACAGAGATTTACAGATGGATATGTACTATGAATATAATATACAGATGCTATTACTATAAACAGAGATTTACAGATGGATATGTACTATGAACATAATATACAGATGTCTATTACTATAAACAGAGATTTACAGATGGATATATACTATGAACATAATATACAGATGCTATTACTATAAACAGAGATTTACAGATGGATATGTACTATGAACATAATATACAGATGTCTATTACTATAAACAGAGATTTACAGATGGATATGTACTATGAACATAATATACAGATGTCTATTACTATAAACAGAGATTTACAGATGGATATGTACTATGAATATAATATACAGATGACTATTACTATAAACAGAGATTTACAGATGGATATGTAGTATGAATATAATATACAGATGGATATGTACTATGAACATAATAAACAGATGACTATTACTATAAACAGAGATTTACAGATGGATATGTACTATGAATATAATATACAGATGCTATTACTATAAACAGAGATTTACAGAAGGATATGTACTATGAACATAATATACAGATGTCTATTACTATAAACAGAGATTTACAGATGGATATGTACTATGAACATAATATACAGATGTCTATTACTATAAACAGAGATTTACAGATGGATATATACTATGAACATAATATACAGATGCTATTACTATAAACAGAGATTTACAGATGGATATGTACTATGAACATAATATACAGATGTCTATTACTATAAACAGAGATTTACAGATGGATATGTACTATGAACATAATATACAGATGTCTATTACTATAAACAGAGATTTACAGATGGATATATACTATGAACATAATATACAGATGCTATTACTATAAACAGAGATTTACAGATGGATATGTACTATGAACATAATATACAGATGTCTATTACTATAAACAGAGATTTACAGATGGATATGTACTATGAACATAATATACAGATGTCTATTACTATAAACAGAGATTTACAGATGGATATGTACTATGAATATAATATACAGATGCTATTACTATAAACAGAGATTTACAGATGGAAATGTACTATGAACATAATATACAGATGTCTATTACTAAAAACAGAGATTTACAGATGGATATGTACTATGAACATAATATACAGATGTCTATTACTAAAAACAGAGATTTACACATGGATATGTACTATGAACATAATATACAGATGTCTATTACTATAAACAGAGATTTACAGATGGATATGTACTATGAATATAATATACAGATGACTATTACTATAAACAGAGATTTACAGATGGATATGTACTATGAAATAATATACAGATGGATATGTACTATGAACATAATATACAGATGACTATTACTATAAACAGAGATTTACAGATGGATATGTACTATGAACATAATATACAGATGCTATTACTATAAACAGAGATTTACAGATGGATATGTACTATGAACATAATATACAGATGGATATTACTATAAACAGAGATTTACAGATGGATATGTACTATGAACATAATATACAGATGTCTATTACTATAAACAGAGATTAACAGATGGATATGTACTATGAACATAATATACAGATGCTATTACTATAAACAGAGATTTACAGATGGATATGTACTATGAACATAATATACAGATGTCTATTACTATAAACAGAGATTTACAGATGGATATGTACTATGAACATAATATACAGATGTCTATTACTATAAACAGAGATTTACAGATGGATATGTACTATGAACATAATATACAGATGCTATTACTATAAACAGAGATTTACAGATGGATATGTACTATGAACATAATATACAGATGTCTATTACTAAAACAGAGATTTACAGATGGATATGTACTATGAACATAATATACAGATGTCTATTACTAAAACAGAGATTTACAGATGGATATGTACTATGAACATAATATACAGATGTCTATTACTATAAACAGAGATTTACAGATGGATATGTACTATGAACATAATATACAGATGTCTATTACTATAAACAGAGATTTACAGATGGATATGTACTATGAACATAATATACAGATGTCTATTACTATAAACAGAGATTTACAGATGGATATGTACTATGAACATAATATACAGATGTCTATTACTATAAACAGAGATTTACAGATGGATATGTAGTATGAATATAATATACAGATGGATATGTACTATGAACATAATAAACAGATGACTATTACTATAAACAGAGATTTACAGATGGATATGTACTATGAACATAATATACAGATGACTATTACTATAAACAGAGATTTACAGATGGATATGTACTATGAACATAATAAACAGATGTCTATTACTATAAACAGAGATTTACAGATGGATATGTACTATGAATATAATATACAGATGCTATTACTATAAACAGAGATTTACACATGGATATATACTATGAACATAATATACAGATGTCTATTACTATAAACAGAGATTTACAGATGGATATGTACTATGAACATAATATACAGATGTCTATTACTATAAACAGAGATTTACAGATGGATATGTACTATGAATATAATATACAGATGCTATTACTATAAACAGAGATTTACAGATGGATATGTACTATGAACATAATATACAGATGTCTATTACTAAAAACAGAGATTTACAGATGGATATGTACTATGATCATAATATACAGATGACTATTACTATAAACAGAGATTTACAGATGGATATGTACTATGAACATAATATACAGATGTCTATTACTATAAACAGAGATTTACAGATGGATATGTACTATGAACATAATATACAGATGTCTATTACTATAAACAGAGATTTACAGATGGATATGTACTATGAACATAATATACAGATGTCTATTACTATAAACAGAGATTTACAGATGGATATGTACTATGAGCATAATATACAGATGACTATTACTATAAACAGAGATTTACAGATGGATATGTACTATGAACATAATATACAGATGTCTATTACTATAAACAGAGATTTACAGATGGATATGTACTATGAACATAATATACAGATGTCTATTACTATAAACAGAGATTTACAGATGGATATGTACTATGAACATAATATACAGATGACTATTACTATAAACAGAGATTTACAGATGGATATGTACTATGAACATAATATACAGATGACTATTACTATAAACAGAGATTTACAGATGGATATGTACTATGAACATAATATACAGATGTCTATTACTATAAACAGAGATTAACAGATGGATATGTACTATAAACAGAGATTTACAGATGGATATGTACTATGAACATAATATACAGATGACTATTACTATAAACAGAGATTTACAGATGGATATGTACTATGAACATAATATACAGATGTCTATTACTATAAACAGAGATTAACAGATGGATATGTACTATGAACATAATATACAGATGTCTATTACTATAAACAGAGATTTACAGATGGATATGTACTATGAACATAATATACAGATGTCTATTACTATAAACAGAGATTTACAGATGGATATGTACTATGAACATAATATACAGATGTCTATTACTATAAACAGAGATTACAGATGGATATGTACTATAAACAGAGATTTACAGATGGATATGTACTATGAACATAATATACAGATGACTATTACTATAAACAGAGATTTACAGATGGATATGTACTATGAACATAATATACAGATGACTATTACTATAAACAGAGATTTACAGATGGATATGTACTATGAACATAATATACAGATGACTATTACTATAAACAGAGATTTACAGATGGATATGTACTATGAACATAATATACAGATGTCTATTACTATAAACAGAGATTTACAGATGGATATGTACTATGAACATAATATACAGATGTCTATTACTATAAACAGAGATTTACAGATGGATATGTACTATGAACATAATATACAGATGTCTATTACTATAAACAGAGATTTACAGATGGATATGTACTATGAACATAATATACAGATGTCTATTACTATAAACAGAGATTTACAGATGGATATGTACTATGAACATAATATACAGATGTCTATTACTATAAACAGAGATTTACAGATGGATATGTACTATGAACATAATATACAGATGTCTATTACTATAAACAGAGATTTACAGATGGATATGTACTATGAACATAATATACAGATGTCTATTACTATAAACAGAGATTTACAGATGGATATGTACTATGAACATAATATACAGATGTCTATTACTATAAACAGAGATTTACAGATGGATATGTACTATGAACATAATATACAGATGTCTATTACTATAAACAGAGATTTACAGATGGATATGTACTATGAACATAATATACAGATGTCTATTACTATAAACAGAGATTTACAGATGGATATGTACTATGAACATAATATACAGATGTCTATTACTATAAACAGAGATTTACAGATGGATATGTACTATGAACATAATATACAGATGTCTATTACTATAAACAGAGATTTACAGATGGATATGTACTATGAACATAATATACAGATGTCTATTACTATAAACAGAGATTTACAGATGGATATGTACTATGAACATAATATACAGATGTCTATTACTATAAACAGAGATTTACAGATGGATATGTACTATGAACATAATATACAGATGTCTATTACTATAAACAGAGATTTACAGATGGATATGTACTATGAACATAATATACAGATGTCTATTACTATAAACAGAGATTTACAGATGGATATGTACTATGAACATAATATACAGATGTCTATTACTATAAACAGAGATTTACAGATGGATATGTACTATGAACATAATATACAGATGTCTATTACTATAAACAGAGATTTACAGATGGATATGTACTATGAACATAATATACAGATGTCTATTACTATAAACAGAGATTTACAGATGGATATGTACTATGAACATAATATACAGATGTCTATTACTATAAACAGAGATTTACAGATGGATATGTACTATGAACATAATATACAGATGTCTATTACTATAAACAGAGATTTACAGATGGATATGTACTATGAACATAATATACAGATGTCTATTACTATAAACAGAGATTTACAGATGGATATGTACTATGAACATAATATACAGATGTCTATTACTATAAACAGAGATTTACAGATGGATATGTACTATGAACATAATATACAGATGCTATTACTATAAACAGAGATTTACAGATGGATATGTACTATGAACATAATATACAGATGTCTATTACTATAAACAGAGATTTACAGATGGATATGTACTATGAACATAATATACAGATGTCTATTACTATAAACAGAGATTTACAGATGGATATGTACTATGAACATAATATACAGATGTCTATTACTATAAACAGAGATTTACAGATGGATATGTACTATGAACATAATATACAGATGTCTATTACTATAAACAGAGATTTACAGATGGATATGTACTATGAACATAATATACAGATGTCTATTACTATAAACAGAGATTTACAGATGGATATGTACTATGAACATAATATACAGATGTCTATTACTATAAACAGAGATTTACAGATGGATATGTACTATGAACATAATATACAGATGTCTATTACTATAAACAGAGATTTACAGATGGATATGTACTATGAACATAATATACAGATGACTATTACTATAAACAGAGATTTACAGATGGATATGTACTATGAACATAATATACAGATGTCTATTACTATAAACAGAGATTTACAGATGGATATGTACTATGAACATAATATACAGATGTCTATTACTATAAACAGAGATTTACAGATGGATATGTACTATGAACATAATATACAGATGTCTATTACTATAAACAGAGATTTACAGATGGATATGTACTATGAACATAATATACAGATGTCTATTACTATAAACAGAGATTTACAGATGGATATGTACTATGAACATAATATACAGATGTCTATTACTATAAACAGAGATTTACAGATGGATATGTACTATGAACATAATATACAGATGTCTATTACTATAAACAGAGATTTACAGATGGATATGTACTATGAACATAATATACAGATGTCTATTACTATAAACAGAGATTTACAGATGGATATGTACTATGAACATAATATACAGATGTCTATTACTATAAACAGAGATTTACAGATGGATATGTACTATGAACATAATATACAGATGTCTATTACTATAAACAGAGATTTACAGATGGATATGTACTATGAACATAATATACAGATGGATATGTACTATGAACATAATATACAGATGACTATTACTATAAACAGAGATTTACAGATGGATATGTACTATGAACATAATATACAGATGCTATTACTATAAACAGAGATTTACAGATGGATATGTACTATGAACATAATATACAGATGTCTATTACTATAAACAGAGATTTACAGATGGATATGTACTATGAACATAATATACAGATGTCTATTACTATAAACAGAGATTTACAGATGGATATGTACTATGAACATAATATACAGATGCTATTACTATAAACAGAGATTTACAGATGGATATGTACTATGAACATAATATACAGATGTCTATTACTATAAACAGAGATTTACAGATGGATATGTACTATGAACATAATATACAGATGTCTATTACTATAAACAGAGATTTACAGATGGATATGTACTATGAACATAATATACAGATGTCTATTACTATAAACAGAGATTTACAGATGGATATGTACTATGAACATAATATACAGATGTCTATTACTATAAACAGAGATTTACAGATGGATATGTACTATGAACATAATATACAGATGTCTATTACTATAAACAGAGATTTACAGATGGATATGTACTATGAACATAATATACAGATGTCTATTACTATAAACAGAGATTTACAGATGGATATGTACTATGAACATAATATACAGATGTCTATTACTAAAACAGAGATTTACAGATGGATATGTACTATGAACATAATATACAGATGTCTATTACTATAAACAGAGATTTACAGATGGATATGTACTATGAACATAATATACAGATGGATATGTACTATGAACATAATATACAGATGTCTATTACTATAAACAGAGATTTACAGATGGATATGTACTATGAACATAATATACAGATGTCTATTACTATAAACAGAGATTTACAGATGGATATATACTATGAACATAATATACAGATGGATATGTACTATGAACATAATATACAGATGTCTATTACTATAAACAGAGATTTACAGATGGATATGTACTATGAACATAATATACAGATGTCTATTACTATAAACAGAGATTTACAGATGGATATGTACTATGAACATAATATACAGATGTCTATTACTATAAACAGAGATTTACAGATGGATATGTACTATGAACATAATATACAGATGGATATGTACTATGAACATAATATACAGATGTCTATTACTATAAACAGAGATTTACAGATGGATATGTACTATGAACATAATATACAGATGTCTATTACTATAAACAGAGATTTACAGATGGATATGTACTATGAACATAATATACAGATGTCTATTACTATAAACAGAGATTTACAGATGGATATGTACTATGAACATAATATACAGATGTCTATTACTATAAACAGAGATTTACAGATGGATATGTACTATGAACATAATATACAGATGTCTATTACTAAAACAGAGATTTACAGATGGATATGTACTATGAACATAATATACAGATGTCTATTACTATAAACAGAGATTTACAGATGGATATGTACTATGAACATAATATACAGATGTCTATTACTATAAACAGAGATTTACAGATGGATATGTACTATGAACATAATATACAGATGTCTATTACTATAAACAGAGATTTACAGATGGATATGTACTATGAACATAATATACAGATGTCTATTACTATAAACAGAGATTTACAGATGGATATGTACTATGAACATAATATACAGATGCTATTACTATAAACAGAGATTTACAGATGGATATGTACTATGAACATAATATACAGATGTCTATTACTATAAACAGAGATTTACAGATGGATATGTACTATGAACATAATATACAGATGTCTATTACTATAAACAGAGATTTACAGATGGATATGTACTATGAACATAATATACAGATGCTATTACTATAAACAGAGATTTACAGATGGATATGTACTATGAACATAATATACAGATGTCTATTACTATAAACAGAGATTTACAGATGGATATGTACTATGAACATAATATACAGATGTCTATTACTATAAACAGAGATTTACAGATGGATATGTACTATGAACATAATATACAGATGTCTATTACTATAAACAGAGATTTACAGATGGATATGTACTATGAACATAATATACAGATGTCTATTACTATAAACAGAGATTTACAGATGGATATGTACTATGAACATAATATACAGATGTCTATTACTATAAACAGAGATTTACAGATGGATATGTACTATGACATAATATACAGATGTCTATTACTATAAACAGAGATTTACAGATGGATATGTACTATGAACATAATATACAGATGGATATGTACTATGAACATAATAAACAGATGACTATTACTATAAACAGAGATTTACAGATGGATATGTACTATGAATATAATATACAGATGCTATTACTATAAACAGAGATTTACAGATGGATATGTACTATGAACATAATATACAGATGTCTATTACTATAAACAGAGATTTACAGATGGATATATACTATGAACATAATATACAGATGCTATTACTATAAACAGAGATTTACAGATGGATATGTACTATGAACATAATATACAGATGTCTATTACTATAAACAGAGATTTACAGATGGATATGTACTATGAACATAATATACAGATGTCTATTACTATAAACAGAGATTTACAGATGGATATGTACTATGAATATAATATACAGATGCTATTACTATAAACAGAGATTTACAGATGGATATGTACTATGAACATAATATACAGATGTCTATTACTATAAACAGAGATTTACAGATGGATATGTACTATGAACATAATATACAGATGTCTATTACTATAAACAGAGATTTACAGATGGATATGTACTATGAACATAATATACAGATGCTATTACTATAAACAGAGATTTACAGATGGATATGTACTATGAACATAATATACAGATGTCTATTACTAAAACAGAGATTTACAGATGGATATGTACTATGAACATAATATACAGATGTCTATTACTATAAACAGAGATTTACAGATGGATATGTACTATGAACATAATATACAGATGTCTATTACTATAAACAGAGATTTACAGATGGATATGTACTATGAACATAATATACAGATGTCTATTACTATAAACAGAGATTTACAGATGGATATGTACTATGAACATAATATACAGATGACTATTACTATAAACAGAGATTTACAGATGGATATGTACTATGAACATAATATACAGATGTCTATTACTATAAACAGAGATTTACAGATGGATATGTACTATGAACATAATATACAGATGTCTATTACTATAAACAGAGATTTACAGATGGATATGTACTATGAACATAATATACAGATGTCTATTACTATAAACAGAGATTTACAGATGGATATGTACTATGAGCATAATATACAGATGACTATTACTATAAACAGAGATTTACAGATGGATATGTACTATGAACATAATATACAGATGACTATTACTATAAACAGAGATTTACAGATGGATATGTACTATGAACATAATATACAGATGACTATTACTATAAACAGAGATTAACAGATGGATATGTACTATGAACATAATATACAGATGTCTATTACTATAAACAGAGATTTACAGATGGATATGTACTATGAACATAATATACAGATGACTATTACTATAAACAGAGATTTACAGATGGATATGTACTATGAACATAATATACAGATGACTATTACTATAAACAGAGATTTACAGATGGATATGTACTATGAACATAATATACAGATGTCTATTACTATAAACAGAGATTAACAGATGGATATGTACTATAAACAGAGATTTACAGATGGATATGTACTATGAACATAATATACAGATGACTATTACTATAAACAGAGATTTACAGATGGATATGTACTATGAACATAATATACAGATGTCTATTACTATAAACAGAGATTAACAGATGGATATGTACTATGAACATAATATACAGATGTCTATTACTATAAACAGAGATTTACAGATGGATATGTACTATGAACATAATATACAGATGACTATTACTATAAACAGAGATTTACAGATGGATATGTACTATGAACATAATATACAGATGTCTATTACTATAAACAGAGATTAACAGATGGATATGTACTATAAACAGAGATTTACAGATGGATATGTACTATGAACATAATATACAGATGACTATTACTATAAACAGAGATTTACAGATGGATATGTACTATGAACATAATATACAGATGACTATTACTATAAACAGAGATTTACAGATGGATATGTACTATGAACATAATATACAGATGACTATTACTATAAACAGAGATTTACAGATGGATATGTACTATGAACATAATATACAGATGTCTATTACTATAAACAGAGATTTACAGATGGATATGTACTATGAACATAATATACAGATGTCTATTACTATAAACAGAGATTTACAGATGGATATGTACTATGAACATAATATACAGATGTCTATTACTATAAACAGAGATTTACAGATGGATATGTACTATGAACATAATATACAGATGTCTATTACTATAAACAGAGATTTACAGATGGATATGTACTATGAACATAATATACAGATGTCTATTACTATAAACAGAGATTTACAGATGGATATGTACTATGAACATAATATACAGATGTCTATTACTATAAACAGAGATTTACAGATGGATATGTACTATGAACATAATATACAGATGTCTATTACTATAAACAGAGATTTACAGATGGATATGTACTATGAACATAATATACAGATGTCTATTACTATAAACAGAGATTTACAGATGGATATGTACTATGAACATAATATACAGATGTCTATTACTATAAACAGAGATTTACAGATGGATATGTACTATGAACATAATATACAGATGACTATTACTATAAACAGAGATTTACAGATGGATATGTACTATGAACATAATATACAGATGTCTATTACTATAAACAGAGATTTACAGATGGATATGTACTATGAACATAATATACAGATGTCTATTACTATAAACAGAGATTTACAGATGGATATGTACTATGAACATAATATACAGATGTCTATTACTATAAACAGAGATTTACAGATGGATATGTACTATGAACATAATATACAGATGTCTATTACTATAAACAGAGATTTACAGATGGATATGTACTATGAACATAATATACAGATGTCTATTACTATAAACAGAGATTTACAGATGGATATGTACTATGAACATAATATACAGATGTCTATTACTATAAACAGAGATTTACAGATGGATATGTACTATGAACATAATATACAGATGTCTATTACTATAAACAGAGATTTACAGATGGATATGTACTATGAACATAATATACAGATGTCTATTACTATAAACAGAGATTTACAGATGGATATGTACTATGAACATAATATACAGATGCTATTACTATAAACAGAGATTTACAGATGGATATGTACTATGAACATAATATACAGATGGATATTACTATAAACAGAGATTTACAGATGGATATGTACTATGAACATAATATACAGATGTCTATTACTATAAACAGAGATTAACAGATGGATATGTACTATGAACATAATATACAGATGCTATTACTATAAACAGAGATTTACAGATGGATATGTACTATGAACATAATATACAGATGGATATTACTATAAACAGAGATTTACAGATGGATATGTACTATGAACATAATATACAGATGACCATTACTATAAACAGAGATTTACAGATGGATATGTACTATGAACATAATATACAGATGTCTATTACTATAAACAGAGATTTACAGATGGATATGTACTATGAACATAATATACAGATGTCTATTACTATAAACAGAGATTTACAGATGGATATGTACTATGAACATAATATACAGATGTCTATTACTATAAACAGAGATTTACAGATGGATATGTAGTATGAATATAATATACAGATGTCTATTACTATAAACAGAGATTTACAGATGGATATGTACTATGAACATAATATACAGATGTCTATTACTATAAACAGAGATTTACAGATGGATATGTACTATGAACATAATATACAGATGTCTATTACTATAAACAGAGATTTACAGATGGATATGTACTATGAACATAATATACAGATGTCTATTACTATAAACAGAGATTTACAGATGGATATGTACTATGAACATAATATACAGATGACTATTACTATAAACAGAGATTTACAGATGGATATGTACTATGAACATAATATACAGATGTCTATTACTATAAACAGAGATTTACAGATGGATATGTACTATGAACATAATATACAGATGTCTATTACTATAAACAGAGATTTACAGATGGATATGTACTATGAACATAATATACAGATGTCTATTACTATAAACAGAGATTTACAGATGGATATGTACTATGAACATAATATACAGATGTCTATTACTATAAACAGAGATTTACAGATGGATATGTACTATGAACATAATATACAGATGTCTATTACTATAAACAGAGATTTACAGATGGATATGTACTATGAGCATAATATACAGATGTCTATTACTATAAACAGAGATTTACAGATGGATATGTACTATGAACATAATATACAGATGTCTATTACTATAAACAGAGATTTACAGATGGATATGTAGTATGAATATAATATACAGATGGCTATTACTATAAACAGAGATTTACAGATGGATATGTACTATGAGCATAATATACAGATGTCTATTACTATAAACAGAGATTTACAGATGGATATGTAGTATGAATATAATATACAGATGGATATGTACTATGAACATAATAAACAGATGACTATTACTATAAACAGAGATTTACAGATGGATATGTACTATGAACATAATAAACAGATGTCTATTACTATAAACAGAGATTTACAGATGGATATGTACTATGAATATAATATACAGATGCTATTACTATAAACAGAGATTTACACATGGATATATACTATGAACATAATATACAGATGTCTATTACTATAAACAGAGATTTACAGATGGATATATACTATGAACATAATATACAGATGTCTATTACTATAAACAGAGATTTACAGATGGATATGTACTATGAACATAATATACAGATGCTATTACTATAAACAGAGATTTACAGATGGATATGTACTATGAACATAATATACAGATGTCTATTACTATAAACAGAGATTTACAGATGGATATGTACTATGAACATAATATACAGATGTCTATTACTATAAACAGAGATTTACAGATGGATATGTACTATGAACATAATATACAGATGTCTATTACTAAAAACAGAGATTTACAGATGGATATGTACTATGATCATAATATACAGATGACTATTACTATAAACAGAGATTTACAGATGGATATGTACTATGAACATAATATACAGATGTCTATTACTATAAACAGAGATTTACAGATGGATATGTACTATGAACATAATATACAGATGTCTATTACTATAAACAGAGATTTACAGATGGATATGTACTATGAACATAATATACAGATGTCTATTACTAAAAACAGAGATTTACAGATGGATATGTACTATGAACATAATATACAGATGACTATTACTATAAACAGAGATTTACAGATGGATATGTACTATGAACATAATATACAGATGGATATGTACTATGAACATAATATACAGATGTCTATTACTATAAACAGAGATTTACAGATGGATATGTACTATGAACATAATATACAGATGTCTATTACTATAAACAGAGATTTACAGATGGATATATACTATGAACATAATATACAGATGGATATGTACTATGAACATAATATACAGATGTCTATTACTATAAACAGAGATTTACAGATGGATATGTACTATGAATATAATATACAGATGTCTATTACTATAAACAGAGATTTACAGATGGATATGTACTATGAATATAATATACAGATGTCTATTACTATAAACAGAGATTTACAGATGGATATATACTATGAACATAATATACAGATGGATATGTACTATGAACATAATATACAGATGTCTATTACTATAAACAGAGATTTACAGATGGATATGTACTATGAATATAATATACAGATGTCTATTACTATAAACAGAGATTTACAGATGGATATATACTATGAACATAATATACAGATGGATATGTACTATGAACATAATATACAGATGTCTATTACTATAAACAGAGATTTACAGATGGATGTGTACTATGAATATAATATACAGATGTCTATTACTAAAAACAGAGATTTACACATGGATATATACTATGAACATAATATACAGATGACTATTACTATAAACAGAGATTTACAGATGGATATGTACTATGATCATAATATACAGATGTCTATTACTAAAAACAGAGATTTACACATGGATATAAACTATGAACATAATATACAGATGTCTATTACTATAAACAGAGATTTACAGATGGATATGTACTATGAACATAATATACAGATGTCTCTTACTAAAAACAGAGATTTACACATGGATATATACTATGAACATAATATACAGATGACTATTACTATAAACAGAGATTTACAGATGGATATGTTCTATGAACATAATATACAGATGGATATGTACTATGAACATAATATACAGATGTCTATTACTATAAACAGAGATTTACAGATGGATGTGTACTATGAATATAATATACAGATGTCTATTACTATAAACAGAGATTTACAGATGGATATATACTATGAACATAATATACAGATGGATATGTACTATGAACATAATATACAGATGTCTATTACTATAAACAGAGATTTACAGATGGATATGTACTATGAATATAATATACAGATGTCTATTACTATAAACAGAGATTTACAGATGGATATGTACTATGAATATAATATACAGATGTCTATTACTATAAACAGAGATTTACAGATGGATATATACTATGAACATAATATACAGATGGATATGTACTATGAACATAATATACAGATGTCTATTACTATAAACAGAGATTTACAGATGGATATGTACTATGAATATAATATACAGATGTCTATTACTATAAACAGAGATTTACAGATGGATATATACTATGAACATAATATACAGATGGATATGTACTATGAACATAATATACAGATGTCTATTACTATAAACAGAGATTTACAGATGGATGTGTACTATGAATATAATATACAGATGTCTATTACTATAAACAGAGATTTACAGATGGATATATACTATGACCATAATATACAGATGACTATTACTATAAACAGAGATTTACAGATGGATATATACTATGACCATAATATACAGATGACTATTACTATAAACAGAGATTTACAGATGGATATGTACTATGAATATAATATACAGATGACTATTACTATAAACAGAGATTTACAGATGGATATATACTATGACCATAATATACAGATGTCTATTACTATAAACAGAGATTTACAGATGGATATGTACTATGACCATAATATACAGATGACTATTACTATAAACAGAGATTTACAGATGGATATGTACTATGAACATAATATACAGATGTCTATTACTATAAACAGAGATTTACAGATGGATATGTACTATGAACATAATATACAGATGGATATGTACTATGAACATAAATACAGATGGCTATTACTATAAACAGAGATTTACAGATGGATATGTACTATGAACATAATATACAGATGGCTATTACTAAAACAGAGATTTACAGATGGATATATACTATGAACATAATATACAGATGGATATGTACTATGAACATAATATACAGATGTCTATTACTATAAACAGAGATTTACAGATGGATATGTACTATGAATATAATATACAGATGTCTATTACTATAAACAGAGATTTACAGATGGATATGTACTATGAACATAATATACAGATGTCTATTACTATAAACAGAGATTTACAGATGGATATGTACTATGAACATAATATACAGATGGCTATTACTAAAAACAGAGATTTACAGATGGATATGTACTATGAACATAATATACAGATGGCTATTACTAAAACAGAGATTTACAGATGGATATATACTATGAACATAATATACAGATGGATATGTACTATGAACATAATATACAGATGTCTATTACTATAAACAGAGATTTACAGATGGATATGTACTATGAACATAATATACAGATGTCTATTACTATAAACAGAGATTTACAGATGGATATGTACTATGAACATAATATACAGATGTCTATTACTATAAACAGAGATTTACAGATGGATATATACTATGACCATAATATACAGATGACTATTACTATAAACAGAGATTTACAGATGGATATGTACTATGACCATAATATACAGATGACTATTACTATAAACAGAGATTTACAGATGGATATGTACTATGACCATAATATACAGATGACTATTACTATAAACAGAGATTTACAGATGGATATGTACTATGAACATAATATACAGATGGATATGTACTATGAACATAATATACAGATGGCTATTACTATAAACAGAGATTTACAGATGGATATGTACTATGAACATAATATACAGATGGCTATTACTAAAAACAGAGATTTACAGATGGATATATACTATGAACATAATATACAGATGGATATGTACTATGAACATAATATACAGATGTCTATTACTATAAACAGAGATTTACAGATGGATATGTACTATGAACATAATATACAGATGTCTATTACTATAAACAGAGATTTACAGATGGATATGTACTATGAACATAATATACAGATGTCTATTACTATAAACAGAGATTTACAGATGGATATGTACTATGAACATAATATACAGATGTCTATTACTATAAACAGAGATTTACAGATGGATATATACTATGAACATAATATACAGATGGATATGTACTATGAACATAATATACAGATGTCTATTACTATAAACAGAGATTTACAGATGGATATGTACTATGAACATAATATACAGATGTCTATTACTATAAACAGAGATTTACAGATGGATATATACTATGAACATAATATACAGATGGATATGTACTATGAACATAATATACAGATGTCTATTACTATAAACAGAGATTTACAGATGGATGTGTACTATGAATATAATATACAGATGTCTATTACTATAAACAGAGATTTACAGATGGATATATACTATGACCATAATATACAGATGACTATTACTATAAACAGAGATTTACAGATGGATATATACTATGACCATAATATACAGATGACTATTACTATAAACAGAGATTTACAGATGGATATGTACTATGAATATAATATACAGATGACTATTACTATAAACAGAGATTTACAGATGGATATATACTATGACCATAATATACAGATGACTATTACTATAAACAGAGATTTACAGATGGATATATACTATGACCATAATATACAGATGACTATTACTATAAACAGAGATTTACAGATGGATATGTACTATGAATATAATATACAGATGTCTATTACTATAAACAGAGATTTACAGATGGATATGTTCTATGAACATAATATACAGATGGATATGTACTATGAACATAATATGCAGATGGCTATTACTATAAACAGAGATTTACAGATGGATATGTACTATGAACATAATATACAGATGGCTATTACTAAAAACAGAGATTTACAGATGGATATATACTATGAACATAATATACAGATGGATATGTACTATGAACATAATATACAGATGTCTATTACTATAAACAGAGATTTACAGATGGATATGTACTATGAACATAATATACAGATGTCTATTACTATAAACAGAGATTTACAGATGGATATGTACTATGAACATAATATACAGATGGCTATTACTATAAACAGAGATTTACAGATGGATATATACTATGATCATAATATACAGATGGGTATTACTAAAAACAGAGATTTACAGACGGATATGTACTATGATCATAATATACAGATGGCTATTACTATAAACAGAGATTTACAGATGGATATATACTATGAACATAATATACAGATGGATATGTACTATGAACATAATATACAGATGTCTATTACTATAAACAGAGATTTACAGATGGATATGTACTATGAATATAATATACAGATGTCTATTACTATAAACAGAGATTTACAGATGGATATGTACTATGAATATAATATACAGATGTCTATTACTATAAACAGAGATTTACAGATGGATATGTACTATGACCATAATATACAGATGACTATTACTATAAACAGAGATTTACAGATGGATATATACTATGACCATAATATACAGATGACTATTACTATAAACAGAGATTTACAGATGGATATATACTATGACCATAATATACAGATGACTATTACTATAAACAGAGATTTACAGATGGATATGTCTATGAACATAATATACAGATGGATATGTACTATGAACATAATATACAGATGGCTATTACTATAAACAGAGATTTACAGATGGATATGTACTATGAACATAATATACAGATGGCTATTACTAAAACAGAGATTTACAGATGGATATATACTATGAACATAATATACAGATGGATATGTACTATGAACATAATATACAGATGTCTATTACTATAAACAGAGATTTACAGATGGATATGTACTATGAACATAATATGCAGATGTCTATTACTATAAACAGAGATTTACAGATGGATATGTACTATGAACATAATATACAGATGTCTATTACTATAAACAGAGATTTACAGATGGATATATACTATGAACATAATATACAGATGTCTATTACTATAAACAGAGATTTACAGATGGATATGTACTATGAACATAATATACAGATGACTATTACTATAAACAGAGATTTACAGATGGATATATACTATGACCATAATATACAGATGACTATTACTATAAACAGAGATTTACAGATGGATATATACTATGAACATAATATACAGATGGATATTACTATAAACAGAGATTTACAGATGGATATGTACTATGAATATAATATACAGATGACTATTACTATAAACAGAGATTTACAGATGGATATGTACTATGACCATAATATACAGATGACTATTACTATAAACAGAGATTTACAGATGGATATATACTATGACCATAATATACAGATGACTATTACTATAAACAGAGATTTACAGATGGATATATACTATGACATAATATACAGATGACTATTACTATAAACAGAGATTTACAGATGGATATATACTATGAACATAATATACAGATGGATATTACTATGAACATAATATACAGATGTCTATTACTATAAACAGAGATTTACAGATGGATATGTACTATGAACATAATATACAGATGGATATGTACTATGAACATAATATACAGATGTCTATTACTATAAACAGAGATTTACAGATGGATATGTACTATGAATATAATATACAGATGACTATTACTATAAACAGAGATTTACAGATGGATATGTTCTATGAACATAATATACAGATGGATATGTACTATGAACATAATATACAGATGGCTATTACTATAAACAGAGATTTACAGATGGATATGTACTATGAACATAATATACAGATGGCTATTACTAAAAACAGAGATTTACAGATGGATATATACTATGAACATAATATACAGATGGATATGTACTATGAACATAATATACAGATGTCTATTACTATAAACAGAGATTTACAGATGGATATGTACTATGAATATAATATACAGATGTCTATTACTATAAACAGAGATTTACAGATGGATATGTACTATGAACATAATATACAGATGGCTATTACTATAAACAGAGATTTACAGATGGATATGTACTATGAACATAATATACAGATGGCTATTACTAAAAACAGAGATTTACAGATGGATATGTACTATGAACATAATATACAGATGGCTATTACTAAAGACAGAGATTTACAGATGGATATATACTATGAACATAATATACAGATGGATATGTACTATGAACATAATATACAGATGTCTATTACTATAAACAGAGATTTACAGATGGATATGTACTATGAATATAATATACAGATGTCTATTACTATAAACAGAGATTTACAGATGGATATGTACTATGAATATAATATACAGATGTCTATTACTATAAACAGAGATTTACAGATGGATATATACTATGACCATAATATACAGATGACTATTACTATAAACAGAGATTTACAGATGGATATATACTATGACCATAATATACAGATGACTATTACTATAAACAGAGATTTACAGATGGATATATACTATGACCATAATATACAGATGACTATTACTATAAACAGAGATTTACAGATGGATATGTTCTATGAACATAATATACAGATGGATATGTACTATGAACATAATATGCAGATGGCTATTACTATAAACAGAGATTTACAGATGGATATGTACTATGAACATAATATACAGATGGCTATTACTAAAAACAGAGATTTACAGATGGATATATACTATGAACATAATATACAGATGGATATGTACTATGAACATAATATACAGATGTCTATTACTATAAACAGAGATTTACAGATGGATATGTACTATGAATATAATATACAGATGTCTATTACTATAAACAGAGATTTACAGATGGATATGTACTATGAACATAATATACAGATGGCTATTACTATAAACAGAGATTTACAGATGGATATGTACTATGAACATAATATACAGATGGCTATTACTAAAAACAGAGATTTACAGATGGATATATACTATGAACATAATATACAGATGGATATGTACTATGAACATAATATACAGATGTCTATTACTATAAACAGAGATTTACAGATGGATATGTACTATGAACATAATATACAGATGGCTATTACTAAAAACAGAGATTTACAGATGGATATGTACTATGAACATAATATGCAGATGGCTATTACTAAAGACAGAGATTTACAGATGGATATATACTATGAACATAATATACAGATGGATATGTACTATGAACATAATATACAGATGTCTATTACTATAAACAGAGATTTACAGATGGATATGTACTATGAATATAATATACAGATGTCTATTACTATAAACAGAGATTTACAGATGGATATGTACTATGAATATAATATACAGATGTCTATTACTATAAACAGAGATTTACAGATGGATATATACTATGACCATAATATACAGATGACTATTACTATAAACAGAGATTTACAGATGGATATATACTATGACCATAATATACAGATGACTATTACTATAAACAGAGATTTACAGATGGATATATACTATGACCATAATATACAGATGACTATTACTATAAACAGAGATTTACAGATGGATATGTTCTATGAACATAATATACAGATGGATATGTACTATGAACATAATATGCAGATGGCTATTACTATAAACAGAGATTTACAGATGGATATGTACTATGAACATAATATACAGATGGCTATTACTAAAAACAGAGATTTACAGATGGATATATACTATGAACATAATATACAGATGGATATGTACTATGAACATAATATACAGATGTCTATTACTATAAACAGAGATTTACAGATGGATATGTACTATGAATATAATATACAGATGTCTATTACTATAAACAGAGATTTACAGATGGATATGTACTATGAACATAATATACAGATGGCTATTACTATAAACAGAGATTTACAGATGGATATGTACTATGAACATAATATACAGATGGCTATTACTAAAAACAGAGATTTACAGATGGATATATACTATGAACATAATATACAGATGGATATGTACTATGAACATAATATACAGATGTCTATTACTATAAACAGAGATTTACAGATGGATATGTACTATGAACATAATATGCAGATGTCTATTACTATAAACAGAGATTTACAGATGGATATGTACTATGAACATAATATACAGATGTCTATTACTATAAACAGAGATTTACAGATGGATATATACTATGAACATAATATACAGATGTCTATTACTATAAACAGAGATTTACAGATGGATATGTACTATGAACATAATATACAGATGACTATTACTATAAACAGAGATTTACAGATGGATATATACTATGACCATAATATACAGATGACTATTACTATAAACAGAGATTTACAGATGGATATATACTATGACCATAATATACAGATGACTATTACTATAAACAGAGATTTACAGATGGATATATACTATGAACATAATATACAGATGGATATGTACTATGAACATAATATACAGATGACTATTACTATAAACAGAGATTTACAGATGGATATATACTATGACCATAATATACAGATGACTATTACTATAAACAGAGATTTACAGATGGATATATACTATGACCATAATATACAGATGACTATTACTATAAACAGAGATTTACAGATGGATATATACTATGAACATAATATACAGATGGATATTACTATAAACAGAGATTTACAGATGGATATGTACTATGAATATAATATACAGATGACTATTACTATAAACAGAGATTTACAGATGGATATATACTATGACCATAATATACAGATGACTATTACTATAAACAGAGATTTACAGATGGATATATACTATGACCATAATATACAGATGACTATTACTATAAACAGAGATTTACAGATGGATATATACTATGAACATAATATACAGATGGATATGTACTATGAACATAATATACAGATGTCTATTACTATAAACAGAGATTTACAGATGGATATGTACTATGAATATAATATACAGATGTCTATTACTATAAACAGAGATTTACAGATGGATATGTACTATGAACATAATATGCAGATGGCTATTACTATAAACAGAGATTTACAGATGGATATGTACTATGAACATAATATACAGATGGCTATTACTAAAAACAGAGATTTACAGATGGATATGTACTATGAACATAATATGCAGATGGCTATTACTAAAGACAGAGATTTACAGATGGATATATACTATGAACATAATATACAGATGGATATGTACTATGAACATAATATACAGATGTCTATTACTATAAACAGAGATTTACAGATGGATATGTACTATGAATATAATATACAGATGTCTATTACTATAAACAGAGATTTACAGATGGATATGTACTATGAATATAATATACAGATGTCTATTACTATAAACAGAGATTTACAGATGGATATATACTATGACCATAATATACAGATGACTATTACTATAAACAGAGATTTACAGATGGATATATACTATGACCATAATATACAGATGACTATTACTATAAACAGAGATTTACAGATGGATATATACTATGACCATAATATACAGATGACTATTACTATAAACAGAGATTTACAGATGGATATGTTCTATGAACATAATATACAGATGGATATGTACTATGAACATAATATGCAGATGGCTATTACTATAAACAGAGATTTACAGATGGATATGTACTATGAACATAATATACAGATGGCTATTACTAAAAACAGAGATTTACAGATGGATATATACTATGAACATAATATACAGATGGATATGTACTATGAACATAATATACAGATGTCTATTACTATAAACAGAGATTTACAGATGGATATGTACTATGAATATAATATACAGATGTCTATTACTATAAACAGAGATTTACAGATGGATATGTACTATGAACATAATATGCAGATGGCTATTACTATAAACAGAGATTTACAGATGGATATGTACTATGAACATAATATACAGATGGCTATTACTAAAAACAGAGATTTACAGATGGATATATACTATGAACATAATATACAGATGGATATGTACTATGAACATAATATACAGATGTCTATTACTATAAACAGAGATTTACAGATGGATATGTACTATGAACATAATATACAGATGGATATGTACTATGAACATAATATACAGATGTCTATTACTATAAACAGAGATTTACAGATGGATATGTACTATGAATATAATATACAGATGACTATTACTATAAACAGAGATTTACAGATGGATATGTTCTATGAACATAATATACAGATGGATATGTACTATGAACATAATATGCAGATGGCTATTACTATAAACAGAGATTTACAGATGGATATGTACTATGAACATAATATACAGATGGCTATTACTAAAAACAGAGATTTACAGATGGATATATACTATGAACATAATATACAGATGGATATGTACTATGAACATAATATACAGATGTCTATTACTATAAACAGAGATTTACAGATGGATATGTACTATGAATATAATATACAGATGTCTATTACTATAAACAGAGATTTACAGATGGATATGTACTATGAACATAATATGCAGATGGCTATTACTATAAACAGAGATTTACAGATGGATATGTACTATGAACATAATATACAGATGGCTATTACTAAAAACAGAGATTTACAGATGGATATGTACTATGAACATAATATGCAGATGGCTATTACTAAAGACAGAGATTTACAGATGGATATATACTATGAACATAATATACAGATGGATATGTACTATGAACATAATATACAGATGTCTATTACTATAAACAGAGATTTACAGATGGATATGTACTATGAATATAATATACAGATGTCTATTACTATAAACAGAGATTTACAGATGGATATGTACTATGAATATAATATACAGATGTCTATTACTATAAACAGAGATTTACAGATGGATATATACTATGACCATAATATACAGATGACTATTACTATAAACAGAGATTTACAGATGGATATATACTATGACCATAATATACAGATGACTATTACTATAAACAGAGATTTACAGATGGATATATACTATGACCATAATATACAGATGACTATTACTATAAACAGAGATTTACAGATGGATATGTTCTATGAACATAATATACAGATGGATATGTACTATGAACATAATATGCAGATGGCTATTACTATAAACAGAGATTTACAGATGGATATGTACTATGAACATAATATACAGATGGCTATTACTAAAAACAGAGATTTACAGATGGATATATACTATGAACATAATATACAGATGGATATGTACTATGAACATAATATACAGATGTCTATTACTATAAACAGAGATTTACAGATGGATATGTACTATGAATATAATATACAGATGTCTATTACTATAAACAGAGATTTACAGATGGATATGTACTATGAACATAATATGCAGATGGCTATTACTATAAACAGAGATTTACAGATGGATATGTACTATGAACATAATATACAGATGGCTATTACTAAAAACAGAGATTTACAGATGGATATATACTATGAACATAATATACAGATGGATATGTACTATGAACATAATATACAGATGTCTATTACTATAAACAGAGATTTACAGATGGATATGTACTATGAACATAATATGCAGATGTCTATTACTATAAACAGAGATTTACAGATGGATATGTACTATGAACATAATATACAGATGTCTATTACTATAAACAGAGATTTACAGATGGATATATACTATGAACATAATATACAGATGTCTATTACTATAAACAGAGATTTACAGATGGATATGTACTATGAACATAATATACAGATGACTATTACTATAAACAGAGATTTACAGATGGATATATACTATGACCATAATATACAGATGACTATTACTATAAACAGAGATTTACAGATGGATATATACTATGACCATAATATACAGATGACTATTACTATAAACAGAGATTTACAGATGGATATATACTATGAACATAATATACAGATGGATATGTACTATGAACATAATATACAGATGACTATTACTATAAACAGAGATTTACAGATGGATATATACTATGACCATAATATACAGATGACTATTACTATAAACAGAGATTTACAGATGGATATATACTATGACCATAATATACAGATGACTATTACTATAAACAGAGATTTACAGATGGATATATACTATGAACATAATATACAGATGGATATTACTATAAACAGAGATTTACAGATGGATATGTACTATGAATATAATATACAGATGACTATTACTATAAACAGAGATTTACAGATGGATATATACTATGACCATAATATACAGATGACTATTACTATAAACAGAGATTTACAGATGGATATATACTATGACCATAATATACAGATGACTATTACTATAAACAGAGATTTACAGATGGATATATACTATGACCATAATATACAGATGACTATTACTATAAACAGAGATTTACAGATGGATATATACTATGAACATAATATACAGATGGATATGTACTATGAACATAATATACAGATGTCTATTACTATAAACAGAGATTTACAGATGGATATGTACTATGAACATAATATACAGATGGATATGTACTATGAACATAATATACAGATGTCTATTACTATAAACAGAGATTTACAGATGGATATGTACTATGAATATAATATACAGATGACTATTACTATAAACATAGATTTACAGATGGATATGTACTATGAATATAATATACAGATGACTATTACTATAAACATAGATTTACAGATGGATATATACTATGAATATAATATACAGATGTCTATTACTATAAACAGAGATTTACAGATGGATATATACTATGAACATAATATACAGATGACTATTACTATAAACAGAGATTTACAGATGGATATGTACTATGAACATAATATACAGATGTCTATTACTATAAACAGAGATTTACAGATGGATATGTACTATGAACATAATATACAGATGACTATTACTATAAACATAGATTTACAGATGGATATATACTATGAATATAATATACAGATGTCTATTACTATAAACAGAGATTTACAGATGGATATATACTATGAACATAATATACAGATGACTATTACTATAAACAGAGATTTACAGATGGATATGTACTATGAACATAATATACAGATGTCTATTACTAAAAACAGAGATTTACACATGGATATATACTATGAACATAATATACAGATGACTATTACTATAAACAGAGATTTACAGATGGATATGTACTATGAACATAATATACAGATGTCTATTACTATAAACAGAGATTTACAGATGGATATGTACTATGAACATAATATACAGATGTCTATTACTAAAAACAGAGATTTACACATGGATATATACTATGAACATAATATACAGATGACTATTACTATAAACAGAGATTTACAGATGGATATGTACTATGAACATAATATACAGATGTCTATTACTATAAACAGAGATTTACAGATGGATATGTACTATGAACATAATATACAGATGTCTATTACTATAAACAGAGATTTACAGATGGATATGTTCTATGAACATAATATACAGATGTCTATTACTATAAACAGAGATTTACAGATGGATATGTACTATGATCATAATATACAGATGTCTATTACTATAAACAGAGATTTACAGATGGATATGTACTATGAACATAATATACAGATGTCTATTACTATAAACAGAGATTTACACATGGATATATACTATGAACATAATATACAGATGTCTATTACTATAAACAGAGATTTACAGATGGATATATACTATGAACATAATATACAGATGTCTATTACTATAAACAGAGATTTACAGATGGATATGTACTATGAACATAATATACAGATGTCTATTACTATAAACAGAGATTTACAGATGGATATGTACTATGAACATAATATACAGATGTCTATTACTATAAACAGAGATTTACAGATGGATATGTACTATGAATATAATATACAGATGACTATTACTATAAACAGAGATTTACAGATGGATATGTACTATGAATATAATATACAGATGTCTATTACTAAAAACAGAGATTTACACATGGATATGTACTATGAACATAATATACAGATGTCTATTACTATAAACAGAGATTTACAAATGGATATGTACTATGAACATAATATACAGATGACTATTACTATGAACAGAGATTTACAGATGGATATGTACTATGAATATAATATACAGATGACTATTACTATAAACAGAGATTTACAGATGGATATGTACTATGACTATAATATACAGATGTCTATTACTAAAAACAGAGATTTACACATGGATATATACTATGAACATAATATACAGATGACTATTACTATAAACAGAGATTTACAGATGGATATGTACTATGAACATAATATACAGATGTCTATTACTATAAACAGAGATTTACAGATGGATATATACTATGAACATAATATACAGATGACTATTACTATAAACAGAGATTTACAGATGGATATGTACTATGACCATAATATACAGATGTCTATTACTATAAACAGAGATTTACAGATGGATATGTACTATGAACATAATATACAGATGACTATTACTATAAACAGAGATTTACAGATGGATATATACTATGAACATAATATACAGATGACTATTACTATAAACAGAGATTTACAGATGGATGTGTACTATGAACATAATATACAGATGACTATTACTATAAACAGAGATTTACAGATGGATATGTACTATGAACATAATATACAGATGTCTATTACTATAAACAGAGATTTACAGATGGATATGTACTATGAACATAATATACAGATGTCTATTACTATAAACAGAGATTTACAGATGGATATGTACTATGAACATAATATACAGATGGCTATTACTATAAGCAGAAATTTACAGGTGGATGTATACAATGATAAGTTAGGCTATGGTGAGCAGCAGTGCAATGGATATAGAGTAGTGCAAATAAATTATGGACAGAAACTATCTAAGTAACAGTGCAATGGAAGAAGTTATTGCATATTTCAGTTAAAGTGTAGGAGTGCAAGATGCATATGTAAACAGTCGGTAAACAGTTGCAGTGTCTGATAGTGCAAATGAACATAAATGTTATGTATAGACAGTCCAGTAGTGCAAATAACAAAGTGAAGCCAGTGTGCAATGAGGGGGGAGAGAAGAGTGTAGTAGTATATGAGGGGCAGTGGGATCAGTGAGGGGCAGAGTTCAATAAAGAGACAGCTCTGGGGAAAAAACTGTTCTTCAGTCTGCTGGTCCTGGTCCGGAGGCACCTGAAACGCCTGCCGGAGGGCAGGAGAGAAAACATTCTGTGGGCGGGATGAGAGGAGTCCTTAAGAATGCTGCGAGCTCGACGCAGACAGTGTTTCCTCTGGATGACCTCCATGGATGGAAGTGGAGTGCCTGTGATGCGCTGGGCGGTTTTCACCACCCGCTGCAGTGCCTTGCGCTCTGCAACAGAGCAGCTCCCATGCCAGACTGTGACACAGTTGGTCAGGATGCTTTCTATTGCGCACAATAGAAGTTCACCAGGATATCCGAGTACAGCTGATTCTTCTTTAGTGTCCTCAGGAAGAAAAGGCGCTGGTGAGCCTTCTTGACCAGTCTGGAGGTGTTGGTAGTCCAGGACAGGTCCTCCGAGACGTGGATCCCCAGGAACTTGAAACTGAAGACACGCTCAACAGCCATCACATTGAGGTGTCTATTACTGCTGACTAACTTTAAAAGAACCCCAGGAAAAAACATGTTCTTTAGTTTGAAAACAGCTGGTAAATAAAAAAAATATGATGTATTTTTAATGATACATTCGAATTGGAGGACTAGGTGTATCTAATCATAAGGCAAGTAAAGCTTGACAGCTCTACTGTTAATTTGAGTGTTTATTCATGTGTTTTTCTATGCCGGTCATTAGGTGGTACTTGGAACAACTACAGTAGTCAACATTTGAAGTGGATCAAAAAGGTTCATATACCCATTCTTGTCTTAGGAAAACTTTGATTAACTTTTTTGATCAACTTCAAATGTTAACTATTGGAATTTTATTAAAGGTGGTACTTGATCTGAAAAGTTTTAAAACCACTGCATTAATGTGATATTTTGTCGGGTCAGGTGACAGAAGCAGTCCTGTCATGTTGCAGAGATGCAGGCCGGGTCACAGATGAGGTCAAACAATGACACAGTAGTATGTTAGTTGTGAAATTCAGTTCTGTGATAAATATAAGATTGACAATCTACAGTATAGTTTGTGTTTAATCAAACCGGCAACCTTCTGGTTATGAGTTCAACTCTCTAACCATTAGGCCACAACTAACTAATACTGCGTGGCCAATTGTACATTCTGGTGTATTTCTTGTATAAGTATCGTTATTTTATTGTTTAAGTAAGTCAAGTAAACGGCTCTAAACAAAATACATACTCAAGCACCACCATACCATAACATGCCCCCCAACCCCCCTCGTGCCTGGTACAAACACTGCAATGAGTTGTTGCAGGGTGGGATGTCTGCTGTAAATTCATTACAAATAATTCTCTGTATGAACACTGAATATTTTTATTAATCCAGTTCATGAATGCATAAAACCTTTTATATGCTTCAGAATCCAATACAAACATGTACTTACAAAATACAGCAGGGTTTGAGATTGACAGGATCTGGATAATAAATGTACACAGCAGCCTATAGTGTAGAACTGTAAACATTCTCTAGACGATTTCAAAATAGTTTGATTATTTTGTATTAAATTGTATTATTTTTTAGGTTCAGTGTTTCTTGTGTTTGGGGGGGTTGTTAAAGAGACTGAGACCCGTCCGGACCCCGACACCTGCTGCTGTCACACCGGGCTGCTGAAGTACTTTATCCAGAGTTGTCTTCTTGATAGCAGCTGGTGAAATCTTCTCCTGATCAGCCAAATGCTGAAGCTCCCTGTCAACATTGAGTAAACACTTAAAAAGGTTTTAACATTTCAAATCTTTCAATATTCTTCCCCAAAATATTGAAAATGATCAGTCTACTATCAGATAAATATTATGTTGGCATGATACATTTTTGGGCATATCTGATCCAGTATCATATCAAATCCAATCACATTTAGCAAGTGCGAACAGCAAAAAACATGGGTTAAAGCAAAACAATCCTAAGCCTAAACTTTGTTTTGCGAGGTTGCGAGAGTAAACATACGCAGGGTTATTTGTAAAACAAAAAAAGAAGATTATTTGAAAATTATTTCCCTTGAAACTCACTAGTAACATGCAGTTTTCTTAAACTTTGATGCTATGCCATGTGTGTATGGACCACAAAATGACTGAAAGAAATGAGGGCATAATTCTAACCCACAAAACCAGTTTTATGTGATTACAGTATATATAAACATAGCTTAACATTCCAAATTCAACTGAATTTATCATAATTAAAAAATCCTACTTTTAAAAAAGAAAACAAATTCGACTCACAATTTTTGTCTTATTGGGGGTGGCATTTTGAGAGCAAAATAAAGTGACTAGATCTATGATGAATTTTGTACTCTTGTAAACTATTTTGTGCTCTAGTAGTAATTTAATCATTAGTTTCATAGGTATTAATGGTGATGATAGGGCACAAGTCACATCCACAACACATAGTAAATGACATCAGTTGGTCAAAAAAAGGAAAAGCATAAATGAGCCCTCAAAAAAGCAAAAGTTAACCTTTTTAAGCTCCTTCACTTTTTTATAATAATTAGTGGAGGCAGATTTATTATCAAATTTAAACTCCTGGCAAATTTTGCATTACAAACAGTGAAACAAAAACAATATTTACTGTATAAATTCCTAATAAAGCTACAAAGGTTATGGAGTAAGCAGTGAGTGCTTCTCTTTTCATTTGTTTGATTCATATCAACCACACAGAATAGCAGGAATATTAGCCTGCTGTCACTAATATATTGACATCCGATTCCCAACTTATTACACTCACTTCAGACAAAGACGACCATGTTTATGACATAACTCCATTAAGGTGCAATACGTTTCGAAAAACGTTTGAAAACAAGTTAGACACTTTAGAAATAGATCACCTTACAGACCGATTTGGTTTAAAATGCATTGATATCTCGATTGCAGTTAGCGCGCATGCATGTGTTTGTGTGACGCGGAGGTCTGATTAGATGATTTGACGAAACAACACAACATTATTAATCTTCACACGCACAGTCTACAATTTGTATATGTCATATTTGCAAAAGACTTTAAAGCTGCTAAAAATGCTCTTTTTGCGACTGCTCTATTGAAACAACTTCTCACTTGTTTTGGTCCTGTCAACATACCCTGCATTTTTGGAATAGTGTGGAGGCTTTTAACTTTTTCCTCATCTTATAAACATGTAATTTTAAGTTATTACATCAAGGCTCGCTCTTTAAAAGATGTTTGTTTTACTATACATTTTATTTTATTTTTATGTAAATTTCACATTCATGAATGCAAGTTCACAAAGAGCAAACTTAAATTTTTAGTGCTTGAAGAAGAGATCCGATTAAATATAGTAATTTTGGGGTAAAAATAATCATAAATCAATTATTTGGTAAATACATAGACAGATCGGTGTTCAAAACAATTGTCTTATCTTACCCTGATTCACAATGGTAAGCTTATAATAATAATTTAGAATTTGCACTGTCGGGTCTCTTTCCCCGGAAATACAATTTTTTGGACATTTGGTCCCCACACCGTGATGAACACACACACACACACACACACAAAACACATGTCTGGCTGTCCATCTATCTATCTATCTATCTATCTATCTATCTACTAGAGGTGTAACGATACGTAACCGGAACTGAACGATCCGCGATACACCTCCCTCAATTCGAACCGCAAAACTCCCATGGCATACTGCGAGTGAGGCACGCTCTTTCCCCGGCGCAGGTTAGAGCATTCTCTTTGCAAATTGCAGTTCAGCGACCGCTGATGTGATGACAGTGTATTGTTGGCCAAAATGCACATGGATTGACACGAAAAATAAAAACAATTCACATTTAAGTGATGTCTAATGTGTTAAAAGAATTGAAGACAATCACTACTGCTCTGAGTTAATCCTTATCTCGACTCATTTACATTTACAATTAGTCATTTAGCAGACGCTTTTATCCAAAGCGACTTACAGAGAGTTTAGGAAGCATTAAAGCAAAATGTCATACAGGGGCAATAATACAATAAGTGCTAAAACTAAGTTCCCGTTCTGTCTGTCACTCGACGTTAACCCATCCCTGGTGGGCGCCCCTGGGTCGTCCCACCGGGTCCAGACTCAGAAAGACAAAGATGAGCTTTCTGTCACAGCATCGAACAGCTACATTCTGGCATCCGATGCAATCTTCAGAGCTCCCGCTTTCGGGCGTTGAAGAAGAGGCTGATGCTGAGATGTCAGCTATGCTTGTCCGGGCAGCCACCGACATCGGGTTGCAGTGCACCGCACTGCCATCTCCGATTCGTTCGCAGCTGGATGCATGGTTCCTGGGGTCGGAGCCCCCTTTCTAACCGGTCGCCGGTTTGATTCTCAGGACTGGCAGGTAACGGCTGAGGTGTCCTTGAGCAAGGCACCTTACCCCCACTTCCTTCCTGCTGCAGTGATAGCTGCCCACTGCTCCAGGTGTATGTGTGTTCATGACTTGCAGTGCGTGTGTTCACTACTCAGAGGAGGGGTTAAATGCAGAGCTCACATTTCGGGTATGGGTCACCATATCTGACAAATAGGTCACTTTCACTTTATTGGCTGATCCTATCTCACTTGCAGGAGTTGTTGTGCACGCACAGGGACCTCGTGCTTCAGCACCTAGAACGATTGGGCCTCCGGGTCAACTGGGACAAGAGCAAGCTCTCCCCTGCGCAGAGCATCTCTTATTTCAGCATGAAACTCGACTCTGTGTCCATGTCAGTCGAGTCCCTTGGAGTGCGGGGCACACCAGCGTATTACTATCATGCCTCAATGTCGCTGCACCCTAGGCCCCTGGTCAGATTTGAACTTCCCCCGAGCCGGGGTCCCGCTCGTGCAGGTTTCAAGGCGTGTTGTCCTGACGACGGATGCCTCCCTGCACGGTTGGGGTGCCGTGTGCAACGGGCATGCAGTGGCATATTAACTTGAGTTGCTGGCTGTGCTTCTAGCCCTGAGGAGGTTTCAGCCCCTCGTGCAAGGCAAGCACGTGCTGATCCGCTCGGACAGCACTTCTGCCGTGGTGTACATCAACCACCAGGGTGGCATTCACTCATGGCAGATGTTGCAACTCGCCCACCCCCTCCTCCTCTGGAGTCAGCAGGTGCTGAAATCGCTGCGGGCCACCTACATCCCAGGCGACCTGAACCAGACTGCCGATGCGCTTTCTCGTCAGGCCTTGCTTCGCGTAGTGTGCCGACCCCATCCCGAGGTTGTCCAGCTCATTTGGGAGCGGTTCGGCCAGGCACAGGTGACCTGTTTGCCTCTCCGGACACCACCCATTGCACACATTGCTTTGGTACTCCCTGTCCGAGGGCCGCCTTGGATCAGATGCCCTAGCGCACAGCTGGCCTTGAGACCACCATAGCCTAACCTTTTCCCCCAGTGAGCCTTATTGCACAGGTATCTTGGAGCTAATCCCTCTGATTTCCCTGAGGAGAGACCTTCTGTCTCAGGGCACGGAGGCCAGACTTGTGGAACCTCCATGTTCTGGCCCCTGGACGGGACGAGGAACTCCTGAGAACACTACCTCTGCGGTGGCTAACACCATCGCCCAGGCTAGGGCCCCCGCCACAAGACGCCTGTACACCTTCAAGTGGCCAGACCGAAGGACAGGACCTTATACTGATATGCTCAACCCTCGAACGCGAACAAGAGGAGCGGTTGGTGTTGAGGAAGGATCGAGACATGGAAGTACGTGTCCTTCAGGTTGATTGCTACAAACCATTCCTGGTGCCGAATGGATGCCAGGATGCGCCTCTGCGTCAACATCTTGAACAGCATCCTGTGAAAATGCTTGTTCAGGGAGCGCAGATCTAGAATGGGGCTGCTTCGCCAGAAGGGTGGCGACCACTAAAAAACTAAAAAAAGACACACCTTTTGTAGTATTGTCATAAAAAAGACTTATACGCGTACAGTAAATCGATATAAACTAAAAATGACTTGAAAAAATATCAGCAATATCGGACATGGCCAAAAATGAAAAATCACTAATGGATCCATATTACCCACAATTCACTGTGAGAGGGTAGTGACTGCGACTGCGTCCGCAAGCTCTAAAATGGTGCCGTCAGATCCAAGGCATCAGGGCACATCCAAATCAATGTTTTACTTTGTGTCTCATTAGATACCTTCACCTGGCTGATTTTTGAATGCAGCATGGATGTATCCTTCGTTGCCTTCAATGTGTATGTGTGACTTTTAAAAATCACATTGTCGTCTTCTGTTTCACATTAGTATCCTAATCAGTGCATACTGCTTTGCTACACACTAAAAGGTATGTACTTTTGCCTAACAAAAACAGTACAGTGTAAGTAGGCAAACTGGGACGCCCGTGCTTAAAGTCCCATTCACACTGGCCGCGAATATTCGGTGCGAATGTTTGTCGCGATAACATTCAAGAACAAAAACAATAAATTCTTATGAAGCCTTTTACATAGAACGCAAACATTCGCAAACAAGTTTTTTTTTGTCCAGTACGACAAATTTTTTCACATTCGTTGGACGAAGACACAAACCGTCCAACTAGATTTGAGCTTCCACGTGAGCATCACGTGCTTGTAGCCGCCAGTGTTACACAAACGGGCCATGCGGTGATGCTAAGCACTGAAAACTGACAGCAAACTCTTTAGCAATAAACACACGATAGATTAGGACAGCGGCTCTGAACTGGGGAATGAATTATACTACTAATTAATTTACCTTTATTATTTGTGTTTTTTTCTAGATTATTGTTTTAGATAAGAATTGTCACATTGTTTGGGGTTGGTGTTAATCATAGTTGCATATACACCAATGTAATGTATTTATTTAATAATATTCATCAGTATGCTTGTTTAAATGATTTGAAGCACTGCAATATTAACTACAAGTCTATATTTAAATAATAAATATGTAGGCCTACATTGTGATTTTTTAGCTCAAAATAAATAGATGTTCAGTATAACAAAAGTACAAAGTGGTTCATATTTCCTTTAGTTAAAAACAGTTAATTCAGCAGTAAAATATCACACAGATAAATGTCTATGATCCGTGGGATTACTTTGTAACATAACTGCATACATCATCTTTGCTGAAGTAATTTTAGATTATCTATCTGTTGAAAATATGCTTATGTAGTGCTAAAAACACAACAATCATAACCAGTAAGACCATTTTCTATTTAAAATATGACACAGGCATGAAAAAATACTCAAGTCATGTTTACTTGTATACTGTGCTACTTTTACATCAGTCTGTATGCCTCCGGCTGCATCTTTTAGCTGCGTTTTCAGGGACGCATCAGTGTCTTCTTCACTGAAACAACAATAGTGGACTTATTGTCCATCAGCACCACCTGGGTTACCAGAGTGAAATAGCAGCTGACGATAATCGTTTCGCTCTTGATTTGAAAGCTTGGTTCGTCGGGCATTCGTTTAGCTTTTCGCATCGCCCGCAATGTGAACAGACCTTAAGGCTACAGGCAAGTGAGTTGTTATTTTTAAGGTTGGAGCTAAACTCTGCAGGACTGCAGCTCTCTAGGACCGACATTGCAGACACCTGAACTGGAGATAGCATAGAAAACGAATAAGTGAAAATGAGAACGGAAAGTCATTTTATGTGCTTTGAAGGTATAAAACGTGGTAGACGAAAAGCTCCCGTGTAATTCTGTACCTGGTTCTAATACATGACGCCTCTACAGCATTGATCAGGAGGCTACGGAAGCCTCCGCTCTCCATCACGTGTAGTGCGTGGATCGTTGCTCCTCCAGGTGAGGCCACGTTATCCTTCAGCTGTCCGGGATGTTGTTCAGACTCCAGGAGCATTTTCGCTGCCCCCTAAGAAAAATCCTTGTCATCAATCAGTGTCAATGAGAGAAACATCATCAAGGTGTAAGTAAACGTGAAGCACTTACCAGCAGGGCCTGGGCTCCCAGACGCACAGCAAGTCTTCTGGGCAATCCCATCTTTACCCCTCCGTCGGCGAGAGCATCAACCGCTGTGAACGCCTGCACAACAACAACAAAACAACACATCAAGCATTTCTACCCGTACCTTCAGATGTGTTTTATATTTCTGGGCTGTGGCTCACGTAAGCCGGTCCGCTGCCACTGAGACCCGTGACGGCATCGATCAAGTCCTCTTCCACCTCCGTACAGTAACCCACGCTGGCCATGAGCTGCTCAAGGAGTTTGCCATCCTCCACCTCAGCGTGAGTTCCTGTAGCGTACACCGTCGCACCTTCTCGCACCACCACTGGGGTGTTGGTCATACAGCGGATGACTTTGGGTGCCGGCCAGTACTGCAGCAGTTTCTGTAATCAACGGATCAAACAACATTAAAAGCACTTCACCCATGGAAGTACAGTAGACATACGGTATTTGCGCAGGTCGGGATTTTGCACCGCATCATTTATTGACACCTTCGCTTGCCTCTGCGACCCTGTTCAGGAACCCTGTCAGATTCATTTTGCAATAATATCAAATAAATTTTGTTTCAGCCTTCAAATGAATCCCGTCATATGACGTTAATCATTATCATTAATCCTGACCTTCTCTATGGAGCTGATGGTGACACCAGCCGCACAAGACACAATGAGATGTCGTTCTTCAATGTCCGGTCCGATCTCATCCAAAACAAATGGAATAATATGAGGCTTGACTGCAAGGAAGAGAACATCGCTCTTGTTCACGGTCTCTTTATTACTGGTGGTGAAGTATGCTCCCATTTTCTGAAGTACACAGAAGTAAATTTCACATTTTAATATTGTGTTTCGGTGATGTTACACAACTGTGATTTATGTCATAAACTCACTTTGAGTCCGATGACAGTGGGCAGATCTGTGTCTGGAGAGCTCGTTGTTATCCTGTGAGTGGCTATTACACCTGATGGACAGAAAAGTATCATCATCATCATCATCCTCTCACCAATGCTGACAGTAACTAAGGCCGGGAATCTTAGGCTCAAGATCCGATTCAGAATCAATTCTCGACATACTAATTAGCATATAATTATGCCATATTTTAATGCAACTAACTGGCCAATAAAGCAGTTCTCATTGACATATCTTCTGTTGTCAGACATTAAAACAAGTATAAAATAGAAATACTACATGTTAACCAGCAGTACCTTTTACAAACTGCCACGTCATACGCCTATGTTAAGTAGCAGTGGTTTTGGCAGTATTACAGCAGTTGTCTAATACAGTGCACCCACCGCCTCTGTCTCTACGTAATTTACTTGATTTAATACTCCATATAGGAATTTATACTTCGTGTATGTTACCTGTGTGTGTGTTCGTGTGTGTTTGTGTGCGTATGTTCGATGTGTGGGTATAATCTTTCAATTTGTTGTTCTTACTTTCCTTGTACATATGTAATGTGTTACTTATAGTCATTTTGTCTCATGCACAGCTGTTTAGTAACAATGAAAATTGTAAAAAAGCGCTATATAAGTAAACTTGAGTTGAGTCTCTGAAACAAACTATGTTCATGTTGTTATGTCTAAACAGTCAGTGACAGGTTTGGGGAAACGCTATTTGCACTGGTTAATTGACAAATCAGCTGCGGTACGGTGAATTAAACACGCTGTGGATATAATGCCGCTCACAGCACAAAGAAATGACTGAGAACGAACATAGCCAGTTAGCAAGTAGTAATCGGCCTGAGCACTGGCAGCCCTGCGGCTCAGAATCAGCATTGGCGTTAAAGCTCTAGACTGGCTGCTGCCAGCATCCGGCTGCCGCACCTTCGTGTTTGGATCTGACGTATAGCACTGACCCAATTCTTGCTCAATGGACTGTAGAGCCCGGGTCACTTCTTGAAATGTTTCGGTATGTTTTTTTTATATAAAGATTTATTTTTGCCGTTTTTGCCTTTATTTGTATAGTTAAGTGAGAGAGAGGACAGGAAGCGAACTGGAAGAGAGAAGGGGGAGGGATCGGGAAAGGACCACGAGACGGGAATCGAACTCGAGTCGTCTGATGCGCAACCCCGCCACGTTTCGGAGCACTGCCCACAAGGCTACTGGCTCCGACTGATTCGGCATGTTTCATAGATTGACCTCCACGGTTCAATACGCGTATTTGAATTGCGGTTTTTCGGTTTTGCGGTTAGGGTTTTTTCCATGTGTTTTAATACTCTCTAAACTGGCTCTGTTCTGCATGTTTACGCGTCGTTACATGTTTTTGTCAATACTGACTGCCCGTGTTCTAGCTCGGCTAGTTTAAAGTCTTGTTCCTCAGTCGCGTTTTAAAAGTTAAGTTATTAAACTTGTTATTGACACTATAACACTGTTTTCTTTTCTTACAAGTAAAATCAAGAGAATTTCAAACAAAACCTTTTTTATTTTTTTAACATTTTCATGTTCCTGTCACCTAAGCATAGAATAATGAAAAAAAAACAAGCCATCAGAACAGAACCGGAAACCGTGGTTAAAAAACTGAGGTACGTATTGAACCATGGGTTTACTGTAATGTTGCATCCCTATTAACTACCATCTAAATTGATAGCAGCAGATATGCAGTAATGTTTTAGAATGAGTTTTTTATAATTGTGACAAATACATATGCAAATAAACAGATGTTTGTTTGCCACTAGACACAGTTTTCCAGTGGTGGTTTTTAAGATAAATGCTGATAAATACCACACACTTTCAAATTGTTGTTGTCATCACTTTTTTTGTTTTTGTTCTGTTTATTCAACAGAAATGTGTATTAAACTTTTAAGTAAACATTAAGATTAACTTCCATTGTTACAAGGCAAATTTCAAACCTTACAATGTGTTTCCGTAACATTAGCTGCTGGCTTTAGTGAATGAACGAGGTTATACAACATTTCCATTTTGTCTCTTTAATTTCTCTTTATATTTATGTTTTCAGTTTAGGAATAATTGGTGTTTTTTCAACAGTGTGGTGTAACCTGAGAAAGCTACTGGCCAGCTCCTTGACAGTAATTTTGTTTTACTTCTAACAGTTTGGTAACTATTTCTTTTCTAAACAGTTATCATTTGAAAATGAGATGTGCTTTTCATCATTTAGACCACATTGACTTTATTAATTGCTTTGTGGATATTGTTTGTTGTTTACACTAGCAGTATGGAAAAATGCCCACACCAAGAGCTTCACTGACAAAAAGTTTGAAAAATGATCACACGATGGCTGGTTCCTGACAGGAATGGAGGAAGAAAGCAAAGCGCAAAAACGTATTTAAAACAACGTTTTCAAGTTTTTTTATATTTATGCAATTTTATAAATACAAATTTGTCATTTACATTTTGCATTTGTTTTTCTATTTTTATGCAGTCTTTGTTATATCCTTATATGTATACTTGCAACAACTATGGTATAATCAAGTGTTTATGCAGATAAAAATCACAACTGGCAACTTAAAACTATTTTAAAACATTTTCCATCTGATGCTATAATTTATTCCAAATTTATAAGGTGACAAGTCACGTTTTAGATTCATATAATGCATTTGGATAATATCAACATTTGGTTATATATAATATTATGAATAATAAATATTAACAAAGGGGTATACCGTTTATATAATCATATCAATATTGAATTGGGGCGGTTCCGGCGTGCTACACATATTACTGCTGGACCGCTTCCTGCTTGATTAAAGCAGCGTCGGCAAGGCACCAGCTTGACCGATTGATTCAGGCCGCATCCGGGCAGTGAGTACTTATGCCCCGTTCACATTACAAGCGACATGATCCCATTCATTTCAATGAAGAGCTGGCGACTTCCGGCAACACGAGCAGTAGCAACCATTGGCGACTGGATGGGTTGAGAAATGTTTAACTTTATGTAAATGAGGAGCGACTTTTGGGAGCAACAGCTAATAGGAGAGAAGATAGGAGCTAACGTGATTCTTCTCCTCTCATCTCCTGCAGTAAGCGTCACCAGAAGTGGGAACTAGGGCTGGGTAAAAAATATCGATTCCCCGATTTTAATCAATCTTCAATTCAAAGAAACAATATGGATCCGGGAAATCCCAGAATCGATTCTTAATGCACGTGTCTCAGAGAATATTATCTGTAATTCGTATTTCGCCATTATTCGAGCTGAATTTTGAAATGTTAATCTGATTTTAATGTTTTATGATTTCACTGTTGCACATTTACAATGTTTTAACTTTTATAAGTAAAAATATAAAAGTAATTCTATTTGTGAATTAAAATTAAAATTCAATAATTGTGTGGGCTATACTATTAATGTGAATTTCTTTAATATTGCAGTTACCAGTGTATATATTTAAATATAGATTTTATGTCTGCAAAACTAGAATGATTTTAAATGAAATACTGATAATACTAATCGATATTGAATCGAATCGAAACCATATAAATAATAATCAAATCGAATTGTAACGCCCACTAGCGACCTAACCGCCAACCAGTGTTAATTTTGTTGACGAAAACTATGACAAAAATTATTCGTCAACGACATGTTTTCACTGACGAAAACGAGACGATAACTAAATAAAAATGAATGCACGATAACAAAAACTGTAATAAAATACACTGACATTTTCGTCAACAAATATAAACGAAAATATTCTTGTGACTCCCACCCGGCGGACATCAGCTTGTGTGAATGTGTTGCTTATCTCATAAGCGGTAGAGAGAAGTAGATGAGAGAAGCTCAGACATATACATTCTGTGTCTCCATGCGGTCTTATTTTCCTTCAGTCGCCGGTGAAATGCAGCAAACTTAAAGCACGCCTTTCCGCTAGCATAGTCTGAAGTGATTGGTCAGATGGTCTAGTCTGCTGTGATTGGTTTAGCGCGTGCAGGCAGGGACTATTTCTAGAGACATAGATACACGGAGGTTAAAGACTCAGACGGGTCACGACTCGTTCGCGTGATTCAGAGTCGACTCCCATTTTTACAAGCTAATAACTTTGTAATTCGTTCACCTTCGGATTTACAACTTTGGCAGACTGCTTACTTTCAAACACGGCAACATTACACAATGCATGAAATGTATTGTTTATGATCTCATGGAATGTACTCTTTAAAAATCATAACCTATTTAATCTTTAAATGGCGGACTGGTGACCTAAGCATTTACCGCCACCTACTGCTCAATATATTATCATATTTGGACTTTTCCATATTATTACAAAAAAGGACTCCGTTATCAGCTGGTGCTGCGCTTTCCTGTGTTTAGTTCAGTCTCATAAGTCTAATAGTGGCGGAGTGATACAAGCGGGAGTAAAGCGGTTCCTGTAACAATACAGTGGACTATCTCATGGCTCTCAACCAATCAGATTCAAGAACCAGAGAGAACTGTTGTATAATTACAGATATCTCGAATCAGATTTCTTACTAGAGCAATTATAATTGCAGATATCTCTAATTATCATTACACCGAGTCAAATAATATTTATGACTCGTCGAAATAAAATTGAAACTATCCAAAATCTACTTCATGGACAGACAAACCCAAGGTTTTTTTTCTTCCTATTTTTTGTCAGATATGGTGACCCATACCCCAAATGTGACCTCTGCATTTAACCCAACCAGTGAATAGTGAACACACACACACTTCAAGTCGTGAACACACACATACACCGGGAGCAGTGGGCAGCTAACACTGCAGTGCCCGGGGAGCAAACGGGGGTAAGGTGCCTTGCTCAAGGGCACATCAGTTGTTACCTGCCGGTACTGAGAATCAAACCAACAACCTTCTGGTTACGAGTCCGACTCTCTAACCTTTAGGCCACAACTGCCCCCTGTTTATATGACAAAAGCGCTTGCCATAACTGCACTACATTATAAAGCATATATCATATTTTCTGTAACTCCACTACATTATATAAATACAATTTTTCCTTTTTTATTATTATTTTAATACAGTACTAAATACTTTAATACTAAAAATCTAATACCTTCTCATTATTAAAAGTAAAAATACTTCGTAAAAGAAAGTTCTAGATTTCAATGTATACTTATTAAAAAGTAAAAACTACAACTTTTATTTATGAAATGTAGTTGAGTGCAAAGTATGCTTTAGAATGTAGTGAAGTATTTTTTTTAAAATCAAATACAGATTAGAAATACAGAATAAAAAGAATATACAATATGTTACACAGTACACAACTGGTGATGTTACCTGCCGCAGCGAAACCCTTGACGAGCGCGTGAGCCAGCTGACCCGCTCCAATGAAACCCACACTCATGTTCACCTGCTAACACAACAACAACAACAACAACACGTGACAGAACATCACAGAAATCAACACTGAGGCACTAACGTTAGTTGTAATGTTAACTTTTGACTTCATTTGTCAGTAATGTAAGTAATGACAGTTGCACTTACTCAAGTCTATTTCCTGCTCGTAGTGAAACAAATAACACCAGCACGCAGACACTGTCAATCCTGTAACTGATGTCCACACACATACACGAGCTTTAGAAAAGTTCATAAAAATCCATCTTGATTTATTTCACGTTAGTTTTATCGACGTTAGTTTCTCCTCAGGAAGTTTACTCACACTGTCTCTGGCATTACAGTTGATAAAACACAAGAATCGATTACGTTAAAGCGCTGCTGTGTCACTAGCCAATCGCAGCACTCCTCGGTGGCTAAGCGCATCCTGTTAAACCAGCTCGGCTGTTGCGTCATTTCTCATGCACACGTGGCCAGGTGACAATAGTCTATTACACACTTCAAAAGAAAATCGATTTTCCTTTATATTAACTGTCAATAGTAACTCGTTTGGCTATTTGGAAAGATAGAATAATACAATGTATTGAATAACACATCTGGAATTGCTGCATGTAATGTACTGATGACAGGAGACCGCATGAGGTTGAACTGAACCGTCCGCTATCATAACAACAGTGGGGTCACAGCGCCACTCTGTGGTTACTACACACGACATATCCATACGTGACATCTCCTGTCATCAGTACATTACACTGCATTTTAACTTTTTTTGTTCTTTACTACTTTTTATTGACAAGACAGTAGAAATATATATAGAGAGAGAGACAGAGAGAGAGAGAGAGAGAGAGAGAGAGAGAGAGAGAGAGACTCACCTCCATACCCCTTAAATATGCATACATATGGAAACAAAATAGTGAAGATACATACCAAAGCATAATTCGTGAACCAAAAATTCAAAACTTACTTAATAAATTCCTAGATACATCATTAGCATTAGACAGAATTAACCAAATATTTACAATATCTGCAACATTATCCAACCTAAAATCCACAAATACTAAAATAAACAAGAAGCCTGCAAATGATAAATGGTTTGACAATGACTGTAAAAACCTTCGAAAAGAAGTAAGAGTTCTATCAAATCAGAAACACAGAGATGCAGACAATTTAAACACGCCAACTCTACCATGAAAAACTTACATTGGAATGCACTTAATAAATCTCACCATGAAGAATTACCCATTCAGAACAGAGATGTACGGATAAACCACAACTACCCTATACAACAAACTATGCACTCTAGAGTCAACTATTAAAGATGACCAAAACCCTTTAGATTCTCCAATTACACTAGAAGAACTATGCCATAATATACAAAAACTTAAATCCCAAAAAGCAAGTGGTATGGATGGCATTCTAAATGAGATGATTAAATATACAGACCAAAAATTCACACTTGCCATTCTTAAACTGCTTAATATCATCCAACCCTAAAACTCAAACAGCTCAAACCTGGCTGAGAGATACGTCAACACACTGACACTGACACAACAACAACCAGCACAACACAACAAAACACTGTACAACACACACAAACTGACACAACACAACACACACAAACTGACACAACACAACACAACACACACAGACTGACACAGCACAGCACACACAAACTGACACAACACACACAGACTGACACAGCACAGCACAGCACAACACACACAAACTGACACAACACACACAAACTGACACAGCACAACACACACAAACTGACACAACACACACAAACTGACACAACACAACACACACAAACTGACACAACACAACACACACAGACTGACACAACACAACACACACAGACTGACACAGCACAGCACAACACACACAAACTGACACAACACAACACACACAAACTGACACAACACAACACACACAAACTGACACAACACAACACAACACACACAAACACAAACTGACACAACACACACAGACTGACACAGCACAGCACAGCACAACACACACAAACTGACACAACACAACACACACAAACTGACACAACACAACACACACAGACTGACACAGCACAGCACAACACACACAAACTGACACAACACAACACACACAGACTGACACAGCACAGCACAACACAACACAACACACACAAACTGACACAACACAACACAACACACACAAACTGACACAACACACACAGACTGACACAGCACAGCACAGCACAACACACACAAACTGACACAACACACACAAACTGACACTATATGACAGGATCCTGTCACTCTCACTGAGAATTTTAATTAATACTTTGCTCTTTTTCTACTTGTATATACTTTTATTTTATTTTATTTTATTTTATTTCTATCTTAACCTAGATTATAAAGAATGTTTATATTTAATTTTCCTGTGCTTTGGCAATGTAAGATTTATTTTATCATGCCAATAAAGCTTCTTTGAATCTTGAATCTTGAGAGAGAGAGAGAGAGATTTTTACTACTGCAAATGCTTTGGCAATACATGCCAATAAAGCACAGTTAAATTGAAATTGAGAGAGAGAAAGAGAGAGGAAATGGTGGGGTGAAGGACCACGAGCCAAGACCAGTGTTGTTGCACATGTGCACTGAACCACTGGCACCAACAGAATAGTTGATTTTCATATATTAAAAATACAAGCACTTGGTTTTTAATATACGCAAATGTATTCTTTAATATATTGCGTTATATTTTCCAGTCTATTCCCATGTATTTTTGTTTCTTTCTGTAGCTTGGTTAAACACACACATGCACGCACGCACGCACACACACACACAGACAGAGAGAGAGAGAAAGAGAGAGAGAGAGAGAGAGAGAGAGAGAGAGAGAGAGAGAGAGAGAGAGAGAGAGAGAGAGAGAGAGAGAGAGAGAGAGAGACCCTCAGACACAATGACAGTAATTCATTTTCGCAGTTTATTTTTATTTATTTAAATATCTTCAGTTCAGAATATAATTCTAATAATTCTAACAAGCTAGAAAAAACAAGACATTTTTAAACACTGTTAGGCCCTGAGTAGAGTATAAAAAAGAATTTCCCACTGAGCATGTTTGTGAAACATTCAGTAAATTTATGTTTAAATCATTTTAAACAATATCTAAAAACTCACTTTCCTGATGAAATATATGTATCTTAATTTGAGAATTTTTTTTAGATATTTTTACCAAAAACAAGACAAAATGCATAGTAAGAATGTCATTTTTTAAGTGTACTTTTGAGTTTTTTCTCTTTATGGACAAACATGAACAATTAATAATTTTTCCATCATAGTTAGAGGAATTTGGATAAACAAATCCATAGGTGGTTGTAAATACAGGTTGACCATGGTAAAAACAAAGCAATAATGAAATAATACTAATACCTCAACAAATGTAACTTATTCAATGTTATAAATGTATATAAAGAAACATGTTTATAAGGAGCCACATAAGAACTTTCCTGTTTTCATATAAAGCCCGTTTAATTAATCTCCGATTTCACTTCTTATGAATCTGAACTGCCACTGGTTTCATTTCATTGGCACGTGATGACAACGATGGCAAAAATCAACTTGTAACAACACAGAAATTATGTTTTAAAGAGGAGAACGCCAGTGCCATTTGTTATGCCCCCGAATGCGAGATGAATCGTATCCTTTGCGAGTACACCAGATCGGTGAAGTATAGCACCAGGTTGCCAAAAGTGAACACAGCGATGACCAGCTTGCTGTCCCATGGACACTTTCCACGCATACAGTCTTCCGGCCGGCCTGGTGTCCCATACTTCTTATCGAAACTAAAAACAGGCCAAACCACTGCAGCACTCAGATACATGAGCACCGCCAGGAAAGTGTAGACCACCACAAAACGGTCGAACGGGAAGCGAAGGGCGGACGTTCTCCCCGAAACAGTGAGGGCGACCACGACGACTGTCACGGCAAAGCACAGGCTGTAGACCACCACGCAGTATTGTGTGGGGATGTGCCGGTTGTATTCACTGTCGTTGGCCAAAGCACCAAAAATAATGCAGGCTACGAATGCCTGAACCACTTTGAGAAGACCTGACAATGTGGCCATGTAGCCCACTACGTGGCCCGGCTTGGCCCGTGTGACGAAGACCTCTACACCATAAGCGAAGGAGCAGACGCCGGAGCATGCCGTGACAGCGATGCGGTAGTTACGCACCTCGCAGCCCTCGGACGGACACTCAGACGCCAGGAAGTAGACGGGGTACACCACGGACGCAGTGACGTACATGAGCGTGGCCAGCATGGCAAAAGCCACCGTGAAGTTGTCCCAGGAGATGGGCATACAGCCGTGAAGTCTGGTCACGTCCAGCGTGAAGATCACCAGAGAGACGGCGAAGCAGAAGCACCACACGAACATGCAGTAGGTACCGTAGGTGGCGCTGAAGCCGGCACCGTGAGCCACCAGGGCCACGGTGGTGCAGCCCAACAGCAGCTGGCACATGCGGGCGGCTCCCAGTCCGGACAGAACCGCCGTTTTGTTGAGATAGTGTCCTCCCTGACGGTCCATGAGTGCTTCTTGTGTCCTCAGAGACTGTAACTGCGCCCTTTTCCCTCGCTCTGTATTTAGACTTAATGACAAATCTCTCCTTCACTGCTTTATAATTACAGGAGAGCGCGTGTGGGATCAGATTGCAGCTGACGTGACGACTTCAGCTTCTCACGAGCAACAGATCTTCACAGAAGAGTGGCGTTTTGCGCTCAAAGCATCATTGCTCTTTAAGTCAAGCTTCAGAATAGATGTTAAAGCATGTGGCCACAGCGCTTGCTCTCAGTGTGTGAAGTTCCCTTCAAGATCTCATCTGAAGCGGGTCTTCGTTCAACACATCTTCTCAGTTCATCTTCGCAACAGCAGGCTGTTTGTATGTCTTCAGACGCTGAGAACTCGACTGGCACACTCGCGTGTGCGAGGCCTTCAGGAAAAGTGAGTTCTGTTGAACTCCAGCACGTCTATAAATAGAGCTCTATATTCCACTGAGGAATGGGGTGGGAATCCAAACGTCTGCGTCGTGCCTCATATTACACACACGTGTGTGTGTGTGTGTGTGTGTCACATAACAGCAGAGCAGAAAGGTTTCTCCTCAGTTTACATGATGCTTAAGAGCTTTTTCAGATGCAACAGTCTAAATCTTTATTACAAGTCAAATGAAATTGACCATGTTTACACATTTCTGCTCCTGTTGTGCACAACTGATCAATCGATCGATGTAAAGAAAGATTTTAATGCCAACTTCTGAAATGATGCTCACTTTTTCATTTCTTTCTTTCTTTCTTTCTTCATGCCGTTATTCATCCATTCAACCTCCTGCCTTTCATCAGCCAATGAACTCCGGGCGTATAAGAATAAGCCCCACGCCACAGTTTTACACACAATGTTCTGCTTGACTCAGATAGGATGACAGTGAGGTTATGAGACAGAAATAAACACACATTACTTTGTTTCTGGAATAACTGTAATGTTTTCTCTCGGGCACACAGACGTGCAGTCAACACAAGAAATAAAAACCCAATTATTTACAAAGAATCACTTTTCTGGGAAGATCGCATTATAAATATGACTTACCTAAGAAAATAAATATGTCCTTAATGAAACTATCTCTTTCTTTTTTGGGGGCCGTAGGGTTGGGTTGTGACATTATTATTATTTTCTGGATTGGTTTTTCATTTACCATCACAGAAACTCTATAAATACTTTACCAGTCTAGAAAAAGTCTCAGAGGCAGCAGCTTATGAAGTCCAGCTACACTTACGGTTACATTGATCAAACAGACAGCTGAAAATGTTAGACACCAGACACATGAGCGTCTGGACCGGGACTCAGAGGACGCAATTCAATTTTTAATCCAGGATTAATGGAACCTTAAGGAACAGTTCACCCAAAAATGAACATTTACATTTTCTCATTGTGTATACAACCATATGCCTTGTAAGATTTTTATTCTTTCATAGAACAGAAAGAAAGTACTATAAAATAATGCATTGATGTATACATACAGATACAATAATGAACGGCATATATGATATTACACGGTGCCCTGGAATACTTGATCCACATTATGAGAGCTACTTTGTTTAATGTATCACTCTGTTCTGTCCTTTTTCCAATGCCAGTTAGCATTTGTTAAAAATGAGCAAATAAAACATTTCAAATTAATATTTCACATCAAATCATTTACACGTGAAATGAGAGATAATGTACAATAAAGCAAAACAAAACAACAACAACCAAAGAGCCATCGTTTTACCTGATCACCCTGACAGGGTTTTCTTCGGTCATAACATATTCTTTTGTGTTTTCTCATATAGAAACTAGGCATGTGAAGATGATTGTACCCAGGGGCAAAAAATTACGGTACGTAAATATAACGTGTTCATGTTTCATTTGTGAAAAAACGCAGTACCTTTCTCTATACGGCTGTTTTCACTGTCATAAAATCGGGCTGATGTCTTCCTTGTTCTATGAAGTCCCTCTTTCAGAAATACGTAATGAGTTGTGATTGTGTAGCTGTTCAAGTGTGTTGTGATTCGACAGCAGCTTAGCGCACTTTGTCCGTGCAAATTTGCCCTTTTTGGCGTATTCCTGTGGACAGAGGTTATTCAAAAACTCGGATTAGTGACATCATGTACCTGGGAAGTAGAGGACAGTAGTCAAAGTCTGTTTAGGAAAAGAGTTTCTTTCAAGATGGCAGAACGATTGGTTGTGCCTTTCTACTGAGAGACGTTAAAATACCGTCACACACAATCAGTAATGTTAATATAGTTTAGTTGCATAGTTTTTGGTTATCATATGTTTGTAGGCTACTTTTAAGGTAAATCGTTCAGTCCTTGTTGACTTTATCGGTTACATTGAGGACTTATCTGTCAGACTCTGACATGGAGGTAATGTCGACACGCAAGAAAGAAATGGAGATAGTCACCATTAAAGATAAGAGAGTCATTCAAGAAACACACTCCTACTTTTGCAAAGCTTACAAGGACAATGGAGAAATATGTGATTCAAGCCCTAATACACCAGATAAGCTGCTCTTCAAGAAAGTGTGTAAGGAACAGTCATTGCAAGTATGTTCTGAACCGTCTTTGGCTGAGCTACAAGACAATATCACTCGCGTTATCACTGCCAAAATTAACAAAAGAGCTGATCAAACCGACGAGGCTGTTAAGCAAAATGCAATGCAAATTGAGGAGATTAAAAAACGAAAATGAAAATGCAACATTGAAGATGAAAGTAAAACAAATGCAAAGTAAAGTTACTGAAACAGAACAAAAGGTGAATGATGCTGATCGATACAGCCGTCGGTGTAACCTCCATATTTATGGGGTTGCAGAGCTGCAAGAGGAAAATGTCAAAGAAAAGGTTAAGGAGATTTGCTGTGCAACTGTTACAGGCAGTGAAGGAGTGACAATAGTTGCATCAGTGGATGTTGCTCATTGCATCAGTAGGATGGACAGCAGAGAAAAACACAAGTTCCCAGCGCCAGTTATCATTAGATTTTGTCGAGATCAGCTAGAGATGCTTTTTGGAAAGGCTCTAAGAATAACGTGTTCCTCAAGAACAGAGGTTATCAAGTAAAGGAAGACTTGACAGCTGACGACAGGGCCATTAGTAAAGAAGGCACGGAAAAATGCAGAGAGGTACTGGTTTTCCTGGTAGGCAACAAGGCATTTGTAAATGTAAAAGAAGTTAAAGCAGGATGAGTATCAAAATGCAGAATCCATTCATTATTAATAATTAGACATTTAAAGAGTGTGACTGATTATTTCCTTGATATCATTTAAGGAATAACGGATGTTAAAGTCAAGATATGTTTTTTGAGTTACTGTTTCTAAATGCAACAAGTTAAAAGTGTGTGACAAATGTTCCTTCTATTAAATGCACTTAAGATAAGTGATTTTTCTTATTTCCTTGTTTTGTATTGTGTATGTCAATTTCAATTTTCTTGGTTAATGCCAGAGATCTAAGAAACCAACTGAAAAGAAAAACTTTATTTTTGTATTGTCAAAGTAAGGGTGCAGATTTTTATTTTATTCAGGAGTCTCATGCTTGTAAAACAGATGTGAGTTTTTGGAGAAGTCAGTGGGGAAAGAGGTTTGGTTTTCATTTGGTACCAATAGATCTGTGGAATTTCGATCTACCACAGGAGCTGATGGAACAATTCTACACAGCTGTGATTGAATCAGTCCTGTGTACATCTATTACCGTCTGGTTTGGTTCAGCCACCAAATCAGACATAAGTAGACTGCAACGGACTGTTAAAACAGCTGAGAGGATTATTGGTGTGTCCCTGCCCAATGTCCAGGACTTGTACAAATCCAGAGTGAAGAAATGGACTAGTAACATCATCAAAGACCTTCTCACCCTGGACACAATCTGTTTGAACTTCTGCCATCAGACAGACGATACAGAACACTGCGCACTAGAACATCTAGATTCAAGAACAGCTTCTTCTCGCAGGCCATCTCAAACCTGAACAGCTAGTACATCCACCATAACCTCCTAGTTGTTAAGTGCAATATATATCAGTGCAATATCTTTACTCTGACACTTTATGTAAATACATATTATTAGGTTTTCTGGGTTTTAGCATGTACAGTACACAGTTGTAATATACAGTACTTACTAGCCACACTTGCACATAACTAAACTGCACCTTTGTATATTATTATATTTTTATCCATATTTATTTTGTATTCTTTTCTATTTCTTGTGTTATGTGTATACTGTGTGTTTAAGAGCTCCTGTAACCAGAACGAATTCCTTGTGTGCACACTTGGCGAAAAATAATAAATAATAATAATAAATAAAGCTTATTCTGATTCTGATCTGCAGGGGTAGTTATATTAAAAGGGAAATTCAAAGGACACATTCATAGTAAACAAGAATATAATGAAGGTAGATGAATAATTCTACATGTTAGTATTGGTCTTTCCCAATTTTTTTATAGTGAACATTTATGCCACCAATAATAAGCAGAAAAATATTTTTAACAATTAAGAGCAAAATTAATCGAGTGAGTTCTAAATTTCCTGATGCAAAAATTATTTGGGGTGGAGACTTCAATACTATAATGAATGAAGAAATAGACAGATTGTCTCCAAAAAACAATAATAAAACATGTGAATTTAAAAAATATATGCAAGAAAAGATTTAGTAGATGCTTAGAGAAAATTCCCAGACCAAAAAATGTATACTTGGAATAGTAATGATATGACTAAATTCTCTTGTATTGATTTCTGGTTGATTTCGGCAAATTGTTTAGATAATGTTGAATTAGTGAAAATTGAACCTTCAGTGTTAACAGATCATAAGGCAATAATGATTTAAATGAATCTAAATGCTGGAATGTTAATTAGCCCCAAAAGAAACTATTGGAAATTAAATAAAACTTTGTTGGAGAATGAATGTGTCACAGTACCCTCTGCATCAGACACCATTGCACGGTTCCCACGCTCTCTCTCACCAGAATATTAATGGACTTCATTTCCCATCATCCCGTTCACCAGTCTGCCATGTTGATTACACCCGCACCTGTTCTCCATCACCTGGACTCTATATATACTCACCCCATGCACTTGTGTGTTGTCAGGTCTTACGTTTATGTTCTATGGTTTATGTCAGTCTGACCCTTGTTATTAGTCATTGAAATATTGCCAGTTGCCTGTTTGTTATTGTCTCCGTGATTTCGTCAGTAAAGCTTGTTGTGTGAACACCCATCTCTGAGTCTGCCGTGTCTGAGTCCTAACAGAATGGTTTTAAAATAAAGCTACTGAAATAATAGCAAAATATTGGAAATGAGCATAGGTTTTACATCAATTTGGTCAAAATTGGGAATTAATAAAATTTGAAATATGAAATGAAGCTAGAAGTATGGGGAAAACCATTGCTAAAATAAAAAGAAAGAAAATACATTATTTGAGGAAATAATACAATTATCTAGCAAACAAATTTTAACAACTGAAAAACTTAAACAGCAGACCTCCTTGCAATTAAAGTTAGAGAAGTTTTATGAGGATAAAGCTAGAGGTGCATTTATAAGGAGTAGGCAGAATTGGATTGAACAAGGCAAGAAAAATACAAAATATTTCTTTAATTTAGAAAAACGAATCGGTGAATTATCGTCTGTATGTAAGCTCATGGTTAACAATAGGATAAGTGAAAATAATAAAGATATTGCTGACTGTCACTCAGTTTTATAAAAAATGTGTATACTTCAGACCCTTATAATGATAGAGATATAGACTTATTCTTGGATCAAATTTGTGAGGAAACAAAGACAATAGATGAAGAATTGTAATCATTCTGTGACCAAGAAGTTAATTTAGAAGAGATAAAAGAATGCATCGCTGCCCTACGAGATAATAAATCTCCAGGGAACGATGGATTTATTGGTGAATTTGATAAAGTTTTCATTGGTAAGTTAGTACCTTTTTATTAGCCATGTTTAAAGAATCCATTGTATTTGAGGAACTACCTGTAACTCTTAGACAAGGTCTAATTACAATTATTCCTAAGCCCAATAAGAATAAACTTTATATTGATAACTGGAGACCAATTACCCTTCTAAATAATGATGCAAAAGTGTTTGCTCTGGTTTTTGCAAGGAGATTAAAGAAAGGTCTGGAGGAAATAACTGACGAAGAGCAATCAGGATTCATGACTGAGAGACATATCAGTAATAATATTAGACTGATTTTAGATATGATTGATTACAGTCACTGTATACCAACTGACTCCTTTATTTTATTTATAGTTTTGTACAAAGCATTTGATACTGTAAGTCATACATTTATGTTTAGGTGCATTGAACATTTTGGTTTTGGAGAATACTTTCAGAAAGCAGAAAAAAATATTTACAAAGGATGCACTAGTTCAGTCGAATTAGCAAATGGTACAAGTGGTAGTTTTGAGATTAATCGTGGAATACAGCAGGGTTTTGTTTAAATAACAAGGTAAAAGAGGTTACATTTAAAATTTTACATGGTATATATCCAGCTTAAAGTATGTTAGAGAGATTTAATTTAGATATTGATTATTCCTGTGATTTCTGTTTAATAGAGAAAGAATCTGTTTTATAATTGCATATATACCAAGATTTTTTGGGTGGACATGGAAAACTTTATTAGAAAGAAAACATACATTATATGCAAGTAAAATGTTTTTGATATTTGTATATTTTTTTCAATTATTTTGTACAACTGTTAATCATTTTGGGAAAATTTCACATACACAAGAAACAATTTACAGGATCCAAGCCGAATTTCGCTCATTTTCTTCAGGAGATTAAGGACTACTGCACCAGTTTGGAAAGTATTGTTAATAAAAAAAGCAATGAAGACTTGTAATATATTTTATGAATATCTAATATTTGAAGACTGAACATTGGACTTTGGCTTTTTGTTCTTAGTTGTACATGTATAGAATATGTATTGCTATATATGTTTTGTTGAATGTACATACTGTTGTATATTTTGTTAATAATAATTAAAGTCAGTTTAGGAAAGTCCTGCCACTCAGCGGCCAGCTTTGCAATGTCCACCAGGCAGTTGCTATGTAATTCAAACAAGAAGAATGGGAATACTGATATTTCTACTATCGCTGGCTAAAATCCCAATTAAATGACATATTTAAAAACATTTAAAAATGACATAAACCATACCATAACGTTTGTTTCCTATGATAAAATTGCGCTTAAAAACATTATTATTCATATTGATTTAGATACTACGCATGTGCAAAGCTTTGCTAGGGTGGCCATTTTGAGCATTGTATTCCTTTCCATTCATTGTAATGACAGTGGTGCATCTTGTTATATTAATATCTTTGGCTGTAGTCCAACACCAGCCGTTTTCTGTAGTCCTTGAAAAGCGAATTCTGTTAAACACAATATCTCGCATGGCATTGAACTGAGCTTTTTAATTTTGCAGGTATTATTTATGCTCAAACAGCAACATTACACACTAACTAAAGTTTGAAAAACTGGATCACGGAGAATGGCACCTTTAAAATAAAAATAAGAAATCAAGGATATGTCGATAAAAAAAATTGTGTTTTTTTAATATAGCCCTTTGTTAAAGTTTAACAGCTTGTGCTGCATGTCAGTCAGAGGTGGGAGATGAAGAAATCCATTTCAGGAATGTTGAGGAAACGTCTTGCAGCACGTAGGAGGTTATAGGCTTGAAGGTATTTTCCAGAACTTGTTTAGTCTGCATTAATGTATTCAATGTGTAGAGTGTCTACAGAAATTTGCCATCTCAAATGAGCTACCCATAGTACGAAGCCTAGCACATGAAATGCAGACAAAATAACGCAGTTAAATCGAGGGCAGTGGCTATGATTTAATCAAAGGAGGTAATAAGAAGTGAGAACAAATTCTCCATAGTACTTAACATAACAGACTTCATGTTGACGTCCCCATGCGTTCTTTGTGCATATTTAGAGAAATCTTGATGGATATTGTGTTTACTTCAAATTTCTGCAAAGAGGAGTAATATTTGTTACGTTTACATTTATGCATTTGGCAGATGCTTTTATCCAAAGCCACTTATATTGCATTATACTAGACATTTGTTTCTAAGTATGTGCAATCCATGTGATCGAACCCATGACCTTGGAGTTGCTAGCACCATGCTGTAACCACTGAGCTACAGGAAAACTGTACATTTTATTTAAAATGCAGCAATATGACATTTATAGTGTTAACACTCTTCTAGTGTCTGTTTCATTCATACTGGAAGCAATTAAACAAAGACAGCAACATTTTAAGTTTTAGGTTTATTTAACCTATGAGCACCGATTTGGTCTCGTGAATATATTGCTTCATTAATGACTGCATTCGTGTAACTGCAGCATGTGATTGTTTGCAATGCATTAATATTTGTACTACTGAATCTAAATTCTGCAATAGACAGACAAAACACTATAGTGTTATCAGCAACAGTAGTGAGGGCTAAGCCCCCCCCCCAAGAATAAAATCCTAGAATTACTATTCCTTTAAATAGCTTCACTGTGGTGACAATCTTCGGGAGTAAGATTCATAGCCCAAGAAGTATATTGTGTATAAAGAAACTGATTCAGTGCTTTCCGCACGCATGCACTTCTGTCTGTTCCTAAACCATCCTATTGCAGTTTCATATTTACATGCACTTCATAAACTCAATGTCTATGATTTGATTTATCATCCACTCTCTCGGTTTCGGAGTAGATATATACAAGTCTAAAAAAAACTGTAGCGAAATATATATTTTATTAACAATAATACTGACGAGATCCGTAAAACTGGATTACATTCGTGATACTTTTAAAACCAAAAGATAAATTGAGAGCAAAGAGGCAGGTGTGCCTTCAGCAGCCGTGGGGTTTAATCGGACATAAATCAAACCCAAGCTGTTCAATTACAATTATCTGCATGGAAGTGTTAAATAGAGAACTTATAAAAGTATCTGGAAGGAGGAAAAAGGCAGTGCTCAGCGTGAGCTCTTCCAGGGCATTTAGCTGCCGCTGCTAAGCATGCCCAGCAGCTTACTCGGGTCCATGCCCTGTTGGTGGGCCATCTTCTGAACGTCAAAGCCCATGTGCATGAGGAACTGGATGACGTTCATCTCCTGGCCCGTCGACTGGTCTCGGATTGTTGGGCACGTTGGATTGCAGTGAGGCCATGGACAGCTGTCAATCAAATGCACAGGGCAGCCTTTGGGCGGGGTCTTGTTTCGGCTGTTATCGTGTAGGCTGCGGTCCCAGCAGTGGAGAGCTCTGGGTAAAGATGTGCCTTTAACCTGAACGTCCATCCAGTAACTGCAACAAACACCAGAGTTTATTCTTCTTATCAAAAAGAAAACACTTCACCGTTACACATGCCTTACCCATGTCATATACAGTCAAGGTGAACTCTGAAAGGACTAGAGTTTGTTTATTAATATACGTAAATGACCGTTGTTCCACAACCCTAGGACCTCTACATTACAGTTATTCCAGAAACAAAGTAGTGCGTTGAGTGAAGAAGAACATACTGTGTGTAAAACTGTGGGGTGGGGCTTATTCTTACACCCTTGGAGGTCATTGGCTGAACAGTGGGTATGGTCAGTAGACTGAAGACAGGAGGTTAAATTTAAATTACATTTACATTTATGCATTTGGCAGACGCTTTTATCCAAAGCGACTTACATTACATTGTACTATACATTTGTACATTTTGTATAGTAAGCAAGTGGGGGTTAGGTGCCTTGCTCAAGGGCACCTCAGCCGTTACCCGTCAGCCCTGGGAATCGAACCAGCAACCTTCTGATCATGAGTCCAACTCTCTAACCACTGGGCCACGACTGCCCCAGTGGATGAACATTCATCCATTCTTGTGTTGTGAAACGACTCAAAGGTAAAAATTTTTGGCAGAGGGTTCCTTTGACCACCTTTTTTTTACAATTCAATGAATTTGTATCAAGTCAAATCCCATCCTCCAGTACATCCTCTCTTATTGTGTCATGCATCAGAATAATGTGAACTGTTAACTATTATTAGCTCTAACATCAGACAAAAACAAAATAAAGAGATCCCTCACCTTCTTGTTATGAATTCATGTGCGAGGCAGGCTGGAGAAAACATGGCACTGGATGAGAAAATGACAGACAGTGAGAAAAGCCATATAATCATACTCATATCTTTCAGTACATGTCTTTATACTTACGGGACATCCTTTAGCGTGCTTCTTAACTCAATGCCCAGGTTCTGAATATAACGCCACTGCCCCTCTTGGACAGGTTGACCAGTGAGATGAATGTTATCAACCGTGAGCTGAGCTTCATCAAACAGCCACTGCACTATAAACACTGGACCTGTGGTGGAAGCACACGATCAGACATCACATAGTGGAAACAAGGGCAAACAGCACAGAACTCCAACATGACTACATACGTTTAATTGTGGGGTAAACTTTATATCCGAAGAAGCAATTCCATTCTTTTCCTTCATAAGCCTGTCGACATTGCTCAGGAACAACACCGCCCCAGTATCTGGTGAGGAAAAGTTTATTCATTACTACGCACATTTGCAAAACCCTCACAAGACGTTGGGATGTTACGGAGCCCTGCACAAATGTGAACATGATTGATCTAAAACGACATGACATATATTAGCTAACTGCCTCACATATTAATCAGTTGTGGGACCAAATTAGCAAAAAATAACTTGCTCACGTATTGATAAATTGTGTTATTCGTGGCCACGATATAATCATTATTGAAACTAAGAACAAAAAGCTAGGATTCGTCCTAAATTCCTACAACATACCATCTGCTGTTTTATTTGACTGTTCTAGCTGATCTCTATAGAGGTTTTATAGTGTTAATGTTCATACTTGATTGCTCTCTTGATGACCTCTGTGGGGGCACAGTTGATGGCATCCACACAGTCGGTAGAGCGATACTGTTTGTTGTCCAGGAACCATCCAGAGTCGGACAGACCTCTCACCTGGATATTTGTGTGACCCAACTCCTCCAGGAGCTCAGAAACCGGGTCCACATTCAGCAACACCCCGGTGCCACCCGCACTACAGACAACATGCACATGAGTTTAGTCAACATCTTTACAATCACAATATTTGTGCCGGTGCTATGGCAAGCTCACCTGCTTCCAGCTAAGAGCAGTATCTTCGCATTGTCCAGACCTTTGTTCAGCAGATCCTTTACCACCTCCTTTATGATGAGTGAGCCCATGAACGCATAGTTATCTGTACATGTCAAAAAAATAAAAAAGCAGATCATGACAAATGCTTATAAATGCAATGTCTAGATATTGACAAGAAAGGCACTGTATTAAAGTCACAAATCAACATTACAAAGGCCTCTGTAGTCTTACTTTGATCAGATTTTGGTGTGGCTCCACTCCAGGCATCACTAGAGCAATATGGGATAAATCTGAAAAGTGGTAAACACAAATATTTGTGCTCGACACATGATGCCTGAGGCAGAAGTAAATTGCACATATTTACTGAGAAACTCACACCATGTTTGCGTTCCACCAGTCTGGGTTTTCCTCTGGAAGTGAAGACAGAATTCCTGTGCCTGGGGGGGGAGAGAGAGAGAGAGAGAGAGAGAGAGAGAGAGAGAGAGAGAGAGAGAGAGGGGGGGGGGGGGGGAACATGATGCCCACAGAAATCTCTTTAATGTTTTAATGCTCTCTCCTAAACAAACACGAGAAGAGACTGAGACTTCTACCTATGCACAGGTGTTGATATTCATTCAAAATTGATTGACATTAACAGATATAACAGATACAGTGGCAAGTAAAAGTGAACCTTTTGGAATTTCATGGTTTTCTGAATAAATTTCTCATAAAATGTGATCTGATCTTCATCTAAGTCAGGGGTATTGACAAACATAATGTGTCTAAAAATAATAACACAAAAAAAATCTGATCTTTCATGTCTTTATTGAACACACTCATTCATCATTTAAAATGGCAGTGGAAAAAGTAAGTGAACCCTTAGAATTAATAACTGGTTGACCCCCCTTGGCAGCAATAACCTCAACCAGGCGCTTCCTGTAGCTGTGGATCAGACCTGCACATCGTTGAGGAGGAATTTTAGCCCATTCTTCCTGGCAGAATAGCTTTAGCTCTGTCATATTCTTTGGACGTCTCATGTGTTTGGCCCTCTTCAAGTCAATCCATAGCATCTCTATTGGGTTGAGGTCTGGGCTCTGACTTGGTCACTCCAAAAGGCGGATTTTGTTTTTCTGAAGCTATTCTGTTGTGGACTTGCTCCGGTGTTTTGGGTCGTTGTCCTGTTGCATCACCCACCTTCTACACAGTTTCAGCTGATGTACAGACATTCTGACATTATCTTGAAGAATTGTCTGATATACTTGGGAATTAATCTTCCCCTCAATGATTCCAAGCTGGCCAGGCCCTGATGCAGCAAAGCAGGCCCAAATCATGATGTTTCCTTCACCATACTTTACAGTTGGGATGATGTTTTCATGATGATATGCCGTGTGCCCTTTCTACGCCAGATGTAGTGCTGTGTGTTTTTTCCAAATAGTTCAATCATCAGTCCACAGAACATTTTGCCAATACCGCTGTGAAGTGTCAATGTGCTCTTTTGCAAACTTCAGGCGTGCAGCGATGTTCTTTTTAGTAAGCAGTGGCTTCCTTCGTAGTGTCCTGCCGTGGATACCCTGCTTGTTCAGTGTTTTACGTATTGTAGACTCATGAACAGAGATGTTAGCAAGTTCCAATGATGCCTTCAAATCTTTGACTGTCATTCTAGGTTGTTTCTTTACCTCATTGATGAGTCTTCGTTGTTCTCTTGGTGCCATTTTGACTGGGCGCAGAGTAGCAACAAAAGTCTCTTCATTTGTAGATTGTTTGCCTAACTGTAGACAGGTGAATTTCTAAAGTCTTTCTAAAAAACTTTGTAACCCTTTCCTGCCTTATTTAAATCAACAATTCTTGGTCCTCTGAAAGCTCTTTTTGGCGAGGCATTCTTCTTGCGCAGAGCAAACTTCAAAAGTTTGAGGGTTTTTTTGTGTTACTATTTTTAGACACATTATGTTTGTCAAAACCCTTGACTTAGATGAATATCAGATCACATTTTATGACAAATGTATTCAGAAAACCATGAAATTCCAAAAGGTTCACATACTTTTTCTTGCCACTGTATATTATTCAAAGCTATGCCATCCACAATTACTATACTCAAAAATGGCAGCCTTTGTTTCTACAATTGACAAATACAAAAGACATGAAAGACATCAAAGATATTATTCAGACACTAGTGAATGTGTTAGTTAAATAATGGCTATAACTTGAGAAGCACCAAAGCCAAATAAAAATAAAACACATGGCCGAAGGCCGAACACTTTTTTTGCCTTTCTTCTATTTATTTAGCCATTTTTTCACTATTGCATAAACTGAATGGTCAAAATGTGCTTTTTTATATTTTGTCATTATAATACAGTTGAACCTAAAATATAAAATTAAACAAAATTAAACTTAAATAAAAATATCCTCTCCCTTATTCAATGGCCTAACTGACTGCTGAAAGAATGTGATGTACTCTGTTCACCTACAACAAAGAAATTCATTAAAAAGTGTCATTCATCATAAACCAAAAATACAAAAATTATTTAAAGAAAAAGCATCCAATCAAGCAATGCATGCTGAGGCTGACTGACAACCATTTCAGTTTATGTCTCTCTAAACTCTGCCCACAAAAGCTGACTGTTCTGTCGGAGGGTATACTAGGGATGCACAGACTTAGCTTGACACTACAAGTAAATAAAATAAAGTAAATTAAAAAAAGGATGTTGCGCTTGAAAACACTTCCACACCCTGCCGACATGTTTGCTGCATTAAAAAAGCGTGCGACCCCCTCTCTCTCTCGCATCTCTAGCTGTAACATTAGCATAATAATGGCTGTAACGTAAGTAAAATAAAGGCCGTAATGTTAGTAAAATAAAGGCAGTTACGTTAGTAAAATAATGACCATAACGTTGGTAAAATAACAGCCGTAATGTTAGTAAATGAATGGCCATAACGTTAGTAAAATTAAGGCAGTGATGTTAGTAAAACAAAGACTGTAACATTAATAAAATAAAGGCAGTAACGTTAGTAAAACAAAGGCTGTAACATTAATAAAACAAAGACTGTAACGCTAGTAAAATAATGTCTATAACGTTAGTAAAATAATGGTCAAAACATTCGGAAAATATTAAAGTGGCCGTAACTCAGGCAGTTTCTGCATATCTCATATTAATCTTGAGTACTTACAGAATAGTATCACCCTTCAAATATCTGTGGAGTCTTTAGTTTCATCACATTTATAAAAACAGATACAGCTGTACAATTATTTCCGAGAACAGTCGAGCTCCTGAAGGCGTGCAGCAGGCGGAACTGAAGCACGTGAGCACACAATACATCATCATCGCAATATCCCTGCAGAACTGTTGAATCACTAGTTTGTGTTGTTTATGCAACATTTAGCTTTCCTGTGGCTCAGGAAAAACAAACACAGCTGAACTTCATGAACTTCTGTTGCTCCAGCTGGTTGACGTGTGCACATGCTCCTTCTCCCGCTCTCCCTGGATGCATGGGCGCGCCCTTTATTCTCGCTCTGGCGGGTTAAGGGACTAAGAAAAGTTGTTACGAAAAGTTGTTTTTTCAAGTGTGAAAAAAACTTTTGCTGGGGGAGTGTATCGAAAACAGAAATACTACGTCATATGTCCAACTCGTTTTTTGACAAGTTGACCATGTTAAGCATGAGAAGGCAACATGTTTAACCTTGTAAATAAGTCAGAATGCATGAAACAATGTTGCACCCCTCCTTTAAAACAATGGCGGCAACTTTAGCCAAATAAAGTTAGTAAAATAATGCCTGTAACATTAGTGAAATAAAGTTTGTCAAGTAATATTTGTAATATATGTAAAATAATTTTTGTAAGTGACATTGGTAAACTTCTGGTTGTAAAATGATGTGTGTAATGTCTGTGATGTTTATAAAGTAATGCTTTAGGTGAAGTCGGTAACAAGACATCTTTACTGTTTCCAAAACAATGTTTGTAATGTACTCGGCTCAAAAAATTAAGGGAACACTTAGTCATCACAGCATAACACCAAGTTAGTTAATTTACAGAAATATCAATCAACCTGGAAGCAAGGAAGCAAGTGATTGTGAACCATTTTTACTTGTTTTAGTGCAAATAAAAGTGACAACAGATAATTTTACGCCATAATGTAATGATGTCAATCCTATCACCCCGGCCGGCTGGGATGAACACTTAGCACATACAAATTAGGCCTTCACAAATAATAATAAATAAAACAAAATCTCGATTCGAACATAAATGCAATCTAATTTCGAAATGATGGCGATTTACTTCCATGTATTTCCTGCATTCAATCACACTCACACAATGTTAAAAAGGAGTGCAACAATGTTTCATGCATTCAGACTTATTTACAAGGTTAAACATGTTGTCTTCTCATGCTTAACATGGTCAAAAAACATGTTGGATGCATGACATAGTTTTTCTATAGTTGATACACTACCCCAGCATTCGTACAGGTTTCGGAAAGTTTTCCCAACATGAAAAACCTTTCAAAACAACTTCAAGTCCCTTATTGGACAATTTTCCCGGAAAAGCATGCCCACTTGTCAACCCGCCAGAGCGAGACGAAAGAACGTGCCCATGCATCCAGGGAGAGCGAGAAGAAAGAGCATGTATGTGCATAATATAAACAACACAAACTTATAGTGATTCAACAGTTCTGCAGGGATAATGCAATGATGTATTATGTTCTCGGGTGCTTCAGTTCCGCCCTGTGGAGTTACGGACACTTTAAACAAAACAATTCACCAATAGTGCCAGAGATAGCGAATGATTCAGTCATAAATCTCCATCACTTCTCCCTCATTTATGGCGTTCTGCTCATCTTAAATTTGAGGTTATTTTGCACATTTAAAGTCACCATGAAATGGAAGTTGCGATTGACTTGTTTTCTGTATCATGTAGTGTTGTCACAGTACCAAAATTTCAGAAGTCTGTACCAATACCAGTAAAATTCCACGGTTCTCGGTACCAATTTGGGAACCATAGCAAAAAACATCAGTACATGCTAATTGATTGTATTAATAAAGCTCATAATTAATAAGCAATGCCATTTTGTATACATGAAGTAGTTGTTAGATAATTTGTGCACATAAACACGTCTTCTACAACCAATTCGACCTGCAGCAATCCCTTTCTCTTTACAGCGCCGGGAGAACCAAATAAGTGACACACACTCAAGGGTATTTCTCAGTTGATTCTCATTGAATATTACACAAACGGAGGCTTTTATTCAACAATCCATCCTTGAGAAATGGTACGAAGAGTTTAACCAAAGCACAGACAGTTTGTTTTATTCATTATCAGAATGGAAAGTACAGTCCCTCAGACGGCAGAGACAAAAACATGTATAAAGGTCACAAATAACAGTTCAGAAGCTCAATCATAAGAGCCATGTAAGAATTTATATTTAACAGTAGCCTATACAAGTTAACTGTTGTTGAAACAACCATTTTTTTTGTGTGCTCACTGGGTCTTTCATGCTGATGAACATCCTCCTCAGTCTGCTGCTGTAAAACACAAACAGAATAAACTTAAGACAACTGACTGAACATACATACATATGCAATATTAGAACAAACCTCAGTTTTTATAGTGCATTTACACAAGATAACTTAAAGTTAAAGTAACTGTATATTAAAATAATAAATGCAACAGATAAATGTTTCTTTAGTTCAAATTTGGCTTTTCAAACCTAGTTATCTATCCAAGAACATATTTCTCTGACTTAATGATAGTAACAACATACACATTGCTAGTCATACTTCTATTGTTTTCCAGCACATAGATTTTGGATATAAAATAATACTGTAAACCCCATTAAGTCCTCCCATTTAATTAACCTCAACAGAATAAAAGCATTAAATGGTTAATAATACCACTTGACCGGATTAGCATTGGCACTAACAAATTAACATGCTAACAGGGACGTTTACTTTCATGGTACATTTAACTTAACATGTGTTACAACATTCATAATGCAATCGCTAACAGAATTTGAAACTTACCGCTTGAACTCATTCAAATAAATCCGGATGTTTCCTCCTCTCAAAACAAAACTCTTTTCTTCATGATATTACTTTAATCTGAAGAATTTATGTGCGCAGCTCTGCGCATCTCTTGTGGATCAGAGCCGCGCTTCTCTGCTCATCCAGTCTTTGTGTCTATGAAAAGTTTCAGACTGACAACCTGTCAGACAGCACATCAGTACCCGGTTAACCCGGTACGTCAGAGGAACAGGGTCTTATGAAAATGAGGTACCACCACCTTTTTTATTTTTAGGTACCGACTTGGACCCAAAGTACCAGCACTTTTGACAACACTAGTATCGTGACATATAAACGTGACCGTGGATTACAAAGCCAGTCTTAAAGGGTCATGAAACCCCCAGTCTTCCAGCTACATTCGACCTCACTGTCGTTTTAAAAAATGCAATTAAAATGGGCGTGGGCGCTGTGAGGAAAAAGGGTCGGGGAGTGGGCGGAGCTTGGGAGAAAGCGGAGAAGCAACTGTCATCTGTTAGTGGCCTCATTAAAATAACAGCATAATGAATATTATTTTTTATTGCTGGTAAAGTTTAAGTACAACATAATACGTAAAATGTCATGTTTTTTCTCAAGATAATATTAATAATATTATATAATATAAATAATATAATATATTCTATTATTTGTAATTTCATTCAAATGTTCACATAAGCAATCATTATAATTGTATAAGGACAATTGTATACACTATGAATACACATGCTTCAAAATAAATGTCAATCTGTACGACAGATCACATAGTTATGATTCATGGGTCAAGTCACGTTGCAAGCGTTATTCCGTTATCAATTTTTTTATGCCAAAAATTATTAGGATATTAAGTAAAGATCATGTTTCATGAAGATTTTTTAAATTTCTACAATAAATATCTAAAAACTATTTTTTAAAAATATAAAATAGTAAAATTGCTAACAAAAATGGAAGGAAACGCATCTACAAACTTCACTAGCTGCTGACGCTCTTTGGGAATTACACACTCAAGTTTTTTTATCTATGTAAAGCTTAGAATTTCAGCTTTCAGGTTCATTTACTCTCCACAACGTCATTACAGCGGTAAGACGAAAGAGAGAGTTATAACAAACCTGTTTCCTCTTAGCAGCGGCCTGCTACAGCGTCTCTGATGAACTTTAAAGGAGTTCCAAGGTTTTTCTTTTAGACGCTCCGCTTGCGGCCCCTGGTCTCTTCGACGATGCCGTTAACATGGTTGTCGAAAGATTCCAGGAGTCCCATAAGCAGGAGGCTGCATCCCGCAAATTCCTTCCCCGTCTGGACCGTGCTTCCGGGGCCGCACAGCGGGAGCGGCCCCAGCCGTCATCTAGCTCAAAATATACAAATTACACCAGAGGCCAGTCTTGAGAGGCTGGTACCCTTAGTAGATTACATTGCAGCGTGGAAACGCCTGCCACATGTATCAAACTGGGTCCTGCGTACGGTCGAGCACGGGTATGCTATTCAGTTTCGATGTTGCCTGTGAATCTAACCCTAACCCACGGTTGTGCGCCCCGAGCAGGCTCTGGTTATGGGACAAGAAGTGAATTCTCTCTCATGCAAGGAGGCTGTAGAGATCGTTCCTCCCCACGAAAGAGAAGCGGGTTTTTACAGCCGCTATTTCATAGTCCTGAAAAAGGATGGAGGGTTGAGTCCTATTTTGGATCTCAGAGAACTGAATCGCTCTGTTGAACTCTGTTAGTTCAAAATGTTAACACTCAAGCGTATTTTGACACAGATGAGGCTCGGCGACTGGTTTGTCACCATAGACCTCAAAGATGCATATTTCCATGTCTCCATCCTTACTGAACACAGGAAGTTCCTGAGTTTTGCGTTCAAGGGCACCACGTACCAGTATCGGGTTCTTTCATTCGGTATGGCTTTATCACCCCGCACATTCACGAAGTGTGTGGATGCAGCTCTAGCTCCCCTTCACCTGAGAGGCATTCGCATTCTCAACTACATAGACGATTGGCTCATTCTTGCAGAATTGGAGTAGATGGCAGTTCAACATCGAGATGTTGTTCTCGCCCATACGGAGGAGCTGGGGCTGTGGCTGAATGTCAAGAAGAGTGTGCTTTCTCCTGCTCAGAGAACCACTTTTCTGGGGGTAATGTGGGATTCCACTATAACCACATCTGTCGCCGGTACGCATCAATTTGATCCTTGCAGCCGTAAAGTCGATAAATCTGGGCCAGTCATGCACTGTAAAGCAGTTCCAGGTTCTGCTTGGTATCATGGCAGCTGCTGCCAGCGTAATCCCCCCGGCCTGCGGCATAGGAGACACTTAGTGGTTGCTCAAAACCTAAGGATTCTCCCCGAGGGGCAATTCGTTCGCATGATCAAAGTCACGCATCGATGTCTGCATGCTCCGATGGTGTGGAAAGATCCTTGGTTTCAGTCCCAAGGTCCTTTGTTGGGGGCACGCTGTGCTATTGCTGACGACAGACGCATCTCTCACAGGTTGGGGCGCGATTATAGAAGGCCAAAAATCGCTGGAAAGATCACCATCGGCCCTGGCACATAAATTGCCTAGAGATGGGGGTGGTATGGTGCGGGTTGAGACATTTCCTCCCACACCTAAGTCTCCTGGTCATACTCCCTGCATTCCTGTAAGCACTTGCTTCGGCCCTTGCAAAAGATGTCTGTGCTTGTTTGGGATGCTCTCTTATACTCTTGGTCCATGAGGCATCCCACTCATTATCTCATTATGAGTTGATTCTACACACGTGCTCAGATGCGGTCACGCAGGGCGTTCCCCCCATAGTGTTGCTACGGCGACGCAGCGTCTCGTTCCCTTCTCAGGGAACAAAGGTTACAGACGTAACCCGAGGCGATTTTCTCAATGTTTTGATTTTTTTGCACCCTCAAATTCCAGAGTTTTAAATAGTTATATATCAACCAAATATTGTCCTAACATACACTATATTGCCAAAAGTATTGTGTCACTCTATCTAATAAACAGGTTTGATGACTTTAGTAATTTCCATAAGTACAAATCTTAATGCTGCAGCATATCATGATATTCTATGGAACTGTGTGCTTCTAATTTAATAGAGCCCTTTTCTATTCCATCATGACAATGTCCCTGTGTATGAGACAAGGTTCAGAAAGAAATAATTGATTCAGTCAGTGTGGAAGAACTTGACTGGTCTCAATAAAGCCAAGTCCTGAACCCAGCTGAACACATTTGGTGTGACTTTAAATATCACACCATTCTGGTAATCAACTAGATCTTATCTACACACGCTACTGCTCCACTCACACACTTGGGTCACTTTCCGGCACACGCTCACTCCCTCCCGCTTATCCTATCTCCTCCACGCTGCCTCCCTCTGAGCAGCTCTCGCTTTTGAATACCAACAGCGCCACTGACAATCTTTGCTCCACGTTAACATCCTGCTTATACAGCTTATGCCCCCTTACATCTAGACCAGCCTCTGCATCTGCCCCCTGGTTGTCGGATGTTCTCTGCGAGCATCGTGCAAGCCTCCGGTCAACTAAGAGAAAGTGGTGCAAATCATAAGATCCTTCTGACCTCTGTCTCTATCAGTCTCTTCTCTCTTCCTTCTCCGCTGATGTGTCCCCAGCAAAAACTGAGTACTACCACTCTAAAATCAACAACTCGCCTGACTCTCGTACTTGCTTCAAAACCTTCTCTGCTCTTCTTTGTCCGCCTGCTCCCCCACCTTCATCAGATTAAACAACTGATGATTTTGCGTCTTTCTTTGTAAAGACTACCACCATCAGCAATCAGTTCTCTGTGCCACTGCCTCTTGAACACACCCAATCCCCTGACATGTGTTCACTCCCCTCTTTATCTCTCCTAACTGAAGCAGACGTCTTCAAGATCATTGCTTCTAACCACCCTACCACCTGCCCGCTGGATGCCTTCCCCTTCAGGCCATCTCTCCATCGGTTGTCCCTGCTCTGACCCACATCATCAACTCGTTTCTCACCACTAGGACATTTCCGACAGTCTTCAAAGAGGCCTGTATAACACCACTACTGAAGAAACCCACTCTTAACCCTGCGCTGTTAGAAAACTACAGACTTATGCATTTTATCTTATGTGGTTCCAATTGCTTCCATTGTTTACCATAAAAGCGTCTGCTAAATGACTAAATGCAAATGTAAATCCAAAATACTGTTCGGTAGAATCATGTCAAATCACACATGCTTAGTATCATCAGCTCATCTGTTCTCAAATCGGACAGTTCTCGGTTCAGTGTACTGGTGATCCGAAAACTGTTGGAACCGGTTCTTGACTTGAGAACAAGAGCTGCTCATGCTCATCAGTTCTCTCTTCACAGAGAACTTCAGATCTGTTAAGTGTACTGTTTGGGTAACTGAATAACTCTGGGATATTGGTTTATTTCGAGTCGGAGGGACTTTCTCATACATCAGCAAGTGAGTAACTGATGTAATTTGTGGATAATAATAATAACTTTATTCTTATATAGCACCTTTAAAGCAGCTTCTCAAGGCACTTTACATAAATATTACATGAAACCAAATACATAAAAAGACAAATATAAATAATAAAACCATCAAAGAAAAGCTAACCCAAAAGTATGTTTTAAGGTAAGATTTAAAAATACTGAGCACTGAGTCTGAGCATCTCTGATATGGGAAGGAAGAGCATTCCACAGCCTCGGAGCACAGGAGTAAAGGCCGAAGACGTGTCTGTGGAACAGTTATGAGCCCAGCCTGAGATGATCGCAAAGAACGCCCAGAAGTATAAAGAGTCAAAAGAGCCGAACAATACTGGGGGGCTAGATCATGCAGCACCTTATACGTGAGCATAAGAATTTTCGAATTAACTTTCCGAATGAAAGCGTCTTTACCGGTCGGTAAATTTGGTGTACTTCAGACAAGAGCGGGCGGTCTGACAGTAGCCCCATCCGCTCGCGAAATCCTCTGACATCATACAGTGGACACGTGCACACAGGTCCCTGTACTAAACAACTTGTCAGAGTATGTTCTGTGCATCCCTGCCATGAGTGCACCTTCTGAGAGAACTGTCAGCTTTGTGGGCGGAGTCTGGAGGAAAGACGTGAACTGAAATGATTGCCTGTCAGCATTAGTCAGCATTCCTTGCATGGATGTTTTTTCTTTAAATCATTTGGCAATGTAGCATATAAAAATCCAACAGTTTTCGTTTATTCGTATTGTTGGTTTATAATGTTAAAAGACACTTTTTAATTAACTGTTTGTTTAGGTGTACAGAGTAGGCCTACATTACATCGAGAAGGAAAAGGGCTCAATTTGTTGTTTAAATTGACTTAAAAAGAACATTTTGACCATTCAGTTTATGCAATAGTGAATAAATTGGCTATATAAATAGAAGAAATGCAAGAACCCATGTTCGGTGTTCAGCCTCAGCCAAGAATTTTCATTTCGGTGTATCCCTAAATAGAACCATCAACTTTTAACGCAAGTGAATTAGCTTTACGAAGCTGATGAGCAGAGCCAATAAGCAGGACCTCTGTCTTGTCACTATTGAGACAAAGAACATTTTGAGTCATCTACATTTTTATCGAAAGAAACCTCTACATTTTGACCAGGCTTAGAATGAATGTAAATCTGAGTATTGTCAACGTAAAGATGGTAATTAAGCTTAAGCGACCTCAAGAGCAGACCAAGAGGAGATACATAAATACTAAAAAGTAAGGTGCCTAAGACTGAACCCTGGGGAACCCCAGTAGCGACAGAACCAATATGACTACCGTCCAGTTGCACTTACTCCTATTCTCATGAAGTGCTTTGAGTGGCTAGTCATGCACAACATCAAGTCGGTCCCCCCCCTCCCTGGACCCCTTCCAGTTTGCATATCAGTCCAAACGCGTTTGACTGATGATGCCATCGCCATCGCCACTGCCCTCCACTCTGCACTTACACATCTGGGAAAAAAAAAGACTTTGTACATCGGAATGTTGTTTATAGACTTCAGTTCAACATTCAACACAATCATCCCTCAACAGCTCACTCACAAATTGGTCCAGCTGGTACTAAACACTTTGCTGTGTAACTGGCTGTTGGACTTTTTGACTGGAAGACCTCCAGGCAGTACGGGTCAGCAGTAACACATCCAGCACCATCACACTGAACACAGGAACCCCCCCCCCCCCCCCAAGGATGTGTACTTAGCCCCCTCCTCTACACACTGCTGACCAACTACTGCACACCATGACTCCAACCTCTTCATCAAGTGTGCAGACGACACGACTGTGGTGGGTCTCATTAGCAACAGAGATAAGACAAACTACAGGAGTGAGGTGAGCCACTTGGCCAAGTGATGCAGTGACAACAATCTCTCTCTAAACGTGGAGAAGACAAAGGAGATTGTTGTTGACTTCAGAAGAGCACACACACAGCATGCTCCTCTGACCGTCAATGGTGCAACAATGGCTGTATCACTTGTTTATAAACTGATATTTTTTCTGATGTTTACACTCTATCAACAAGGGTTTAGGAATATATTAACAGATTGTTCAGTATATTAAGTGTTTTTATGTCACATCCATAAAGCAAAAGGTCACATCCACAATGCTGGAATTGCCCGTATCGTGGAACACTAAGTAGAGGCGTAGGAATGGAGCAGGCAACGCAGGCAATTGCCTTGGGCCCTGCTTTTCAGGGGCTCCTGAGGGCTGACAATTGAAACAGTCAGAAATTGTAATCTTAATACAACACGCAACGACATTTCGGCAACCCCCTTCACTGGGCCCTCTCTCCAGCTACGCTCGTTATAATATCCGCAAAACGCACGTAAAACACATGACAACAGCGGCAGGCTTCGGCTTCGCCCCGTCTTTTACTTTGCGCTATTTAGCACGCTCTTCGATCCACGGCCTCGAAGTGCGGAGTGAACTTCAGAAGAAGAGAGTAAGGTTTGTGAATTTACAGCTATTTGCTATGACATCTGCATATGTGCAGTTCTTTGTTATAAATTCAGTTTACATAATGTGCCGCTGGAGCAATACAATACAGTTTCCCATCCACTTTAAAGTTTTCACTCTGTTCGTTTCAACACTATACAGTTGTTCACCTCCAAATGAAGTGCTTTTCACATCCATGTTGACATACTAAAGCGATATAGATGCTATTTTCATTTTGATTTAAAACATATTATTCTACATGTGGCATTAGAAGAAATTAAAGTCTTGCACAGAAGTGACGGACAGCACTCGTATAAACTGCTTATCAGAGTGAATGGCAAAGAAACAAAAATATCTATTACTGATAAATAATCCAGCAGCTGATTTTTACACAGTAATGTCTCTAATGTCTGTAAAGTAATGTTTGTCTGTGCATTTCTCACCTGTCTTGGTTTGTGGCCATTTAGATGAGCTCATTAGTCTCCGCATGGTTTCATATCGGCTGTCACAGTTCTCTTTGTTAAAACAGTACCAGCCACCTGCAGAGAAGAATGCACGTGATTCGAGCAGGACATACGGTGGAGAGAAAATAATGCTTGATGTTAAGGAGCACCACACTTACCCTCTAAAAATATCAACCACCTTTTGCTTCCTTTAGACTCCTTTATATAGTACCTACAATAAAGCAGAATAACATTAAAGCTGTTCTTTCAGCAGACAACATGAACACTACACTGACATCCGTGAACACACAATTTCTTTCATAATTTATAAATATAGTCTTGTGTGTGTTATAAATCACACATATTTATATTGAATTCGTGTAATATACTCAGATGAGCGTGTGTTATTAGTTTCGAGACAATTTGCATTAGAACATTCATATTAAATATGATAATTAAGTGGGATGGTAGTTTTACAGAGAGGATGCTTTCAAACAGCTTTTGTAAAAGATGTTTAACTTGAATTAAATAATTTCTGGAAAAATAAATGTTGAATAAAATAGGTAAAAAACACAAGACACAGATGGACATCAGTGGTTATATATAAATGTAGATTAATTGTTTGGTTGAAATTATTGGTAAGGACAAATAGTGTTCCCTGGACACGTACCTACCGTCCCTACTCAAATCGACGCCTTATCTGAGGAGGATATTTACAAATTCTATTGATCACCAGCGGGTTGCGATTGGTTAAACGGTAAGCTTGAATCTGATTGGCTAAAGAGTAAGACAACCTACGTGGGAGGGGTTGAGCTGCCAGAAGAGTCTCCACACACACCCACACACCCCCACACCCCCACACACCCACACACCCACACACCCACACACACCCACACACACCCATACACCCCCACACACCCCCACACACACCCACACCCACACCTTAGGTGATTCACTCGTAAGTGATGATTTGCACATTCACATTACATGATAAACGTGTACATTTTAAACTTTCGCAATTTTTGTGCACAGTTGTATGTTTGTGAAACGTAGTTTATGAAAATATAATTTTATTTTACGCACATGAATTGCTTTTTGTAAATGTATATAAATACATATGCATGTAAATGAGGTTTTATGCATGTGAAACCGTTTACGCATTTGTGCATCTTGTTTTACACGTGGATTATTAATGAGACTAAAATCGCTCCATACAAAAAACGTGGAAAATACAACAAACCAGCACAAGACAGCAAACACTAGGGCATAAAATAGGGACACTAACAAGGGATAATTACACAGGGACAGGTGCACGGCATGAAAACATTAGCGGGAGGATTGAGACGGGAACCAAGCTGGGCTGAGACACGCGACATGAAAACACATGGCAAAAGGCGAACAAGCTAAAGCCGTGTGTCGCCACACAAAATGTAAACACAAAGACATGTTATTGTCATGACCCTGTCTGCTAGACTATGAATTAAAAAAACTTAACAAGGACAACAGGATCATGACAATAACCGGGGGCGTGACTAAAACGCACGACCAGAGAGCGTGTGACGTATGCAATCCACACCCAGGCCATGCGCTTCCACGCATTACATATATACAGAGACATGGCACTGTCAAAGGGGTGTGCCATCCCCTCAAATCAAACCCTGCATTCACCTATTGTATAAACTGATGCATGATTCGTGGCTCATTGTAGCACATTTTATACTGCATGTCAAAAAGCTGACCATTAACTGGCTTCTTTGATGATCAGAATTTAGACTTAAAAACAACTCCCATGTTGTTTTGAGGGTTGCTTGTTCTAGAGTTGAAATTAAACCTGGACAATGTGTCCTTTTGTGAAAACAAAGCTTGAGAGTCATACTTGTCCGTCTGATCAAGACACAAAAAAGGGTGAAAGCAAAAAACAGTTTTCCAATTGGGGTCTGGGCAGTGGTCGAATTGTGAAAACATTTCAATGGGTATGGTGTGGTCAAATTACATTTAAAAATGAATAAAAATATTAAGAATTATTAGAACTGTAAGAATTATTCAACAAAATTTAAGTTATTCAAATATAATACATGCAATATTGCAAAATATTATTACAAATTAGGCTTGCCCTCATTTGCCCCAAATCTCATGTTTTAAAAGATAAAGGGCTATGCAATGGCTATTTATGACAGTATATTGGCTATGACTCGATGACAAATCTAAACGAAGACTCTCCTCCAATACAACATTAAAAATGTTTATCAAAACATTACTTTATACATCTATGGCGTGGTTTACCGGACAGGGATTAGCTTAAGCCTGGACTAGGCCTTAGTTTAATTGGGAAATATAAGTAGTTTTAACAAACATACCTTACTAAAACCATTACTGAGACAACACAGAGGCACTGATGTATTTTCAGATATGTCATCGCAAGTTGTTTTTAGTTTGGACAGCTCTTACATTTCTTTTAGTTTAGGACTAATCTAATCCCTGTCCGGGAAACCACCCCATAGTGTTTGTTGAGCAAAGAAAACGCTGTACATTTTTAAAGGGACAGCTCTTTATTTACCTTTGCATCACAAACCAGCAGAAATCACGTTTACGGCAGGCAGTCCAGGGGCCCGTTTCAGAAAGGAGGTTTAGTTCAAACTCTGAGTATGTTAACCCTGAAATGAGGGAAACTCTGGGTTTTCGGTTTCAGAATGGGAGGTATGTCAAACCCGAGAAAGCGGGGTAAGTTTAGCCCATTTCTAAAAGAGAGGTAACTTATACTCCGAGTCAGTAACCATAGTAACTTACTCTGTGAACCTTACCTGGTCAGGAGCAGGTTTCTTCGGTAAACCCAGAGTTTTTTTCAATATCCTCCTCCTTTTAAAGCGAAAGTTCTGTTTCTTTTCATATTCTTATAGTTAAATACATTCATTGGTTGCACACATTTTTCATCACACAGAGATTATCTGATCGAGTGACTAAAATGTCATATGTGCTTTTATGGAGGATCATGTACATGAAGAGGCTGCATTCATTCATAAAGAGCTACACGAGTGGATTTACAAATGGTTTTCTATGAAGGACGAGAAATGACATATCATTAATAAGTGTAAAATAAAGAAATTAATAAATACAGACATGAATGCAGAAATTATAACATAAAAAAGTAATAAACGTATAGTGCAGCCATACCTAGCCAATCCTGCCTTGAGTGAGACTCGAACCAGCGATTAACCCGATTACAGTCTGATACTCTAACAACTGTCCTACACTGAGACACTTAATGTATCTCACTAGAGCACCTTTGGGGATTGAAGAATAGAAAATAGAATAGAAATAAATATAGAATAAATATAGAAATTAATATTTATTACTAAATGTTCAATGTATCTGTTTTTTCTGTGTTTTTCATTTGATTAATTTGTTTATTGGCACATGTATCTGTTTATTAATTTATACTTAAGTCATTTTTCATTCTCCTCAGTATTCTATATAACAGCGGGGATGTGGAGCACATTAGTAAATCCACTGTAGGTAAGTGTACCTTGCTCTCAAGCTGCAGCCATCTTGCTTTTTTTGTGCCGTTACCATGGTGAATCATAATATCGGAGCTCAATTGATCATGGCTTTTCATAGGTCACTTAACTCAACATAAGCTTACACAGAGTTGATAGCCCTAACTCAAATCAGCTGTTCTGAAACCAAAAACTCAAAGTTTCTCATCTCAAAGTAAATCAACTCAGAGTTCAGGTTTTAACTCTGAGTTGGGTGAACCTCCTTATTGAAACAGGCCCCAGGAGGTCGAGTTTATTTACAGCTGATGCTTGGGGTGTATTTATTATGTTCGACTGACAATTTGAGGATCAAATGAAGTATCAAGCTTTAGTCATAAGCACTTTTAAATACTTTTCATTGGTTAAACAGACCAATGTACAGCGTGGATAATAGTAAATAGTAATGATTTAAATGATCGCATTTCTTCGTGCAAAAGAGCTTGTAATGAGTGCAGCGCTGGCTTTACCTTGCGCCAGAAAGAGTTTATGTACATGGTTTGAGTTTTCCGCCCATGAGAGCGCTTGTAATGCGTGCGGCTTCCTCGTGCCAAATAGTTTGTATTGTAAGGGTGTTTTCACACATAAGGGTTTGTTTCGGAACCAGGTGCATTTTCTTCGGTTTGGTTCATTTAGGCATATGTGAACACAGCAATCGCACTAGGATCCGCCCCAAAACAATCGCCCTGAGACCACCTGAACGAGGTGGTCTTGGCCCGATTGCAAACTAACTCTATAATGCTGCGAAGCTGCTGTCTGTCCATCCTGACGGTTGACATGACAACTTTGAGCGGAATCCCGGAAAATAAACAGATGCACTCTGACATTTATGCATTTGGCAGACGCTTTTAACCAAAGTGACTTACATTGTATTGTACTATACATTTGTACATTTTGTATAGTAAGCAAGTCGGGGTTAGGTGCCCTTCAGCCGTTACCCGCCAGCCCTGAGAATCGAACCAGCAACCTTCTGGTCACGAGTCCAACTCTCTAACCACTGGACCACAACTCTGACCAATCAAATGATGGTCCGTTTGGAAATATTGCCTTGTGAACGCGAACCGAACCAAAATAAAATTGCAATATTGTAGCTATTTAACCCCCGAAAGCGGAACAAAGCAAACGATCCACAGGTGTGAAAACACCCTAACGTTACTGAGTTTTCCGCACCCAAGAGAGTTAGTAATGTGTGCGGCTCAGGCTTTTCCTCGCACCAAATAGAGTTTGTAATGTAACGTTTCTGAGTTTTCCGCGCATGAGAGACTTTGTAATGTGCGCGGCTCAGACTTTTACTTGCAGGAATGTCTATGCGCGTGAGGGTTTAAAACCAGAGCAGGAGTAGTTCCCATTTCAAAATCAAGTAACAACAGCGCATGCAGGCATCAATGACATTGACTTACAGCAATACTTTACTTTCTCTCATTTAAAAGGTTGCGGTGGGAAGTAACAATGTTTCTCGCTGCACTGAACTCACACTCTTATAGAATGCTAACTGCAGTCACACCCGGTATTTTCTAGCCACGTTAGCTTGGGGCAGTTGTGGCCTAATGGTTAGAGAGTTGGACTATATATTTTGTAAATATATCAAAACTTTATTTTTGAGAGTGGATGCAGCAAAATAGCAAACAAAATTGTCCAGAAACACGTCTACAAACTTCACTCGCTGCTGCCGCTCTTTGGGAATTACACAGTCAAGATTAGTATCAATGTATTGATTAGAATTTTAGCTTTAATCTATTCTCCTCAACATCATTACAGCGGTAAGTCAAAAGAGAGAGTTAAAACAAACCTGTTTCTTCTTAGCAGCGGCCTGCTACAGCACCTCTGATGAACAACTTATTTTTTTTATACTTTATTAGTCTCTCCTTTCAAACATATATAGGACAATTGTACAAATACAAATTCCCTTTTAAGATTTTTTTTTTTATTGTTATACTTCGTTATTTCTTTCTACTTTGTTTTACATTTATATTTATATTTTTTCCTTGTGATAATACCTTCCACCCCAAAAAAACACCTACATTGATAACACCTTTTCGACATAAAACATTCACTCTTATATTGACACCTAATTTCCAATATGTATTAATTATTATGTAGGCAAAGCATATCTAAAAGTAGTTAATATAAATTCATATGTTATATTAATTACACTCCATAGAGTGTGCTTTAGTAAGCAAGTCTAACCAATCATTTAAAACTTAAAACTTTGTTATTGCTGTAAGAGCTGTATTCTCAGTATTCTCAATGATATAACTTGTCATTACTTTAAAATGTCTTCTATTGCCTGAATTGCTACAGCTTTTAAACGTTTAGGTTTTAAAGGTTTTTAAACATTTTCAAGTATAATGTGCTTGAAAGTTCATTGCAACAATATTTCTGGTATTATAAAGTATTGCATATTAATTTTCCAATCATATTCCATAACCCTAACCCTAACACATTATATAGACCCACATCCTTAATGTCTTTGAATTATATATTTTTTTGTCCTATCAATTTATCTACTCTACTCTAACTTAAATCATACATTTCAACAAGGGATGGATATCTATATTTTTTTTAACTTAATCTCCTCTTTTAAATAACAACTTATTTAAAGATATTTATAAAACGATTTCTTATTTTTTTCTTAATACATATTTTCTTCTTTATACTCTCAAACGTCTCGGCCTTCTCGGTAGTAGCCCCTAAGCTATAGTCTACCTCTTCATCTTAGACTGTCTGGCAGCATCCTTGGGTTATTTCAAGAAACACCTGAACATGCACATATTGGAAGCAGCTTTTGAGGGTGTAGGGAAGCCCTAGCTGGATGTGCTTTATCATTATTGTTGTCGGATAAGTTTTGTACTTTTGTGTGTTTAATTGTACAGCACATTGGTCAACTTTATGTTGTTGTTTAATTGTGCTTTAGAAATAAATAAAACAAACACATGTATTTTAGAACAAAAGGTTCATCTTATTTGGTCCTTTCCATCATAAAGTTTGAAAACTAAAAGCCCAGTAGATCTTCACTATGAGCAATGGCATCTGCTAAAATATCACAGCATAAGCAGCAATGCCAATGAATGAATTTTTGGCCTTCTAACAATGAATAAGAAGATGTTGCATTACAAACCCAGGGACAGATAAAGAATCCTTTAGATATATTTTCTCTGCTTCACCCAAAACAAGCATACTATTTTTGTCATGAGATGAAAATACTTTGTAAAAGACTTCAATCTAACCCTACCCTTGAAATTCTGGAATCAATTAAAAAAAAGACAACAACAAACATCACATTGCCCGATACGATTGTCTAATGTTTGCACAGCAGATATGTTCACTAGATCTCATCACACGTCAGGGCACTAGGGGTACACATTTAGCATTCATAGTTATTCATACCTGATATAGGCTACTATAGAAACTTTACTCGCGTAATATCAAAACTTAATCTACACTTAAAATGAATGATCAAAATGACTTATATCTCGAATCATTGGGATATATAGGGTGCTCTTACCCGGCCGGTGAGCCGTCGTTACACGTGACGGATGTGTTGTCCAGGTAATAAAGCTTCATGTCGTGCTCGAGTTTCTGGCTCGAGCACGGGTACAGGGACTGCGCGAGATTCTTCACCTGACTCATGAAACTGTCCATGTTCTCCTCCACGGCAGTGAAGTCCAGCGAGAAACTCTCGGTGGTCTCTGCTCGCTCCCGGTGAGGTGTGGACGGCGGGGCTCGTCGCGGCTGCTGGTTCCGACCTCCCCGAATCCTTCGCGCGTCGCGCGCTCCACACTGAAGCAACGCGAGCATCACGAGCCAGTGAACGACACTCCTGTGCGCGCGCCTGAACTGCATCACGCCAAATCCTCATAAATCAGTAAAACGCAACTTCACTTTATGAAACAAGTGTGCAAGTCACGCGGGTGAGATCTCCCGCGGTCTCGAGACTTTCTTTGTCACACAAACAGAGAGGAAAACTTCTGACGGTATAGAGACTAGTGAGCTCCTCGCTTCACTACCTGTGTATTTAACCCCGGTCTCTTTCTCATGATCCAATCAGCGTCGAGGAGGCGTGGCCTGGGTCTGTTTGAAGTGTGACATTTCACTTGATGTGGTGCTTTTATTGGCTTTCAGATGTCTGTTTCCTAATGCACGCGACTGAGAATAAGGGGAAAAAATAAACATAGAAAAACAGAATGTACGGATAGCAGTAAACGAAAACGTGCATGACGCTATTAATTAGTAGTATTATTAAACATTCATTTGTTTAAAAGTATGAGGATTGTTATTATTATATGCACAAGCTGGGTCATTCATTCACTTTCTTCTGACTTGAGCGTTGTTGAAGGTCTCAGACCTTTACCACCTTATAAGTCACATATCGTTACAGCAATATAATATTTTCATCACAGTCGTAATCTCAATGTTCATTAGATAATGGCACAATCCGGCCAAAATTTACGTAGTGTGAGCTTGCCATTAAACGTCCATGGCCCGGGCACATCAAAGTCATAATTCATCCCTGACTTGACGTTTTTTTTCGTATATATTAATACCCACCCTTTTTATAATAGCGCTATATGTAGGCTATATTTGTAACTGTAATGTAACTTTCTAATAACCACTACAATGGTGCGAATGTACATCATGCAATGCTACATTTTATGATGCATATTAATTATGGACCTTAACTGTTCTTTCTGTTTTTTGTGGAGTCTATTTTTATTATTTGTGTGATTAATTATTGTATAATCTTCTCTATACTACATACAGTTTATTTTACAGTTTACAGTTGAAATACATGTAATTTCTGTCCTGTTTCTGTAATTTCTCTAAGGTTAAAATGTGTTTGCTGTCAAGTTGCTTTTCATTACTGCAAAATTGTGTAAAGTACTTTTACTCTGTCTCTCTCTCTCTCAGATTCAAATTCAAATATCAGCATTGGCATGGTATATTTTGTTTAAACAAGTATATATACATCCATGTAAACATTAAAGTAAAACTATCCAAATAAACATATCTTTCTGTCTGTCTGTCGCGCTCTCTCTCTCTCTCTCTCTCTCTCTCTCTCTCTCTCTCTCTCTCTCTCTCTCTCTCTCTCTCTCAAGATTCAAAGAAGCTTTATTGGCATGATTAAATAAATCTTACATTGCCAAAGCACAGGAAAATTAAATATAAACATTCTGTACAAATCCAGGTTAAGATAGAAATAAAATAAAAGTATATAAGTATCTATATATACATATCAATACAAGTAGAAAAAGAGCAAAGTATTGATTAAAGTTCTCAGTGAGAGTGACAGGATCCTGTCATATAGTGTCAGTTTGTGTGTGTGTGTGTCAGTTTGTGTGTGTTGTGTCAGTTTGTGTGTGTTGTGTTGTGTCAGTTTGTGTGTGTTGTGTGTGTTGTGTTGTGTTGTGTCAGTTTGTGTGTGTTGTGTCAGTTTGTGTGTGTTGTACAGTGTTTTGTTGTGTTGTGCTGGTTATTGTTATGTCAGTGTCAGTGTGTTGACGTATCTCTCAGTCAGGTTTGAGCTGTTTGAGTTTTCTCCCAGTATGTATGAAATCTTGTCCTTTTGTTGAAGTCTTTGTGGAAGTTTGTAAACTGGGGGAAGAATGTTTCTCTGATGTGTGTATAGTTTGGACATGAGGTTAAAAAGTGCAGCTCTGTTTCCACTTGATTCTGTGTGCAGTGTGGACACAGTCGCTCTTCTCTTGGTGTCCATGTCTGTCTGTGTCTGCCCGTCTCTACAGTGAGCTTGTGATCACTGAGTCTGTACATGGTCAACACTTTTCTTTGTTTAGGGTCTGATACGGTTTTGAGGTATTCTGCCAGTTTATATTCTCTGTTTAATGACAGATAGCATTCCAATTTGCTTTGCTGAGCTGTTGCTTCCGTCCAGTGTGTGAGATATTTTTCTTTTTGTGTTTTTATGATTTGGTTTAGTCGGGCTGGGGTTTGGGGTTCAGTTTGGCATGTTTTGGGTTGTAGAGTTAGTTCTGATATGAGTTGGATGAGTTTGCTTCCCTCTGGGTTCAGCTCTTGGGATTAGGGTTCCCTTTACAGTGCCCCTCCTTCCCTTTACAGTGATTTCTTCATTAAGTGTTTCACACATGGCATTAATGTGTAATGGGCTTGGCAGGCATTAATCGGCTGTTGAGTGGTCAGATTAAAAGGTGTTAACACAACACTTCACTTTTGTTTCAGAGCACTGCTATCTCACTTTTATGTGTGCAGTACTGTGAAAACAGAGGAACTTACCCATTCACTCACATACCGCTGGCAATCTTCTGTTCATATGCTAAAGACATGAAGAATAGAGCAGCAATCCTCCATTCAGACACATTCGACACTTAAACATCTCATGTCCATTCAGGGCACAGTTTAAAAGTATTCATTTCCCCATATTTGACCACAAAATATTTACTGTTCGTTTACACTTTAAACTAAACCTGATCTGTTTGATGGAAACTGTTACTTAATGAATGCTGAATGTATACCATGGGAAGTTAAAGCGGTGCTACTGATTTTGGACATGAGTATCGCAAAGCAGCGACTATGTTCCTATGTAATATTAAGAAATTGATTGTGTATGCGATAGTTATGTGAAGGTACAGTCCAGTTCTTCATGTTAAGCAAGAGAATGAGACGACTGATGGTATTCATTGAGCAACTTCAAACAGATGGTTGTTGAGATTAGAGCATGTGGTGGTGGATTCAAAAAGAAACTACCTGTCCCTGTATGGCGCTAGTCACTTTGACCTATACCTCACATTTTTATTACACAAAGTCTTAAGTAGCACAAGAGCATTTGTAGTAAAAGCCAAATATACATTGTATGGGTCAAAACTAGCCATTTTGCTTTTATGCCAAAAATCATTAGCATATGAAGTAAAGATCATGTTTCATTAAGATATTTAGTAAATTTCCTACCGTAAATATATAAAAACTTTATTTTTGTGAGCAATATGCTATGCTAAGGACTTAATTTAGACAACTTTAAAGGTGAGTTTCTCAATATTTTGATTTTTTTGCACCCTCAGATCCAGGGTCACATATCATCTCTTAAATCACTGACAGATGGACCCTAAGCTCAGCTACACATTCTTCGGGGAATTTTGTCACATGTTCGAAAATGACAGAACGGATAACATTACTCTTACACATGTTCTCATCACAAAGAGGAACAGATTGTCATAACTCAGCATTGCACTGCTCAGAGATGTTTTGAAAAAAACTCTTCTCTGAACTCCTTCCTCAAAGCCCTTCGCTTACCCATACACAGGCTTGAAATGGGGGGACAGTACAGGGAGTGAATTTCAAAGAGGGATGGAGTTCCCTTTCATAATGTGGAGGATTTCCATCTTGTATCCTTATAATGTACATTTCATGCATAAATAATACATTATATGGCAACATGTGTGTGAGAGAGATTAAAATAAAATCGAGTAAGAGACAAAGTAATCCGTTACTGTTGCTTCTCATTTATATGGTTCAGATGGCATGGCATGCACAGCTGAGAAACCCTTTCTGAGCAAATGAACTGCCCATACTCTGCCAAGGCCTTACCTGAGCTGAGCCTTTGTAATGAGCCTTTTACGAACCCTCCCAACAAACTTGTACTTGCACTTGTAATATAATGACATATATGTTGCTTGCTAAAAACAATGCCTTTGTTGACTGACGTATGTAGTTACAGCAGATTAAACTCTTTTACATAATAATCCCATTGTTTTAACCACCTGGCCCCATTCTGCTGCTACAAATCAAACTCAAAGTGCTTTACGAAAAAAAAAGATATATATAATAAGTATTATAATAATAATAATAATAACAATAAACAAAACAATTAAGACAGGGATTAAACACAGCTGCAACCACTATTATCATAGGCAATTTTAAAAAGATATGTCTTGATTTGCTTTTTAAAAGTATAAATACTTTTGGAGCATAATGACTAAATGAAGTACCACCAGTTCACCTAAAATTAACTGCGATATTCCAAAAGACTCTAGACTCTAAAGACTCACTAGAGGATCTTAGAGTACGATTTGGAACTTATTTTAACAGACAATCGGAAATGTATGTAGGTGGCAATGACTTATAGACTAATAATACAAATTTAAAATCTATTCTTTTTTGGACTGGTAGCCAGTGTAATTCCATTAAAACTGGTGGAATATGATCTCTCCCTTTTGTTTTCATTAACACTCTAGCTGCTGCATTTTGTATTAATTGTAACTTTGCTATAGAGCCCTTAGGCAAACCAGTATACATTGCATTACAATAATCAAGTCAAGAAAAAATAAATGCATTAATTAATTTCCTCTGTATCATTTTAACATCATTTAGCTATTTCTTTCTTGATAGCAAAGAGACAAGCTAGCCCATCCACAATTATCAAATTCTTCTCGCTAAAGCTGTTAAGTCAAGTTACATCAAAGAGATCAAGAAGGATCGGCATCTTAAAACAGACAGACTCCAACTCCCATCATCAGGAACAGGTGGAAGTTTTCATTCCAAGAACAAAGTACAGATCACCACCTATAAAACCGTTCTAACTCCTTAAGAAGAATATGTTTCAAGTGACATCCAATTCTGGAGGACAACTGGCAATCTGGTATGATGGCATTATTTAGGTATTTTTTGCATTTGATGGTGTTCATCTACAAAGAGTTTGTGTACAAGAATCTAGTACTTAAAATGATCATCCCAAAAAGAAGCTTGAATCCCCACCTACCACAGTTTGCAGAAAACACACTTCCTATGATCGTCTTGCAAAACATTAAATGTTGTAAAATTAGTAGCAGCCTGCATCAAAGTGATGGGACAGCATTTTATGCCCCATTTATGTGTTCTGCATGTTCGCTATCGAATCTGTAAACAACCTTGACTGTGAGGTGCCATGTAGAAAGCGGACTTCGGGAGACATCTGTCAAACAGGCTCGCCTTTTGTAAGTGGACCATCTCTATTGGTTGCAGATGATTCCCAATTTAAAGACTAACTACTTCAAGACACACCAAGAGTCTGAAAGTAAAGTTGACAGCTTGTATACCACTTCAAATGGGAGATGACTAATTTGTTTGTGTGGATAATTTGTTTGTGTGGATGTGGATATTTAGAATGAAATCACACTTGCTTGGTCTTGATGTCTAGGCTGGATAAACAGGCAGAGCAGATTCTGTTTTCATTTAACCATTTGCCTGTTTGTGCTGGTCATTTTTTGCAGAAGACCCTTCACATGTAAAACCACATCACATGTGCTCCTGTGTTGCTAGTAAACCCAGTCCTACACTCTTCTTCAGGGGTATGTGTGAAGTGCTTTAGAGAAACCAGCGTGAGCCCCTTCAAAACCACTCAAGCGGCCCTGAGGCTGACGAGCACTTGGATGATGTACAGATGTACAGTAAAATGTTAAATCTCATCCCGTGTACCTATGGAACGAACACATAATATGGGTACAATAGCCATGATGCTTGTGTGTTGGACATGAATGATCCTCAAATCTTGATATGTTTGTTGCTTGCCTAGGCTATAAAATGTGAGAGAACAAAGAATGAGGGACTCCTGCCATATCTACCTGATAGATGGTCTCTAACATCCACCCCAGGAACCACAAAAGCATTTCTACAGACACCACTCCGATTTCTTCAGAGGGGTTTTGCCCATGTGCCAGTGAGATGTGAACCATCAATGTTTTTGGCTCTTCTGCCATCTGCTTTGATGTTGTGTTGTAGTATGATGTAGTCCAGTTGGTGCCAAACTGTGCCAGCTCCAACCATGCAGTTCCCGGATGATCCCTCATTGAGATGACATCATTCAACAGGCTGCTGGTTATTTTCCCTCCATGTTTCCAGCTCTGAGAATGTACTCACAGCTTCCTGGAAGCATCTGTGCTTTTGTCTTTCATAGAGCACGCACATCTGAGCTCTTTGATGTTACTCTTTGTTCATAAGTGGTTTCATGCTGACCTGGCATCTCTCTATTAAATGCCTCTTGGGTATTTTATTAAAAATTGCTAATCACATAATACAATATTAGCATGGCATCTTTTCTCCGTCCTCCTCTATTAACAGCGAGGAAAAATCACTATTATATAATTTCCTACACAACAACAAGATTCTTAGCTTTTACGTGCACTTGACCCTCCTTAAGAGTGTTAATAAAAACATAATCATAAAGAAAAATGACATGACCAGCTGAAGACTACTTGTTTTATCCCTGACCTTATTTCAATGAATAGGGGTTCCCTGTGAATAGCACACTGGTCTTTGAGTTATGGTTTATCTATGGTGCTGATTGTTTGTACAGAGGCGAAGTGACATTTACAATTACACAGAAAAAATACACAGATATACAAGTACATTGCCTGTTCTAATTTTAATCCTGTCCTCTGTGTTGTGTCTGCATACACGAAAATGACTGCTATATAATTCAGCACAACAAACAAAACCATTTGTTCTACCTTTGGGTTACCTCCTCGGATGTTCTCCTTATTTCAAACAGTGTCAAGAGATCTTAATATGAACTCAAACTCATCCAGTCATCTCAAGTGATGTTGTCTTTCTATACCTTTACATGTTGCGTAATTGTAAAGTTTTGTAACCTTAGATAAATATAAACACAGTGTTGGGAGAGAATGCCTATTTCTTTCAACATTCTAAGCCAGCCCTTCTTATAGTCCGGACTCCGGTCTGGATCCGGACAAGGAGCGAATTCGATCTGGACCCACCTCCACTTTGTATCACAAGTGCCAAACAAGCACGCACACAGGCGTACAAACCAGTGCTGCAGTGTTTACCGATTTTTCCGTCAGGTAAGGCGTATAAAGAAAAATGTTGCCGGTACTGCCCCGTGCACGCAAGGTTTTGTTTTCTCGACACAGCTCATCTTTCTTGGGTTCTACTCTGTGCAGCAAACAACAGAGAACAGCAGCACATTTAACTGACCAAACCACTGCTGACACCTGAATGAATGAATAGAAAACAGCGTTCCCAAAATTCTGTCACTAACTGCCTTGGCATATGAACATGAATGTAGTTTGTCTGTAAATATGCGCATAGTGTGTTGGCCAGCCAGACGTTTGTGCCGCATGATCAATAAAATAAAGCAAAAATAAACCATAAAAGGGTTATCTGTATTTGCAAATAGATAATGACAGGTGAAGTGAATAACACAGACCATCACTTCTTCACGGCACCTATTAGTTGGTGGGATATATTAGGCAGGAAGTAAACATTTTGTCCTAAAAGTTGATGTGTTAGAAGTATGAACAATTTGTAAGCGTAAGGATTAGATAGAGTTTGATGTTCCCAGTGTGCAGTGGTCGGTATCTTGTGGATGTTCTCAGTGTGCAGTGGTCAGTATCTTGTGGATGTTCTCAGTGTGCAGTGGTCAGTATCTTGTGGATGTTCACAGTGTGCAGTGGTCAGTATCTTGTGGATGTTCTCAGTGTGCAGTGGTCAGTATCTTGTGGATGTTATCAGTGTGCAGTGGTCAGTATCTTGTGGATGTTCTCAGTGTGCAGTGGTCAGTATCTTGTGGATGTTATCAGTGTGCAGTGGTCAGAATCTTGTGGATGTTCCCAATGTGCAGTGGTCGGTATCTTGTGGATGTTCTCAGTGTGCAGTGGTCAGTATCTTGTGGATGTTCCCAGTGTGCAGTGGTCAGTATCTTGTGGATGTTCCCAGTGTGCAGTGGTCAGTATCTTGTGGATGCTCCCAGTGTGCAGTGGTCAGTATCTTGTGGATGTTCCCAGCGTGCAGTGATCAGTATCTTGTTGATGTTCTCAGTGTGCAGTGGTCACTATCTTGTGGATGTTCTCAGTGTGCAGTGGTCAGTATCTTGTGGATGTTCTCAGTGTGCAGTGGTCAGTATCTTGTGGATGTTCTCAGTGTGCAGTGGTCAGTATCTTGTGGATGTTCTCAGTGTGCAGTGGTCAGTATCTTGTGGATGTTCCCAGTGTGCAATGTTCAGTTTCTATCAATAGGAAGGAACAGTGGTGAAGCGGTGACAGGGTCATGATTGATGCATGTGGGGAGCAAATGCTGACCTGTGTGGTCCAATCCAAACAGACGAGCTACTGAAGCTCAAACTGCTGAAGAAGTTCATTCTGGTTCTGATAGAAAAGTGTCAGAATACACAGAGCATCACAGTTTAGTGCATATGGGGCTGCAAAAGCGGAACCAACACAATAGTAGGAAGGTGCTCATAATGTTATGCCTGATTGGTGTATATATATATATATATATATTTTATGGGGGCCAAATAGGAAATAATTATATAAATGAATATATGAATATATTCAAAACTTACATTTATATATTCAGGGTTTACATTTATATATTCAGGATTTATAACTATATATTCAGATTTGTATATAATTATTTCCTGTTTGGCCCCCTTATGATTTTGTTTTAAACCCTAATTTACACCAACACTACATTGACATTTACTTTATAATAAGCATCTTCTTTCTTTGTTGATTTCATTTGTTTATTTTCATTTCTGGCCATAGTTTAAAAGCGAAAGAGTCCTTCAAAGGTCACAGCTTAAAATGGCATATTTCTTCAACTGTTTTGTGGAGTTACACAATTTTCATTTTTCACAAGAACAACTAAATTTGAGTGTTCTAGGAAGAACACACAGACATATTGAAGATCATATACATATGATTTTGGCTTTATTAGACTTGTTGACTCCGCAGTTTGGGCCTCATTTATAAAGCGTACGTACGCACGGATTTGGTCGTAGCTTGTGCGTATGCAAAAATCCATGGCAACGTTCATATTTATAAAAAACAGTCTTGGAAAAGTGCTTAACGGCACGTCAGGGTCTTAGTAGACATACTCACTTTTTCTTGTCCGAGTGCTGCAGGTTTTTGGAAATATAAGCCATTCTTGCCGCTCGTAAAGTATTTGAACATTGACAGGTGCTGTTTTATATATCAATGATATTAATTAGACGATGTTAAAACGCCGAGATTTGAAACTGGTCAGCTGCACGAATCATTTGCGATGTATAGATTTCACATCTGAACGAGAGGCGTGTACACATTTTCTGTGCATACGTTCGGTACACACTTTGAGAAATGATCGTAAAATCAAATTTAGAACGGTTTCTACGCAACATTTTATAACTGAGGCCCCTGGATGGACAGATGTACCCTGAGATTGTCCCTCTGTCTCTTGTCTATCACATGTTGTTGCTATTTGCCCCCCCATAACCCCCATAACATATATATATTATAATGTTTTTAAAAACAAGTTTTGTAATTACAATTGTACCGGACCTTTGATCCTAATGAGAATTCAGATTCGGACCCTCGAATGAAAACACCGTAAACATTTAGAACAGCATGTCAATTTTGTAAGATTCTGTTTGTTAAACCACTAAATGTGTTTTACTCGAGTATAAAATGTTTATTTTAGACTTTCTTTGAGTATTTCCACTGGCATTAAAATGAGGTACAAAATAAATATCAGGAAAGGATATTTCAGGATATATCACAGTTGAGTCCAACTGCTTCTAATTTCTGAAAATAATAGTGTGTTGTAGTCCCTGTTTCTTTGTTTCTTCTACTGAAAGCAGCCATTTGGCTTGTGAGTGTTTTGCCACTCAAGGGAGCATGTTGTGGCGTGTTCACATGGGAAAAAAGTGACGTCAATGCATACCCTCTATAATGCTGTTGATATGATTTGTGTGAGAAAAACATTAGAATGAAATAAAGCGGAGCCCACACTGCATTTCCACTTCAACCTTTAAGGGTAATTAACACATGGCTTTGGTTTTGTCCTGATGAGGGCCAGATTGTGACGATACAGCTGTTCACTCACACGCAAAGATCAAGGTGTGTTTCAAGCAACTTTAATGTCAGCAGCAGGAACTTGACCTTTGCCCTCTGCCTGACCTCAAATCTCTACCATCAACAGCATCTCCATAAGTGGCAGGCAATGATGAACATGTGGAGTAAGGTCATATGCCTGATGAAGCACTGAGATGAAAAATGAAAGAAGCCACCTGGTGACACTTTAAAAGCTACCGTTACTTGGATTTCGCAGACGCATGTCATGTCAAATGAAGAGGCTGAGCTGCTTTCATTCATCCATGTTATCAGATCAGCTCTGCTACCTAAAGTCTTCTCTTACTATCATAGGTTTATTCTACAAGTTGCTTTTTTCACAAAAGTCAAAGCATGTGGATGGTGAGATGAAAACAAAGCCTTAAAGGCTCTCCTGTAGCGCAGTGGTTAAAGCATGGTGCTAACAACTCCAAGATGCATCTCATCAAGAGATTCTACACATACTCACTATTGTTCTTTGTACCTGTTTTGATAAACTTACCTGCCTTAAGAATACCTGTTTTTGATACGCTTCCCGGCTTTGAAATACCTGTTTTAATATACTTACCTGCCTTAAAAATACCTATTTTTGAATTCACTGGAACTCTGTGTGTTCTCTGATTTGACCTAAAGACTGACAGAAGACCAGACCATAAAGATGACCACACCACAGACAGCCACCACGACCACACCTCCAGAGTCCACACTGCTGTCAGTATGGCAGGATGGCAGGTTCTTTGAAGCATGTGAGCGGGTGAGTTGGGACGATTGCACCCTTAACCACGTGTTTTTGATCGGTTTGGATGACGATCTACTCGCTCTCCTTATGCTCCCTGACATGGATGAGTCCCAGCTGAAAGACTTTATGAATCAGGTCCTCCAAGCTGCGGGCTCTCTAGTCCGCATTGATGAGGCTGGTGGAGGTGTGGCTCAACACAGCTCCATGCCTCAGCCCTCCGCAAAGCCCTGTCACCGTAGGAAACGGCATGTGCCCTGACGCTCACCTGAGCACAGGCTTTCCCTGGGTTCCCTGGACTGCCAGCGCCCCCGTGGTCGCCCAAGCTCCAGGATCATCCCAGGCCCCCTAAACTCCCATTGACACCTCCCAGGCCCCTGAACAGCCATCATAAACCTCCCTTACTTATTCAAAATACTTAAGTCTCAAGTCTACTATGTAGGGTTAGATGAGATCTTCACACTGTACTTAGACACTAATGATGAGAACTTGTGGCTAAATGCAAGAGAAAGGGAGGATGAACAAACAACTACACAGGTTGTTGATGTGTTGCATTTTTTTTTCTCCTAAATTTTTAAAGTAAATATTATTTCAGCCCTGGAATTTCAGGATTTCCCTTAATATTTTTCTCCTTTTTACTGTAATTTTTAGTACTATATTAAAAATAACAAAATTGCAGCATTTCAGATTCGTTCTTTTCATAGCACATTCAATAATAATTCTGTTGTTAGTGTTTTTTAGGTCAGTGTGTTATAAATTAAATGTATGTGTCCTGAATGAGAATTGTTGTCAGTGTTATGTTGGAATGAGCTTATTTTGAGACCCAGATGGCGTGTTTTGTTGGTCTGAGTGAGTTTTGGAGGTGAGATGAACTGTTTTGCCAACAGTCATGTTAGTAATGCAGACTGTGTGAAGAGTTGTGAAAATGTGGCTTCAGTATTGAACAATGCTTGTTAGCAGTTGAAAAAAACTGTAATAGCAGTCTTGTTACTGTCACGGTGCCCTCATCTTTGAAACATGCAGTAGTGCAACCTTGTCTTAAAAACAAATCTAGATCAGACTGTCTTGTCCAATTTTCGACCAATTTCGAAGCTGCCATTTTTAACCAAGGTTCTCGAGAAGATTGTGTTTAAACAATTACGTGATCAAAATGCTGTGCTTAAATCACTTCAGTCAGGCTCTAAGGCCAATCATAGTACAGAGTCAGCTTTTTTAAGAGTCAAGTTTTTAATGATATGTTCTTATCCTGTGACTCTGCTCACTCTGTAGTTCTTAGACTTTTGGATTTGACACAATTGACCATGAAATTCTTATCTCACGTCTTGAGAAAGTAGTAGGCATTCAAGGTATAGCTCTAACTTGGTTTAGGTAATTTCTATTAAATTGAAGTTTTTCTGTTAACTTAGGCCAGACCTTCTCCTCTTCTTCCCTGCTGACGTGTGGAGTCCCTTAAGGGTCCATTCTTGCTCCCATGTTATTCGCCCTGTACATGATACCACTAGGGTCAATCTTTCGCAAACATGGGATTCTTTTCCACTTTTTTGCAGATGACATGCAAATCTATCTGCCTGTGCGTAAAAACTATGTTAGACTCCCTTATGACTTGCTTAAATGAGGTTAAACTCTGCCTGGCTAGTATTTTTTTAAACTTTAATTAAAGTAAAACTGAGCTTGTCTGGTTTGGAGGGCCTGCTCTGCACGATATGCCTAATTTAGGTGAGCTGACCCCTCTTTGGAAACCAATAGTCAGACATTTAGGGGTACTGGTGGATAATAACTTAAAGTTCGACAAACAGATACATTCGGTTGTGAGGTCAGCTTTTTTTCATTTGAGATTATTGGCCAAGGTCAAATCATTTCTATCTTTGAAAGATCTGGAGAAGCTGATTCTTGCTTTTGTGTTCTCCAGACTTGACTACTGCAATTCCTAATAGAAGACATTTTAAATGTTTTTGGTCAAATTTGGGTCTACTTTGGGTCTAATTTGCAAAACTGTGAGAAATGATTGCAAAAGCGTGACATTTATTAAAACTCATCAGAACTGTGGAGAAAATATATAAAATAAATTATCAAATAATTTTATAAATAAAGTATTGTTCCGTTGCACATGAGAAATGCATCCATAAACGGGCTTTATCCACATGTGTAAACACATTAAAACAACTTAATATAATATACAATAAAAAATATACAATATTCATTTATGTTCCCACAGGATCTTGTTCTATTCTTATGTCAGAGGCTTTAATTCCGCAAGTAAGGTTTGCAAAACTGTGCGCATGGTTTATGAATTTGTGGGTAGTATACAGATTTCTACAGTACAGAGAATAAGGTAGTAGAAAATTACCACGATTTACGTAAAATGCGGGTGTAACGGAACACTAGGCAAGCAGAGGGTTAGTTCACTTGTACGCACACTTTATTTACAACAGTGGACACAGGATAAAACAGGCAACACACAGGAGTTCAGGAGACCGTGGAACACTCAGGAGGATGCGGGGGGAACCACAGGCTGGTGGAGCTGACTCGTGGACGCAACGTCCTCCGGAGCCTTCTGACAGATGCAACGTTGAGGCGGCTCCGAAGACGGCGAACAACCAGATTGAAAGTGAGTGCAAAGGCTTACGGTAGGTGAGTGACGTCGGCTTGGGGTGCACGGCTGGTAGGAGAACTTTGAAGGCTTGGAGAGCTTGGAAGACTCGGGGAACTTGGAAGGCTTGGAGAACTTGGAAGGCTTGGAGAACTTGGAAGGCTCGAGGAACTTGGAAGGCTTGGAGAACTTGGAAGACTCGAGGAACTTGGAAGGCTTGGAGAACTTGGAAGACTCAAGGAACTTGGAAGGCTTGGAGAACTTGGAAGGCTTGGAGGATTCGGAAAGCTGGTTTGGTGAATCCAATGCTTGTGATGGCTGCGGATGAGTCAGGTAAGTTTGAAACAAGACCAGATGCTGACTGGCTGGGAGTGCAGTGCTTTATACTGGGGGTGATGAGGGTTTAAAGAGATGCAGGTGACGGTGATCAGAAGGCTGGTGAAGGGTCACGTGGTGTGCGTGATGGGAGAGAGCCTGGTGATCCTGTGACAGCTGTAGGGAATGAAATAATAAAACGTGGGAACAATTTACGTAAAACGAGGGAACAAAATAATAACACGTGGGAACAATTTACGTAAAACAAGGGGAACGAAATAATAAAACGTGGGAACGATTTACGTAAATTGAGGGAATTAATAAAAAAAACGAAGGAACGAGTTCTTAATTTTTTTTTCGCATAGCATATCCAGGGCTCCGTACAGTAGCCTATATATAGACATAAATGAAGTCAGTGTGCTTCACTAAGCTCGGGATACTACAGACAAGACCAGTCCAACCATTCTTTAGGTGCTATATAGAATTTCTTCACATTTAATCTTTAAATCGCAAATAGTTGTTTTCTGATTATACTTTAAAGTGTGAGAGTGATCGGGAAATTATGACACCTTTAAAATGACACATAACTCTTTTGTAAAGCTTTAGGGGGGATCGAATTCTGTTTGCCTGACTAAATCATTATTTGTCTGTTTATCTAAAGCTGCTTTAAACAATCTATATAAATAAAGGTGATTTGACTTGTCATTAATTTCCAAATATGACATCATTGGTTGCGTTGTGTGTTCTTCCAGCTCTACAGTTATCACCTTATTAGTTTTCAAAACAGTTACTGTGCAACATCATTGGCGTCACCATTTCAATAACCAAAATAGAAATAGCAAACCTCACGTTAATCTAGAATCTTAACAAAAGGCCTACCTTATCTTCCTCCATTTTCGTCAGGTTCTCCTCTGGGACACCCCGTTCTCTCAATGCGGAGATAAAGTCTATATTTGCTGCGGAAAATTAGTAACTTTATGGGAAAGTTAGAGATTTTAGTTGACAAAATGTACACCATTGTTTGCACCAGAAACATTGACAAGTCACAAGATTTTCCCACAATACAATTATGTTGTGAGAAAACGTTTTTTAACATTGAGATGACGAGAGAATGAAGTCGTGATAACGAGAAAACAACTTTTGTTATGGCGAGATCACGAGAGAACGAAGTCGTGATAACGAGAAAACAACTCTTGTTATGGCGAGATCACGAGAGAACGAACTCGTGATAACGAGAAAACAACTTTTGTTATGGCGAGATCACGAGAGAACGAAGTCGTGATAACGAGAAAACAACTCTTGTTATGGCAAGATCACGAGAGAACGAAGTCGTGATAACGAGAAAACAACTCTTGTTATGGCGAGATCACTAGAGGACGAAGTCGTGATAACAAGAAAACAACTTTTGTTATGGCGAGATCACGAGAGGACGAAGTCGTGATAACGAGAAAACAACTTAAACAACTTTTGTTATGGCGAGATCACGAGAGGACGAAGTCGTGATAACGAGAAAACAACTTAAACAACTTTTGTTATGGCGAGATCACGAGAGAACGAAGTCGTCATAACGAGAAAACAACTTAAACAACTTTTGTTATGGCGAGATCACCAGAGAACAAAGAACGAAGAAAACAACGGATTGTGTCGCGAGCGCGAGAAAACAACGGATTGTTTATTTATGCACAACTGTTTATCCTGCACTTGCTGCTATTGCACTTCTGGTTAGACCTAAACTGCATTTCGTTGCCTTGTACTTGTACATGTGTAATGACAATAATGTTGAATCTAATCTAATCTTACCACTGAGCTATACAGGAGAGCTTAGAGACAAAAGTATGAATTTATTTGGTTCTTCAAATGATGATCCAAATGATCCGAACTCTGGTCTTTTGTTGGTCATTTTAGTTGCCCCAGTTTATTGGATTTTTCCATTCTTCAGAAGTATGAACAGGCCATCTGATTTTGGGCAGGGAAATGTCAGCTGTGCCTTCTTCGGTTTATGTAGTTGAAAAGATTGCACTCAATGCTTTGAAGCTCTAGAGTCATATTGGAGCCATGTGGACCTTTCATGGTATACAATAAAGGAGGCATCTGAAATTTTTGCGTCCAGCCTCATAGGGTACAGACGTGTCTGCGGAGGCTTAACTTCACCGGCTTGCTCGGTCCCAAATTCATGAACACATCAAAAGCAATTTTGCTTATTTAAGTCCATCGGCTCAGGGCCGGCCTTCTCCTCGAGGCCTCTGGGTGTTTTTCGGAGTCAGACAGCATCACACCGGAGACGTCGGGAGCAGTCAAACTACAAGCTCTTTCATCTTTGTGAAAATGTCTGTGTGTATGTGATAATGACGTTCCATTGATTTTATGCAGTGAAGAAGCTCTGCTTTAGTTTTACATTATTTCTCCTTTTCGTCTCTGGTCAAAAGCAGATTGCTGACATGCCAAGTCGCCCCGTTTCTCTTTCTTCTTTAAAAATAAATAAAGACGTCAAACATCAAAGCTGTCCTTGGTTAATAAAAAGGGACCTCAAATATTTTCCATTATGTTCGACATGGTTTTGGGTTTCGCCATTCAGAACAACAAAAACAACAGGCCGGAATAGAAAGACATGCTGCTGTTCTTTCATGTTTCTTATGAGAGTTATTCTCAATGCACGAGCCTTTGCTGCTCTGTTTACTGTGAAGCATCTCTCTCTTGAATGCAACCATACTGGACACCCTCACGAAAAATAACCCTGGTTTTTTTCATAGTAATAATGTTTAAAAGTGTAGTAACCATGTTTTTCGCTGTCTTGATTACCACTGGAAAAACTATGGTTTTACTACAGTAACCATGGTTTAACTATAGTATGCTATAGTAAAACCATGCTTAATTTTGTAAGGGCAGTAATATGTTGTTTTTGTTTAAAATGCTCTTCACTCACTCTAGCGTCTTTAAACATGTTTTCAAAGTTGTTCATAAACACTGAAGCATCTAAAAAAACTTTCCCATCCCTGTAATGCATATTTTTGGAAATGTTGCCTCTTTGAAATGTGAAAAGGCACAGAATTTTTTTAAATGACAAATAATGAAGTGGAGGGGGAGTGTCGACCGGGAATCATGCCAACGTTTGCAAGTATGGCAACTATGGTACTTTGGGCTGAATGTGTCACATGACAAAAAAATTGTGATGGACTAAATTAAGCCACAGCTCACAGAGTCAGCTTGTGTCATGTTGTGTTGCATCACCTTCGCATGTCCAGGGTTCTTTGATATGCAGTCAGTTTTCCTTTCCTATAATCATGACTATTATACTTTTATGAAAACTTAAGCATGATTTATTTCTTAAATGAACATCCCAGCATGCACAACATGTTCTTAAGTTATTTCAAAGATTTGATGACATGTATAAAATGGGAATAATGAGGAATGAGGGTGTGAACTTTTCTTCATCATCCAAACACAACAAAAGTGCAATTCCAACTTGTCTGACGAAGAAGACACATTATCAACTGCTGTTCTGTCTGTTTTCCAGGTGTTTCACTCAATTACAAACATACCTGTGTATGTGCTACAGACAAGAGCACTGCACTGGCGGCTGTTATATTTACAGTATGGAAGCAAAAAATATTGAAACTCCTGTATGAGTGACCTTAGAGAGAATCCATTGTTCTTTGAGGCATGCGGGCTGGTGAGTTGGATCGACCCCGAGTTTAACCATTTATTTCTGTAGGGATTGGATGATGATCTTCTCGCTCTCATTATGCTTCCTGATGCAGATGAATACCCCCTGGAGGACTTTCTCAACCGAGTTCTCCAGGCAGTGAGGTGTGAATTCTGCGTCGGGCAAAGTGATGAGAGTGCGTACAGTAATCATCCGGTCCCAGCTCTAAATGGGGGGTTTGTTCCAAATCACCTGGTACGCACACCTCAACCTTCCGCAACCCAGCGCTCCTCCACGAGACCCCGTCGCCGTAAGAAACGGCCTGCGCCACGCTGCTCTCCCGCTCTCACATCAATATTAGATTAGATTAGATTAGATTCAACTTTATTGTCATTACACATGTACAAGTACAAGGCAACGAAATGCAGTTTGGGTCTAACCAGAAGTGCAATAGCAGCAAGTGCAGGATATACATTGGTTGCATAAGTTACATAAATAAATATACAGAAGTAATTTACAGATGGAAATGTACTATGACCATGATTTACAGATGTCTCTTACTATAAACAGAAATTTACAGATGGATATATACTATGATCATGATATACAGATGGCTATTACTATAAACAGAAATTAACAGATGGATATATACTATGCACATAATATACAGATGGCTTTTACTATAAACAGAAATTTACAGATGGATATGTATTATGAACATAATGTACAGATGGCTTTTACTATAAACAGAAATTTACAGGTGGCTGTATACAATAAGTTAGGCTATGGTGAGCAGCAGTGCGATAAATATAGAGTAGTGCAAATAAATTATGGACAGAAGCTATCGAAGTAACAGTGCAATGGAAGAAGTTATTGCATATTTCAGTTAAAGTGTAGGAGTGCAAGATGCATAGTAAACAGTAAACAGTCGGTACTGTAATGAACAGTTGGCAGTGCAAATGAGCAGTCTGGTAGTGCAAATGAACATAAATGTTATGTATAGACAGTCCATTAGTGCAAATAACAAGTGAAGACAGGTGTGCAATGAGGGGGGAGAGAAGAGTGTAGTAGTAAATGAGGGGCAGTGGGATCAGTGAGGGGCAGAGTTCAATAAAGAGACAGCTCTGGGAAAAAAGCTGTTCTTTAGTCTGCTGGTTCTGGTCCGGAGGCACCTGAAACGCCTGCCGGAGGGCAGGAGAGAAAACAGTCTGTGAGCGGGATGAGGGGAGTCCTTAAGAATGCTGCGAGCTCGACGCAGACAGCGTTTCCTCTGGATGTCCTCCATGGATGGAAGTGGAGTCCCTGTGATGCGCTGGGCGGTTTTCACCACCCGCTGCAGTGCCTTGCGCTCTGCAACAGAGCAGCTCCCATGCCAGACTGTGACACAGTTGGTCAGGATGCTTTCTATTGCACAGCGATAGAAGTTCACCAGGATAGCCGAGGACAGCCGATTCTTCTTTAGTGTCCTCAGGAAGAAGAGGCACTGGTGAGCCTTCTTGACCAGTCTGGAGGTGTTGGTAGTCCAGGACAGGTCCTCCGAGACGTGGATCCCCAGGAACTTGAAACTGGAGACACGTTCAACAGCCATCCCATTGATGTGGATGGTGTCATGTGTGCCTCTTGACTCTTTCCTGAAGTCCACAATGAGCTCCTTTGTCTTGGAAGTGTTAAGGAGCAGGTTATTGTTGTTGCACCATGTGGCTAGGTGCTGGATATCCTTCCTGTAGGCCGTCTCATCGTTGTTGCTGATGAGACCAATCACCGTAGTGTCGTCCGCAAACTTGATGATGGAGTTAGATCCGTTCACAGGCTTGCAGTCGGAGGTGAAGAGGGAGTAGAGGAAGGGGCTTAGCACACAGCCCTGTGGTACACCAGTGTTGAGTGTGATAGTGGTGGAGCAGATGGAGCCTGATCTCACCTGCTGTGGTCTGTTGGTCAGAAAGTCCATAATCCAATTGCATAGGGAGGTGTTAATGCCCAGGTCTTCAAGTTTGGCTATTAACTTGGATGGAATGATAGTGTTGAATGCTGAGCTGAAGTCAACAAACAACATACGTGCATAAGTGTTCTTATTGTCCAGATGTGTGAGCACAGAGTGCAGTGCCATGGAAACTGCATCTTCTGTGCTCCTATTGCTGCGGTAGGCAAACTGGTGTGGGTCCAATGTGAATGGCAGAAAGTCCTTCAGGTGTGCCAGGACCAGCCGCTCAAAGCACTTCATGACAATGGGTGTCAGTGCTACAGGACGGTAGTCGTTCAGGCACTTTGGGCTGGAGTGTTTTGGCACTGGCACAATGGAGGTGCATTTAAAGCATGTTGGCACAGCTGCTTGGGCAAGAGACAGGTTGAAGATGTCAGTGAAAACCCCAGCAAGCTGCTCAGCACATGCCCTGAGTACACGTCCAGGGATGTTGTCTGGTCCAGCGGCTTTGTGCGCACTGATCCGGCTCAGTGCATTACAGACGTCTATGGAGGAGAGTGTGATTGGAGGGTGATCAACTGAGGGTTTGAGCTTGGTGGCAGTTTCTCTATTGTCTCTCTCAAAGCGAGCATAAAAGTCATTGAGCTCGTTCAGGAAGAGGACATCAGTGGCTGCGGGGGTGGAGTGGGTGGGTTTGTAATCACTGATGGCCTGGATGCCTTGCCACATGCGTCGAGGGTCGGAGTTGGAAAAGTGCTCCTCTACCTTTAGCTTGTAGCAGTGCTTGGCCTCTTTGATGCCCCTCTTCAGGTTAGCTCTGGATGTGCTGTAGGCTTGTGCATCACCTGATCTGAAGGCAGTATTGCGTGCCTTCAACAGGAGGCGCACCTCCTTGTTCATCCATGGCTTCTGATTTGGGTACGTGATGATCTGTTTCTGAGTTGTGACACTGTCTATGGTGATGTTGATGTAATCCAGTACAGAGGAGGTGTAGCAGTCAATGTCCGTGTGAGAGCCACTGGTGGCCTGAGAAGCAAATGGAAGGCCGAAAGGATCAAAACCTCCCATTTCTCCACCAACCTGAGCCCATCGGAACCGCAGATTTCAAGCTCACCCTGGACATGGAATTGCTTCGGGAGTTTGATCCCCTGTTTGGCTTCCACCCTACCCTGAATCCCGTTCCAGAGTTGGTGTCCCTGGATTCCGTTTCGGAGTTTGTGTACCTAGATTCCGTTTCAGAGTTGATGCTCCTAGATTCCGTCCCCAAAATTGTGCTTTTAGTCTCCGTTCCAGAGTTGGTACCACTGGATGCTGCTCCTTCAGAGCCAGCCTCCAAGTCTTCAGAGCCAGCCTCCAAGTCTTTAGAGACAACCTCCAAGTCTTCAGAGCCAGCCTCCAAGCCTTCAGAGCCAACTCCAGAGACCACTGCAGTAGCAGTGATGGCGCTGGCATTGACGTTCGCCCGGGCGGCCTTCATCTCCTGTTGCCCCGCTGACACCTGTCCAGACCTCCCACCTACCCGCCCTCATCCTATGCCTCCTCTCCCACTGCCGCTGCTGAGACCTCTCGATCAAGCTGCTCTCCCTCAGCCTACCTTCAAGGCTATTGGCTCGCTGCTGGGCGGTCAGTCAGCGACGGGGTTGAAGGATCCCTTGATGCCTGCCTCTGAGACCCGGACTCCACCTCAGTCCATCGACTCCTTGGCTCCACCTCAGCTCCCAGCTCCCTCGTCTCCACCATCGACCGGTCGTCCTCCAGCTCCACCGGGCTTCCTCGTCCCTCCGGCTCCGCCTTGGTCAGAAGTCGACCCGCCATCGCCTCTGAACTCCACTCCTCTGGCTGTGCCTTGTCGTTTTGTCCCACCAGCTCCGTTGGGCTCCTCCCTCCCTTTGGCTACACCTTGGTCCTTGGTCGCTCCGGCAACGCCACAGACTTCCGGATCTCTGCCTTTGCCTCGGTCACCTGAGCTTTCCTCGCCGTCACCTTGGCCCATCGGCTCTCCGCCTCGTCCTCTGTCTCCACCCCGGCTCCTCCCTCCGTCAACACCACCCTGGTCCCATAGACTGCCATCCCTCTCGGTTGCTTGCTCCTTACCTGCCCCTCGCCCTCCTCCTGAACCTCCACCCACCTGCCTTTGTTGGAGTCTTTACGGCGCGAGGTCGCGCCTATGGGAAGGGGGGTGTACTGTAACCGTCTCTGCCTGCTTGATCCCCATCGGACTTAATTCCCCAGCATGCTTTTCACCTTTCAGCCATTTTGTGTTTTCCCGCACCTGTTTCCCATTCAGTCATCACCCGGACACTATATAACTCTCCATTTCCCTGTGTTCGATGTCAGGTCTAGTTGTCTTAATTGTTGTAAGCGGTTGTCAGTCATTGTGTTTTACCCAGCACAGGGGGGTGGCCCGGTGGCTAGAGCCACTGCCCCTCTGCCCTCATTGTCTTAGGTGCCCCTCTCAAACCCACCCCTCCGGGCAGGCATCCATTCAAGATCCACGCTAAAAGACGTCTGTTACTTACTCCGCTAAACATTCACTGATTCCGCTAAGAAACAGAGAAAGATTAAAGGCAGGGTAGGCAATTCTGTCCAGAAACATTTTTTGTCATGTCGGTTGAAAATCTCTTCACATCCTGATAGCAATCAAGAAGTATAGTGGTCAATTTTTTTTATATTAATACACCGTCTGTGAAGGGTGTAGGACCAAAAAACATTTGACCAATAAAAACATTCTGGCCGATCGTTTCGATCGTTTCGATTGGTTCAGAGTCTGGTCTGGTTTACATATTCATCCAACATATATTGCATCCTACTGCGCACCCGGTTCACGCAGATATGACGTCATAAGCATGCTCACGTCCTCTGTTGTAGAGAGAATGGCGGAAAAGCAACAAAATCCCGACTTGCCGGAGGAACCCTCAAAACGTACATATAAAAAAATGAAAGACAATTTTTGAAGAAGCGATGAATAAAAAACGACTGGACCACGAAAGAGGTAAAACTTGAATTAACATCGGTTCAGCATATATGCGATGGAGACAGTTCCGACAGGAAAAAGGTCTAAAAGACGACACCTCGGTTGCTTTGTTTCTTTTGGACAGGTATGTACATACTTAGATAGTAATGTATTAATTTGTAATTATTTACGTGGATTTACGAAAGACAGTAACAATGTAAAATATGTTTTCAAAGCTACGAGCAAACTATTACGTCTAACGTTACACTTTTGGTTTATGGATTCGCAAGGCCACCAGCACCGAATGTTTCCACAATTCTGTCAGAATCTTCTAGCAAACAGTAAGTGAAAAGTTGTGTTTCCATGAAAATACACTCTTTATTTTATATTGTTCATGTTGTACATAACATGAAAGATAATATGTTTTGTTTCGTCGATTTCTGTGGTTTTACTTACATAACAAGCTAACGTTACCAATGGTTGTAAAAGATTGTAAAGACTGTGTGTGTGTGTGTGTGTGTGTGTGTGTGTGTGTGTGTGTATGTGTGTATGTGTGTATGTGTGTCCTCTACCACGGACTCTCCGGGCTGTTTGTGCCGGTAGGCTTACGTCAGACGCTGAGCTTTGCTCCATAACATCATCGGAGGCATATGTCTCCTCGAAATTCTGGCATGCAGTAAATAACTTTATTACACAGCAACATGTTACGCTAGTGACACAAGCGATATCGTTACATCAAACTCTGACGTAAAACTGTTGTTTTGGTTCGTTACTACAGTAATGTTATTCACTTCGTACTGCAATGTTTTCTCACCAGTGAATGTGCCATGTCTCTCGTTGTACCGCCGTCCAACAGCTCTGTGCGCGTTCATGTTTCGGAGGAGGCGTGGCTTTGGAAGGCGATTCGCATAGAGGGTGGGATCATGATCTTGGTGCTAACAGGCTAAAGTTATCAATTTAACAGAATGATGCACTATGCCTTTAAAGGCAGCCCAACACTGCAAACGTGGATTAAAAGCTCTAGCAGGTAAATCAACATTTCAAATTTAGCTGACAGTTTGTCACACTGTAACTCATGTACATATATTTCCCATTATAATCTTATTTTCTTAGTTAAAACCAGTCATCTATAACATATATCATATAATATTTTATGAAGACCAATTATCATTAATAATATTTTTGTTAGAAAATTTTGTTATTAGGCCTATACATAATCTAAAAATATTACTGGCTACTATAAATGTTCTAAAAAAAATTGTATGTTAGCATAGTAGGCTACAGCATAAAATATAGATATTTACTGAGCTTGGGAACCCATGTGCTACAGTGTGATAAAAATACATTTCTAAGAGCATGTGCTGTCTTCTCCTGCCCCAACCATTAGCACCCATTTTTTGTTTCGGCCACTGCCGCTCAAAATGTCTGTGCACGGCCCTGGTTTTACCTGTGGATTACTCACCTTGTGTTACCTGTGGATTATTCACCTTGTGTACCTGGAACATTAAAAACCCATCTTCACTCATCGTCCTTCCACCCGCCTTGAAGTGTGACATTCATCAGGTAGACATTACACAATTCCTCTCTGTTATAATGAATATGAAGAGTTCTTCATTAAGGTAACAGGCCTCAAAAGAATTCCTATTGTCAAGTTTTGTTTAAAGAGAAGACCATCTGAAGGCTTTATATATATAAGGCATAATATTTAAACTCTATCCTGATATAGTAAATAGGAAAACATGCGTTTTCCTACTTTTGAATTTTTCTCAACTCAACAGAGAACGGAAACATAAGTTTTAAACAAACATTATTTATTTTATTAGACGCTTTTATCCAGAGTGACTTACAGAAGTGGGAGAGATCATATACATCATCACTGAAGTTTAGCGTTAATAAACACAAACAACTGGAGAAAAATGTTTTATTATAAGACGTAAAACATAAAGACAAAATAAGTGACCTGAAGTTCATTCATTTCAGTCGTGACAAATCTCGATATACACTTTAGCATGTTAGTGGTCATGGCATGTCGATGTATTTGGTTTTTGCAGAACTAGCTCTGCTTATGCTGCCGCTCTTGTTGCAAAGCAAGTATGAAGCCTGCCAATACACACGATGCTATGGGCATGCAAGTGAACCAATCTAAACGGATGTAGCTGGGGAGTGTGGTGGGCGATTGATGGAGCTCTAATAAGTGCCATACTGGTTACAGCATGCCAATAAGACTGTTTGAAGGTAGAGAGAGAAAATGTAATAGATGCCATGGGCTATGAAATACCCGAAAATCACACCCTCCTGATCTCACTCCACATCACAGCCCCAATCTTACATCCTCATCACTCTAGGTTACACCCTTTCTGATCTTACTCCATGTCAGAAAATTCTTGAATACCTAGTCTCTCACACAGGTATATGTCCCCTCTCGCCATCTATCCTTGGTAAATGAAAGATGCCTGGTTGTTCCATCACAAGTGCAAATTCACTCACAAAACCTTTATCCATTCTGTTTGGCTCTAATGGAATCCATCACAACCTCCAAGAAACAACTAAAAACACACCTTTTTTACATTTACCTGACTAACCCTTAACTGTCTACTTTTCACAGTCTAGGTCTGTTTGTAATCTGTTTCATTTCTAAGTGGCACATAGCTATGAGAGCAGCCCTCGATATGAACAACTGCTCATGAACAGGTATTCTTTATCAGCTGGAAATTCCTTTCATGTGGTAGAAAAGCAATGAATCTGTCTTGTAATGTTGAAAGCTCTTTGAAGTGAGACAGCTCTGTTTCTTCTCCTCAAAGGTGTCATCACATTATTGTTGGCATGTTGCTGCTTTCCGATTGGATGAGATGAAACATGAGAAAATCTCATCACGTCTTGAGTTAACAATTATATTTATTAGCAAATGAGTTCTTCTGTCCTTGGTTCCGTCTCAATCTTCCCGTTAATGTTATCATGCTCTGCACCTGCCCTGTGTAATTATCCCTTGTTAGTGTCCCCTTATTTAATGCCCTTGTGTTTGCTGTCTTGTGCTGGTACGTTTTGCTGAGTCTGTCTAAGTCTTGTCATTGAAAGTCTAGTTCTCGTATTATCCCTGATCCCGTGTTTAGTGTGTCTAGTTTTTGGTTTTCTGTTTTGCCCCCCCTCGTGGGATGTCTTTGTTTTTATAGTCTTGCTTTTGGTGTTTTGAGTTCATGTTTACTTAACCTGTTTTACCCCATCGTAGGTCTTTTATTTTGATATCTGTCATAATAAAAAGTCTTTCTTGTTCTACCGCTGTCTGCACCTGGGTGCTCTGTCCACCACCATGACAATTTAAATAAGATTTAAACACAGCCCTATATGAACATCAATAAATCTCTTTTATATATTCCCAAAGCGGAGATCATATCAGCCAGAATCTTTGCTGTTTATCCTAAGTAACCATATAGCAGTGGCGGTCCGTGACTTCTTTTCCAGGGAGGCACGAATGTGAAGTTCGGTATTTAGCCCATCATGTGTGAGGCCTGTCATGTCAAAATATGTTTGGTGCCTCACGTGAACGTATGTGCATTGCGCATCATGTCAAAATACGTGCCTGCTGTAGACGTGTTGAGAGGGTTTATCATAAAAGAGATGCTCGCGTTCACAAGATATTCGCAAGACACTCGCTTAACATTTAAGCCTAACAAAGCTGGGGTCATATCAAAATTTATTCCAAGAAGATCCAAGGAGAAGCATTTAGCAGCAGAAGCATACAGAACCGTGTAAGTGTATTTAATTCTTGTCTTTTTGAGTTTAGCTCCATTGCTGGGAAACTGTTCTTTGTTTACTATTGCTGGGCCACATGGTGTAGTCACATTTGGCATCGTTTGGGCTGTTTTCGCTTTGGGCATTTACCAAGCGGAAGTTAGCATCCCTATGCCCTACTCCCTTTCCCTTTAAAGGGCTGAGCCCCGAAAGTGAACTCGTTGAAGGGTGTAGGGCATTACTGCCTCTCGTGTATGCGTTTGGAACTCCCTTAGTGAAGGGACCTGTCTGTCCACATGTTTCCTTGACAACCCCACGATGTCAGTTGTTGCAAATATCTGTATTAAACAATTAAATAAATAATTACTTCATGTTTCGTAATTGTCTTATTTTACGTGTATTTCTTTCACTATGTTTGGCAATATTAATGGTCTATAAATTAAAACAGTGCTACTTACAATTGTATGTGAAGTAGTGATGGGAAGTTTGGATCATTTTACAGACTCGGACCTTTGAGTCTCGTTCAGAAAAATGAACAGATCATTTCTCGAGTCATTCGTTCATTTCGTTCATTTTAGGAAAATACAATTAAAATGTTACGTGTTACTTCCATAACACATCTACTACTTACGCAAACTTTGATCACAATACAAAACTATAATGCTATAAGAACAGAAACCAGTAATTCATTGTTTACCTGGGTCTTTGATTACCGATCACCTCTATCTGACAGGTCTTCAGATTTGAGTTGTTCATTCATCACGTGACAGCCCCATAAGCTTTATCAATGCAGTCTGAGCCGGATAGAGAATTGATTAGTTCATTTCTCGAGTCTTCGGGTTTGAGTTGTTCGTTCATCACATGACAGCCCCATAAGCTTTACCAATGCAGTCAATGCGCATGCACAACTGAACAAATCACTCCCCGAGGCGACTTGTTCTTCCCGAGTCCCATTTACGAGTTCGCCCTCACAGATAAATAACTGGGACGAATAATAAGCGTATTTGGCGTGCTGTCCCGGAACGAGGGTTCCGAGCTCCGTAATTCCTCCCGGGTTCAGAACTCCCGCCCCTTGACCGGGGAGAGGGGCCCGGCCGAAGTGGGCCCTGACCCGGCTATCCCCCGGCTATCCCCCGGTGCTTAAGCTGTGAAAGACTGTGAGGAGACGGGGTAGAGGAGGGTTGTGAAAGATCCGGGAGAATGAAGGTAGGATGTTTGGCTATTTATAGAGTGGATGCTGGGGTTGTAGTGATTGATTATAAAAAGCCAGCCATGTTAATTATCTTCACGTGCTTCTCCCAAACCTTGTTTATAAAACATCAATGAAAGATTCGTTCAAAATGAACGGTAGCCTGATTGCGTGCAGCAATCATCGCGTGAAGACCGAAGAGTGTAAAGACCAATCGACTCTTCCTGCGCGACTCCCCTGAGCAGGGACACCAACAGGGCACTTGAGAATTGCACTTTTCTGTACTAACTTTGCACTGTTATATTTATATTTATTCCTTATTTTTTATTATTTATTTTGTATATTTCCTATTATACTCTCTTTACTATGTGTTTTCAAATCCCTACTGTCACTACAACTCGAAAATCATCTGCATCATGCCAAAGGCAACGCAATGCAAATAACCTGTGCACTGTATTACTATCCACAAATGCCCCTTTTACTCTCCCTATAGGCTTGTGGAACTGCCAATCTACTGTGAACAAAGCTAATTTCATTACAGCTTTTGTTAAACACTCTGGTCTTTCAATTGTAGCACTTAAAGAAACATGGATCAAACCAGAAGACTCTGCCACTCCCGCTGCCCTCTCCAATAATTACACTTTCTCCCACAGTCCTCGCATAACAGGGAGGGGTGGAGGGACCGGTCTACTTATCCCGGATGACTGGAAGTTCAAACAGCTAGCACCCTCGTGTGACAGCAGCTCCTTCGAGTTTAATGCTGTTACTATCACCCACCCTATTAAGATTCATTTTGTAGTTGTTTATCGTCCCCTAGGCCAGCTTGGACATTTCTTGGAGGAGTTGGATGTGCTTCTGTAATTCTTTCCTGAGGGTGGTACTACTCTGGTGGTACTTGGATACTTCAATATCCACCTTGAAAATACACAGGCCACCGACTTCAACAAACCTGCCTGAGTCATTTGACCTCAAGCGTGTTTCCACATCAGCAACCCATAAGTCTGGTAACCAACTAGATCTTATCTACACACGCTACTACTTTACTCATCACACACGGGTCACCCCGCTGCACACGTCTGATCATTTCCTCGTCACTCTCGATCTTGACCTAACTTCTCCAGACACTGCACACCTCTCCCCACTGATCAGTTTCTGGAGCAACCTACGTACGCTCTCTCCCTCCCGCTTTTCCTCCGCTGTCTCCTCCACGCTCCCTCCCTCTGAGCAGCTCTCTCTTTTGAACACCAACAGCGCCACCTTTGCTCCACGTTAACATCCTGCTTAGACAGCTTATGCCCCCTTACATCTAGACTGGCCCGTGCATCCCCTTCTGCCCCCTGGTTGTCAGATGTTCTTCGTGAGCATTGTGCCGGCCTCCGGTCAGCTAAGAGAAAGTGGCACAGATAAAAAAATCCTTCTGACTTCTGTCTCTATCAGTCTCTCCTCTCTTTCTTCTCCGCTCATGTCTCCTCTGCAAAAACTGAGTACTACCACTCTAAAATCAATAACGAGCCTGACTCTCGTACTCTCTTCAAAACCTTCTCTGCTCTTCTTTGTCCGCCTGCTCCCCCACCTTCATCAGATTTAACAGCTGATGATTTTGCATCTTTCTTTGTAAAGACTACCGCCATCAGCAATCAGTTCTCTGTGCCACTGCCTCTTGAACACGCCCAATCCCCAACACGTGTTCGCTCCCCTCTTTATCTCTCCTAACTGAAGCGGATGTCTCCAAGGTCATTGCTTCTAACCACCCTACCACCTGCCCGCTGGATTCCATCCCCTTCAGGCCATCTCTCCATCGGTTGTCCCTACTCTGACCCACATCATCAACTTCTCTTACCACTGGGACATTTCCCACCCTCCCACCGACTAACACTGACTTCTATATCTTTTCTGTCTCTTTTCTACTCTTGCTCTTAGCTTTGTATACTGTGCTAGGCTTTATCTGACCAGTTTTACCACACTTATGCATTTTGTTGTCTTATGTTGTTCCAATTGCATCAATTGTTTACCTCATTTGTAAGTCGCTTTGGATAAAAGTGTCTGCTAAATGACTAAATGTAAATGTAAAGATCCTTCATTACCCTATGTATTTTCTTCTAGTATGGCAAAATTTTGTCACAGCACCAAAAACTATGCATAAATGTACCTTTATCTTTTTCACACTTAAAACACAGGCCTGTTGCATTAGTAAACATCTACTTAATGCACATTGGAGTAAGATATATCCTATTAAAAATGTAAAGTTAAACTTATGGATCCTAAGTGAGGTGCAATTACTAGACAAAATATCACATGCTCTTTAAACCGATTGGATTCAGTAAAACGTCTTCTATCTCTGTAGTTTCAGTTCTCAGCTCTCCTTTTTCTATCTCTGGATTTAAAACGTGCCGCAACTGAAGGTATCTGTAAAAGTTGGATTGTGGATCTTTATATTGCTCTGGAATCTGTTGGAAAGAGTTTTGGGTGCCCTCTGAAAATAGACAAGATATTCAAGAGATTCCTATTTTCAGTCATGCTGTGAGACCAATCCTTTGCAACGTTAAAGGGAGATCAGGATTTAAAGGGGAAGGCATTGAAAGAAAAGGGAGGAATTTTTAAATAAGCATTAACATCTCTCCAGGCTCAAAGAGTATTTGATATAGTAAAATGTTCCGAAATCTTTTTTAATTTTGAATCGTTTTTAACAAATGGTAGAAATCCAAATAAACTTTGAAAGGTGTTTATTGAAGTCTTTGACAAATCTTGCTAAATACTTAGGTATAGATTGAAATAAGTATAGAAGTTTAGGTATTTTTATTATATTTATTCTTCCCAGAAATGAGATGGCGTAAACACCATGTTTTCAAATTAAGCTTGATTTTCTTGAAAAGAGGGGTATAATTATTCTTTATAAGATCATTAAGTAAAGATGTAACAAAAATGCCAAAATACACTATATTGCCAAAAGTATTGGGTCACTCTATCTAATAAACAGGTTAGATGACTTTAGTAATTTTTTCCATAAGTACAAATCTTAATGCTGCAGCATATCATGATATTCTATGGAATTGTGTGCTTCTAATTTAATAGCAACAGATTGGGAATAAAAGCCCTTTTCTATCCCATCATGACAATGTCCCTGTGTATGAGACAAGATTCAGAAAGAAATCATTGATTCAGTCAGTGTGGAGGAACTTGACTGGTCTGCATAAAGCCAAGACCCGAATCCAGCTGAACACCTTTTGGTGTCACCAAACACCAATGACTTGGGTTTTTGAATGGGTTTTTTCGAAACAGTTTTAAATTGCATTTCTACAAATGGCTTTGTAAGGAATTGTGTTTCCATCTCTGTTGCAACAGTTTTGGAAGCACCTTTTATCCGTTCCAAATTGGCTGTACCCCTGTGTACAAGCCATAGATGTGGAGTGATGAGTTTTTGGCTCAAAGATTGCCTTTAAAGTCACACCAAATTTAAACTTTACCATTGGGCGTTTATCCTACGACAGTATGGTTGAAGTCTGATTTAGCTGTATCCTGGCAACAAATTGAATTTAATCTGGCATGCCTTATAGATTACAGGATTTGATTTATTGCAATGTCCCATAAAAAAATGCAATTCATAACCTGTCAGGTACCTTATTTTTTCTTTTTTTGCGACTGAGATTTGCCAAGCGTGCATATTGGGTTCCGTGGGGTTCTAATGTTCCCTGTCTTAATTTACATAAGTTGCTTACTTCATGTGTGGGCACTAGGGGCATGGTTTCTTCATTATACCTGTTGTTTTTGGAAGCTTCTTATAAAGAGCTGTCAATTGTTAAAATCTGGACAAGAGATATTAACAGGGTTGGTTCAGAAGACAATATGGATATTTGCTGGGATTCTATTTGGACTAACCTTAAAGGGGTAGTTCACCCAAAAATAAAAATTCTGTCATCATTTACTCACCTTTGAGTTGTTCCATATCTGTATACAATTCTTTGTTCTGATGAATACAGTGAAAGATATTTGGAAGAACGCTTATAACCAAACAGTTCTTGGACCTTATTGACTACCATAGTAGTAAAAATTACTTAATATATTTTTTTTGTTCTGTTGAACACAAAATGAGATATTTTGAAGAATGTAGGAAAGCAAAATGTTATGGGGCACTTTTGATTTCCATTGTAATTTTTCCTACTATGGTAGTCAACGGGTTTCAAAATGTATGCAAAATTGTTCAGAGTGATGTTTTATATTATTGTTTATGCACATGCTTTTGTATACATATGCATTTACATTTGTATACTGACACTCTGTAACAATAAAAAATGTATCACAAAAAAACCTTGCATACACAACACTTCTATAATACAAATCTTCTAAGGGACTATTAGGCTGCATTAGTTAGATCAACCGGAACCAGAAACACTGCATTAAAGAGTATTGAACAGTATTTTGCTCTCAGTTGTCTTTTCTCAATGTTCCGAGGTTATCACAACAAGCAGCATGCAGTCTCTACCCAGACCAGATGATAAAGCTGAAAGAGGGAAGCGGTGACCCGACAAGTCCTCAATACAAAACTGCAACTAGCTTCAGGAATATTAATGATCATCTTAATTTTATTTTAGCCTAGTTGTGCAAGCACTGTCCAGCTTGTAGATATGCTGCAGTTTTTGCCAGAGGGGAACTGGTTCTCCTGGTTGGGTCTGGGTTCTCCAGAGGTTTTTCTTCTCCACTGGAGTTTTGGGGTCCTCACCACTGTCTGCATATTGTTTTACCAACCCGTTCTCATTCCCGACTCGTCATATATTGATGCCCGGTCAGCGACCCTCTGCATCACTTTTTGACGTGCAAGGTACCCCTTTAGCGTCGTATTTCGACGAGTAGGGAACTCTGTTGTTGTTCCTATGCTTCAGACTGAGACACATGTAATGCTTAGCATTTCATAATTATTCATGGTTTTAATATTTTAGAACACCTAACCCCACCCTAAACCTAACCACTTCTTAACCATATAAAACACAACACGCGAATAAAAGTACAGTCACAGGTATTTATTGCCCAAACTGATCAAACACAGTGTAAAAGTATTACACACAACTCGTGTCTCAGACCTTTTTGCATTGAAGCTGTACGATAAGTTATATGAAGAGGCTGTGTTCATGAACAAACGCAATCGGCTCTTATTCAAAAAATAAACATTACTAGATGCATACCGTTTCACGTTCAAAGCCAACGTAATGACGCGATCGGTCATGACCCAATGGTATCGAAGCTGATGCGATCTTCTGGCGGCAATTTTTGAACGTCTGTTTTTCACCGGAACTAAGATTTACGGGCAGGTGGTGATCGCTTTTGCATCTGTTCTTCGTACATCAATCGTTTCGCGTTGGGTCACAACATTGTGACTGCTTGTATCTTGTGTTCCCTATCGAGAGCGGTCTCTCGACATTGCAGAAGCATCTGCTATGGGAACTCCTCCCCTCTCACCTCTCCTGAAGTCTTATTGGATAACGCCAGTGAAACTGGCAAATTGTCGACGCGCAACCGTATGCAAATACTGTCGACCGAGAGAGTATAAATACAGTGCACAGCGACAATACCTCAGAATCTTCTCTTTCACGCTGCCATCGTTGATTTCGTCTGAAGCTTCTTCTTCATCCGATGGCCGCCTTCTGCTGTCTTTGCGCGGGTCCCATGGACCCGCTGGATACACACGAGCACTGCATCGCCTGCCTGGCCCAGGCCCATGCTGAGGCGGCGTTCGGTGAGTCTGATTGCGCGCACTGTGCGGACCTGCCGGCGCGTGTCTTGAGGACTCGCAGGAACGTTGCTCGAGGAGTGGTGAGGCCCACTGCCGCCTGCGAGCCGCTGGTGGGCCCTCCCATGCCACGTGGTGGCGGCGACGACCTGGCTCGGGGCCGCTGTCCTCTGCCGTCACCTCGTTCCCCAGTCCTTTTCACCGAGGAGAGTCTTCGCCCCCCGTCTGCCGTTGCGGATGCCATTTCCTTTGGCTTCGACGTGGACGACCATGTCCATCTCGGCCTCGGTGAAGGACTGGGCAGAGTCGGAGCGGGACCGCACCGACTCGGTCAGCGCCCCAGACCTCCAAGAAGAGTTCATGAGGATGCTGGAAAAGGCCGTTAAGGAGCTCGACCTTAGCTGGAGCGGCCCAGAGGAGCCGGCTAAAAGCAAGCTCGATTCGTGGTACTTTCAAGCGGGCTGCCGTCAGGCTGCACCGAAGAGAAGTACGCCGTTTTTCCCTGATGTGCACAAGCACGTGGTGCCCCTCAATCGGCGCAAGTCCACGCCACCTCACAGGCCATGTTTGCCCACGTGGACGGGGCTGAAGCTCACGGTTATACCCGCATGCCGCCTGTGGAGGAGACTCTCGCGGCTCATCTCTGCCCATCCTCGTCTTCGCTGAGCGCGGGACAAGGTCTGCCGTCTAAACTGTGCAGGTTTACCGCCCACCTCGCCGACAAGGCTTACACCTCCGCTGGGAAAGCGGCCTCCGCGCTGCATGCTATGGCGGTTCTGCAGGTATTTCAAGCAAAGATCCTGCAGACGCTGGACGGGGGTTCCCTGGATGCGGATGCTGTGAAGGACCTGAGGGCGGCGACGGACTTCGCACTGATGGCGACGAAGCGCACTGCACAGGCAATCGGCAGGTCGATGGGCTTCATGGTCGTCCTTCATCGCCATTTGTGGCTGACGCTGGCGGACCTAAAGGACGCTGACCGGAAATCGCTGCTCAACGCTCCCATTACTCCCTCTGGTCTCTTCGGGGATGTTGTTGAGTCGGTGTCGGAGCGCTTCGCGGAGGCGCAGAAGCGCGCAAAAGCCATGAGCCATGTGCTAACTCGACGTTTGTCGCAGCCGGCGCCGAGGGCAAGATCCTCGTCTGCTTCGCGCTCGTCTTCTTTCAGGCCGGCTAAGCAGCCCGCTGCCGCAGCTCCGGCTCCCCGGGATCCTGGACCGGACGTCCGGCCTAAGCAGTGGTCTGCCCCAGCTCGGAAGAAGTACGGGCAGAAGAGAGGTCGTCCGGGCAATGGCGGTTCGTCTTCGGCTGCCAAGCCGTTTTCCTGACGGATCTGCAGGGAGGAGAGAGTTCATGAGCGGACCGGTGTTCAAGCGGTGCCGTTTGCATCTTGTTTCTCCCGCTGTTACGGGCGATTGTTGCAATGCTCTAAATGTTGTACGTGTAAATGTATTAAAAGCACTTACCCGCCCACAAAAAGAGCTCTCTCCCCTTCACTCACGCCACGCTGTGTCTCCCGCCCTGCCACGGTGCAGCGCAAAGCCACAGTTAAATTATGCTATAACCGGCAACCCCACACCCACGGTTGCACCTGTGGAAGAGCGGTGGCCGGGGCCGCACACGCTTCACATTCCCCCGACAGTGCAGTTAGCCTCGCTGGGGCAGAGCGTGTCTCCGCAGTATCAGCAAGCTGCATCGCCCGAGGTAATTCGGCCCGCTATGCATGTTTCTGAGTGCGTGCAGTGTGCGAAGGAAGCCCGGCGTCGGGTCTATGGTCGCCGTCTCTGAGAAAATGGCACATAAATCGGCTGGAGCTGCAGGCGGTGTTCTTAGCTCTGCAAACTTTTCTACCACAGCTGGCGCAGCGTCATGTACTGATTCGCACAGACAACACGTCCGTGGATTCGTACATCAATCGCCAGGGAGGGGTTCACTCCAGACCCCTTTTCGAGTTGGCTGCGGAGCTTCTGCTGTGGGCGGACCGGCACCTGCTATCCATCAGAGCAGCGCATATCCCCGGTCGTTTGAACTGCGGAGCGGACATGCTCTCGAGGGGCGGTCTTTCCCAAGGGGAATGGAGACTTCACCCCGACTCAGTACAAATGATCTGGAATCACTTCGGGAAGGCGGAAGTGGATCTGTTCGCGACGAGCGAGAACGCACATTGTCTGCTGTTCTTCTCGCTGCCACGCTCCCCCGGGGAGATGGACGCTCTGACGGCGCGCTGGCCGGACACCCGGCTTTACGCGTTTCCTCCGGTGAAGATTCTGCCCCTTGTGTTGTGCAAAATCAGGGAGGAGAGTGCGTCGGTGATCCTCGTTGCTCCGTTTTGGCCGAATCAACCGTGGTTTCCGGACTTGAGAGAGTTGCTTGTGGCTTCTCCGTGGAGCATTCCCCTCAGGGGCGACCTGTTATCTCAGGTGAACGGATCGATTTGGCACCCCAACCCGGAATTGTGGAACCTCCATGCCTGGCCGCTTCAGGGGTTATAGACCCCCTCCCTCAGAGGGTGCTTGACACTATTTCGGAGTCTCGGGCGCCTTCCACTAGACGCTTATATGCTCTGAAATGGGATGTATTTAATAAGTGGTGCGTTGACTGCGGTGTAGACCCGGTGTCATGTCCCGTGTCTGATGTTTTGCGCTTTCTACAATGCAGAATGGATAATGGTGGCCTCCCGTCCACGCTGAAGGTTTATGTGGCTGCTATCGCTTCGTTTTGTTCCCCGGTTGACGGGCAATCGATCAGCAGGCATGCCTTGGTGGTCAGATTTTTGAGGGGAGCTCGGAGGATGTTTCCCCCGCGATCTCCTTCAGTGCCTCCGTGGGATTTAGCTCTGGTACTGCGGGCTCTTTCTCTGCCACCGTTCGAGCTGTTGGAGACTGTTTCTATGAGGTCTTCGCGGAACACCTTCGCCAGGTTCTACAAGCTGGATGTATCCTCCTTAGCCTCACATGTCCTCTCGGTGAGTACGGACAGCTCATTGTCTCCTAGTTGCTGATCGCTTATATTGTGCAGTTGTTACCGTGTTACTGTTGACTCTGTGCTTGGTGTTACTGGACTTGCATTATATCTGCCCGGATTCCGTGCTGTCTCTACTGTTGTGGTGTCTGCCCTGTATCAGTGCAGCCCGCTTATTTCTTTGGCTGAGATATGCAAATTTTGCTGAAAGTCTCTTCTCGCAGCTCATTGGTCTGTCTCGGCCAATCAGCTGCAGGCCCTTCGAGGCGACTTCGCGATTGGTTCGTCTGTGTGCTCCGTGCTGGTGGACGAATGCGGCTGGTGTGTGCGGCTGTCTTGGTGCTCTCACGGCGGGATTGTATACTGTTCCCATAGCAGATGCTTCTGCGATGTCGAGAGACCGCTCTCGATAGGGAACGTCTCCAGTTACTGTCGTTACCTCGGTTCCCTGAGAAGCGGGAACGAGACATTGCAGTAGCCGCCGTGTTCATCGCGCGGCAGCCTTGCAAGCGTTTTTTCGCAGATTCTGAGGTATTGTCGCTGTGCACTGTATTTATACTCTCTCGGTCGACAGTATTTGCATACGGTTGCGCGTCGACAATTTGCCAGTTTCACTGGCGTTATCCAATAAGACTTCAGGAGAGGTGAGAGGGGAGGAGTTCCCATAGCAGATGCTTCTGCAATGTCTCGTTCCCGCTTCTCAGGGAACCGAGGTTACTACAGTAACCGGAGATGTTTTACTGTTAACTGTTACAATACTTGCTTAAACTGCCTGAATACCGTTATGTAAATGCAATTATCCTGGCTGTAAAACTTAAATCAAACTCCGACACATCATCATTGTAAATTTAAACCCAAAATACATTTTAATAAAGACGGGTAAAATTCGTGTCAAAAAACGTGCTTACCGTGCGTTAATATGTGACGAGTGAGAATGTGTTGGTTTTGCTGATCTGCTGCTGACATCAGCTCTAGAATTGTGTATTTGAAATTGGGGTGTTTTTATTCATTTTGTTGTTCTTACTTTCCTTTTATAAATTCAATGTTTTGCTTATAGTCATTATGTTTTATGTACAACTGCTTTATAACAATGAAAATTGTAAAAAGCACGTTAAGAGTTAATTAGGCCCTGAGTGGTTCTCAACCCTGGTCCTCGCCAATAACAGAAAGAATATCTGCACACTTGCTGAAGCACTAATGTTTCAGTCAAGGTATGTACCTTCATGTTTCAATCTTCAGAGCAACTCATGACAAAACAATGGGAATGTGGGAATAGACACATAGTAGATCAACTCTAAATGCAAGGCTATATTGGCTTATGTTAAAAGTGCTCCCCATTAAATTCACATCATGCTACAGACAAACGACAACTTGCTCACGCAGGGGATGCCCCAAATGTTCAGAGGAAATAAACAAACTCTCACAAAGACCACACACATAGACATGAGCAACATGACACAGACCGTCTGCCACCGTCTATACAGACACGCTCCATGACTTTGATGTCTTAAAGCATTGTCCAGTGTATTTGTCCATTACGTCTCTGCATTTAGCTTTCAATAATGCTCATGTGTCCTCTGACAGAACATGTCATTGTGTGTATCGTTTGTATTAGCTGAGCTGAAAGAGGAAAGTACAAGTTAACAGGCACTTGTGGTGCCTAATGATCCCATAATGACAAGAACAGATGGAGGAATGCTAGAGTGCTAAAAAATAGTAGCAAATCTCTTTCAATCCCTGTTCATTATACCAAGCTTTTATGGTGGAAGAAAAAGGTAAACAGAGCTGGCAAAGTTTAAAGAGGCATGAAAAAAAAAAAATCACTCACACCCTCACGTGGTTGTGAACCTGTATGTGACTTTTTCTTCAGTTTTCAGATCAATGTTGTTATGTTATCAATGTGCTTCAAAACACCTTTATTGTGTCCTGTTTTGAAATGACGTGAGAGAGAGTGAATGATGGCACTTTCTATGAAGCCTTTTGACAGAATTTCTTGTAATGTTGGAGGTCATCCAGACAGGTATAGAGCAGCTGCTGTTTACAAATACCAGAAAATTAGAAGTTTTGTGAGGCAGTGAGAATCTGGAAGAAGATGTTAAAGTTCCTGAGAAAGACAGCTCCTTAAACCATTGACTGCTTTGCATGTCAAATGACTGATTTCTGTTAATAATTATACATCATAAGCTTCTTTTAATTCAACTCAACTATATTTATATAGATCTTTTTTTACAATGTTCATTGTTACAAAACGCACACACACACACACGCACACACACACACACACGCACAGTTTTTTTTAACCCTATTCTAGTGAGGGCATTCCATAGACTTCCATTGATTTTATATCAGGCTTATGATATATTCTATCCCCTAACCCTACACCTAATAATCACACAAACATGCGCAACAATTAGATTTGAACACTATTTGAACGAATTATAAGCCTTTATTTAGTGGGGACCAGCAAAATGTTGAAATGATAATTCACTGTATAACTGAGGACATTTGGCCCTCACAAATATAGCTAAACCTGTACACACACACACACACACACACACACACACACACAGATTTTTACACAAACAAACTGAAATCACAGTTTGCAATTCCTTTTTAATTGGGTCCGCAAAATAATTCTACAGGGTATCATCTGCATAGCAGTGGAAATTAATTCCATGTTTTCTAATATTATCTAGGGCAGTGGTTCTCAACCTTGTTCCTGGGGACCCACTGCTCTGCACATTTTGTGTCTCCTTAACTGGCACGTTTGCTTCAGTTCATGGATTTCTACCTTAATGAGCGGATCATTTGAATCAGGTGTGTTAGATAAGAGAAACATGCAAAATGTGCAGAGCTGTGGGTCCCCAGGAACAAGGTTGAGAACCACTGATCTAGGGGCAGCATGTATATAGAGAATAGCATAGGTCCTAAACCTAATCCTTGAGGTAATCCATAGCTTACTGGCATTAAATTTGATGATTCACCATTTAAATGAGCAAAATTATAAAGTAAAACTAACACAAACATGCTTAGGCCCACATGCATTTTATTTTAATTTTCATGTATAATTGACAGGTTTCAGTCATGTTTTACCTGAAATAAGGGATGTTAGGGCAGTAAACAATGTTAGAAATAATGATGTAGCACTTACTCTGAAGTTCCCTTTAAAGCAACTCTATCTTTAGTTTTAGTTTTATCTTCTTTATATTGTTATGGTCAATGTTATGAAGTTTTTTTTTATTTGCATATATTTAATCTTTAAATACTTTTAAAAAGTTTATACATGGATGTGTCTTGTGCCTTTTGGGGAGAGAAATCAATTCACAAAACAATAAAAATAGCACAACAAAAACAGATTTTACAGTTTTTCTCGATTGCTTACACACTATTACTGATACAGTTGGCACAATTTTCCAAACCATTCAATTCTCAATAAAAGGACACATTTTTATACATTTAACACAATTTACTTGTTTTCACACACACATCACTTTGCTTAGTGATTTCAGCAAAACTTGTGTGGGCTTGTGTGTCATGTCTGGGGGAAAAGTTTGGTTTTTCAGCAAGTTTGAATGGTTTTGAGTGGAGAGCTTCCTTTTGACCTGAAAATATGATGTTAAGGGAATTGGGTAAGAGGTTATGGATTTGTGTTTAGAGTTTTGAGAAAAGGAGGCGTAATTTCAAGAAATGTGTTTAAAGAGTACATTCCACAAGATCATCACAATTACATTTCATGCAGTGTGTAATGTTGCCATGTTTGAAAGTAAGCAGTCTGCCAAGTTGTAAATCCGAAGGTGTACGAATAACAAAGTTTTAGCTTGGAAAAAAGCGAGTCAACTCTGAATCACGCGAACGAGCCATTACCTGTTCGAATAAAAACGTTTTTTACACCATGTAGGTACTCGTTCCGCGATTCATCGGTCTAATCCCCGCCTTTCCGCTAGCGTAGTCTGATGTGATTGGTCAGATGGTCTAGTCTGCTGTGATTGGTTTAGCACGTGTGTTCAAGTATTTCTATAGAGTAGAGTTATTTGTGTGCATCGTTTGAAGTGTTCCTGACATTTTTTTTTAATTGCTAACATCCCTTTAACCAATCTGTAGTCACATTTTCAAAACTCTAAACACAAATAGGACAATAGCCATCTGTTGTGACCATACCATTAACACAATTCGTGTTGTTTCACACAATACTCAGTCATTTAACTGCATTCACTGTGTTGTCACACAGGCTTAACCCATACCAAAATTATGGATATTTCTTATCTTTTTTACAACTTAAACACAGCATGACAAAAATGAAGACCTAATGGTCCAAAATGTAAAAATAATATAAAGCCTTCACAAGAGCTAATTATAATTATTGTAATTAGCCTGCTTATAATTGAGAAACAGCTAATTCCAATTGTACGAGCCATGTCTTTATTTAAATATTATAAATTTGTTCATTTAAAATTCATGGTTTGTGATATTTTCTGATGTTCTTTATTTTGTGAGTTTGTGCCCTCTATAGGTCACTGTGGCGGGGGGGCGTGGTCACGCTCCGTCTGGGAGGGAGGAGCTTCAGTCCGGAGCACGGAGGGTGGTAAGTGGGTCAGGTGTGACTTCTAACCTGCTGTCTTGTATTACAGTGATTGGCAAGAGGACGCATAAGAGGCGCCGCAGAGGGCGCAAAACGGGAGGTTGTTGAGCCACGGAGAGACTGATGCACGCAGGGAGCGTGCACTGCACAGCATCGAGGCTACCACGTGGGCTATTGTTTGTTTGTTTCTGTTTGTTTGGTGTTTTGGAGACCATTTACTTTGAGATTAATAAATATTATTTGGATTTTACTACGCCGACCCTGCTTCTTTCCTCCTTACACAACGAACATTGTTACAGTCACATAAGCCATAAAAAGGATGTCTCACCCCAAGTTCAAGTTCAAGTTATTTATTTATAAAGCACGTTTAAAACATGGCCTAAGCCAACCAAAGTGCTGTACAACAAGGCTTAAAAAGTAGATATAGACAGATAGAAATTTAAAATCTGGATATACAATGGTAATACCATTCACACAGAATAACTCTAAGAATCGAAAGCCAAGGAAAAAAGGTGGGTTTTTACCAAGGCTTTAAACATAAGTAGAGTAGGGGCAGATCTAATGTATGGGGGGTTAGGGTTAGAGAGTGGGACCAGCCACTGCAAACGCTCTCGAACCTCTGGTCTTTAACCGAGTTCTCAGGATCATGAGGAGAGATTTGCCCTCAGAACGAAGGCCCCTACATGAAGTGTAAGGGAGAATTAAGTCAGATAAATGTAGTGGGGCAAGTTTCATTTGGGATTTATAGACCAAGAGGAGTAATTTGAATTTGATTCGATAGTGAACTGCTAACCAATGTAATGCTCTTAAAATCGGAGTATTTGCACTATTTGTAGACGTGAGATTTGAGATTTGGATATGCCGGTGTATAAGGCATTACAATAATCTAGTCGTGTTTTGATAAAAGCGTGTATCGCTACCTCTAGCGAGCGCTTGGAAAGAAAAGGGTTTACTTTCGCGAGGGAGCGAAGATGGAAGAAACTAGAACTAACGACAGAGCTAATGTGCTTGTCGAATTTCAAGCAGTTATCAAATATCACGTAGTGATATCATATAGAGGTGACTGTGGACAAAGGCTCAAGGTTTAATTGATTTGGTTGCGCATGTTCGGAGGGACTAAACACAATGATTTCCGTTTTGTTTGAGTTTAGAAAAAGAAAATTACTGGAAAACCATGATTTAACCTCTTCGAGACACACTAGAAGGGTGTCAACAGAGCTCTTTGAATTTTTAGACATGGGAAGATAGATTTGCATATCATCCGCATAGAAGTGGAATGACACACCATGTTTTCTAAGAATAGTACTCAACGGTAGAAGATATAGAGAGAAGAGAACCGGGGATAAGACTGAGCCCTGCGGAACCCCACAGGTAAGCTTTCTATGGGAAGAAACATAATTTTCGATTTTTACTGCAAAACTCCTATTTGTTAAAAATGACTTAAACCATTTTAAAACTGCCCCTCCCAAGACCACAGCAGCCGCTAGTCTGGAGATTAAAATCTCATGGTCTACTGTGTCGAAGGCCGAGGATAAGTCCAGCAATACCAAGACAACCGAATCCCCTTTATCAGTGGCCATTAATATATCGTTTAGTACTCGAAGTAGAGCTGTTTCAGTACTGTGAAGGGATTTGAAACCGGACTGGAAAATCTCATAGATCTGATTGTGCATTAAAAAAGATTGACACTGGAGGAGTAACATTTTTTCCATTACTTTGGAAATAAATGGTATCATAGATATGGGGCGAAAGTTTGCTAGAACAGACGCATCGAGTGAAGGCTTCTTGAGTACGGGGATGACCATAGCCAATTTTAAACCACTGGGAATTTCTCCAGAGAATATACATTTATTTATCAAAGAGACTAGATCGGGGCCCACTGTGTCCATCAATTGTTTGAGATAACAAGGGTGCAAGATATCTAGCCTGCAAGGAGTTAGCTTTAGATTGATGAGCACTTCCTTGACTAATTGTAAAGAGACAGGGGTAAAAGTGGACCAAAGTACTGGAGGGTTTGTGGATCTTAAATTAGCATGGTCAATTACTAATATACTGGCTCTTAAATAAGCTATTTTATTGCTGAAATAGTTTGAGAAGGCTTCACATAGTGAGGTGGATGGATTTTGAAAAGGAGTGATAGGTGGATTCAAAGCTGAATTATTAGTAGAAAACAAAACTTTAGGGGTGTGATTATTTTTTTCAATCAGTGTAGTAAAGTAATTGGCCTCAGCTTTTTTTTTTCTGATATAGGGACAGGCAAGTTTTTAACATATCCAAGGAGATTTGCAATTTATCATGTTTCCATTTCCTTTCAGCTTTCCTACATGATTGCCTCAAAGAGAGTATATTTTTATTAACCCAGGGGACAGCTCTCAATTTATGTTTGACAGATTTTTGGGGAGCACATGTATCTAAAATATCAGTCCACACATTCATAAGTGAATTAAAATGATCTTCCGGGTTTTGGTAAGATAGAGATGACTTGAGCTGCAGGGCAAAGTTCTTTACATTATATAGTTTCTCAAACTCTTCACAAAAATGTGGAGAGTAGGCACGGGATTGTCTGTTTGTAGGGGGTTTGGTCAGAGGGATCTCTGGGAGGCACATTTTAAACATGATGGGAAAATGGTTGAAGATTAGCGATTCCACCACTACAACATCAGTTATAGCCAGGCCATAAGACAATATTAAATCTAGAGTATGGCCTAAAATGTGTGTAGGGCTATGTACCCATTGCTGTAGATTAAAAGAGTCAATGATATTCAAAAAATCCATAGGTAGCTGTTTCGAAGGACAACATATATGTACATTAAAATCACCTAATAATACAAAGGAATCATATGCAGTCACCAACTCCCCAACAAACTCTATAAATTCTGTCATAAACCCAATATAACAAAGCTAAGATTGTTGGCTTTGGTCCATCCAGTCACAATAATTGGGTTTCGAAACTAATGTATGTGGTAGAAGATACTGAACGCAGATGTGATTTGAAAGTTTTCTTGGTAATAAATGCTAGTCCATCACCTCTTCCAGTGGCCCGGGTGGGCATCATAAAAACAGTATTCATCTGGAACAAGATCACAGTATGGGCTTAGGTCTCCTACCTTTACCCAGGTTTCAGTAATACATTAAAAAGTCCAGGTTGTGGGATGTTATAAAGTCGTTTAGGACATACTGTCTTATTTACCAGGGATTGAGCGTTAATCAGAGCCATTTTTGGCAGACTCCAGATGTTGCAAGAGCCTGCGGCTTTACTCACGGGTCGCAGATTAGCCGTGTTTACTCCCCACATGCGTTTTTGGATGGTAATCCACGGCTTTAGCTCCGCAAAGGGTTCTTCAAGTGAGTCGTCCAGGTCCCGGGTAGCTGACGGCACATCACGAAGCCAGCGCGCTGCGAGAGCCGGCGAGAAGCGAACCGCGTGGTGAGCTAAATCCCTGGTCAGGCCAGCGAGAGACACACTGAATGGCACCCCCGGTCGTAGATAGCTCCTTAGTCTCACAATCACGCCTCCACGTCTCCCCCGGTTTCTCCTACGTTTTCGCGAAATGACGACGTGCGGCCATCGCCGAAGAAATATCGGAATGTCTTATATAACATTCCTTTGTGTGCCTTCCGCGAATTTTCCCATGTCCACATTCAGCATAGCCATCCATTGACTTTGAATGTTTAAAAGCGAGCAGCGATCATAAGTAAGGGATTCGGCATAATTCGGCACATACACACAGCCACAAATAGCACACAGCAGAGACCAAGCGGCAAGCCATCCACACTGGCGCCATCTTGTCCAACCCCCCTGACAGGAAGGGGTGCTAGTGCAAGGGCACACAGTCTTTTGACCGTGCACAAGAAGCATGCACATGGCACATGCTACTTGTTTGTTTTATGTTATAATTCATCTTTTCTTTGATTTAATGTACTTAAGTATTGATCTGAAAGGAACGCAGCCTTTGGATCCATTTATGTTGATTTACACGCGTCAGGACACTTGCATCTACATCTCCCACAGTGGATACAAAAACAGGGAATAAGTGAAAACTAAAATCTGTAATTTACCACTACGCCAATCTAAATGAGTTCAAAGTCATGACCATGCACTCTTTGGATACAGAACTATACAGAGAAAATGTCTGGACGAGGGAGACGAGGACAAGGACGAGAACGAGGGAGAGGGGTAGTTGGAGCAAGGAGAAGACTAGTTGGAGCAGGTAGAGGACTAGTTTGACCAGGTAGAGGACTAGTTGGAGCAGGTAGAGGACTAGTTGGAGCAGGTAGAGGACTAGTTGGACCAGGTAGAGGACTAGTTGGACCAGGTAGAGGACTAGTTGGACCAGGTAGAGGACTAGTTGGAGCAGGTAGAGGACAAGGTGGACCAGGACAAGGGAGGACAATGAGAGGTAGGGGGAGAGGAGTAAGAATGTGTGGTGCAGTTCAAAGGAGAGTAAGAGCTGTTGTCACAGATGAAATAAGAGAGCCACCATCATAGACGGTCAACTGCGGCTTCCATTATCAGAATTTTTCAGCAAACCAACAGGTAAGTAATGCATTTCACGCGGGCCATAATTGCAGTTGTAACATACCACAATAACTGCTGGCCCCCAGCAGCTACAAATACATGTATTGTTGTTCTCCTATAGGACACAACGACTTCCTTATTCTGGGGAAACAAGAAAGTTGCTTAATGAGGACCAAGAGCAAGCCATTGTAAGATGGGTCATTGTTGACAATGCAATAAAACTCAGAGAAATTCAGGACAGAATTGTACAGGACAACATGTTATTCCAGAATGTGGAAAGCATCAGCCTGGCTACCATCACCCGAACTCTGACCAAACACAGAATTAGAATGAAACAGCTGCACACAGTTCCCTTTCAAAGAAACTGTGAGTGGGTCAAGGTACTCCGACACCAATATGTGCAGGTGACAATACACTATATTTGATTCTAGAGTGACTTTTACTCTATTCTACATTTTTTTACTATTGTTAATTGCTACTCAAGTAAACATGCACACAGTAAAAAGCATTTAAACATTGTGCTTTCTTTTGTTCAGAGGGTTATGGAGTTGGAGGCAAATCAGACACCACATGAAGTTATCTATGTAGATGAAGCAGGATTTTATCTGACAAAAACTTGAGACGAGGAAGAAACGTCATTGGCAAAAGGGCCACCACGTATGTGCAAGGTCAGAGAGGAGCAAACATCACAATGTGTGCTGCAATCTCAAATGCTGGTTTGGTCCTGCAGAAAAGCCAGATTGGTCCCTACAACATCGAGCACTTTCTATTGTTTTTAGATGACCTCCACCAACAACTGGTGCCAGAAGCAGAAAGAGAACAAGTGGGAGAAAACATGAGGACATTTGTTATTGCATGGGACAATGTAGAATTCCACCATTCACATGCAATCACAAACTGGTTTGCAGCCCATCCAAGAATGATTTCCCTTTATCTTCCTCCGTACTCCCCTTTTCTCAATCCCATTGAGGAATTTTTTCTGCATGGAGGTGGGAAGTCTATGCTCATCGACCACATGATCAAATGTCTCTCCTGGAGGCAATGGAGGCTGGCTACAGAGACATCTCACCCGAAGACTGCCAGGAGTGGATAAGGCATTCTAAGCGTTTCTATCCAAGGTGCATAGCAAGAGACAATATAAGGTGTGATGTCGATGAGAACATGTGGCCAAATCCTGAAGATCATATAGATTAGGACTGTACGGTTTTCTGTTTTTTTTGTATTTTATGATTTATGACAGCAATTTCATTTTGCCAATAAAGCCATTTTTTTGCACAAAGTACTGATGATTATTTCACTATGTTGTACACATACTATCAAAAATGAATCCACAGAGAGTAGTTGTGATTTAACTTTAGTTAAATAACATACATACATACATACATACATACATAGTTTGCAGAAATGGTCCTTGTCAGTATTTTAATATATATGATGTTGTTCATTAACATTATTGGTGCATTATTGTGCTTTATATTTCTAAAGTTGGTTAATTTAATATACTGCTGGGCTGTTTTAATCTACATAAACTCGTAATTTTCTCTAAAATAAAGCAACAATTTTCATAAACGTCTCTGCTGTGTCCCACTGCTGTCACCAGACAACAGGAGCAGTAGGTGACGCAGTTAAGAAATCCTCCACAAGGCTAGACCATCTCATTTCAGTTCACTTCGTGGACTTCTGGGGCTGCAGGTTTTAAAAACCAAGACCTCGTTTTTAAATCTGCAACCTTATAAGGTTGCAGCCCCCGAATTGGGACACAGTCAACATATGCGTTCGAAGATCTGAATTAGCCAGATGATAATTAGCGCGATTAGATCCCAGAATGTTTGATACTGTATCTCCCTAAATAGAACACCTCATTCAAATCGTCAACATTGGGAGCGGGTCTGATGAGTAGAATCAGGTGTTCTATAAAGGAAAGATTGGCTGCGTCTGGAATCGCCTATCTCTATACTGTATAGTATGCAAAAAGCAGTAGGTGACCGAATAGTATGAAGAAGAAAGAAGAAGTTATATTTATATAGCGCCCTTCCAAAACTCGCTTCACATAGTGCTAAACAATACATTTGGTACATATCCACATCCACAATATAGACACATAAGGTCATATATAGTCACATTATCCAAAACGCATGTTGAAATGATATGTTTTTAGCTGAGTCTTGAAAGTAGGCAAAGATGTTATATTACGAAGTGTAAGGGGTAGCGAATTCCATAATATAGTTACATTAACACTAAATGATTACCACCTACAGTGGACAGCCGAAAACGAGGAGTGGACAAAAGACCAAGCTCAGATGACCTGAGGGAGCGGGCAGGAGAGTAGGGGTAGAGTAGATCTGACATATATGACGCCGCAAGACCATTTAATGTCTTAAATGTTAGAAGCAGTATCTTAAAGTGAATACGTGATGCCACAGGTAACCAGTGAAGATCATGCAGTAATGTAAAAGGAGTGCATAATTAATGTAAGAACTCTGGCTGCAGAGTTTTGCACATACTGCAACCTTGCTATGAGTTTTTTAGGCACGCCAAAAAATAGAGCATTGCAATAATCCAAGCGTGATGTGATTAATGCATGAATTAAGGTTTCAGCATCAGCTAGAGAGAGGGAAGATCGAAGATGTGAAATATTACGAAGATTGAAAAAAGAGTTTTTAACAACAGCAGAGATATGAGAGGTAAAAGATAGAGATGAGTCAAATAAGATGCAGAGATTACGGACAGATGAAGAAGGCTTAACATGAATCCCGTCAATTTCAAAGGACCGGTCCATCCTTTTGACTGAGGTAGCAGCGCCAATCATTAATATTTCAGTTTTTATTTAGTTTAAGAAAATTCAAGGATATCCAGTGCTTGATATCCCTGAAGCATGCAGTAAGTGAGTCTGGCAGGGATAGCCTATCAGAGCTGGTGGTAAGGTAGATTTGAATGTCATCAGCATAACAATGAAATTGAAGTCCATGCATGCGTTTAATGTCACCAAGTGGAGAAATATAAATAACGAACAGAAGTGGACCCAAAACTAACCCTTGAGGAACACCCTGTGAGACTGGAGCAGTGGCAGATTTATACTCTTGTATGGTGATATAATATTTTCCATATAATATTTTCTGTCGCTGATATAAGAAAGTGTTGTTTGTCTTGTAAGACACAGTGTCTTTGTACGTCTTCGTCGCGCATAACTGTCTTTAAGCGCGCATACAGTAGTGAGTTTATTCTCGATGTTGGCAGAACAACATTTTTAGAGTTAAACTCTGCACACGCCGAAGAGCTGCATGACCTCGGTCTGCTCCGGAGGATTACGTAATCACCGACCCCCACTACTGCATCTCGCCCACAGTGGAGGCGCCACAAGCGGCATGAGAGAAAGCAGAAGAGGGGTAAGCGCGGAGGTATCCGGTATTACTGGCTAACGTACACTCTTTGGACAATAAACTGGACTACATCCGACTACTACGTTAAACTCAGAGGACTGTAAGAGACTGTTGTGTTTTTGTGTTCATGGAAACATGGCTCAACAACAACGTACCGGACTGCGCCGAGGGAGGTAAGACCCGCGGCGGCAGACTTTGTGTTTACATCAACAATGCGTGGTGCCGCGACACTGTTGTGGTTGGCAAACACTGCTCACCCCAGGTGGAGTTTATGATTATTAAGTGCCGTTCTACATTCCAAGGGAATATACAGCCATACTTCTCGTTGCTGTATACATCCCCCCCAGCTCCAACAACAACAACAGGAGTGAGGCACTGAATGAACTGTACCAGCACATCAGCGAGCAGCAGACAGCCCACCCAGATGCTTTTCTCATCTCGGCTGGAGACTTCAACCATGCAAACCTGAAGAGTGTTTTTCCGAAAATACACCAACACATAGACTTTCTAACTCGGGGAAATAACACACTGGACTTTGTTTACACCACCCAGAGAGGATCCTACAAAGCCCTCCCCCATCTTGGCACCTCAGACCACATCACTGTCATGCTAATGCCTGCATACAGACCGCTCGTTAAAGTCACCAAACCAGTTAACAAACAAATTCAAGTGTGGCCAGAAGGTTCATCAGAGGAACTTCAAGACTGCTTTTACACCACTGACTGGAATATGGTCAAGCAGGCTGCCACATACAACAACAACAACACAGACCTCCAGGAGTACACAGAGACTGTCACCGCCTACATCAACAAGTGTAACCACAAAGACCATCACTGTGCGGGCCAACCAGAAACCGTGGATGACAGGGGAGGTCTACCCTCTCCTTAAGGCTCGTAACGCTGCCTTCAGAACAGGAGAGGAGATGAGCCTGAAGACAGCTAGGGCCAATCTACCCCGCGGCATCAGAGAGGCCAAGAGACAGTACTCTAGGAGAATATACCATCGTTTCAGCGACAGCAGAGACACTCGGAACCTGTGGCAGGGGATTCAGACCATCACGGACTACAAGCCCCCACCGCAGACCTGTGACAACAACATCTCTCTGCTAAATGAGCTAAACGCTTTCTTTGCTCGCTTTGAGGCACAAAATGACACCACTGCACAGAAGACTCCACCACCTCCTGGCGACCAGGTGATGACTCTGTCCCCAGACAGCGTGAGGAGATCCTTCAGCAGGATCAATGCATGCAAAGCTCCAGGTCCTGACAACATTCCTGGGCATGTGCTGAGAGACTGTGCAGCAGAACTCACTGATGTCTTCACCGACATTTTCAACATATCACTGAGTCAGGCTGTTGTTCCCACATGCCTCAAAGCCACCACCATCATCCCAATCCCAAAGAAGTCATCTCCATCCTGCTTCAACAACTACCGTCCAGTTGCACTCACTTCTATTCTCATGAAGTGCTTTGAACAGCTGGTCATGCACAACATCAAGTCTGTCCTCCCCCCCTCTCTGGACCCCTTCCAGTTTGCATATCGGTCCAAGCGCTCGACTGATGATGCCATCACCACTACTCTTCATGCTGCACTAACTCATCTGGACAAAAAAGACTCTTACGTCAGAATGCTGTTCATAGACTTCAGTTCAGCATTCAACACAATCATCCCTCAACAGCTCACTCACAAACTGTTCCAGCTGGGTTTAAACACTTTGCTGTGCAACTGGCTGTTGGACTTTCTGCTGCCATCAGGGAGGAGGCTTCGGAGTCTCCAGGCCAAGACCCAGACTGGACAAAGAGCTTCATACACCACGCAGTCAGGAAGCTAAACTCTCTTCCGACCCTGCCTTCCCTCCCCTCCCTTGCCACACGCACCCTAACCCTAACCGAACTCTGAACCCATCCATCCCCTCCCACATCATACTCTGTCCCGCACTTGTCACTTTACGGAACATTGGACTGCTCAACCCCTCTTCAGTAGTGGTCTGAGCTTCCTCAACTAACTAACTACCTCTAAGTCAGTTAAACAAGCCTGCTCTCCTGACACTTTAAAACAGACTGATAAGCTTTGCACTACATTACATCTGCACTGTTGTTATTTCATCTGCACTGTTGTGTGTTTCATCTGCACTGTTGTGTATTTCATCTGCACTGTTGTGTATTTCATCTACACTGTTGTTTATTTAATCTACATTGTTGTTTATTTCATCTACACTGCTGTTTATTTCATCTGCACTGTTGTGTATTTCATCTACACTGTTGTTTATTTCATCTACACTGTTGTTTATTTAATCTGCACTGCTGTGTATTTCATCTGCACTGTTGTTTATTTCATCTGCACTGTTGTTTATTTCATCTGCACCATTTGATTATTTCATCTGCACTGTTGTTATTTCATCTGCACTGTTGTTATTTCATCTGCACTGTTGTGTATTTCCTCTGCACTGTTGTGTATTTCATCTACACTGTTGTTTATTTCATCTGCACTGCTGTGTATTTCATCTGCACTGTTGTGTATTTCCTCTGCATTGTTGTGTATTTCATCTACACTGTTGTGTATTTCATCTACACTGTTGTTTATTTCATCTGCACTGTTGTGTATTTCATCTGCACCATTTGATTATTTCATCTGCACTGTTGTGAATTTCATCTACACTGTTGTTTATTTCATCTGCACTGTTGTGTATTTCCTCTGCATTGTTGTGTATTTCATCTACACTGTTGTGTATTTCATCTGCACCTTTTGATTATTTCATCTGCACTGATGTTTATTTCATCTGCACTGTTGTTTATTTCATCTGCACCTTTTAATTATTTCATCTGCACTGTTGTTTATTTCATCTGCACCTTTTAATTATTTCATCTGCACTGTTGTTTATTTCATCTGCACTGTTGTTTATTTCATCTGCACCTTTTAATTATTTCATCTGCACTGTTGTTTATTTCATCTGCACTGTTGTTTATTTCATCTGCACTGCTGTGTATTTCATCTGCACTGTTGTTTATTTCATCTACACTGTTGTGTATTTCATCTGCACCTTTTGATTATTTCATCTGCACTGTTGTTTATTTCATCTGCACTGTTGTTTATTTCATCTGCACCTTTTAATTATTTCATCTGCACTGTTGTTTATTTCATCTGCACCTTTTAATTATTTCATCTGCACTGTTGTTTATTTCATCTGCACTGTTGTTTATTTCATCTGCACTGTTGTTTATTTCATCTGCACTGCTGTGTATTTCATCTGCACCCTTTGATTATTTCATCTGCACTGTTGTTAATTTCATCTGCATCATTTGATTATTTCATCCGCACTGCTGTGTATTTCATCTGCACTGTTGTTTATTATATCTGCACTGTTGTGTATTTCATCTGCACTGCTGTATAGACGATGTTACAACTCAGAAACAGTACATCACGTACCCAAATCAGAACCATGGATGAACAAGGAGGTGCGCCTCCTGTTGAAGGCACGCAATACTGCCTTCAGATCAGGTGATGCACAGGCCTACAGCACATCCAGAGCTAACCTGAAGAGGGGCATCAAAGATGCCAAGCACTGCTACAAGCCAAAGGTAGAGGAGCACTTTTCCAACTCCGACCCTCGACGCATGTGGCAAGGCATCCAGGCCATCAGCGATTACACACCCACCCACTCCACCCCCGCAGCCACTGATGTCCTCTTCCTGAACGAGCTTAATGACTTTTATGCTCGCTTTGAGAGAGACAATAGAGAAACTGCCACCAAGCTCAAACCCTCAGCTGATCACCCTCCAATCACACTCTCCTCCATAGACGTCTGCAACGCACTGAGCCGGATCAGTGCGCACAAAGCCGCTGGACCAGATAACATCCCTGGACGCGTACTCAGGGCATGTGCTGAGCAGCTCGCTGGGGTTTTTACTGACATCTTCAACCTGTCTCTTGCCCAAGCAGCTGTGCCAACATGCTTTAAATGCACCTCCATTGTGCCAGTGCCAAAACACTCCAGCCCAACGTGCCTGAACGACTACCGCCCTGTAGCACTGACACACATTGTCATGAAGTGCTTTGAGCGGCTGGTCCTGGCACACCTGTAGGACTTTCTGCCATCCACATTGGACCCACACCAGTTGCCTACCGCAGCAATAGGAGCACAGAAGATGCAGTCTCCATGGCACTGCACTCTGTGCTCACACATCTGGACAATAAGAACACTTATGCACGTATGTTGTTTGTTGTTTGTTGACTTCAGCTCAGCATTTAACACTATCATCCCATCCAAGTTAATTGCTAAACTTGGAGACCTGGGCATTAACACCTCCCTATGCAATTGGATTATGGACTTTCTGACCAACAGACCACAGCAGGTTCGATCAGGCTCCATCTGCTAAACCACTATCACACTCAACACTGGTGTACCACAGGGCTGTGTGCTAAGCCCCTTCCTCTACTCCCTCTTCACCTCCGACTGCAAGCCTGTGAACGGATCTAACTCCATCATCAAGTTTGCGGACGACACTACGGTGATTGGTCTCATCAGCAACAACGATGAGACGGCCTACAGGGAGGAGATCCAGCACCTAGCCACATGGTGCAACAACAATAACCTGCTCCTTAACACCTCCAAGACAAAGGAGCTCATTGTGGACTTCAGGAAAAAGTGAAGAGGCACACATGACACCATCCACATCAATGGGATGGCTGTTGAACGTGTCTCCAGTTTCAAGTTCATGGGGATCCACATCTCGGAGGACCTGTCCTGGACTACCAACACCTCCAGCCTGGTTAAGAACGCTCACCAGCGCCTCTTCTTCCTGAGGACACTAAAGAAGAATCAGCTGTCTTCAGCTATCCTGGTGAACTTCTATCGCTGTGCAATAGAAAGCATCCTGACCAACTGTGTCACAGTCTGGCATGGGAGCTGCTCTGTTGCAGAGCGCAAGGCACTGCAGCGGGTGGTGAAAACCGCCCAGCGCATCACAGGGACTCCACTTCCAGCCATGGAGGACATCCAGAGGAAACGCTGTCTGCGTCGAGCTCGCAGCATTCTTAAGGACTCCTCTCACCCCGCCCACAGACTGTTTTCTCTCCTGAGAAATAGTACATATCCATCTGTAAATTTCTGTTTATAGTAATAGTCATCTATATATTATGTTCAAAGTACATATCCATCTGTAAATTTCTGTTTATAGTAATAGACATCTGTATATTATGTTCATAGTACATATCCATCTGTAAATCTGTTTATAGTAATAGTCATCTGTATATTATGTTCATAGTACATATCCATCTGTAAATCTCTGTTTATAGTAATAGTCATCTGTATATTATGTTCATAGTACATATCCATCTGTAAATTTCTGTTTATAGTAATAGTCATCTGTATATTATGTTCATAGTACATATCCATCTGTAAATCTCTGTTTATAGTAATAGTCATCTGTATATTATGTTCATAGTACATATCCATCTGTAAATCTCTCTTTATAGTAATAGTCATCTGTATATTATGTTCATAGTACATATCCATCTGTAAATTTCTGTTTATAGTAATAGTCATCTGTATATTATGTTCATAGTACATATCCATCTGTAAATCTCTGTTTATAGTAATAGTCATCTGTATGTTATGTTCATAGTACATATCCATCTGTAAATTTCTGTTTATAGTAATAGACATCTGTATATTATGTCCATAGTACATATCCATCTGTATATTATGTTCATAGTACATATCCATCTGTAAATCTTTGTTTATAGTAATAGACATCTGTAAATTATGTTCATAGTATATATCCATGTGTAAATCTCTGTTTATAGTAATAGACATCTGTATATTATGTTCATAGTACATATCCATCTGTAAATCTCTGTTTATAGTAATAGTCATCTGTATATTATGTTCATAGTACATATCCATCTGTAAATCTCTGTTTATAGTAATAGTCATCTGTATATTATGTTCATAGTACATATCCATCTGTAAATTTCTGTTTATAGTAATAGACATCTGTATATTATGTTCATAGTACATATCCATCTGTAAATCTCTGTTTATAGTAATAGACATCTGTATATTATGTTCATAGTACATATCCATCTGTAAATCTCTGTTTATAGTAATAGTCATCTGTATATTATGTTCATAGTACATATCCATCTGTAAATTTCTGTTTATAGTAATAGACATCTGTATATTATGTCCATAGTACATATCCATCTGTATATTATGTCCATAGTACATATCCATCTGTATATTATGTTCATAGTACATATCCATCTGTAGATCTCTGTTTATAGTAATAGCCATCTTTATATTATGTTCATAGTACATATCCATCTGTAAATTTCTGTTTATAATAATAGACATCTGTATATTATGTCCATAGTACATATCCATCTGTATATTATGTTCATAGTATATATCCATCTGTAAATCTCTGTTTATAGTATTATCCATCTGTATATTATGTTCATAGTACATATCCATCTGTACATTTCTGTTTAGAGTAATAGACATCTGTATATTATGTTCATAGTACATATCCATCTGTATATTATGTTCATAGTACATATCCATCTGTAAATTTCTGTTTATAGTAATAGACATCTGTATATTATGTTCATAGTACATATCCATCTGTATATTATGTTCATAGTACATATCCATCTGTAAATTTCTGTTTATAGTAATAGACATCTGTATATTATGTTCATAGTACATATCCATCTGTAAATCTCTGTTTATAGTAATAGTAATCTGTATATTATGTTCATAGTACATATCCATCTGTAAATCTCTGTTTATAGTAATAGACATCTGTAAATTATGTTCATAGTACATATCCATCTGTATATCTCTGTTTATAGTAATAGACATCTGTATATTATGTTCATAGTACATATCCATCTGTAAATCTCTGTTTATAGTAATAGTCATCTGTATATTATGTTCATAGTACATATCCATCTGTAAATTTCTGTTTATAGTAATAGTCATCTGTATATTATGTTCATAGTACATGTCCATCTGTAAATTTCTGTTTATAGTAATAGACATCTGTATATTATGTTCATAGTACATATCCATCTGTAAATCTCTGTTTATAGTAATAGACATCTGTATATTATGTTCATAGTACATATCCATCTGTAAATCTCTGTTTATAGTAATAGTCATCTGTATATTATGTTCATAGTACATATCCATCTGTAAATTTCTGTTTATAGTAATAGACATCTGTATATTATGTCCATAGTACATATCCATCTGTATATTATGTTCATAGTACATATCCATCTGTAGATCTCTGTTTATAGTAATAGACATCTGTATATTATGTTCATAGTACATATCCATCTGTAAATTTCTGTTTATAGTAATAGACATCTGTATATTATGTCCATAGTACATATCCATCTGTATATTATGTTCATAGTACATATCCATCTGTAGATCTCTGTTTATAGTAATAGCCATCTTTATATTATGTTCATAGTACATATCCATCTGTAAATTTCTGTTTATAATAATAGACATCTGTATATTATGTTCATAGTACATATCCATCTGTAAATTTCTGTTTATAATAATAGACATCTGTATATTATGTTCATAGTACATATCCATCTGTAAATTTCTGTTTATAGTAATAGACATCTGTATATTATGTCCATAGTACATATCCATCTGTATATTATGTTCATAGTACATATCCATCTGTAGATCTCTGTTTATAGTAATAGCCATCTTTATATTATGTTCATAGTACATATCCATCTGTAAATGTCTGTTTATAGTAATAGACATCTGTATATTATGTCCATAGTACATATCCATCTGTATATTATGTTCATAGTACATATCCATCTGTAAATTTCTGTTTAGAGTAATAGACATCTGTATATTATGTTCATAGTACATATCCATCTGTATATTATGTTCATAGTACATATCCATCTGTAAATTTCTGTTTATAGTAATAGACATCTGTATATTATGTTCATAGTACATATCCATCTGTAAATTTCTGTTTATAGTAATAGACATCTGTATATTATGTCCATAGTACATATCCATCTGTATATTATGTTCATAGTACATATCCATCTGTAAATTTCTGTTTATAGTAATAGACATCTGTATATTATGTCCATAGTACATATCCATCTGTAAATTTCTGTTTATAGTAATAGACATCTGTATATTATGTTCATAGTACATATCCATCTGTAAATTTCTGTTTATAGTAATAGACATCTGTATATTATCTTCATAGTACATATCCATCTGTAAATTTCTGTTTATAGTAATAGACATCTGTATATTATGTTCATAGTACATATCCATCTGTAAATCTCTGTTTATAGTAATAGACGTCTGTATATTATGTTCATAGTACATATCCATCTGTATATTATGTTCATAGTACATATCCATCTGTAAATCTCTGTTTATAGTAATAGACGTCTGTATATTATGTTCATAGTACATATCCATCTGTATATTATGTTCATAGTACATATCCATCTGTATATTATATTTATAGTACATATCCATCTGTAAATCTCTGTTTATAGTAATAGACGTCTGTATATTATGGTCATAGTACATGTCCATCTGTAAATCTCTGTTTATAGTAATAGACGTCTGTATATTATGGTCATAGTACATATCCATCTGTTAATCTCTGTTTATAGTAATAGTCATCTGTATATTATATTCATAGTACATATCCATCTGTTAATCTCTGTTTATAGTAATAGACATCTGTAAATTATGTTCATAGTACATATCCATCTGTAAATCTCTGTTTATAGTAATAGACATCTGTATATTATGTTCATAGTACATATCCATCTGTAAATCTCTGTTTATAGTAATAGACATCTGTATATTATATTCATAGTACATATCCATCTGTAAATTTCTGTTTATAGTAATAGTCGTCTGTATATTATGGTCATAGTACATGTCCATCTGTAAATCTCTGTTTATAGTAATAGACGTCTGTATATTATGGTCATAGTACATATCCATCTGTTAATCTCTGTTTATAGTAATAGTCATCTGTATATTATATTCATAGTACATATCCATCTGTTAATCTCTGTTTATAGTAATAGACATCTGTAAATTATGTTCATAGTACATATCCATCTGTAAATCTCTGTTTATAGTAATAGACATCTGTATATTATGTTCATAGTACATATCCATCTGTAAATCTCTGTTTATAGTAATAGACATCTGTATATTATATTCATAGTACATATCCATCTGTAAATCTCTGTTTATAGTAATAGACATCTGTATATTATATTCATAGTACATATCCATCTGTAAATTTCTGTTTATAGTAATAGTCATCTGTATATTATGTTCATAGTATATATCCATCTGTAAATCTCTGTTTATAGTAATAGTCATCTGTATATTATGTTCATAGTACATATCCATCTGTAAATTTCTGTTTATAGTAATAGTCATCTGTATATTATGTTCATAGTACATATCCATCTGTATATTAAGTTCATAGTACATATCCATCTGTAAATCTCTGTTTATAGTAATAGACATCTGTATATTATGTCCATAGTACATATCCATCTGTATATTATGTTCATAGTACATATCCATCTGTACATTATATTCATAGTACATATCCATCTGTAAATCTCTGTTTATAGTAATAGACATCTGTATATTATGTCCATAGTACATATCCATCTGTATATTATGTTCATAGTACATATCCATCTGTAAATCTCTGTTTATAGTAATGGCCATCTGTATATTATATTCATAGTACATATCCATCTGTAAATTTCTGTTTATAGTAATAGACATCTGTATATTATGTTCATAGTACATATCCATCTGTAAATCTCTGTTTATAGTAATAGACATCTGTATATTATGTTCATAGTACATATCAATCTGTATATTATGTTCATAGTACATATCCATCTGAAAATTTCTGTTTATAGTAATAGACATCTGTATATTATGTTCATAGTACATATCCATCTGTAAATCTCTGTCTTTAGTAATAGACATCTGTATATTATGTTCATAGTATATATCCATCTGTAAATCTCTGTTTATAGTAATAGTCATCTGTATATTATGTTCATAGTACATATCCATCTGTAAATCTCTGTTTATAGTAATAGACATCTGTATATTATGTTCATAGTATATATCCATCTGTAAATCTCTGTTTATAGTAATAGACATCTGTATATTATGTTCATAGTATATATCCATCTGTAAATCTCTGTTTATAGTAATAGTCATCTGTATATTATGTTCATAGTACATATCCATCTGTAAATCTCTGTTTATAGTAATAGACATCTGTATATTATGTTCATAGTATATATCCATCTGTAAATCTCTGTTTATAGTAATAGACATCTGTATATTATGTTCATAGTACATATCCATCTGTAAATCTCTGTTTATAGTAATAGACATCTGTATATTATGTTCATAGTACATATCCATCTGTAAATCTCTGTTTATAGTAATAGACATCTGTATATTATATTCATAGTACATATCCATCTGTAAATTTCTGTTTATAGTAATAGTCGTCTGTATATTATGGTCATAGTACATGTCCATCTGTAAATCTCTGTTTATAGTAATAGACGTCTGTATATTATGGTCATAGTACATATCCATCTGTTAATCTCTGTTTATAGTAATAGTCATCTGTATATTATATTCATAGTACATATCCATCTGTTAATCTCTGTTTATAGTAATAGACATCTGTAAATTATGTTCATAGTACATATCCATCTGTAAATCTCTGTTTATAGTAATAGACATCTGTATATTATGTTCATAGTACATATCCATCTGTAAATCTCTGTTTATAGTAATAGACATCTGTATATTATATTCATAGTACATATCCATCTGTAAATCTCTGTTTATAGTAATAGACATCTGTATATTATATTCATAGTACATATCCATCTGTAAATTTCTGTTTATAGTAATAGTCATCTGTATATTATGTTCATAGTATATATCCATCTGTAAATCTCTGTTTATAGTAATAGTCATCTGTATATTATGTTCATAGTACATATCCATCTGTAAATTTCTGTTTATAGTAATAGTCATCTGTATATTATGTTCATAGTACATATCCATCTGTATATTAAGTTCATAGTACATATCCATCTGTAAATCTCTGTTTATAGTAATAGACATCTGTATATTATGTCCATAGTACATATCCATCTGTATATTATGTTCATAGTACATATCCATCTGTACATTATATTCATAGTACATATCCATCTGTAAATCTCTGTTTATAGTAATAGACATCTGTATATTATGTCCATAGTACATATCCATCTGTATATTATGTTCATAGTACATATCCATCTGTAAATCTCTGTTTATAGTAATGGCCATCTGTATATTATATTCATAGTACATATCCATCTGTAAATTTCTGTTTATAGTAATAGACATCTGTATATTATGTTCATAGTACATATCCATCTGTAAATCTCTGTTTATAGTAATAGACATCTGTATATTATGTTCATAGTACATATCAATCTGTATATTATGTTCATAGTACATATCCATCTGAAAATTTCTGTTTATAGTAATAGACATCTGTATATTATGTTCATAGTACATATCCATCTGTAAATCTCTGTCTTTAGTAATAGACATCTGTATATTATGTTCATAGTATATATCCATCTGTAAATCTCTGTTTATAGTAATAGTCATCTGTATATTATGTTCATAGTACATATCCATCTGTAAATCTCTGTTTATAGTAATAGACATCTGTATATTATGTTCATAGTATATATCCATCTGTAAATCTCTGTTTATAGTAATAGACATCTGTATATTATGTTCATAGTATATATCCATCTGTAAATCTCTGTTTATAGTAATAGTCATCTGTATATTATGTTCATAGTACATATCCATCTGTAAATCTCTGTTTATAGTAATAGACATCTGTATATTATGTTCATAGTATATATCCATCTGTAAATCTCTGTTTATAGTAATAGACATCTGTATATTATGTTCATAGTATATATCCATCTGTAAATCTCTGTTTATAGTAATAGACATCTGTATATTATGTTCATAGTACATATCCATCTGTAAATTTCTGTTTATAGTAATAGACATCTGTATATTATGTTCATAGTACATATCCATCTGTAAATCTCTGTTTATAGTAATAGTCATCTGTATATTATGTTCATAGTACATATCCATCTGTAAATCTCTGTCTTTAGTAATAGACATCTGTATATTATGTTCATAGTATATATCCATCTGTAAATCTCTGTTTATAGTAATAGTCATCTGTATATTATGTTAATAGTACATTTCCATCTGTAAATCTCTGTTTATAGTAATAGACATCTGTATATTATGTTCATAGTACATATCCATCTGTAAATTTCTGTTTATAGTAATAGACATCTGTATATTATGTTCATAGTACATATCCATCTGTAAATCTCTGTTTATAGTAATAGTCATCTGTATATTATATTCATAGTACATATCCATCTGTTAATCTCTGTTTATAGTAATAGACATCTGTAAATTATGTTCATAGTACATATCCATCTGTAAATCTCTGTTTATAGTAATAGACATCTGTATATTATGTTCATAGTACATATCCATCTGTAAATCTCTGTTTATAGTAATAGACATCTGTATATTATATTCATAGTACATATCCATCTGTAAATTTCTGTTTATAGTAATAGTCATCTGTATATTATGTTCATAGTATATATCCATCTGTAAATCTCTGTTTATAGTAATAGTCATCTGTATATTATGTTCATAGTACATATCCATCTGTAAATTTCTGTTTATAGTAATAGTCATCTGTATATTATGTTCATAGTACATATCCATCTGTATATTAAGTTCATAGTACATATCCATCTGTAAATCTCTGTTTATAGTAATAGACATCTGTATATTATGTCCATAGTACATATCCATCTGTATATTATGTTCATAGTACATATCCATCTGTACATTATATTCATAGTACATATCCATCTGTAAATCTCTGTTTATAGTAATAGACATCTGTATATTATGTCCATAGTACATATCCATCTGTATATTATGTTCATAGTACATATCCATCTGAAAATTTCTGTTTATAGTAATAGACATCTGTATATTATGTTCATAGTACATATCCATCTGTAAATCTCTGTCTTTAGTAATAGACATCTGTATATTATGTTCATAGTATATATCCATCTGTAAATCTCTGTTTATAGTAATAGACATCTGTATATTATGTTCATAGTACATATCCATCTGTAAATCTCTGTTTATAGTAATAGTCATCTGTATATTATATTCATAGTACATATCCATCTGTTAATCTCTGTTTATAGTAATAGACATCTGTAAATTATGTTCATAGTACATATCCATCTGTAAATCTCTGTTTATAGTAATAGTCATCTGTATATTATGGTCATAGTACATATCCATCTGTAAATCTCTGTCTTTAGTAATAGTCATCTGTATATTATGTTCATAGTACATATCCATCTGTAAATCTCTGTTTATAGTAATAGACATCTGTATATTATGTTCATAGTACATATCCATCTGTAAATTTCTGTTTATAGTAATAGACATCTGTATATTATGTTCATAGTACATATCCATCTGTAAATCTCTGTCTTTAGTAATAGACATCTGTATATTATGTTCATAGTATATATCCATCTGTAAATCTCTGTTTATAGTAATAGTCATCTGTATATTATGGTCATAGTACATATCCATCTGTAAATCTCTGTCTTTAGTAATAGTCATCTGTATATTATGTTCATAGTACATATCCATCTGTAAATTTCTGTTTATAGTAATAGTCATCTGTATATTATGTTCATAGTACATATCCATCTGTAAATCTCTGTTTATAGTAATAGACATCTGTATATTATATTCATAGTACATATCCATCTGTAAATTTCTGTTTATAGTAATAGTCATCTGTATATTATGTTCATAGTATATATCCATCTGTAAATCTCTGTTTATAGTAATAGTCATCTGTATATTATGTTCATAGTACATATCCATCTGTTAATCTCTGTTTATAGTAATAGTCATCTGTATATTATATTCATAGTACATATCCATCTGTTAATTTCTGTTTATAGTAATAGTCATCTGTATATTATGTTCATAGTACATATCCATCTGTAAATTTCTGTTTATAGTAATAGTCATCTGTATATTATGTTCATAGTACATATCCATCTGTAAATCTCTGTTTATAGTAATAGTCATCTGTATATTATGTTCATAGTATATATCAATCTGTAAATCTCTGTTTATAGTAATAGTCATCTGTATATTATGTTCATAGTACATATCCATCTGTAAATTTCTGTTTATAGTAATAGTCATCTGTATATTATGTTCATAGTACATATCCATCTGTAAATTTCTGTTTATAGTAATAGTCATCTGTATATTATGTTCATAGTATATATCAATCTGTAAATCTCTGTTTATAGTAATAGTCATCTGTATATTATGTTCATAGTACATATCCATCTGTAAATCTCTGTTTATAGTAATAGTCATCTGTATATTATGTTCATAGTACATATCCATCTGTAAATTTCTGTTTATAGTAATAGTCATCTGTATATTATGTTCATAGTATATATCCATCTGTAAATCTCTGTTTATAGTAATAGTCATCTGTATATTATGTTCATAGTACATATCCATCTGTAAATTTCTGTTTATAGTAATAGTCATCTGTATATTATGTTCATAGTACATATCCATCTGTATATTAAGTTCATAGTACATATCCATCTGTAAATCTCTGTTTATAGTAATAGACATCTGTATATTATGTCCATAGTACATATCCATCTGTATATTATGTTCATAGTACATATCCATCTGTACATTATATTCATAGTACATATCCATCTGTAAATCTCTGTTTATAGTAATAGACATCTGTATATTATGTCCATAGTACATATCCATCTGTATATTATGTTCATAGTACATATCCATCTGAAAATTTCTGTTTATAGTAATAGACATCTGTATATTATGTTCATAGTACATATCCATCTGTAAATCTCTGTCTTTAGTAATAGACATCTGTATATTATGTTCATAGTATATATCCATCTGTAAATCTCTGTTTATAGTAATAGACATCTGTATATTATGTTCATAGTACATATCCATCTGTAAATCTCTGTTTATAGTAATAGTCATCTGTATATTATATTCATAGTACATATCCATCTGTTAATCTCTGTTTATAGTAATAGACATCTGTAAATTATGTTCATAGTACATATCCATCTGTAAATCTCTGTCTTTAGTAATAGTCATCTGTATATTATGTTCATAGTACATATCCATCTGTAAATCTCTGTTTATAGTAATAGACATCTGTATATTATGTTCATAGTACATATCCATCTGTAAATTTCTGTTTATAGTAATAGACATCTGTATATTATGTTCATAGTACATATCCATCTGTAAATCTCTGTCTTTAGTAATAGACATCTGTATATTATGTTCATAGTATATATCCATCTGTAAATCTCTGTTTATAGTAATAGTCATCTGTATATTATGGTCATAGTACATATCCATCTGTAAATCTCTGTCTTTAGTAATAGTCATCTGTATATTATGTTCATAGTACATATCCATCTGTAAATCTCTGTTTATAGTAATAGACATCTGTATATTATGTTCATAGTACATATCCATCTGTAAATCTCTGTTTATAGTAATAGACGTCTGTATATTATGTTCATAGTACATATCCATCTGTATATTATGTTCATAGTACATATCCATCTGTAAATCTCTGTTTATAGTAATAGACATCTGTATATTATATTTATAGTACATATCCATCTGTAAATCTCTGTTTATAGTAATAGACATCTGTATATTATATTTATAGTACATATCCATCTGTAAATCTCTGTTTATAGTAATAGACGACTGTATATTATGGTCATAGTACATATCCATCTGTAAATCTCTGTTTATAGTAATAGACGTCTGTATATTATGGTCATAGTACATATTCATCTGTAAATCTCTGTTTATAGTAATAGACGTCTGTATATTATGATCATAGTACATATCCATCTGTTAATCTCTGTTTATAGTAATAGTCATCTGTATATTATATTCATAGTACATATCCATCTGTTAATTTCTGTTTATAGTAATAGTCATCTGTATATTATGTTCATAGTACATATCCATCTGTAAATTTCTGTTTATAGTAATAGTCATCTGTATATTATGTTCATAGTACATATCCATCTGTAAATCTCTGTTTATAGTAATAGACATCTGTATATTATATTCATAGTACATATCCATCTGTAAATTTCTGTTTATAGTAATAGTCATCTGTATATTATGTTCATAGTATATATCCATCTGTAAATCTCTGTTTATAGTAATAGTCATCTGTATATTATGTTCATAGTACATATCCATCTGTTAATCTCTGTTTATAGTAATAGTCATCTGTATATTATATTCATAGTACATATCCATCTGTTAATTTCTGTTTATAGTAATAGTCATCTGTATATTATGTTCATAGTACATATCCATCTGTAAATTTCTGTTTATAGTAATAGTCATCTGTATATTATGTTCATAGTACATATCCATCTGTAAATCTCTGTTTATAGTAATAGTCATCTGTATATTATGTTCATAGTATATATCAATCTGTAAATCTCTGTTTATAGTAATAGTCATCTGTATATTATGTTCATAGTACATATCCATCTGTAAATTTCTGTTTATAGTAATAGTCATCTGTATATTATGTTCATAGTACATATCCATCTGTAAATTTTTGTTTATAGTAATAGTCATCTGTATATTATGTTCATAGTATATATCAATCTGTAAATCTCTGTTTATAGTAATAGTCATCTGTATATTATGTTCATAGTACATATCCATCTGTTAATCTCTGTTTATAGTAATAGTCATCTGTATATTATGTTCATAGTACATATCCATCTGTAAATCTCTGTTTATAGTAATAGTCATCTGTATATTATGTTCATAGTACATATCCATCTGTAAATTTCTGTTTATAGTAATAGTCATCTGTATATTATGTTCATAGTACATATCCATCTGTATATTAAGTTCATAGTACATATCCATCTGTAAATCTCTGTTTATAGTAATGGCCATCTGTATATTATATTCATAGTACATATCCATCTGTAAATTTCTGTTTATAGTAATAGACATCTGTATATTATGTTCATAGTACATATCCATCTGTAAATCTCTGTTTATAGTAATAGACATCTGTATATTATATTCATAGTACATATCCATCTGTAAATCTCTGTTTATAGTAATAGACATCTGTATATTATGTCCATAGTACATATCCATCTGTATATTATGTTCATAGTACATATCCATCTGTAAATCTCTGTTTATAGTAATGGCCATCTGTTTATTATATTCATAGTACATATCCATCTGTAAATTTCTGTTTATAGTAATAGACATCTGTATATTATGTTCATAGTACATATCCATCTGAAAATTTCTGTCTTTAGTAATAGACATCTGTATATTATGTTCATAGTACATATCCATCTGTAAATCTCTGTTTATAGTAATAGACATCTGTATATTATATTCATAGTACATATCCATCTGTAAATCTCTGTTTATAGTAATAGACATCTGTATATTATGTCCATAGTACATATCCATCTGTATATTATGTTCATAGTACATATCCATCTGTAAATTTCTGTTTATAGTAATGGCCATCTGTATATTATGTTCATAGTACATATCCATCTGTAAATCTCTGTCTTTAGTAATAGACATCTGTATATTATGTTCATAGTACATATCTATCTGAAAATTTCTGTTTATAGTAATAGACATCTGTATATTATGTTCATAGTACATATCCATCTGTAAATCTCTGTCTTTAGTAATAGACATCTGTATATTATGTTCATAGTACATATCCATCTGTAAATTTCTGTTTATAGTAATAGACATCTGTATATTATGTTCATAGTACATATCCATCTGTAAATTTCTGTTTATAGTAATAGACATCTGTATATTATGTCCATAGTACATATCCATCTGTAAATTTCTGTTTATAGTAATAGACATCTGTATATTATGTTCATAGTACATATCCATCTGTTAATCTCTGTTTATAGTAATAGTCATCTGTATATTATGTTCATAGTACATATCCATCTGTAAATTTCTGTTTATAGTAATAGTCATCTGTGTATTATGTTCATAGTACATATCCATCTGTATATTAAGTTCATAGTACATATCCATCTGTAAATTTCTGTTTATAGTAATAGACATCTGTATATTACGCTTGCTGTTTTCCTCAATTGTAAGTCGCTTTGGATAAAAGCGTCTGCCAAATGAATAAATGTAAAATGTAAATGTACATATCCATCTGTAAATTTCTGTTTATAGTAATAGACATCTGTATATTATGTTCATAGTACATATCCATCTGTAAATTTCTGTTTATAGTAATAGTCATCTGTATATTATGTTCATAGTATATATCCATCTGTAAATCTCTGTTTATAGTAATAGACATCTGTATATTATGTTCATAGTACATATCCATCTGTAAATCTCTGTCTTTAGTAATAGACATCTGTATATTATGTTCATAGTACATATCCATCTGTAAATTTCTGTTTATAGTAATAGACATCTGTATATTATGTTCATAGTACATATCCATCTGTAAATCTCTGTTTATAGTAATAGTCATCTGTATATTATGTTCATAGTACATATTCATCTGTAAATCTCTGTCTTTAGTAATAGACATCTGTATATTATGTCCATAGTACATATCCATCTGTAAATCTCTGTTTATAGTAATAGTCATCTGTATATTATGTTCATAGTACATATCCATCTGTAAATCTCTGTTTATAGTAATAGACATCTGTATATTATGTTCATAGTACATATCCATCTGTAAATTTCTGTTTATAGTAATAGACATCTGTATATTATGTTCATAGTACATATCCATCTGTAAATCTTTGTTTATAGTAATAGTCATCTGTATATCATGTTCATAGTACATATCCATCTGTAAATCTCTGTCTTTAGTAATAGACATCTGTATATTATGTTCATAGTATATATCCATCTGTAAATCTCTGTCTTTAGTAATAGTCATCTGTATATTATGGTCATAGTACATATCCATCTGTAAATCTCTGTCTTTAGTAATAGTCATCTGTATATTATGGTCATAGTACATATCCATCTGTAAATCTCTGTCTTTAGTAATAGTCATCTGTATATTATGTTCATAGTACATATCCATCTGTAAATCTCTGTTTATAGTAATAGACATCTGTATATTATGTTCATAGTACATATCCATCTGTAAATTTCTGTTTATAGTAATAGACATCTGTATATTATGTTCATAGTACATATCCATCTGTAAATCTCTGTTTATAGTAATAGACGTCTGTATATTATGTTCATAGTACATATCCATCTGTATATTATGTTCATAGTACATATCCATCTGTAAATCTCTGTTTATAGTAATAGACATCTGTATATTATATTTATAGTACATATCCATCTGTAAATCTCTGTTTATAGTAATAGACATCTGTATATTATATTTATAGTACATATCCATCTGTAAATCTCTGTTTATAGTAATAGACGACTGTATATTATGGTCATAGTACATATCCATCTGTAAATCTCTGTTTATAGTAATAGACGTCTGTATATTATGGTCATAGTACATATTCATCTGTAAATCTCTGTTTATAGTAATAGACGTCTGTATATTATGATCATAGTACATATCCATCTGTTAATCTCTGTTTATAGTAATAGTCATCTGTATATTATATTCATAGTACATATCCATCTGTTAATTTCTGTTTATAGTAATAGTCATCTGTATATTATGTTCATAGTACATATCCATCTGTAAATTTCTGTTTATAGTAATAGTCATCTGTATATTATGTTCATAGTACATATCCATCTGTAAATTTCTGTTTATAGTAATAGTCATCTGTATATAATGTTCATAGTACATATCCATCTGTAAATCTCTGTTTATAGTAATAGTCATCTGTATATTATATTCATAGTACATATCCATCTGTTAATTTCTGTTTATAGTAATAGTCATCTGTATATTATGTTCATAGTATATATCAATCTGTAAATTTCTGTTTATAGTAATAGACATCTGTATATTATGTTCATAGTACATATCCATCTGTAAATTACTGTTTATAGTAATAGACATCTGTATATTATGTTCATAGTACATATCCATCTGTAAATCTCTGTCTTTAGTAATAGACATCTGTATATTATGTTCATAGTACATATCCATCTGTAAATCTCTGTTTATAGTAATAGTCATCTGTATATTATGTTCATAGTACATATCCATCTGTAAATCTCTGTTTATAGTAATAGACATCTGTATATTATGTTCATAGTACATATCCATCTGTAAATCTCTGTTTATAGTAATAGTCATCTGTATATTATGTTCATAGTACATATCCATCTGTAAATCTCTGTTTATAGTAATAGACATCTGTATATTATGTTCATAGTACATATCCATCTGTAAATGTCTGTTTATAGTAATAGACATCTGTATATTATGTTCATAGTACATATCCATCTGTAAATCTCTGTTTATAGTAATAGACATCTGTATATTATGTTCATAGTACATATCCATCTGTAAATCTCTGTTTATAGTAATAGACATCTGTATATTATGTTCATAGTACATATCCATCTGTAAATCTCTGTCTTTAGTAATAGACATCTGTATATTATGTTCATAGTACATATCCATCTGTAAATCTCTGTCTTTAGTAATAGACATCTGTATATTATGTTCATAGTATATATCCGTCTGTAAATCTCTGTTCATAGTAATAGTCATCTGTATATTATGTTCATAGTATATATCCGTCTGTAAATCTCTGTTCATAGTAATAGTCATCTGTATATTATGTTCATAGTACATATCCATCTGTAAATCTCTGGTTGTAGTAATATCCATCTGTATATTATGTTCATAGTACATATCCATCTGTAAATCTCTGTTTATAGTAATAGACATCTGTATATTATGTTCATAGTATATATCCGTCTGTAAATCTCTGTTCATAGTAATAGTCATCTGTATATTATGTTCATAGTACATATCCATCTGTAAATCTCTGGTTGTAGTAATATCCATCTGTATATTATGTTCATAGTACATATCCATCTGTAAATTTCTGTTTATAGTAATAGACATCTGTATATTATGTTCATAGTACATATCCATCTGTAAATTTCTGTTTATAGTAATAGACATCTGTATATTATGTTCATAGTACATATCCATCTGTAAATTTCTGTTTATAGTAATAGACATCTGTATATTATGTTCATAGTACTTATCCATCTGTAAATTACTTCTGTAATATTTATTTATTTATGTAACTTATGCAACCATTGTATATCCTGCACTTGCTGCTATTGCACTTCTGGTTAGACCTAAACTGCATTTCGTTGCCTTGTACATGTGTAATGACAATAAAGTTGAATCTAATCTAATCTCATTACCGGTTAAATGGCCGTTTAAACGGAATGCGTTTTTCCAATTTAATGTATATTGTTGTTGTTTTCTGACACGCGCTAGACGGTAATGTTTGATCGTTGCGCTCGCGTCTTTTGCCGCGTCTCACGCATGACAAGCGTTCTAAGCGGCGCTCAAGTTAAAATCAGTTCAACACTCCCCGTGTCTCGTGTTTCTAACAGAAACACATTCTGTGCGACTGTGAACGAGCCCAAGAGTGCAGTGGCCACAAGTGATGATTTCGTCACAAACACATTTAAGTTAGCTAGAAGTTTCGTCTGAATTACACGCGTTTCTACTTTCACATCCAAATGACTTGTTGCACTTATAGCCAGGTCTGCATCAATTTTAGTTACAATGTAATTTCGCGTTTGAAATGGTCCATTTTTTCCCTGTCATTGTTAGCTGAAGCTTTGTGAATACGGAACGGCTGCAGAGTGAGCTGCTCGGTCTCGCATGCAGTCTCAGACGGAGAGAAATTCTCCGATACAGAAACTGAATTGTTAACATCAGAGTTTATCTATATAACGCAGGCTACTATAATAATTTTGCTGCTTGGCTCGTTGCCAGGTTAGCATGCGGGCGATCATGCCGGTGGGATTGTATATTTTTTTATCATGCCGGTGGAATGGCAAGCTGCTTGCTGCAAGAGGCAGCGTCACATGTTTCACAGCAACGCTTAGCTGCTCGCAGATGCGCCTGAATTTAAATCGGCCTAATTTGCAGCACAATCGGCCGATGCCGATTAATTAAAAAATGTCAAAAATCGGCCGATCTATCGGCCAGGCCGATCAATCGGTCGACCTCTACTACCTTTACTTGCAAGAAGGTACATCACAGTTACCAGCTGGAGTGCCCTCGAGATCCACCAGAGAGCACTACAGAGATTGCATGGACAATCACTCACACTACACTTCCCATAAACCATTTCTGGACTCATTATGTTAATCTGTGTCACATGTGCCTTGTTATCTTGTGTTAGTATATCTATTTATACCCGGTTGTTACTCTCTGTCTTTGCGAAGTCTTGTTAGTGTTACACCCTGCATTTCTGAGCAATTAATTTCAATTTTATGAGTCCAGTCGAGAGTTTCTTTCCGATTCCAGTTGGGCCCGTGAGTCTCCTGCCCCGTCCAAGATGGACGCCTGGGTTCTCCCTGCAGGAACTGTTACAGCCCTAGAGGCTGCTATTGACCTGTTTACACCTTTTGTTCCAGCTCTACCTGCCACACCTCCATGGCATCCAACCCTTCCTGCCGTGCCAAGGCTCCCAGGCTCACCTCTGCTCCACGGCCCAGACCTAGATCCAGCTACCGTTCCCCTTCATGGACTTGGCCCTCCGTCCCACCCCCTGATCTGCCTCCGCTCCACCACCCTCTGGGACTGTTACAGATTTTGGAGCATCTGGAAGCCACTCCTTGGGGGGGGGGGGGGCTATGTTACAGTTACCAGCTGGAGTGCCTTTGAGATCCACCAGAGGGCACTTAAGAGATTACCTGGACAATCACTCACACTACACTTCCCATAACCCATTGCTGGACTCATTATGTTAATCTGTGTCACCTGTGTCTTGTTATCTTGTGTTAGTCTGTCTATTTATACCCGGTTGTCACTCTCTGTCTTTGCAAAGTCTTGTTAGTGTTACACCCTGCATTTCTGAGCAATCTTATTGTTGGGTTATCGTGTATGACCTTTGGATTGTATTTTTGTCTTCTGAACCTCTGCTACCTGTCCCAACCATTGCCTGTGACTTCATTTCTGTGAATGTTTGCTGCCAGCCCTCATCTTTCCCTGTTTTTTTAATTTTGTCTATTAAGGCTGCATTTAGATCCAAAACACTTCAAGTCTCGGAGCAATTCGTAACCGTACAAAAGGCTGTGCTGTATTGTGAATAAGTCTTGGCTGAAGAGTGCTGTTAGACACAATGCAAAATGGAGTGCTTGCAACCCCTTAAATAGTTGCAAGCACTTATTCACAATACAGCACTAACCTTCAAAAAAATTGTCATTACACAATATAAATATTAAAAACAAAATTATTAATCAATTTAACTTTCATGAAGTAAAATTACAAGGCCTGCCCTTCACTGGCCGACTGTGATCGCTGTGTGCAGTAGTCATAGCTGTTTTATCATTAATCAAGGACTGGCACTAATCATTTTATAATTTTAATAACATTTGCTTGGCTTCTTTCTTTTCTTGTTCTTTTGCGCTTGTTTTTTGTTTTATGATTAACATTTTTTATTAGATTGGTTCCACAACAGATACATATCACAATGTACAATATAATATACAAGAGAACTATGTACAAACAGATGCCATGCGACCGTCCACTTGTACCGAAAAAAGGAAGAAGAATAATAGTAATAGAAAAAATAAAATAATTATATATACATATAAATACCTAAGGATAGGAAAAGGGTAAACATAAAGACATCAGTGTTTCAGCTTATCCAGCAATATCTCAGCAATATTTGACCAACTCTGAATTGTATTTTCTTTTGCGCCGTCGAGCCTGGCAGTGGTACCTTCCAGCAGGGCAATGTCTCTGAAATAAGATAGCCAGGTGAGAGTTGTGGGAGTGGATGGTTCTATCCACAACTTCAGAATCGTCTTTTTGGCAGCAGTATTTGCAGCTGATAACGTCCTTTTTTGATGAGCATTTAACTGGAGAATGGAATCGTCTAGCAATAGCAAGATTAGAGGATCCTGAGGTATATCTATAAGCAGGAAATCTGCGAGAACGGAACATACAAATTTCCAAAAAAGAGCCACCACTGTGCATTCCCAAAACATATGCAAGTATGTGCCTCTCGAAGAATTATTACACAATTGACAGTAAGGATCAGATCTAACCTTCATCTTGTATAATACACTGGGAGTGATATAGGCCCTGTTGATACATATATAATGTATCATCTGATGTGCCAAATTCTTAGAAGCAGTGAAACATCTGGCCCATACCACATCCCAATCAGGATCAACCAGGCCATCCCTTTCCCAGGAGCGGGTTGCTGGAATGGAGGTATACTGCAGTAAGAGGATTGAATCATAAATCTTGGAAACTAAACCACTAGAGGGAGTATTGAAGTCCAGCCACTCCCACATGGGATGTGGGAGCACATTGGTGGTCCAGGGAACGCCGTAGGCCTTTAGGGCCGACCTCAGTCTTAAATATAAAAAGAAAGAAAATCCAGGTAAGGAAAATTCTGCACTAAATTCCTGAAACGATTTCAGGCCCTTATCGCAATAGATGTCATTCAATGTATAATGCCCAGCATCTGACCAGGCTCTAAAGGCAAAGGGTTTGTTCCCGGTGCATAGATGCTTGTTGTACCATAATGGGGTAGTCTTAGTATATGAAAAAGGGCTGCCCTTCATTTTCTCAACTTTTTTCCAAGTATCCAGTGAATATTCAATAATTGGTCCGTAAGTTTTCTTAACAGATTTTGAGATACCGGAAAAGATGAGATCTTGTTAACGGACGGGGTGGACAATGTTCGCCTCTAGAATTCGCCATGGAACCAAGGAGTCAGAATTAACCCATGTTTTAATTCCCCTCATTTGGAAAGCTAAGTTATATAGTTCCAAATTTGGAAGTGACAGACCGCCATCTAATTTTTTGCGTTGCATCATCTTAAGTCGTATTCTAGGTTTTTTCTTCATCCATATGAATCCGGAAATAACCGTATTAAGTTCCCTGCGAAAACCCTGAGGCAGTGGTAAAGGCAACATGGAAAATAGGAAATTAACCCTGGGGAGCACATTCATTTTAATTTTGGATATTCTTCCATGAATAGCTAAACATAAAGGGGACCATCTATCTAAGTCCAGCCTGATCTTATTAAGGAGAGTTTTGTAATTGTAGCTAGAGATAAGATGTATCAAGGGAAATATAGTAATACCCAAGTATGTGAATTGTTTAACTATGGGGATCAGAGGGGGTAAACTATTGGATTCTTGTCTAGCTGCCTCATTCAAAGGCATTAAGACAGATTTATTCCAGTTAATTTTATAGCCTGAAAGACCACCAAATATGTCGAAAAGGTTTAAGCACTTGGGAACGAACAACGAAATATTAGAAACATAGAGCAGAATATCGTCGGCGTAGAGAGAGATTTTGTGTGAGGTGTTTACGCAGATAATGGGTTGTATAGTTAAGGTTTGCCGTACTGCTTGAGCCAGTGGTTCCACTGATAAAGTAAAGAGCAAGGGTGATAACGGGCATCCTTGGTGGGTGCCCCGGCCCAGAGCAAAGGGGGAGGATGTTAAAGAGCCTGTAAGAACGTGTGCTGAGCAGTGATTGTAGAGCGTTTTGACCATTTTGATGAATCCCTGCCCTGCTCCTACATTACATTTACATTTTACATTTACGCATTTGGCAGACGCTTTTATCCAAAGCGACTTACATTACATTGTACTATACATTTGTACATTTTGTATAGTAAGCAAGTGGGGTTAGGTGCCTTGCTCAAGGGCACGTCAGCCGTTACCCGCCAGACCTGAGATTTGAACCAGCAACCTTCTGGTCATGAGTCTAACTCTCTAACCACTGGGCCACGACTGCCCCACGTGGCCCCATCTACATGATCAAGAACTGCCCAAAGGAAGCTCCTCTCGATCCTATCGAAGGCCTTCTCCGCATCCAATGAGATGACCGCAGAGGAGGTCGGATATGATCCGGACCTATGAATAATGTGTAGAAGTTGCCTGATATTATCGGAGGCAAATCGATCTTTGAGAAAACCGGACTGGTCATAGTTTACGACTTTAGCTATACAGTCATTTAGTCTGAGGGCTAAGGTTTTAGCAAAGAGTTTCGCGTCTGTATTTATTAAACTAATAGGCCGATAACTGGCACATTCTAGGGGGTCCTTGCCTTTCTTGAGTATTAATGTTATAAGAGCTGTGTTTTGGTCTCTATGAAGGGTACCATTGTCGATCGCAAAATTCAACAAATCGAGAATAAGTGGCGATACTATATCCCAAATGACAGAAATTAATTCAGGAGGAATTCCGTCATTGCCTGGAGCCTTATTCTTGGACATAGAGTCTAGGGCCTGTTTCAGTTAATCTAGTGACAATGGACCATTTAGCCTCTCTGAGTGATGTACATCAAATTTGGGGAGGGGAAACTGCTGAAGAAGGGACATATTTTGTAGATAACTGGGGGGAGAATTAGAAAAGTATAATTGTTCGTAGTAAGATTTACTTTAAATCTGTAAGTAAGATCTGGTTTAAATCTGCAGTTTGTGTATGTAAGATGCCAGCTTTCTTTATATCACATATATTTGCTCTAAATTCCAACTGCTTAATCCGTAGTGCTAGCAGTTTACTTGGTCTCTCACCGTTAAAGTAGTAAGACTGTTTTGTGCGATGCACAATAAATTGAGCTCTGTGTAAGAGCAGCTCCTTTAACTCTGATTTAAGTACATTCAATTATTTTTCTTTACGCTGGCAGTATGTGTTTTTGAGATCCTGTTCCACTGCCTGAACCTGTCTCTCGAGTTCAATTCTACGTCCATTCCAAAACCTATGACGAAAAGAGGAAAAAGCAATGCATTTTCCTCAAATAAAGCATTTTGTTACCTCCCATAATACTTGCGGATTATTTGTCGAACCACTATTCAATTCAAGAAACTCTATTAAGGAGGTGCGCAGTTGTGATTAAAATTCTTGGTCGCTGCCCTCCTCCCCTTCTGCGAGGCCGACGAGACAAATGTTGCACTGGCGACTTTTATCTTCCATTAACGCCATCTTGTCTTGGAGCGTGTCTACGAGTAGCTTAACTTCGGCCGAGTCTTGTTTAACTTTCCGAACAGCCGTCTGGACATTGTCAAAATTATGGATAATTAGTCTCATTTCCTTCTCCAGAGATCCGATTATTTCGGCGATCGGTCGGAATTCTTCCTTAAAAATTTCTCGAACGACGCCGAGCTGTAGCTTTAGCTCGTCGGCCACTATGACCCGCAGCGCTTCATTAGCAGGCTCTTTTTGCCGTTTTTTCTCAGGAGAGGACGGCAAAAGCGATCGTTTAGCCATCGCGGAAAAGCACACGCGTTCAGGGAAACAAATATAAGAAAAATGTGCCGAAATTATAACTGAAACGAATGGTATTTAATTCCGGGTCGGAGAGCTTCAGACTCAAGCATCCATCACTGTCAGCGGGTCACGTGATCCTCTGCGCTTAGGTTTTTGATGTTGAGGAGTTGATGAAAATAGCTCTTGCTCTTACTACGTAAAATGAAATATTTTACCTCAAATGCTGCATGGGGTTTTTCATGCCAGTAGCAGAGGACACAAAACCTTATATTTTTGCCAATTGCAATATTATTTTTCAAATTCTATAAAATGTAATGTTTTAATTTTATTTTAGTATTTAAAACTGAAAACAATAAATTTGTACAATTGAACAACAATTTAATAAAGATTTACACGCAACCCAATGTTTAGCTTTTTCTTTTAATCATGAGACTGTGCCAAACTTGTTTTACATTTTACAGGCATGTATATTCAATCTAAATATATTACATGCATTTGACTGTCTGTCAATTCATTTCCACATTCGCTGGCAAGTACATGTGCATTGTGCAACGAGCACACCCTCAGAGAAACCACCATTTCTAAGTTATGATTTTTAATAATTTAAATATTTGATCTCATTGAAACAAATATGTAATTTTAACAAATGACATTTCATTTCAGAGTAACAAAGAAAAAAGCATTTTACCTAATGCAGAATGGGAAAACGTGCTAATAAATCAGACAGCTCGTAGTAACTTAAAGGCAGAGTAGGCAATCCTGTCCAGAAATGTTTTTGTCATGCTGGTTATAAGTCTCTTAACATCCTGATAGCAATAAATAAGTAAAATGAAACATTGTTTTTTTATAATTCTATATCATCTGTGAAAGGCATAGGAACAAAGAACGTTTGCCCAATCATTGCCTCGGTGTCATGTGCACAATTTCAGAAAAGGTATTTTGCATCCCACTGCGCACCCTGTTCACACAGACATCATACGTCATCAGTGCGCTCATGTGCGATGTGCAGGCAGTTGGACAATGGCGGACAGAAAGCATGCACCTGGAAATCTTCCTCCTAAACCAACCACAAGTGGCACAAGCTACAGCGTTTCTTACCCATAAAACAGGACAAATTAAGTAAACTTATTGCAACATCTAAAACAACAACATGCCTATTAGACCCTATTCCAACCAAATTATTAAAAGAATAACTACCTGTTGCAATTGAGCCTATTCATATCATTATTAACTCGTCAATTAATCTAGGCCATGTCCCAGGACCCTTTAAGATGGCTGTCATAAGGCCTCTTATTAAGAAACCAACCTAGATCCCAATGAACTAGGAAACTATAGACCGATTTCAAACCTCCTGTACCTCTCTAAAATATTAGAAAAAGTAGTATCCACTCAGTTGTGCTCTTTCCTACAAAATAATGACATGCACAAAAAATTTCAATCAAGTTTTAGACCACATCACAGCACTGAAACTGCTCGTAAAAATTACAAATGACCTGTTTATTGCATCAGATAAAGGCAACATCTCACTCCTCGTCTTGCTTAACCTAAGTGCTGCATTTGATACCATAGACCATAAAATACTTTTAGATCGCTTACAGAATTATACAGACATTCAGGGACAGGCATTACAATGGTTCAGATCATACTTATCTGACAGATATAACTTTGTCGAATTAAATGGGAAATCGTCATATCTAACGCAAGTTAATTATGGATTGCCTCAGGAATCGGTTCTAGGACCCTTGCTATTCTTCATATACATGTTGTCCCTTGGCAACATTATTAGAAAACATGGAATTAGTTTCCACTGTTATGCAGATGATACTTAGCTATATATCTCATTGCGTCCAGATTATTAATTTCAGCTATCTAAACTGGCAGAGTGCATCCAAGACATTAAACACTGGATGACAAAAAATTTCCTTCTTAATTCTAATAAAACGGAAATACTTGTTGGACCAAATGCACCCTGGCAGGCATGGGAGGAGCCAAGGAGTAGCCCGAAGCAGGAGGAGCCAGATGATGGTCCAGAGACCAGCCAGGACAGCAGCCCATGGAGGAGTCGCTGGAGGGAGGAGCCATGGTGGAGAGGGAGGAGGTGACACCAGGGGGCCGCCCAACGAAGACTAAGCCGGTGGAGGAGCCTAGGGTAGAGACGAGCAGACGGCAGAGGATCCGGAGGCCCAAGGCGGAACCGCTTGCTCAGGCGACTGAGGCGTGGACTCGGCAGACCGCGGCGGAACCAAAGCGACTGAGGACTGAGGTCGAGCCGGAGGGAGGGAGGAGTCTGACAGAGCCAGAGGGACAAGGCGTAGCCAGAGGAGTATAGTCCCGTGGTGGAGGCAGGTGGACGACTGACCAAGGCGGAGCTGGAGGGACGAGGGAGCCTGGTGGAGCTGGTGGGCTGACTGGACACGGTGAAGCCGCGAGAGCCCAGAGCCAAGGTGGAGCCGCTGAGTCGGAGGGTCGAGTTGGAGTCCGGGTCTCGGAGGTTGGAGGCGGAGGGAATTTTTTCTTTATTTCTAACAAAAGAAAGAAAACAAAGAAAAACGCCACTAATCACTCACTTCTTTCAGTCAGGTATTCTGTAACGTGCTGCGGGGATCCAAGATGGATGACACGGAGAAGTATTCAGAAGGGGTATATTTAATAAATCCAACAGGTACACAAGAGAACACACACGTAACATAAACAATACTGGACAGGGAACAAAGGAGAACACAGGGCTTAAATACACAGTGATGAACGTAATCAGGGAGAACAGAAACAGGTGTGGGGCAATTAACAACCAAGGAAACTGATGAGACAGGGGAACAGAACACTGATTAGACTAAACAAGGTATAACTGTGACACAGCTATGACAAGATATTGAACGTATGCTTCATTTGCGCTGTTCTGCTTGCGCTTGCGCTTAAACTCAACACATAATTTCCCCATATTTCATGTTTGCTATAATAATAAAGGAAGAGCCCCGTAGTTAATATCCACGGTTGCTTATATGTGACCCTGGACAACAAAACCAGTCTTATGGGTCAATTTTTCAAAATTAAGATTTTTACATCACATGAAAGCTTAATAAATAAGCTTTCTATTAATGTATGGTTTGTTAGGATAGGACCATATTTGGCCGAGATATAACTATTTAAAGCTCAGGAATCTATGGGTGAAAATCACATTAAAATTGGTCCAAATGAAGTCCTTAGCATAGCATATTACTCACTAAACTAAAGTTTTGATATATTTACAGTAGGAAATTTACAAAATATCTTTATGGAACAGGATCTTTACTTCATATCCTAATGATTTTTGGCATAAAAGAAATATAGATAATTTTGACCCATACAATGTTTTTTTGGCTATTACTGCAAATGTTCTTTTGCTACTTAAGACTGGTTTTGTGATCCAGGGTCACATATTTATACTATGTGCACTAGTGCAGTTGTGCAGATGAAAATTTTAATTTAAGACTTGCTTCGATTCATAAAAATCAAACAGAATAGCAAAAAACTGAATAAAAGTAAAAAGGCTTACATGTGTGACGAGAATATTGAGGTCTTCACCTTTTGATATATGCGCTTAATAAGGAACACAGACACGAGCAGTGCTCTACTATTTGTTGACCTTTGTTCTTATGTCCTGCACCTAAAAATCTTTCCCTCATTTGAAGTCAAATGTTGACAGATACATAATGCCGTCTTTACGCCTCCTCTAGCATTGGCATGTCTGTAGTCTTTATTCATCAGGCGCTCATGTTTACTCATATCGCTCCAGGAAACTGTTAACATGGGCTTGGTTCTGTCTAAAAACACAAAGAAGCATTTTGTTTTTCAAGTGGTGGCTTTCTGAAGCCGCACCATTTGATGTGGGCTTCCCTTAAGCGCACAACACGCAATATAAACATAAATGCGTTCATTTAGTCCCCGGGGCTTTTAGACATTTTCCTGTTGCAGCTTTTGAACGTTGTGCAGCCTTAATTTAGAGCAAAGGACAAAACAATAAGAGAGACATGAATGAAGTTATTATTTTTGAGGGTGTGCGTCCACCACTTACAACTACAAAGAAACAGTGAACCTCCAATCCAAGATGAGACGTACTCACTTTGTAGTCTTAATATTTTTCTCCCTTTCTTGTCCACATCACTGGTTTATGGGTGCTGTGTTAGTATTAAACTGGTCCCTTAAATAGAAGCCTGCCATTAAAATTGAAAAGCTTTTGTGTTCTTTGAGGTCTGGACTTTGAATTACAAATCAGGCCCGGGATGGAGGAGCCAAGAGACAAGGCTCTGTTTCACATTCAAACTGTAACATTCAAAATACAGTTTTTATACCGGCATGAAATGAAGGAGAAGGGTAACTGAAGCAGCCATGTTTCAATCAGAACAAAAAAAAACTGCTTAAGAACCACATTCTCTCTCTGAAGCAGGTCACCAACCCATCGCTCGCAATCCACCAGTCGATCGTAAGACTATCCTGTCGATTCTGAAATAAACTGAAAATTAAATATATATATATATAATGTTTAGATTCTCTAATGATTTCTGATATCAGTGCAGGGGCGCATATTTTGTATACACAATCTAATAAACACAAAATGATCCTTAATGTGTGGAAATGAACATAATAGCAAACGCAATACCAAAAAATATAATGAGAAAAGCAGAAAAGCTCGAAATTAGAAGACATTAGATGACACGCAAGTTCACTGCGATGCGCAGCAACGTGTGATCCTGCGCTTCAGTGTTTCTCTTAATGTCAAGCTCCCATGAAACGCAACAGTCTCTTCATGTATATTGTCAGCAGATGAATTGGTGGTAATAAACTGCATTGTTTTCAGTGGCTTGTGCGGCATCTCATTTAACCAGACCTTATTTAGTAAAACAGATCATTATTACTAAGACATTATCAGAATGGTAATTAATAAATAAATAGTGGAAAGTGAGTGATGGTAACATTTTCATCATATATTTAACCGATAAATGAACTCTGTCATTGGTGTGTTTTTTTCTCCTCACATTACAGATTTACAATTACAAGGCTAAATTTAAAGCATCTTCTCCATTGGCAGATTCTGTCTTTCATCAAAACCGAGGTCAGGGATCTTGAAACCTCAGCACATTCAGACCTGCTTCATGCATGAAGAGCACAACCAAAGTGCCAGAATGGAGTTGACAAAAACACTTTCTGATTTGTATTATAGGTCCATTTACTGCTCCTTAACAGACATCAACAGAGTTTGAACGTGTTCCTTCTCTTCCAACAAACGGCTTGAGAAGTGCTTTAGATTTAAATTTGTTTGAGGGATTTCTGTTGTTGTTCTCTGGACGCTTTAAGATCCTTTAATGTTGTTGCTTCAGTGCCTCGTGGACACACTATGCTCATTAGCAAAGGTCTAAACATTTCATCCACCTTTATTAGAGATGTGGCGTTGTCTGATCATTTCTGTATTTTCTTTGATATATCAATCTGTCCTGCCACTGAAGAAAGACCTGTCTCTGTAAAAAAGAGGTTAATAAATGAGAACACCAGTGAGCTATTTATGAATGCCATGTTTTTGTCACCAATTAAATCTGCAAACTCTGTCGATGTTCTCCTCAATAGCTTTAATGCAAAAGGTAAAAATGATGATAACGTGGTCAAGACGATAACTGGCACGCGTAAAGCATCCTGGAGAAACACAACAGCAGTACAGAGCATGAAAAGAACGTGCTGAGCGTATGTGGTGAAAAACAAAATTTGAAGTTCATTATAATATCTATAAAGACAGCCTGCATGCCTTCAATGTCGAATCAGGCAAAGCTAGACAGACATTATTAACTGCAACATAAACAACAGTCGCACTCTTTTTGCTTCTGTAGAGAGACTAACAAATCAAGTTCCCAGGGAAACTCTTTCTGATGACAAATGCAATGAGTTTGCTACTTTTTTCCTTGAGAAGATCAATAATATCAGAGTGTTAATCAGCAAAGCCCCATGTGGCACTCAGGTCAGTCCAACTTCATTACAACAACCTCAGAAATTAGTAACTTTATCTGAATTTCAGACAATTGATCACAAAACCTTGGAGGAAACAGTACAGCATCTTAAAGCCTCAACATTCAGCCTGGACACACTCCCCACATCCTTTTTCAAAAGAGTGTTTAACTGTTTAGAAGCAGAGCTCTTAAAAATAATAAATACCTCACTGCTTTCAGGAACTTTCCCAGAGTCCCTAAAAACTGCATTTGTCAAGCCTCTACTAAAAAAGAGCAATCTAGACAAAACCTTCCTGTCTAACTACATACCAATTTTAAATCTTCCTTTTATAGGCAAGATCATTGAAAAGGTTGTCTTCAATCAGCTGACCAAATTCCTGAACTCAAATGGCTATCTGGACAATTATCAGTCTGGTTTCCGTCAGCATCATAGCACAGAGACAGTGCTCATAAAGATAACTAATGATATTCCATTAAATTCTGATTCAGGCAAGATACCAGTTCTGGTATTACTAGATCTCAGTGCTGCCTTTGACACGGTAGATCACACCATACTCCTACATAGGCTGGAAAACTGGGTAGGGCTTTCTGGGTCTGTCCTTAAATAGTTCAGGTCATACCTTAAAGGGAGGGGTTACTATGTGAACATAGGTAACCATAAATCTGAGTGGTCATCCATGACGTGTGGTGTTCCACAGGGCTCAATTCTTGCACCGCTCCTGTTCAACTTGTACATGCTCCCACTTGATCAAATAATGAAAAAGAACCAAATTGCTTACCACAGCTATGCAGATGACACTCTGATCTATTTAGCCCTCTCACCCAATGACTACAGGCCTATTGACTCCCTTTGCCAGTGCATTGATGAAATTAACAACTGTATGTGCCAAAACTTCCTTCAGTTAAATAAAGACAAAACTGAAGTCATTGTATTTGGTAACAAAGATGAAACTAACAATGTAAACACATACCTTGACTCAAGAGGTCTAAAGACTCAAAGTAAAGTTCAAAATCTAGGTGTCATTTTAGAGTCTGACCTTAGTTTCAGCAGTCATGTCAAAGCAATAAGCAAATCAGCATAATACCATATCAGAAATATAGCCAGAATCAGATGTTTTGTCTCAAGCCAAGATTTAGAGAAACTTGTTCATGCTTTCATCACCAGTAGGGTGGATTATTGTAATGGACTCCTTACAGGCCTTCCCAAAAAGACCATCAGACAGCTGCAGCTCATACAGAACGCTGCCGCCAGGATTCTGACCAGAACCAAAAAATCTGAGAATATTACTCCAATTCTCAGGTCTCTACACTGGCTACCAGTTACTTTTAGAATTGATTTTAAAGTATTATTAACTTTCTACAAATCACTCAATGGCCTAGGACCTAAATACTTCTCAGATATGCTTATTATATATAAACCAAACAGACCTCTTAGATCATTAGGATCAAGTCAGTTAGAGGTAACAAGGTTTCACTCAAAACAAGACGAGTCAGCGTTTAGCCATTACGCCACTCGTAACTGGAATCTGCTTCCAGAAGACATCAGATGTTCACCAACAGTAGACACTTTTAAATCCAGATTAAAAACACACTTGTTTAGCTGTGCATTTACAACCTGAGCACTGTGCTGCATTTTTATTTCTCTTTTCTTGATTTTATTCTTTTTTTATTTACAAACATTTTTAATACATTTTATTTCTGTCTTTTAAAGTTGTATTTGTGATTTTAAATCATTTGCTTTTTAAAGATGTCCTATGCATTTTGTTCTATTTTTCCTTCAATAATTTTATGTAAAGCATTTTGAATTACCTTGTGTATGAAATGTGTTGTATAAATAAACTTGCCTTGCCTTAAGTTATTTATTCAGCTGTAGGTAGACAGGTCATGAGATATCACAAATGCTCAGATGGCTTCGCTTGAACATAGTTTTAAGGGGCCTTGACTTCCTTCGAATATTGTAGCAATATTTCTACAATCAGCAGAGATTGAGAACGATGATATGAAGCCACCAAAGTTAGCAAGTATTCAAAATCCATAACCCCAGAAGTGGTTTGTGTTGTCAGCAACCATGAGAATGTAAAAAAAACATCACCACATATTACAATAAACGCCTTCATACCTCCCACAGAACTACATTTACATTTATTCATTTGGCAGACGCTTTTATCCAAAGCGACTTACAATTGAGGAAAACAGCAAGCGATTCGTCTAAGTAAGCAATATTCACGAGAGGTGCTAGTAATACAAGGTTTCAAATACAACGTCAAGATAGTATAAGCAAGTATATAGAGAACATTAGAAAAGGAAAAATAGAGGTAGAATTATTATTTTTGTTTTTTATATTATGAGACAGTTAAGTGCTCATGGAAGAGGTGGGTCTTCAGCTGTTTTTTGAATTGTGAAATTGATCCAGCAGTCCTGATGGAAACAGGAAGATCATTCCACCAGCCGGGAACGGTGAAAGAAAATGTCTTTGAGATGGATCTCATGCCTCTCTGTGAAGGAACAATGAGGCGCCGCTCGTTTTCAGACCGCAGACTTCTGGAGGGGACGTAGGTCTGTAAGAGAGAGTTGAGGTAGATGGGTGCTGTGTTAGTGGCTGTTCTGTAGGCAAGCACCAGTGCCTTGAACTTAATGCGTGCCGCTATGGGGAGCCAGTGCAGAGAGATGAGCAGAGGTGTGACATGTGCTCTCTTGGGCTCATTGAAGACCAGGCGTGCAGCAGCATTCTGGATCATTTGCAGAGGTTTGAAGGCACAGGCTGGGAGACCGGCCAGAAGAGCATTACAATAATCCAGTCTAGAAATGACAAGTGCCTGGACGAGAAGCTGTGTTGCATGTTCTGTTAAGAACGGTCTGATCTTTCTAATGTTGTACAATGCAAACCTGCATGACCGAGTTGTTTTAGTAACGTGATCCTTAAAAGTCAGCTGATCATCCATGATTACCCCAAGATTCCTGACTGAAGTCGATGGGGTTATCTTAGATGGACCAAGTTGGATGGTAAGCTGGGGCTGTTCTGACGGGGTGGCAGGAATGACGAGAAGCTCAGTCTTGGCCAGGTTGAGTTGTAGGTGATGATCTTTCATCCAAGAAGAGATGTTAGCCAGGCAGTCGGAGACTCGTGTGGCTAGCGTGGAATCGTCTGGATGAAATAAGAGGTGAAGTTGAGTGTCATCAGCATAACAATGGTAGGAGAATCCATGTGCTTGTATGATGGAACCCAGTGATGTGGTGTATATGGAGAAGAGCAGAGGTCCAAGAACCGATCCTTGTGGGACCCCGGTGACTAGTTGGTGTGATTTAGACACTTCACCTCCCCAAGCTACCTTGAAGCATCTATCTGCGAGGTAGGATTTAAACCAGGAGAGTGAAGTTCCAGTGATGCCCAGTGACGAGAGGGTAGACAGAAGAATGTGATGGTTAACCGTGTCGAAGGCTGCAGAAAGGTCTAAGAGAATGAGAACAGATGATTTGGACTCAGCTCTTGCCCTCCTTAGGGCTTCTGTAACTGTTAGTAGGGCAGTTTCGGTTGAGTGACCGCTCTTAAAGCCTGATTGGTTGGTGTCCAGCCTGTTGTTTTGGGTGAGGAAGGTAGACACCTGATTGAAAACAACCCGTTCAAGTGCTTTTGCTATGAACGGAAGGAGAGAAATGGGTCTATAATTCTCCAGTAGGGAAGTGTCATGTGTGGGTTTCTTAAGCAGCGGGGTTACCCGGGCCTGCTTGAATGCAGTGGGGAAAATTCCTGAAGAATGCAGATTTAGCAGTGTGAATGTCTGCAGAGAAGATAGAGAGTGAAGCTTGATACTTACAGAGGTCAGCGATGTCTTTTGTTTTGCGCCATTTCCTTTCAGTCGCTCTGAGTTTAGCCCGGTGTTCCCGGAGGGTATCGGACAACCAGGGACTGGAAGGAGTAGCACGTGCTGGCCTGGAGGAAAGAGGACAGATAGTGTCTAGACACGAGGTTAGTGTTGTGAGAAGTGTGTCTGTGGCAGAATTAACATCTAGTGATGCAAAGTGTGTGAAGGATGGAAGGGAGGTTTCTATGACAGATGAAAGATGGGCAGGAGAAAGGGAGCGCAGATTCCACCTAAATGAGACTGGCAGCGGAGTTGGTGAGTTGCGGGAATGCAGTATTAAATTAAAAGTGATGAAAAAGTGATCAGAGACATGCAGAGGTGTAATCAAGGTGTTCTCTGTATCACAGCTGCGTGTGTAGATAAGATCAAGTTGGTTACCTGACTTATGGGTACCTGTGGTGGGGACTAGTTGGAGATTGAAGGAGGTAAGCAATGAGTGGAAGTTTGAGGCATAAGGCCTAAGGGATTGAGGCCTGAGGCATTGAGGCATAAGGCCTCAGAACTGACATTTAAAGCACGGCATTATGTTTTCTTTCCCTGTTTGTGCAATGAAACATTCCCCTCCAATCTGGATTTGGCCTTTTACATGCAGTATGCAGTAGTTTATAAACATTTCATTATATGTTTGCCATTTGCTTACACCGAGTTTGTCAAACGTTTGCAGAAAATTTGAAATAGAGAGCCGACCCAACAGAAGCATGTTTCACCTGTGAACAGACAAAACTTTAAATGTCTAAAATCAAGACATTATAATTTTTTTAATGTTTGCTTATACTGTATATATGTATAGCCTATTGTCACGGCTGGCTCAAACCCGTAGCAAATGAGGGAGACAACGAATACACATTGAATCAAAAGTATTTATTAACAAAATAAACGTAATGGTCTGTATTTTTTTTTTACAGAATTTTCCCATTATACAATGAAATACCTGTTGTTTTACATATATTTGCTGTATTTTAAAGTTTCACTCTTAAATTTACAAAATATTGCTTGGTTTTTTGAGTGAGCGTCACAGCGCAGACTCGTAGGCCTGGACAGACGGGACCGAATGCCGTTTCCTACGGCATCTGGTTTTTGCGGGGGGCTGAGTAATCCACAAACAGGTATTCAGATGAGTACTCCACAAACGGGTATTCAGATGAGTACTCCACAAACGGGTATTCAGATGAGTACTCCACAAACGGGTATTCAGATGAGTACTCCACAAACGGGTATTCAGATGAGTACTCCACAAACGGGTATTCAGATGAGTACTCCACAAACGGGTATTCAGATGAGTACTCCACAAACGGGTATTCAGATGAGTACTCCACAAACGGGTATTCAGATGAGTACTCCACAAACAGGTATTCAGATGAGTACTCCACAAACAGGTATTCAGATGAGTACTCCACAAACAGGTATACGCACGAACTGAAACAGCCTACAACTAGACCGGACGACGAACAGAACTCAAATGACATCTTAAATACAAGTGCAAACACAGAACAGGTGTAAACACAAACAAACAACAGGTGCGAGTCCAATCAAGATGGCCGAGGTGAGGTGAATGATGGGTAATGAAGTATTTTTAAATTAAAGGTCCAAGAACACAAAAACCACACAGGGGCAGAACGGGAGTGTTACACACTTACAATACTTGGATATTGGAATTTCATGAACTTTGACTCTTCTGCTGTTGCGAATGGACAGTCATCATCATTATTATCATCTTCATCATCACAGACAAATAGATAAGGGTTTTTCTTTTCTTTGTTGTTAAAAATTGATTGTGGAAAATGTATATGTTTGTAATGCTTATGAAAGATAAAAGAGATTCAAATGAATGAGTTTATTGAAGTTTAAAGATCACAAATTTATGTAAATGCTTGCCATATATGAAGTCCATCTTGTTTCTTCTTTGCTTTTATGCTGTAAAACAAACATTGGTTAGTGACGCCTACCAATGAAACAGATATTAGAACTTAAACTCTATGAAAAAGAGAGTAGCGGTTATATAATGGCGCCCAAACTTTTGTTTGTAAAGCCAAACAGTTTGTTTCATTATGGCAAGTCAGACAGCTCTGGATGAGGGATGAGAGTGCCCCTGAGGTAGATTTCTCAACTGGTTCATTTACCAATCCCGGAGAACCCATCAAAGAGTTAATAACTACCTTTAGTGATCTATACATTAATTCTGAAGATGAAAGTGAAGCCAGTATAGATGATTATGCAGAATTAAAATTTCCACCACCCCACCACCTGCAGCAGAGAGAAAGACCCTGTCTGATGAGGTTACTAACCTAATAGAACAACCTACTGAGAGAATCAAGGTGCTGGAATGACGAGTTAATGAGAGTAATGAGTAATGAGATGTGTAAAGAGTGACTTTGTTTCACAAGAGGAATTCCAGAATAAGTCTAAAGCCTGGGTGTACACGGTGCGATTTCTGCTGTCTTACGAGCACGCAGATGATTTTTTTTCCAATCGTGAGGAAATCGTTGATGTTCATATGGTCGCGGCTCGTATCTTGTGCAAGTAATTACGAGCCAAGCAGAGTGCCTTACGAGCACTTCTCGATCTCCCGATAATTTTTAAACATGTTTAAAAAGTTCGGGAGTTATCAAATTGAAACTGTGACATGTATGCTGTTGAACGAGCCAATTTGCACTTGTGATGTGTGCGTGGACATACGGTCTTCCAACCATCATAATTTGCACCGTTTACGCCCGCCTTAAGGGAATGGAGGATCATTTGGCATATGGAATGGAATGTGAATGTGATAGAGTTAAGAAAGCTGTGGAAGTGTCTATACAGGAACTCAATGGTAAATCAATGGTAGATCATCTGAAAAGAAGAGATGGGCAGCTTGAAGCCAAGTTCAGATCACTTACTCCAACATCCACGCCGGTAATGTCCAAAATTAGCAGTGGTGATCATGATACTGGACCCAGTCCAAATCACCCTGATGAAATTTAGCAAAGCTTTTTAAGCAGTCAAGAGAAAATCATGCCAATGCCCTATAATCTACCGGTAAAATTAGACTTTCCCTGTTTCAGTAACAAGCAAGATGAGGATCCCATTTTATCCATTGAACGCCATCGTGTGTTCAACTAAACAAAGACATTTATACAGATTTGGAACAACTAAAGAGGGAGTAAATGATGACAGAATTTTCATTTTTGGGTAAAGTATTCCTTTAAATATAGCAGTCCAACACTGTGGTGTAATGAGCACACGTATGCTCTAAAGAGAGCTGCCAGGAAAATGGAGCGCAGCTTAAAGAAAACAAAATTTGAGGTATTTCGTCTAGCTTGGAAGGATAGTGTTTTAACATACAGGAAAGCTATAAAAGCTTCTAGATCCGCCTACTTTTCATCGCTAATAGAACAAAAACAGCACAACCCTAGGTTTTCATTTAACACAGTGGCTAATTTAACAAAAAATAAATCCTCAACATCGTCAGATATTGGACATCAACAAAGCAGTGATGAATTTATGATAAAATTTAATTGGTTTAATAAAAATGTAAATAAAATTGGGAGAATATTAGGGAGAAATTACAACTATGCAACTGGAGGCTGCACAAGCAGATTGGACAACAATTGCAATTATTTTCTATTATAGGTAAGGATGAACTGTCTAAAGTTATTAGATCTTCTAAATCAATAACATGCATGCTAGATCCTATACCTGCTAGTCTACTGAAAGAGATGCTCCCTAAAATTATAGATCCTTTGCTTAGTATTATTAACTCATTTATGTCATTAGGGTGTGTCCCTAAAGCATATAAGGTGGCTATTATTAAGCCCCTTATCAAAAAACCTCAACTTGATCCTAGGGAATTAGTTAATTATAGACCTATTTTGAATCTACCTTTCATCTCTAAAGTACTTGAAAAAGTAGTCTCATCACAGCTAGGCTCCTTCATCCAAAGGAACGACATCTATGAACAATTCCAGTCAGGATTTAGGGCACATCACAGTACAGAGACTGCTCTGATCAGAGTTACAAATAACTTGCTTCTGGCGTCGGACCGTGGCTGCATCATGTTGCTTGTGCTCTTATATCTTAGTGCCACTTTTGGCACCATTGAACATTGGCATTAGTGGGATATAATTGAAATGGTTTACATCTTACTTATCCGATCGTTTTCAATTTGTAGTAATAAACAATGAGGTGTCACGCAAATCACAAGTCCAGATACGGAGTGCCACAGGGCTCAGTTCTTAGACCTCTGCTCTCCGCACTATACATGCTACTTCTAGGCGCTATAATTAAGAGACACGGAGTTAGTTTGCACTGCTTTGCTGATGATACTCAACTATATTGTAACACCCTATGGCCAGCGCCTCGGGTCGCCACCTGAGGGCGCCTCTTTGTTTAGTGTTTCTGCCTTGTTTTTGTCATGGACTTCATATCCCATCATGCCTTGTGTCTCATCATTGTCAACCTGTTTCAGCTGTGCCTCATTTCCTGTTTGTCCCTTCACCTGTGTATTTATAGCCATGTGTTTCAGTTGTCTGTTGTCGGTCGTTGTTCATGTTATGGTGTTCCTGTTTCTCGTCTTTTGTGTTACTCTGTGTATTTTGGATTATCATTAAAGGATTATAATTAAAGGATTACATGCATTTGAATCCGCTCTCCCGTATTCCCTGTCTGGCACGTGACATATATATTTCCTCGAAGCCTAACGAAACACAGCAGTTCAAATGAATAATGGAATGCATAGTCAGTATAAAAAAACTGGATGAGTAGCAACTTTATTGCTGAACACGGACAAAACGAAAGTGTTACACATTGGACTGAAAACCACCATAAACAACCAAGAATACCACATAACTATTGATGGATGTTCCATAAAACCCTTGTCGTCAGCAAGCAATCTGGGCGTTTTATTCAATAGTAATCTGACATTTGAAAGCCATGTCGCCGACACCTTTAAACCGTGTTTTTCCACCTTAAGAATATATCCAAACTACGTCATATGTTGTCACTATCAGATGCAGAAAAGCTAATTCATGCATTCATGACGTCAAGACCAGATTTCTGTAACGCACTGTTAGGTGGCTGTCCTGTAAGATTATTACAAAAACTCCAGCTAGTTGAAAATGCAGCAGCTCAAGTTCTTACACAAACAAAAAAAGTATGAGCATATTAGCCCGGTTCTGTCAGAATTGCACTGCTTACCTATCAAGCATTTCTACCTCTATTTTTCCTTTTCTAATGTTCTCTATATACTTGCTTATACTATCTTGACGTTGTATTTGAAACCTTGTATTACTAGCACTTCTCGTGAATATTGCTTACTTAGACGAATCGCTTGCTGTTTTCCTCAATTGTAAGTCGCTTTGGATAAAAGCGTCTGCCAAATGAATAAATGTAAATGTATGTAATGTCAAGCAACGTATTCACTTTAAAAATCTTACTGCTTATCTATAAGGCCCTACATGGTTTAGCTCCTCGGTACCTGAGTGAGCTTCTATTGCATCACAGCCCTTCTCGTTCACAACGCTGAGTCGTTCTCAGGGCTCCAGTCAGTTGATAATACCTAGAATTTTTTATCTAGCACCTGAACTTTGGAACAGTCTTCCTAGTACTGTGCGGTAGGCAGACACACACTGTCAGTTTAAATCTAGATTAAAGACGCATCTCTTTAAACTTGCATACACATCACTTCTATAATACAAATCCTCTAAAGGATTTAGGCTGCATTAGTTAGATCAACCGGAACCAGGAACACTTCCTATAACAGCTGATGCACTTGTTGCATTAAAGAGTGTTGAACAGTATTTTGCTCTCAGTTGTCTTTTCTCAATGTTTCGAGGTTACCACAGCGAGCAGGATGCAGTCTGTACCCAGACCAGATGGTACAGCTGAAAGAGGGAAGCGGCGACCAGACAAGTCCGCACTACAAAACTGCAACTGCTACTGAATATCAATGATAATCATACACCTATTATCTAAAATGTTATTTTATTTTAGTCTAGTTGTGCAAGCACTGTCGAGCTTGTAGAGATGCTTGTAGAGTTTTTTTTCTCCACTGGATTTTTGGGTTCCTCGCCACTGTTTGCATATTGTTTTGCACTATTTGCCTGACCGGGGAGGCTGCTGACATCAGCGCTAGAATTTACAGTTTTTGTATGTATTAATATCACTTTAAATGTAATCATTTTTATAATTTATTTAATACTCTATATAGGAATTTATAGTTCGTATGATATGTTACTTGTGTTTCTTTTTCCTATATCTTCTATGCAGTGTTGTAGTCTTGAGACTCGGACTCGGTCTTGAACTCGGTCTCGAGACCACATTTTAATGGTCTTGGTCTTGTCATGGACTCGGTCTTGACTCGTACTCGAACATGTTCGGAATTGGACTTATTCCCGAGTCCACTCGAGTCCCATCCAAAATATTTAATGTCATGCATTTTTACTGTGGTACTATTTCTTTAAACTGATGTTTGATTAACATGTGCAATGATTTTCTTGTGTGCATGACTTGAGCCTATACAAGATATTAATGACATTAAAAGATGTCCCTTTATGTGCCAAAAGTAAAAGTCTTTTTATGATATCTTCTAAATGTCTGATATTGATGTCCAGTGGAACTCTGTACAAAAGTAAAAACAAATTTTGAGTTTATCAGACTAGTTTCAGTTTACACATGTAAATAAATTGAGACTTTTTGAAATACATTAAGTTGAATTATTTAAATGCAGTAATATAGCAAAGCAACAATTGAATCAGTGTTCAAAATGTCTCAATGTCAATTGCATCACTTTTGTACCTGTAAAAATCATGTGTTTGCTTTAGTTGAGCTCTTTGCTCTTCTATTATAATGTTAAATTAGGTTTCCTTCAGCCATAACTGTGTGTTAAAATACATTTGTTGTGTCAAAGGAAGCAAGAAGAGATGATGACTTCTGAACAGTAATGTATACATTTTAAAGTTGTTTAGATCACTGATAATAATTGGGTTTGTTTATTAATGTGTCAGCTCTGTGGATCTGTAGTTTGAGATATACAGTGAATTTTTGTGGGTACAAAACTGATATTGATTTAATACAATTAACATTGAATGGTTGCTTTGCTATCTTACTGCATTCAAATAATTAAACTTAACTACTATTTATTTCAAAAAGTCTCACTTAATTTATTTCCATGGAAAAACTAAAAATAGTCAATAAACTCCAGACTTGAACCAGTTTTTACTTTGTACAGAGGTCCCCTGTGCATTTACATTTATTTACGCATTTGGCAGACGCTTTTATCCAAAGCGACTTACATTACATTATACTATACATTTGTACATTTTGTATGGTAAGCAAGTGGGGGTTAGGTGTCTTGCTCAAGGGCACCTCAGCCGTTACCCGCCAGCACTGAGAATCGAACCAGCAACCTTCTGGTCATGAATCCAACTCTCTAACCACTGGGCCATGACTGCCCACTGATATGCCCACTGACACGACTGTACGGCAATATCAGACATTCAGAAAACGTCATTAAAAGTTGTAGAAACCCCTTTCACTTTTGGCCCATAAAGGTATATCTTATCAACATCGTCAAAGACGTAGAAATAATGTCTTTTGGACCTTTGCTCAGGGGGATATTTATTCTAATAAAATTACGTAGCCTACGTAAATGATGTAGCTTTTTTACCCTCAACTAATAATATTTTAAAACTAATATCAGTCTAAATAAATAAAACTCAGTGTACATACATGCCATGGTATATTTAGGGTGTACTCACATATGGCCCAGTTGCTCTCAACCGTGCTCAAGCGTGATTGTCCCCCGTCGGCCTGCACTCACATTGCACTTTACATTCACGCTTACGTCATTATGATGCGACTGTTTTGAAATAATCAGGAAGAGAAACGCTCTCGCTTAGCACAATGGAATCAATGTATTTGTTAATTTTGTGGCATATTGAGTCATTTGAGACGCAGTGACACACAAAGTTATAAACCCAATTGTTCTTAATGAATTGAAAAGTACACAATACAATTTCTTATAGAATATGTTTGTTGTCACTTAGGTGACGTCACATTTCCAGTTCCGCACTTGGGTGCGATTAGCACTCACACTAAATGTGTACCACGCTCGAGCCCAACTGAACTACGCTCTGGCCCACCTCTTCCAAGAGAGCCAGGGACGGAGCGATCACACTAGTCAAATGAAGCAGGCTATAGGTGCGGTACGATTGGGACAGTGGGAGTACACCCTTAATGTACTCTATGAGCTTGGTGCCAGTTTTATTGTTTCCACCAAACATTTAACATATTATTAAATATTTTTGATTTTTAAATGTGGACTTGGACTTGGACTCAACAATCTTTGGACTCGGTCTTGACTCGGACTTGAATAAGCTGGTTTCGACTACAACACTGCTTCTATGTGTGCCTCTCTGTAATAACACTGCATGTGTTTTGTGTATGTGGGTGTGTATGTACTTGTGTCTGTGTTTTGTGCGTGCGTGAGTGAGTGTGTGTGTGTGTGTGTGTGTGTGTGTGTGCTTGTGTTGAAATGAAAATTATAAAAAGCGCTATATAAATAAACTTGGGGTGAGAGTTGAATTGAATACATGAGAACATGTTTGTCACTGTGTTTTGAACAACTTCGATGCAGAAATGTGAGGAGATAAACAGGTTGGAGTATGTGCGTCAGAGTGTTATGACTGGCCCAAAAGCGTAACAACTTCTACTACTGGTAGAACTGCAGTACCGATTTAGCGGAAAAGTCCTGTTCACACCAGAGCATGTGAGCGGAGCGTGCGAAATATAGTCAGAGCGCGGAGCAGGTTTTTATCCAAAGGCCGGATACCGCTCACACCACGAGTCTAGGGCATGCACAAAATCCACAAAGAATTCACCTGTGCCTAACAAAACTGTCAGCCTAGCCTACACTTGAAAAATAATTTGTTGTGAAAGATGGATGGAGTTCCTGAAATATATCCAAAGCAAACCGACAGGTCATACAGGTGCACAATTCCTGTCAAAAATCTAGATGATAACGATGTTGAACATGAACAGGAATGTGGTGATAAGATTTCAGTAAGTAAGGATTCGTATTTTAATCTAAAAAGACACATCATGTGGAAACATGACTGTGAACATGCGGAAACATGTGCTGCGCGAACATGGGGAGGCCAGAGCAAAACGTGAGCATTTTTAATATGGTTGAAATAGGAAATATTGGCTAATAATCAATTAAATAAGGTTTGTCATACGAATATTTTAATGTAGCCTACTTAACCCTGTCCGTGATTTTTTATTTCATAGAGAAAGAGATAGAGCAGAAGCAGCAACAGAAACAAAGTGAGGAACTTAGAAGTTTTTCACTACAGTCAGAGCCCCAACCATAACTGGATTAAGAAAGAGAGAACTGGATACAGCCTTCTTTAAAATGATCTACATGGACTATGAACCGCTGACTGCAGGAGAACGAGAAGGGATGCGACACTTTGCCGGTGCGGCCCAGCCAGGCTACACACCCCCATGCTATAACACTGTGCGGGACACGCTCATGCCTTATGCTCTGGAGGAGATGGAGGATAGACTGCGAGACCTGTTGATAAAGGGGGATGGGTTTGTTCTGTCAGAAGACATTTGGACCAGTAAAAGAGAGCACAGCTTTCTTGGCATCGTGACCAGCTTCATTGATAGGACATTCCGGGGTCACACGGTTTTGTTGAGCTGTGACCACATACAGGGGCACCATACCGCAGATCGCATTTACCAGCTGTACGAAAGTGTTCTAAAATACTGGAATGTGGAACAACGTGCGATAAGGGTTGTCACTGACAGTGCCAGCAACATGGTCAAGGCATTTAACCTCTTCCCTGTGACTGAAGAGGAGGATGAGCTCATTGATGAGGGGACCGCGGGTGCCAGCAGCAGCAGTGCTGCTGAACATGAGGACATTTAACCCTGACAGACCACCTGAGCTGTCACAGATCGAGGTGGAAGAGGTAGCGGCCAATGTTGAAAACATGATCAATCAATACTTTACTGTATCCAGTTTACATTTGAGGTGTCCCATTCACATGCTTCAGCTGGCGATCAAAGACGCCATTAACGAGCATGACAGCATTAATAGGCTGCTCGTGAAAGTCGGAAGTGTGGTGAGAAGTGTGAGGAAAAGCACCCTGAACACTGAACAGACAGACCGTTTAAGTGTCCGCCCCACAACTGCCTGCATCACTAGATGGAGCAGCCAGTTACAAATGATTGATTCGGTCCTTCGACTGTTCCAAAAAGACCCATTGTGGCAAACAAAACCACTGCCGCTCACATCACCCTCAGCGACGTACGGCAGCTGACGCACCTTGTCCGTGTGCTTACACCACTGGCAGACCTCACAGACAATTTACAAAGGGAGTTGGGGAATCTGGGGATGATTCTCCCTGCTGTCAGTGAAATAAAATCTCTACTCACTAATGATGCTGCCCTGCCCATGATGAATGCTGCCTTTGGTGAAACATTGGCCAACAACATCTCATCTCGTTACGACAGATATTATACCGATAAGCATATACTTTTAGCCTCTGTATTGGATCCACGTTTCAAAACTGAATGGGTAATTCGTGACGAGTCTGTGTGCAACAAGGTTCAAGGTTGCATCGATAATTTATGTTCAACAACACATGGATGTTTAGTTTAGCTTTTTAGTTTGTTTGAAGCCTCAGACTGACATCACTCCAACTTATAATTTATGTTCAAAACTTGGATGTTTGCTGTTGTGTTTGTTTGAAATAAATATATGTTCTATTTTGACTGATGTTGCTGTTTTTTTTTTCAATTTGAGCGAGCGAGCGATTTCACCGGAGCGGGATGAAATTGTAGGTGAGCGAGGAGCGGAATTGAGCGGAGCGGTCTGGTGCGACTTTGAGCGGTGGAGCGGGGGAGCGAACATCCACATGAGCGGGGAGCGGAAATTCTCACCGCTCAGCTCCGCTCACATGCTCTGGTTCACACATGATCTGTTAACAATAATTTGCCTGTAAAGACTGTATGTGTGAATGGGGCTAATATCTAATTAGACATGCATGTATTCATTTAGTAGTCAATCAATAAAAACGCCCCGTCACCGCTCACACTCGAACGCTATTGGTTCATGTTTCTTTGAGGAAAAGAACTGCACCTACACACTCTTGCAACTAGTGAAATTCAATGCATTCAGTGAACCCTAACAAGACATATCTCATAAACTGTAGTACAGTTTCATTCAAGCATGTTACATAGGTGAATCAATATTTTAATGTACAAACTAACTCACTTCATCACTTCTCTAATCGGTACAGGACAGCGCTGGTTTCCTTTGCCTTGTCACATTTCACGTTTTACACCAGCTCACGTTAACAGATAAGTTAACGCTGGAATAGAAAAACTTTGTGCTTGCCTACGGGGTAACTCACCTGCAGTCGCGCTTCAAGTTTGTTGTGCAATGAGCACCTCTGCTGTAGAGACCTAAAATCAAGACAAAATCCCATCATTCCGGCTTGTGTGACTGCATTTCTTCTGTGCAACACAAATATTTTTGTTGCATAAATAAATATAAAACAAAAAATGACCAATGAGTGAGCAGAATATCATACAAAAATATTCAGAAATGAGGAAATGTTCACCATATGCACACCCATAAATTGACTTTCTGATAATAAACATGAAATTACAATAAACAATCCTTCATCAATGCCTGGCGGGCTACTCCAGAGATTTCCGTCATTAGTTTTCAGATCATCATTGCACCATGAGTCTTCGGTGATGTGGAGAACACCAGGTCTAGAGGATAAGCGAGTAGTCTGTAGTCACGGCAAGAGCGCACGCGTAAGTGTTCGGTGTATATTATATGTTTCTGTTGTATGACGCTTAGGTGATATATTTGCTAAGTAGTGAGAATTATTTCGTTCTCTGATCTATTTTCCTTATAAGTCTATGGTGCTTTGGAGTGTTGTTTGCAGCTAGTTGATTTTAGATTACAGGAAAGCTTTTCACCTTTGGATAAATTAGCACTTAAGTCCGGAAGAGTCCAGCATTAGATTCGACTTGAGCCACTGCGTGTTCATTTAGGCTTTGTCTTGCTAATTTGAAACGCACGGGCAGCGACTGTAGGAGTAGCTATTTAAACTGCGGGCTCACAGCTCATTGCCAGGATAAGCGAGTAGTCTGTTAGTCACGGCAAGAGCACACGCGTAAGTGTTCGGTGTATATTATATGTTTCTGTTGTATGACGCTTAGGTGATATATTTGCTAAGTAGTGAGAATTATTTCGTTCTCTGATCTATTTTCCTTATAAGTCTATGGTGCTTTGGAGTGTTGTTTGCAGCTAGTTGATTTTAGATTACAGGAAAGCTTTTCACCTTTGGATAAATTAGCACTTAAGTCCGGAAGAGTCCAGCATTAGATTCGACTTGAGCCACTGCGTGTTCATTTAGGCTTTGTCTTGCTAATTTGAAACGCACGGGCAGCTGTTCCCACTCACTACGTGATTAGCAACCCATTTAATACAGATAGAGGCGCTGGCGCGGAAGCGTCAGCGGAAGCGTTCAGCCCTCCTCGCGTGAAGACCGACGAGGTAAAGACCATTCGACTCGTCCTGCGCGACTCAACCGAGCAACGAAACCGACAACGCACAGTAGTATCTTATCTAAAAATCCTTTTTTACTGTTTTCTCTCACTTTCTTTTTCGCCTTTTCTATACTCACTCGCACAGCATGTGTTTCCAATTCATTCCTGTGGTCTCTCGCCCACGACACTCTCTCACCAGAGGAAGGCGGAGCAATCCCGCCAACCTTCGCACTATCTGTACCTCTTCTACTCTTCCACTCTCTCTTTCCATTGGTCTCTGGAATTGTCAATCTGCTGTTAATAAATCCGACTTCATCCCTGCATTTGCTTCCCACTCTGCTCTTAGTATTGTAGGATTAACTGAAACCTGGATTACTTCTGAGAACACAGCAACCCCTGCAGCTCTCTCTAGTAATTTCTCTTTCTCTCACACTCCCCGCCAGCATGGGAGAGGTGGTGGCACCGGTCTTCTCATCTCCAAAGACTGGAAGTTCTCCACCTACCCCTCCGTAGTCAACACCAATTCTTTTGAATTCCATGCCGTAACTATTACTTCTCCATTAAAACTCCACATTGTAGTTATTTATCGCCCTCCAGGTCAACTGGGCGAATTTCTAGAAGAACTAGACATGCTGCTCTCGTCTTTCCCTGAGGACGACTCGCCGCTTCTTGTCTTTGGGGATTTCAACATCCACCTAGAGAAGCCTTATGCCTCAGACTTCCACTCACTGCTTACCTCCTTCAATCTCCAACTAGTCCCCACCACAGGTACCCATAAGTCAGGTAACCAACTTGATCTTATCTACACACGCAGCTGTGATACAGAGAACACCTTGATTACACCTCTGCACGTCTCTGATCACTTTTTCATCACTTTTAATTTAATACTGCATTCCCGCAACTCACCAACTCCGCTGCCAGTCTCATTTAGGCGGAATCTGCGCTCCCTTTCTCCTGTCCATCTTTCATCTGTCATAGAAACCTCCCTTCCATCCTTCACACACTTTGCATCACTAGATGTTAATTCTGCCACAGACACACTTCTCACAACACTAACCTCGTGTCTAGACACTATCTGTCCTATTTCCTCCAGGCCAGCACGTGCTACTCCTTCCAGTCCCTGGTTGTCCGATACCCTCCGGGAACACCGGGCTAAACTCAGAGCGACTGAAAGGAAATGGCGCAAAACAAAAGACATCGCTGACCTCTGTAAGTATCAAGCTTCACTCTCTATCTTCTCTGCAGACATTCACACTGCTAAATCTGCATTCTTCCATGAAAAAATTAGCAGCGCCTCAGACTCCCACAAGCTTTTCAAAACATTTAAAACTCTCCTCTGTCCCCCTCCACCACCTCCGTCTAACTCCCTAACGGCTAATGACTTTGCCAGCTACTTCACAGACAAAACTAGGTCTATCAGCAGACAATTTTCAGCTCCACCCATCAATGATCTCACATCGCACATACACACAGCAGACCATCTTCTCTCCTCTTTCTCTCCTCTTAAAGAGGATGATGTCTCTAAACTTCTGCTCTCTACTCACCCAACCACCTGCCCGTTAGACCCCATCCCCTCACATCTACTACAAGCCATCTCACCCACACTCCTACCATCACTCACTCATATCATTAACACATCTCTTAATACAGGAATTTTCCCCACTGCATTCAAGCAGGCCCGGGTAACCCCGCTGCTTAAGAAACCCACACATGACACTTCCCTACTGGAGAATTATAGACCCATTTCTCTCCTTCCGTTCATAGCTAAAGCACTTGAACGGGTTGTTTTCAATCAGGTGTCTACCTTCCTCACCCAAAACAACAGGCTGGACACCAACCAGTCAGGCTTTAAGAGCGGTCACTCAACCGAAACTGCCCTACTAACAGTTACAGAAGCCCTAAGGAGGGCAAGAGCTGAGTCCAAATCATCTGTTCTCATTCTCTTAGACCTTTCTGCAGCCTTCGACACGGTTAACCATCACATTCTTCTGTCTACCCTATCGTCACTGGGCATCACTGGAACTTCACTCTCCTGGTTTAAATCCTACCTCGCAGATAGGTCGTTCAAGGTAGCTTGGGGAGGTGAAGTGTCCAAATCACACCAACTAGTCACCGGGGTCCCACAAGGATCGGTTCTTGGACCTCTGCTCTTCTCCATATACACCACATCACTGGGTTCCATCATACAAGCACATGGATTCTCCTACCATTGTTATGCTGATGACACTCAACTTCACCTCTCATTTCATCCAGACGATTCCACGCTAGCCACACGAGTCTCCGACTGCCTGGCTGACATCTCTTCTTGGATGAAAGATCATCACCTGCAACTCAACCTGGCCAAGACTGAGCTCCTCGTCATTCCTGCCACCCCGTCAGAACAGCCCCAGCTTACCATCCAACTTGGTCCATCTAAGATAACCCCATCGACTTCAGTCAGGAATCTTGGGGTAATCATGGATGATCAGCTGACTTTTAAGGATCACGTTACTAAAACAACTCGGTCATGCAGGTTTGCATTGTACAACATTAGAAAGATCAGACCGTTCTTAACAGAACATGCAACACAGCTTCTCGTCCAGGCACTTGTCATTTCTAGACTGGATTATTGTAATGCTCTTCTGGCCGGTCTCCCAGCCTGTGCCTTCAAACCTCTGCAAATGATCCAGAATGCTGCTGCACGCCTGGTCTTCAATGAGCCCAAGAGAGCACATGTCACACCTCTGCTCATCTCTCTACACTGGCTCCCAGTAGCGGCACGCATTAAGTTCAAGGCACTGGTGCTTGCTTACAGAACAGCCACTAACACAGCACCCATCTACCTCAACTCTCTCTTACAGACCTACATCCCCTCCAGAAGTCTGCGGTCTGAAAACGAGCGGCGCCTCATTGTTCCTTCACAGAGAGGCATGAGATCCATCTCAAAGACATTTTCTTTCTCCGTTCCCGGCTGGTGGAATGATCTTCCTGTTTCCATCAGGACTGCTGGATCAATTTCACAATTCAAAAAACAGCTGAAGACCCACCTCTTCCATGAGCACTTAACTGTCTCATAAAAAAAAAAAAAAATTCATTTTACCCCTATTTTTCCTTTTCTAATGTTCTCTATATACTTGCTTATACTATCTTGACGTTGTATTTGAAACCTTGTATTACTAGCACCTCTCGTGAATATTGCTTACTTAGACGAATCGCTTGCTGTTTTCCTCAATTGTAAGTCGCTTTGGATAAAAGCGTCTGCCAAATGAATAAATGTAAATGTAAATGTAAATGTCTCCTAAGCTTCTGATTTAGGGCCTCTACAGTGGTGTTTCAACCTTTGAAGAAAGCTAAAAATAGAGCGCTCTATTAACCTCCAGTCAAGGCTCTTTTAATTTACCCGCTGGCCCAGTCACTTCTGACCTTTGACGTCACTTAAGACAATGCAGCTTATTTTTAGAGGTCTCCTGATACTAATTGAAGGGCAGTGTTATGTAAGGGGATTACCTTGTAACTGCACACACTTTTGGAATTGTGGGACTAGCTTGATGGTTACTAGCAGAAAAAAGGACAGCGTGGCTCCCCCATCTGCAGTCTAATTGTTCATCGCTTCTGCACTTCTCTCTTCCTCAGCAGTTAGACGAGGTCGATGACCCCATCTTCCACCTCGCTTGTTCCGGAAGAGTCTTTTCCGCCCCTGCCAATCCTGTAATTTACTGTAAAAGGCCATGCAAAGAATAGCCTAGATATCAAATCTGGTTACTATGTTGTTTACCTGCAGAATAATCATCTGACAGACTGCACACAGCTTAAGAGCATGCCTCCATCCTTCCATCCTCAAAAGCAAAATGCTTCTATTGTTTACCTCATTTGTAAGTCGCTTTGTCTCCTGACTTAAAAGCATGGCACTTTTACAAACAGGTCTTGACGTGGAGGAGGTTTTGAAGTCTTCATTCTCTGTAACGCTAAATATGTTAACAAATAAAATAAAAAAATGTGTCAGTTATTGATTCAATTAATTGAAAATTAAATGAATAAAGAAAATTTTAATACGCTCCACAACCTATAAACACAGTTTTTAAGCCACGTTTATAATGTTTTAGTGACTTATCTAGCAAGTTGACATTGGAGGGATCGCCACCCGATCTACAGTTTGATTGATGGATGTCACAGCCTGTCTTGATGACTGAATTCACTGCTGTCTTATCATCTATTGGATAAAAGTCAGACTAGGGCTGCACGATTAATCGTATTTTAATCGTGATGGCGATTTATGCTTCCCACTATAAATGTAACATGATCGCTGTGATATTCATGTTTTAAAAGCAAGCACAAAACTCCCGATAATGTCAGAAAATCATCACTGTCAGACTGAAAGCTTGTATCTCTTAAACTGCCACTTTACAAGCAATTTAAAAAACACCACATTTTTACACTAGATTTGTCACATTTTAATATGTTTTATTTGCAACAGACAAACATGAAGGGTGACCAATATTAATTATTTATAAAAAACAAGAAATCAAAAATGGAGTTGCAAGGTTTCATTCCAAAGAACACAAAATGTTCATTTTTGGGACTAAGTGTTTAGACGATTGTGTGCTTTGAAATACGGTGTTGAAGAAGTTTCATGGCAGCAGATTAAACATGCTGAAGTGAAATGATAAACAAGTTCTAAACTGACTGAATAATCGTGGTTATTAATTGTGATATATGCACAGTATTTAAGGAAAATATATTTAGTTATTTAGTTCTGTGTTCTGCAGTTATCTAATGGTGTTCGATGCTGTCCTGTATTCCATGCAGTCGGATCATCTCTGCATGCAACGTCCTGTGGAGGCTGCTGTGGGCTGCAGGGAAGACCCAGGGAGAGAGGAAAGAAGGGCCAGGCATGATGGAGACACGGCAAGGAGCGTCCCTCTCCGACCCAGCAGCCATGGAATGGTTGGAGGGGTCGGGCCTGATGTCCTCAATCTCCCTGGGCTTGTCCCGTCAAGGCCGCTTCGCCGTTTTCTTCCGGGGCAGCTGCTGACGGGAGGCAGATGCCTGTCTCCGCGAGGCTCGTTGTCTCTTGGGGGCTGTCGCGGGAGGGCGGGGCTGCTGGGATGCAGACTTCGCTCAGGATCTCGACGGCCTGTAGGCGGCCGAGTCGCGGCGGGGCAGGATGTGTTTAATCGCTTCCATCTGCTTTTTCACCATAAATGCACCGCGACTGCACGCTCCACCTGGGGAATGTCGACATAGCCCCTAGCCGCCCCGTCGTCGAGTGAAGTGACAGCTATAGAGCCAGTCGGACGGGCGCGCGTCGAATACGGCCCATGCCAAGTCTTCGTGAGCTCCCCCAGAAAGCTCATCGTCGTCTTTCTGAGTCTCTACCCGACGAGACCGCCCAGGCTCAGCATTCACTTCGAGAAGAAAAACACTTTGCGGTTCCAAAGAACAAAAGATGATACCCGGATATCCGGGGCGGGGCTCGGCATACGGATGCATTCGCCAAGTTCATTGGCCTTTTAAATTCCTCTCGGAAGAGATTGGTTCCCAAGATCAACCCCATCTGTTGACACAACGTTGAGTAACCGTCAGAAAGGGAACATCACGTTCTAAACCTAACTTATAGGCTAAAGTCAAAGTGACCAGCTGTTCATATTGTGAATTACAATTATATCACCTGTATTTTATTCCATTGCTAATGAGAAAAAGCAAATATATAAATCACAGTTGTCGTCTATATTTACGCCTTCTGTCATAAACATGTAAAGTGAAGATGAACGTTTTGTGAGGGACCCCCTTTCTAAAATACATATTCATCTATCATTTTTTATGTGTAAAGAAACATTACATTTTATTAGCTAAATGATGTTTAAATAACAAAGTTCGGGAAAAGCACATGCAAATAATTACACATTGATTACATCGTCAGTAACCACACCGCTCAACTAATCAGCCCATAGGATCCAGTATAAATATAACCAGCCTTCCCACCTTCATTCTCTCGACCGTTCCTAGAACCCCGCCCCCTTCCCCAAATCCTCCTTCCCACTCGCCTATTGCCTCAGCCCATCAGGGGGGAGCGCTCCAGGTTCGGGCTCACACCGAGCTCGGAGCTCTCTCCCCGGACAGCACGGCAAACACGCATTATATTTATCATTCATTATTGGCAAGGGCGAACTCGTGAAATAGTGAATGTAATATTACAACATAAAGACATTTACGCATTTGGCAGACGCTTTTATCCAAAGCGACTTACATTGCATTACACTATACATTTTGTTTCTAAGTAAGCAAGTAGGGGTTTGGTGCCTTGCTCAAGGGCATCTCAGCCATTACCCACCCCTGAGAATCAAACCGGCAACCTTCTGGTCACGAGTACGACTCTCTAAACCACTGGGCCACGACTGTCTATTGTTTATCACAACGTATTGTTTTCCAAACTTATAAATAGTTGGCTACACTTGTTGGAGGTATATAACCCTGAAGAGACATTTTCAATTCATATGTCAACAACTTGACAACAAAATTGAGTGCGGAAAAAAAGGAAACATTCACTAGAAATATAAAAACATGTAAACAATTCTGGAAACTATGCATGTAGCAAAAAAAAGCCATGGATATCATACAAACAAATACAGACAAATCTCATATCGGACACGATGACATTTATTGTCCAGAAACCAACAGGTAGGCTATTATATAAGGGCAGACCTGACACATAAAATAATGCAGTGGCTGTAATTCCATCTGATGTTAGTGTTTTTTATGACATTGTGCTATGACTAATGTACCTGTTGGTATGAGAACATGTGTCAGGGTTTTGGTAGACACAGCGTATTGTGTTCATGTATTATTGTAATTTGACAATGTGTGATTTTAAACATGAAATAACAGTTTTGCCAGTTGTGTGTTTTAAGTGTGTTGCTGTGTTTAGAGTTTAAGAAATTTGTTAAAAGTATTGGATAAATTGTCATAGCAATTATAAAAAAACTGTAAAGCGAAGACGTTACACCAGATTTACTATTTCTCATGGAGATGATTTAGTTTTATATTTGTATACTGTACTCCTGACTATGCTTTGAATAGAGAAGTGAAGTGACACGTGGCCAAGTATAGTATCCCTTACTCATAACAAGTTGTGCTCTGCAGGAAACCTATCCCAGCATGCACACATGGAGCATTAGTTAGCCTTTCTGCTGCGGCACCCAGGGAGCCTTGTTCAAGGGTGATAAAAGAGAGCGCTTTTCATGCACTCGCCCTGCAACCTTAAGGTAACAAATCCAACTGCCCCCAAATATGTGTAGCCTTCTGGTATTTTAAATGTTTTATTGATATTGTATAACTGTTCATTCAAAAAGCAGAAAAGTAAATAAATGTCAACTAATTTATTGTTCCCATAATTTTCTGTGTAAAATATATTTGACATTTAATTGAAATGTTTTCTTCTATATTAACCTACATTAGGGTGTTTTATGTGTACCATGTCGATATAAATTACTGGCGACGATTCAGGCAAGAAACTTTTATTATGGAAGTTCACTACATAAGGCACAAAGCTGATAAAATAGTCAGTCAATCTTAAACTGTAATCTGTTTCCTGCATAAATTATTTTTTAGCAGCTGCTTGTTTTTAAAAGCAACAGATTTGTTTTTGTAGTGCAGGAATACATAATGTGATAAACAGAACAAACACTGATTTAATCAATGGGTTAGTACACACAACATGCAAACAATACGCACTGCAGTGACGTTTACACAAGTAAAAACCAAAGCACAGTTGTGTCTTCAGCACTGGTGACAGCAGGTTAAACTCACCCTATGAGAGTAAAACATGCCCTCTCTGTCATGATGAAAGGCCTGAGCTTGTTTATTTCCAGCGCTCTCTTTCTGCATCATGCTCTTCTGTTCCAGTTGGTTTTGTTACTCAAAGCGAGGGGCGACGCGTGTGGTCGTGGTCGCAGCCGCTTTCACAGCGCACACATTCCGTCCTGTGACACCTTCATCTACAGCAGAGTGCAGGACAGAGAGGGGAATGGGGGAACTTCAAAGTGTCCAGAGGGGCCATTTATTATCTAAAGGGCTTCGCTGCCTCCCTTATTACTTTAATCAATTCCAACTGCTTCACGAGGCTTTGATGGGGAGCAGCGGTCAAGCATGCTGTAAGCATCTGCTGTTTAGCCAAGCACAGGTGGCCCACAGAGACATTACGACCCACCGTCAAACCACCTTATCAAAAACTGATCACAACACATAACATGAATAAACAAATACAACCTCTTTATTCAATTAGTCATACAAAGAATACATTGGCAACATGACATGACTGCGGATGTCCAGGTTCAGTGTGAGGAAACGTCGCCATCTGCAGGCTAAAAATCTAGAAGCTGCAAGAGAAACTTCATGTTAAAGGAATCACCCAAAAATAAAAGTTCAAATAATATCCTGGCTTTTCCTAGCTTTATAATGTCATTGAAAGGGGACAAGTGTGTTTGAAAGTAAATGTTGACGCTCCAAAAAATGATCAATTTACAGGACAGTATTTTGTTGGTTTACTTCGTTGCCCAATAATGGCATGGTACATGGATGTAATGGTACACCAATTCCATGGTTCGATTCAGTTTGATGTGGGTGCAGTGTTCATGGCATGGCACCAGCAATGCTAAAAAAAAACACTAGCTTTACTTTTAACTTCATAACAACAACAACAATTATGAACTTTATACACTGCCTTCACGTTTCTCTTTGGAAGTAATTTAAGTGTATAATATTTAGAAGGGCTGCCCCCGACTAGAGATTTTTGTTGTCGACCAGTAGTCGTTCATTTAGGTCGTTAGTCGACTATTCGCACATTTATGATATTAATTTAAATATTTGGGGAATGGGGACAGATGATGATTTAAGCTTCATGGATGAGAAAGATGTTATATGTTCATTATCTTAACTCGCCTCATTTTTCCTTTTATTTCCATGTCTCCGCCATCAGTGCGCTTCTTCATAAAGACGAGCGCAAAGGTTTCACGGAGGACACAGAGCTCAGATTTCCCAACAATGCGGCCAAACTCATGTTCCTGCGACATTCCAAAACACAAAATGTTCGGTATACGCCATATAATAAAGCGTAAGAAAAGCAGAAGCCCAGAATATGAATGCAAAGCGCTTTCACTTAAATTGTCCTGCGATTCTTTTTCATGCGCTTTTTGTTCACGTAGGCTCTTCTGCATTTCTTTACATAATACGCTTTATCAAGGTGTAAACTGAATTTCACTGAGCCACATTTAGCTGTCTCTTTATTGAACTCTGCCCCTCACTGATCCCACTGCCCCTCATATACTGCTACACTCTTCTCTCCCCCCTCATTGCACACTGGCTTCACTTTGTTATTTGCACTACTGGACTGTCTATACATAACATTTATGTTCATCTGCACTACCAACTGTTCATTTACAGTCCTGACTGTTTACACATGCATCTTGCACTCCTACACTTTAACTGAAATATGCAATAACTTCCATTGCACTGTTACGTAGATAGATTATGTACATCATTTATTTGCACTACTCTATATCCATTGCACTGCTGCTCACCATAGCCTAACTTATCATTGTATACATCCGCCTGTAAATCTCTGTTCATAGTACATATCCATCTGTATATTATGTTCATAGTACATATCCATCTGTAAATCTCTGTTTATAGTAATAGACATCTGTATATGGTCATAGTACATATCCACCTGTAAATCTCTGTTTTTAGTAATAGACATCTGTATATTATGTTCATAGTACATATCCATCTGTAAATAACTTCTATAATATTGATTTATTTATGTAACTTATGCAACCGCTGTATATCCTGCACTTGCTGCTATTCTTGAACTTGAAGTGCACTGATGGCGGAGACATGAAAGGGCTGCAGCGCATGTGCTTACCAGATCTGGCAAACGTAGGATTGCATTCCTCATTTTTAGCCACCATGTTATTCTATTATTAAGGGTGTAACCCTTGGACAAATAAACATTTAAACATGCTTATAATAGCATGCCTTAATCCAAGTTAACAGTAGTGTTAAAGTGAACGGCTATGTAAAGCGACTTACGTGGTGCGTATACACTTTGAAATGAAGCACTTTGAAGCAGACAATCGACTAATTAAAATTTGTTCGAATACGTGTCTTCAAGTCGAATATCGAATAGTCGACTATAAGAGGACAACCCTAATATTTAGAAAAAATACAGCCATTAGTTGTTTAATTGTTATTAGTTGTTTACAGTGTTCTAATTAGTATTTAACCAAATAGTAGCGTCACAAGCAGGGGTTCGCGGTACGCCATAAGAGTTTCACAGTTCATATCGAGAGAAGTATTGCAGTTCGGTTTGAATATCGTTACACCCCTATCTATAAGTATAAAAAAATTATAATACACTGGCCCTCCATAGAACAGTGCAACAATATGATCATATTATTATTGCAGGAAGTATACAAAGCCTATAACTTTATTTATATGAAAATATACAAATATATCAAAAAATTAAAAAAACATCAAGGGAACACTTCAATCACACTGTATTAAATCTCAATGAACAAAATACTCAAGTTAAAACTCTTCGCTCACATACTTTGCATAATCTATTGAGAACAAACTAATGTGACAATGGTCAATGAAAGCCAAAATCATCAACCCATTCAGGGCAGGAATCCTCCCAGATTTGGATTGAAGCTTCTGGACAGTCTATAGTGCTACTTGACGGCTTAGGATACATAAGATCCCACAGGTTCTCAACTGGACTTAGGTCTGGGGAACGTGTGGGCCGGTCAATGGCATCAATGCCTTCATCATCCAGAAACTGACTACAGACTCTGGCCACATGAACCTGGGCATTATCATGCATCAGCACATAAGGTCTGATGACAATAGTTCTGAGGATTTTATCCTGAAACTTAAACAAACGGTTAAATATAAAAATTGTGCTTTCATTTACTCACCCTCAAATTAATAAATTTCTTTGTTCTGATGAAAACAAAAAAAGATATTTGGAAGAATGCTTGTAACCAAACAGTTACTGGCCACCATTGACTACCATAGGAAAAATTGCTTTGTTCTGTTGAACACAAAAGATATTCTAATGAATTTAAGAAAGCAAACAGTTTGGGGCACTTTTGACTACCATTGTAATTTAACTTTTCCTACTATAGTAGTCAATGGTGGTCAAGAACTGTTTGGTTACAAATAGGCATGTCAATTTAGACAAATGACAATAATCGATCTTCATTTAAATGAAAGGGAAATTCCGTCCAAAAATGAACATTTCCAAATGAATTATCTAAATAAATGATTTGTTCCTGTTTTGGACTCAATTGTGCAGTAAAATGTCACGTATAATTACATGTGTAAATCTCCTTGAATACAAACAAATTAAGTTTGGTGTGTTTAAAGGGGAACTTCGCCCAAAAATGAATATTCTGCCATGCATTACTCACTCTGAAGTCATTTAACAACGATAGGACATTTACATTTACATTTATGCATTTGGCAGACGCTTTTATCCAAAGCGACTTACATTACATTGTACTACACATTTGTACATTTTGTAAAGTAAGCAAGTGGGGGGGGGCTCAAGGGCACCTCAGCCGTTACCCGCCAGACCTGAGAATCGAACCAGCAACCTTCTGATCATGAGTCCAACTCTCTAACCACTGGGCCACGACTGCCCATAGGACCTCCGTCTAGCTTCAGAACGTAAATTGAAATAGTTTAGATGAGGTACCGGTCCCCCCATTGACTGCAACGCAACCAACCGTCAAAGCATAGAAAGTGATTGAAGCACATGGTTAAATAGTCCATGTGATTCTTGTGGTTCAGCATTATTTAATATAAATTGTGAAAGTCTTATTTTTGTTTATTTGCGCACAAAAAGTATCCTCGCCGTATTATATTAAATAATGCTGAACCACCGGAATCACATGGACTATTTAACCATGTACTTCCATTACTTTCGACAAAAGAAAATATATTTGGCAATGCTGTTTTGCATCTATAGCGCTTATTTTGATCTGTAGCGCTTGTTAACTTTTGCATCTTTATTCTTTGACTAAAACAAATGCTTAAAATGTTCATTGTTATTCTTAACAAAAAAAATCAAAAATCAAAAAACAGCCCATCATTACAAACTTGCTTATGTTAAACTTTTACTTACAAAATGTTCTTTTGATATGAATAGTTATTCATTCATTATTTACTTATTTTGGTATTTGGTACATACAGGGCTGTGTGCTAAGCCCCTTCCTCTACTCCCTCTTCACCTCCGACTGCAGGCCTGTGAACGGATCTAACTCCATCAAGTTTGCGGACGACACTACGGTGATTGGTCTCATCAGCAACAACGAGACGGCCTACAGGGAGGAGATCCAGCACGTAGCCACCTGGTGCAACAACAATAACCTGCTCCTTAACACCTCCAAGACAAAGGAGCTCATTGTGGACTTCAGGAAAGAGTCAAGAGGCACACATGACACCATCCACATCAATGGGATGGCTGTTGAGCGTGTCTCCAGTTTCAAGTTCCTGGGGATCCACATCTCGGAGGACCTGTCCTGGACTACAACACCTCCAGCCTGGTCAAGAACGCTCACCAGCGCCTCTTCTTCCTGAGGACACTGAAGAAGAATCAGCTGTCCTCGGATATCCTGGTGAACTTCTATCGCTGTGCAATAGAAAGCATCCTAACCAACTGTGTCACCATCTGGCATGGGAGCTGCTCTGTTGCAGAGCGCAAGGCACTGCAGCGGGTGGTGAAAACCGCCCAGCGCATCACAGGAACTCCACTTCCAGCCATGGAGGACATCCAGAGGAAATGCTGTCTGCGTCGAACTCGCAGCATTCTTAAGGACTCCTCTCACCCCGCTCACAGACTGTTTTCTCTCCTGCCCTCCGGCAGGCGTTTCAGGTGCCTCCGGACCAGGACCAGCAGACTAAAGAACAGCTTTTTTCCCAGAGCTGTCTCTTTATTGAACTCTGCCCCTCACTGATCCCACTGCCCCTCATATACTACTACACTCTTCCCCCCCCCATTGCACACCTGACTTCACTTGTTATTTGCACTACTGGACTGTCTATACATAACATTTATGCTCATTTGCACTGCCAACTGTTCATTTACAGTACCGACTGTTTACATCTTGCACTCCTACACTTTAACTGAAATATGCAATAACTTCTTCCATTGCACTGTTACTTAGATAGCTTCTGTCCATAATTTATTTGCACTACTCTATATCCATCGCACTGCTGCACACCATAGCCTAACTTATCATTGTATACATCCGCCTGTAAATCTCTGTTTATAGTAATAGTCATCTGTATATTATGTTCATAGTACATATCCATCTGTAAATTACTTCTGTAATATTTATTTATGTAACTTATGCAACCGCTGTATATCCTGCACTTGCTGCTATTGCACTTCTGGTTAGACCTAAACTGCATTTCGTTGCCTTGTACTTGTACATGTGTAATGACAATAAAGTTGAATCTAATCTAATCTAATCTAAAACTTTTAATTAACCAACAAAAAAAAAATAGTACACTGACAAACTTGCTTATATGAAACACAACGAAATGAAACGAGAAATACAACTTTTATTAACAAAAGCTCTCCTCGGCCTTGACCTGTCAATCATTGCACCTCGTGGCTTCAGCTCGTGCTGAGAGATGTATGCCTCACGAACTTTTGCGTCCATTGTCCAAATTAACTTTCCTTTATATCTATAAAAAAATGCAAAACGAAGGTGTGTCAGTAGTCAAGTATTGTTATTAGTGGATAGCCATTGCGTTTTTCCTGTATGTGTTTTGCGCATGAGCCACACAGACGTGCATGACCTTGAACTTTAATCATCCTCATTTAATCAATAACATCCTTAGTTAAAAGCATTCTTTTAACCCTTGTGTGATGTTCATATTTTTGTTACTCAGTCAGTGTTGGTGGGTCTAGTGGACCCGCTGCAGTTTTGGGTTTTAAATTCAACACAATCAAACACACTGTTAAAATAATTTAAAGATGTTTACTTCATTCCAATTACAATCAAAACCGCATATATGGTTAATATTTGCCCCATACCTTTGTTATATTACATTTATGAATTGAAGTGCTCCACTTTTTTTGCACCGATACCATTTTTTAAAAACCGAGTACGAGTACCTAGTACAAGTCGATACTTTTATTTCTAGTACTTGCCAAAACAGATCCCTATTTTTTAGTGAGGTGGCAATTTTCCAAGCGCAACACAGTGATACTAATAAAAATAGAATAACCTTATAATTACAACTATACCTCAAACACATTATGAAAAAAGAAATGATTTTATGTGCTTGTCATAAACTTTAAAAGCACAAATTTCAATCAGTTATGTCACATGAGGTATCGTTTTTTGGTATCGGTGTACTTATACGAGTACATGAGCTTAGTATCGGCGCATCCCTAGTCTTTAGCTTCCTCGTCGTCAGAGCGCACAACTCCCACGCCGGATCAACATCAGTTCGAGGTCCCCTAGTAGTAGGAGCGGTGCAAGTAAGAACGGTTACACCAGCAGCAGGGCTTTTTCTCGCACACTTAGTGTACCAATGCTCGATGAGGCAGCACAAAACAAGGCCCGCAAATCTACGCAGAAAACTCCCTGGAATTCCGTGGATTTTAGCACTTGTTATGAGTAGGCTATTCGGTTGTTTAGTCTGACGTCACGCACCACCATGTATGGAAGGTCATGTACCGTCTCCGGGTCCAAACGCTCTATCAGATGCCATAGGCAAACAGTAAAAAAATGCAAATAAACGCTCGTGGCGAGCTGGAAAACCGCGATTGTAATCTTTATCCTCACAACGAAATCCCAAATGGCCAGACAGCGATTAATTGTTCGAAGTTTATTAAAATATTAATGTTGTGGATTCCATGAGCCTGGATACTGTAGTGTATATATGGTGAGTTTATTAATGTTTTGCTTAAATAGGCGATATGAATAAACAGTGCTTATAAACAGCTGTTTATGTTGTAGCCTGGCTTAAAACGAGTGTAGGCTCGGACCCGGAAATGGTATTCCTGACGTCATCACTAAACAACTGAGTACACACACAAACACAACATAAGCGCGTTACTAGTATGCGCTGTTTGCTGTGACGAATTTAAATGAGCCAAACAATGTGATTTTTGAGACGTTAAAACTAAACTAACCGCGGAGAAGTTCAGGGAACATATCTGTTATAAGACACCGCTGGATCATTGCAAGAATGAACGGACAGGCGAACCTAACCTAATCTTTAAACTCTATAAACAAAACACATTTACACACATTTATATTTGTCTACAAAAACACATTTAAAACTATTCTGCGGAATTCCATATGGTCCTGCTTATGAGGGTAAACAACTTAAAAAATATATATGTAAGCAAAACCTATGAGATGGAAGATGTACACACAACAGAATAACTAAAAGTATGTGATTTAAAAATGTAAGTTTATGTTATGTGGCTCTTAATAGTATAGGGGGCAGTTGTGGCCTAATGGTTAGAGAGTCGGACTCGTAACCAGAAGGTTGCAGGTTTGATTCTCAGTACCGGCAGGTAACAACTGACGTGTCCTTGAGCAAGGCACCTTACCCCCGTTTGCTCCCCAGGTGCTGCAATGTTAGCTGCCCACTGCTCCCGGTGTATGTGTGTTCACGACTTGAAGTGTGTGTGTTCACTATTCACTGGTTGGGTTAAATGCAGAGGTCACATTTCGGGTATGGGTCACCATATCTGACAAAAAATAGGTCACTTTCACTAATATAATTTGGCACCTGTTTTTTCCCCTATAGGAGCCAATGGTCTGGAGACCTGTGTAATATATATACTATATTGCCAAAAGTATTGGGTCACCCTACCTAATAAACAGGTTAGGGTTAGTAATTTCCATGAGTATAAATCTTAATGCTGCAGCATATCATGATATTCTATGGAACTGTGTGCTTGTAATTTAATAGCAACAGTTTGGGAATAAAAGCCCTTTTCTATTCATTCATGACAATGTCCCTGTGTATGAGACAAGATTCAGAAAGAAATCATTGATTCAGTCAGTGTGGAAGAACTTGACTGGTCTGCATAAAACCAAGTCCTGAACCCAGCTGAACACATTTGGTGTTATTTTAAATGCAGACTTTGAGCCAAAAACTCATCACTCCACATCAATGGCTTGTACACAGGGGTACAGTCAATTTGGAACAGATGAAAGGTGCTTCCAAAACTGTTGCAACAGAGATGGAAACAAAATTCCTTACAATGCCATTTGTAGAAATGCAATTTAAAGGGGACATTTCATGAAAATCCGAATTTTTCTGTGTTTAAGTACTATAATCGGGTCCCCGGTGCTTTTACCAACCCAGAAAAAGTACAACCCAGTTACTGCTTTGTTACGCCTTTCTCTGAAAGCATGTGAGAAAATGAGTGCTTCAGATCACGCTCCCCTTGTGATGTTGCAGGTGATCTTATTGTAATAGCACCGCCCCTTACTCTGCATGTTTCTACCCATGGCGCTGCCGCCATTATTGTTTTCGCAAGCAACATACATGTAGCTCTAACACCATGGCAAAAGTAAGCAAAGTAGATCAAAGCATGCTAACTGTTCTGTTGTTGGCTCAGAGCAGCACAATACACTGTTCCCAGACTCAGGAGACAAGAGAGCAGTAAATTTATTTTATTTTCAATGGAAATCCTCCAGACTGAACGAGGCAAAGCTGCAGATGAAGACATTGTAAGTACCGGTATTTTTTAAAGTAAGACCTCGGGGACCTGTGTCAAAAGCAATGTGTATGGCTTGTAAACTTGCAACAGGGTTTCGATCGCGAGGTCTCCGCCCAGAAAGCGGTCCTTACCGGACCAACGGGGACCGGAGCAGAAACTAGCTGTTCAGTTGCACTTAAAGAGACACACACACCAAAACAGCACATTTATCCTCACATGCAAAACTGTTTCAAAAGCCCCTTTTCCTGTCCCAAAATGACAACGCCTGTGCACAAGTCATTGGTGTTTGGTGATGAGTTCTTTGCTCAGTCTGCATTTAAAATATTTTGTGTTGTGGGAATAATGTACAACAGATCTTAGAGGTGGTAGCAACAGAATTTAAGAAATTAAAGAAATGATTTGAGGTGAATAAATTGTCATGAAATAGAAGTAAAACAAAGATTATGTTATTTGGAAATTCTAAAATGAGTTCAAAAGTATAATTGACAATTAATAATGAAACTATAGAAAGAGTATATGAAAACAAGTTTCTAGGTGTGATTTTAGACCACAACGTCTGTTGGAAATCTCAAATAAAGCATGTTAAAGCAAAACTAGCAAAGACTATAGCAATATTAAATCAGAATCAGAAGGAGCTTTATTACCAAGTATGTTTACACACACAAGGAATTTGACTTGGCGACAGGAGCATCCAGTGCAGAAGAAAGTAAACACGTAGTGCAAACATAGTGCAAATGTACACAATAGTGGTGAATAACACCAAGCAAAGGGGGAGGGGGATAAAAAGTGGGGAATTTATGGAGTTAAATAATAATAATACACTATGTAAAGAAGTAAAATATAAAAATAAATATATGTATAGACAAGAAACAACACATAATTGTTTAAATGAATGTACAGATGTGTTATTTACAAGTTTATCGTACCTGTTGTTTACAGTTCTAGGTGCATATGTACAATGTGCAATAAATGGACAGTGTATAGTTCTGAGCTTTTAATTGTTTAGGCTGGATATAGCCTGCGGAAAAACTATTCTATCAAAGCATATATTGAATAAAACGTCAATGCTTATCTTGTATAATACATTTATATTACTGTATATGACTTACTGTGTAGAAATTTGGGAGAACACTTATAAAACTAACTTGAAAGCTATAGGGATATTGCAAAAGAGAGCTATCAGATAATGTTAACCCTAACCCTTATTAATGTAGGATACTTGGAACACACAAACTTTTTATTTTTGAATTCACATATATTGAAGTTTATGGATTTAGTGAAATTTAAGACGGCGCAAGTCATGATTAAAGTAAGACATAATTTGCCACCGGGAAATTTACAAAAAATGTTTAAGGAAAGGCAGGGTGGATATAATTTGAGAGAAAATTTAAACTTTAAAAAGATTAAAATAAGAACAACACTAAAAAGTATGTGCATTTCGGTTTGTGGGGTAAGGTTGTGGAATGGTTTTAGCAGGAGTTAAAACGGTGCTCGAACAATAAACAGTCTAAAAAGTGGTATAAAAATGCTTTGTTAAAAAGATATATAGATATATAGAGGTGATCGTGAATGGTACATGTAATATTAAGTTGGTTGACTAAATTGTAAGTATATAGGAGTAGTATATTTGTGTCGGAAATTAATAAGCTATTGCTTCATCCCGCACCCTTTCGGACTTTGATTTGGTGTGCAACCCGATATGGTTTGCATATTTACTTATTTTTTGGTTTCTCTGCAACATAGATCTAATAAGAAAACAAGTGTATTTTGTTTAAAACATATTTTTGTTCGAATAAACAAATAAATCAATAAAATGACACCAAAATATGTTCAGCTGGTTTCAGGACTTGGTTTTATGCAGACCAGTCAAGTTCTTCCACACTGACTGAATCAATGATTTCTTTCTGAATCTTGTCTCATACACAGGGACATTGTCATGATGGGATAGAAAAGGGCTTTTATTCCCAATCTGTTGCTATTAAATTAGAAGCACACAGTTCCATAGAATATCATGATATGCTGCAGAATTAAGATTTGGCAATATAGTATGTGTAGGAGGGTGTACAGTATGCGATCATTGAAAATTTGTCCTGATATATGTTCTTCAAAGAAAATAAGCCAAGGCTAGTGAGTTTGAATTTGAAACCATAATTAATTGTATCATTTTTCTTTTGATAAAAAATTAAAATGGGTCCTACAGACCTGAACACCATACAAGGGTTAAAGAACATGTAAATGTAAATGTATGTTAATGTAAAGACATTTATACAGATTTGGAAAAACTGGTCGGTGAGTTAATGAAGACAGAATTTTTTTCATTTTTGTGTTAATTGTCCCTTTAATAGCACATGAAGATCTGTGCGACCCTCTAAGTATATTCTTTTTATTTGCACCAAACAAGTGAATATAATTCACAATCACTTATGCTTCCATACTGGATTGATTGATATTCCTAAAGGTTAACTGACTTGGTGTTCCCTTTCTGTTGGTCACTCAACGTTGTGTCGACAGATGGGGTTTGAACTTGAGAACCTCTTCCGAGAGGAATTTCAAAAGACAATGAACTTGGCGAATGGCAACCATGTGCCAGTCTGAGCCGGGTCCCCCCCGGCCGAGATGTCTTCTGGGTTTTACAGCCCGTACTTTATCATCCCCAAGAAAGGTGGGGGGGCTGCGCCCCATTCTAGATCTGCGCTCCCTGAACAAGCACCTTCACAGGATGCCGTTTATGAAATTGACGTAGAGGCGCATCCTGGCGTCCATTTGGCACGGTTCGTGGCAATTGACCTGAAGGACGCATACTTCCATGTCTTGATCCTCCCTCAACACTGCGTTCTAAAGTTGGGCATACCAGTACAAGGTCCTGCTCTTCAGTCTGGCCCTGTCTCCTCGCGTCTTCACAAAAGTCACGGAGGCTGCCCTGGCTCCCCTCAGGGAACAGGGCGTGCATGTCCTCAACTACCTCGACAACTGGCTCATCATAGCTCACTCGCGAGACCTCGTGCTTGGGCCTTCGGGTCAACTGAGACAAGAGCAAGCTCTCCTTCTGTGCGGAGCATCTCTTATCTCGGCATGGAGCTCGACTCTGTGTCAATGTCAGCGCACCTCACCAACGAGCGCGCCCAGTCGGTGCGGAGTTGTCTGAGGTTTTTCAGACGACAACCGGCGATCCTACTGAAACACTCTTGGAGCACATGGCATCCTTGGCAGTGGTTATCCCACTTGGGTTGATGCACATGAGACTGCTTCAGCACTGGCTACAGAGTCGAGTCTCTTGGAGAGCGTGGCACACCGGCGTAAGGCCCCTTTCGAGCCCCTGAGGGAGGTTGCTCTACTTCATCTCACGATGAAGACGGCTCTCCTGGTGGCGCTTGTCTCTATTAAGAGGGTAGGGGTCCTCCAGGCTTCTCTAGAAGACATCTGCAGAGCTGCGGGGTGGACTACGCCCAGCACCTTCGCGAGGTTCTACAACCTCTGTGTGGACCCAGTGTCAGCTCGGGTCTTGCTTGGCAACAGGTGAGACCAGTGACTGGGTGGGCGTACGCCTGCGTAAGCGCCTTCTTCTGGCTCACAGCGAATCAGTGCACTATCTAGCTTTGCACTTCCTCTGAGGGCAAAGCCAAGACACTCCCTCCATCACTAAGCACTTTTACTGGTGACTGACCAGGCGAAGCGGTTAGTCCCCAAGCCAGGTATTGGTCAAGTCACCCCTATCCAGGTGGACCCCTCTACCTGAGCTAGTGCTCCATACGTAGTGACTACCCAAGCTGGGCTGTCCCGTGTGATGTATTCTCACTCTTCTTTCCCGGTTCAGCGAACTGTGACCTCCCGCAGTGGACTTCACTGCTCCACTGTCTCGTGATCCCCCTCGTGGGGCTCTCACGCCTATTTTTTCTCACGCAGGGTTTTTCCTGGCTCAAAATGAGGCTGAGGTGGTACCAATCTTGATCATGTGCATGCACACTACGTTTTTCGTTGTTAAATGTGCGCTTCACGGTACCATCATTTTCACATGTTGTTTTAAGTGAACTTGATATTGAACAGCACATAAATTTTTTTTTTTTTTTTAATTTAAAAACTTAATTGTAATTTTTCATCAAATTTTTAAAATATAGCATTTGGTACCACTTCAGTATAGGGGGCAATTCTCACTATTAACTAGTTGTTATTAGCATGTCTATTATTAGCATATTGGCTGTTTATTAGTACTTTTAAAGCACATATTCTGCATGACCATACTCTACATCCCTTATCCTCCCCAATACCTTAACCTAACAACTATATTATTTTAATTTAAGGCAATTTCTCATTTGCATAGTTTATCATTAAAACCCATATTTTAGTATTCGTTTTCAATTGTCTTAAATTTTAGTTGATAATGACCCTTTCTTTTATAATGAAAGAAATAAGCGAGGATAAGCGAGTAGTCTGTAGTCACGGCAAGAGCGCACGCGTAAGTGTTCGGTGTATATTATATGTTTCTGTTGTATGACGCATAGGTGATATATTTGCTAAGTAGTGAGAATTATTTCGTTCTCTGATCTATTTTCCTTATAAGTCTATGGTGCTTTGGAGTGTTGTTTGCAGCTAGTTGATTTTAGATTACAGGAAAGCTTTTCACCTTTGGATAAATTAGCACTTAAGTCCGGAAGAGTCCAGCATTAGATTCGACTTGAGCCATTGCGTGTTCATTTAGGCTTTGTCTTGCTAATTTGAAACGCACGGGCAGCTGTTCCCACTCACTACGTGATTAGCAACCCATTTAATACAGATAGAGGCGCTGGCGCGGAAGCGTCAGCGGAAGCGTTCAGCCCTCCTCGCGTGAAGACCGACGAGGTAAAGACCATTCGACTCGTCCTGCGCGACTCAACCGAGCAACGAAACCGACAACGCACAGTAGTATCTTATCTAAAAAAAAATCCTTTCTTTTACTGGTTTCTCTCACTTTCTTTTTCGCCTTTTCTATACTCACTCGCACAGCATGTGTTTCCAATTCATTCCTGTGGTCTCTCGCCCACGACACTCTCTCACCAGAGGAAGGCGGAGCAATCCCGCCAACCTTCGCACTATCTGTACCTCTTCTACTCTTCCACTCTCTCTTTCCATTGGTCTCTGGAATTGTCAATCTGCTGTTAATAAATCCGACTTCATCCCTGCATTTGCTTCCCACTCTGCTCTTAGTATTGTAGGATTAACTGAAACCTGGATTACTTCTGAGAACACAGCAACCCCTGCAGCTCTCTCTAGTAATTTCTCTTTCTCTCACACTCCCCGCCAGCATGGGAGAGGTGGTGGCACCGGTCTTCTCATCTCCAAAGACTGGAAGTTCTCCACCTACCCCTCCGTAGTCAACACCAATTCTTTTGAATTCCATGCCGTAACTATTACTTCTCCATTAAAACTCCACATTGTAGTTATTTATCGCCCTCCAGGTCAACTGGGCGAATTTCTAGAAGACCTAGACATGCTGCTCTCGTCTTTCCCTGAGGACGACTCGCCGCTTCTTGTCTTTGGGGATTTCAACATCCACCTAGAGAAGCCTTATGCCTCAGACTTCCACTCACTGCTTACCTCCTTCAATCTCCAACTAGTCCCCACCACAGGTACCCATAAGTCAGGTAACCAACTTGATCTTATCTACACACGCAGCTGTGATACAGAGAACACCTTGATTACACCTCTGCACGTCTCTGATCACTTTTTCATCACTTTTAATTTAATACTGCATTCCCGCAACTCACCAACTCCGCTGCCAGTCTCATTTAGGCGGAATCTGCGCTCCCTTTCTCCTGTCCATCTTTCATCTGTCATAGAAACCTCCCTTCCATCCTTCACACACTTTGCATCACTAGATGTTAATTCTGCCACAGACACACTTCTCACAACACTAACCTCGTGTCTAGACACTATCTGTCCTATTTCCTCCAGGCCAGCACGTGCTACTCCTTCCAGTCCCTGGTTGTCCGATACCCTCCGGGAACACCGGGCTAAACTCAGAGCGACTGAAAGGAAATGGCGCAAAACAAAAGACATCGCTGACCTCTGTAAGTATCAAGCTTCACTCTCTATCTTCTCTGCAGACATTCACACTGCTAAATCTGCATTCTTCCATGAAAAAATTAGCAGCGCCTCAGACTCCCACAAGCTTTTCAAAACATTTAAAACTCTCCTCTGTCCCCCTCCACCACCTCCGTCTAACTCCCTAACGGCTAATGACTTTGCCAGCTACTTCACAGACAAAACTAGGTCTATCAGCAGACAATTTTCAGCTCCACCCATCAATGATCTCACATCGCACATACACACAGCAGACCATCTTCTCTCCTCTTTCTCTCCTCTTAAAGAGGATGATGTCTCTAAACTTCTGCTCTCTACTCACCCAACCACCTGCCCGTTAGACCCCATCCCCTCACATCTACTACAAGCCATCTCACCCACACTCCTACCATCGCTCACTCATATCATTAACACATCTCTTAATACAGGAATTTTCCCCACTGCATTCAAGCAGGCCCGGGTAACCCCGCTGCTTAAGAAACCCACACATGACACTTCCCTACTGGAGAATTATAGACCCATTTCTCTCCTTCCGTTCATAGCTAAAGCACTTGAACGGGTTGTTTTCAATCAGGTGTCTACCTTCCTCACCCAAAACAACAGGCTGGACACCAACCAGTCAGGCTTTAAGAGCGGTCACTCAACCGAAACTGCCCTACTAACAGTTACAGAAGCCCTAAGGAGGGCAAGAGCTGAGTCCAAATCATCTGTTCTCATTCTCTTAGACCTTTCTGCAGCCTTCGACACGGTTAACCATCACATTCTTCTGTCTACCCTATCGTCACTGGGCATCACTGGAACTTCACTCTCCTGGTTTAAATCCTACCTCGCAGATAGGTCGTTCAAGGTAGCTTGGGGAGGTGAAGTGTCCAAATCACACCAACTAGTCACCGGGGTCCCACAAGGATCGGTTCTTGGACCTCTGCTCTTCTCCATATACACCACATCACTGGGTTCCATCATACAAGCACATGGATTCTCCTACCATTGTTATGCTGATGACACTCAACTTCACCTCTCATTTCATCCAGACGATTCCATGCTAGCCACACGAGTCTCCGACTGCCTGGCTGACATCTCTTCTTGGATGAAAGATCATCACCTGCAACTCAACCTGGCCAAGACTGAGCTCCTCGTCATTCCTGCCACCCCGTCAGAACAGCCCCAGCTTACCATCCAACTTGGTCCATCTAAGATAACCCCATCGACTTCAGTCAGGAATCTTGGGGTAATCATGGATGATCAGCTGACTTTTAAGGATCACGTTACTAAAACAACTCGGTCATGCAGGTTTGCATTGTACAACATTAGAAAGATCAGACCGTTCTTAACAGAACATGCAACACAGCTTCTCGTCCAGGCACTTGTCATTTCTAGACTGGATTATTGTAATGCTCTTCTGGCCGGTCTCCCAGCCTGTGCCTTCAAACCTCTGCAAATGATCCAGAATGCTGCTGCACGCCTGGTCTTCAATGAGCCCAAGAGAGCACATGTCACACCTCTGCTCATCTCTCTACACTGGCTCCCAGTAGCGGCACGCATTAAGTTCAAGGCACTGGTGCTTGCTTACAGAACAGCCACTAACACAGCACCCATCTACCTCAACTCTCTCTTACAGACCTACATCCCCTCCAGAAGTCTGCGGTCTGAAAACGAGCGGCGCCTCATTGTTCCTTCACAGAGAGGCATGAGATCCATCTCAAGGACATTTTCTTTCTCCGTTCCCGGCTGGTGGAATGATCTTCCTGTTTCCATCAGGACTGCTGGATCAATTTCACAATTCAAAAAACAGCTGAAGACCCACCTCTTCCATGAGCACTTAACTGTCTCATAAAAAAAAAAAAAAAAAATTTTTTTTACCCCTATTTTTCCTTTTCTTATGTTCTCTATATACTTGCTTATACTATCTTGACGTTGTATTTGAAACCTTGTATTACTAGCACCTCTCGTGAATATTGCTTACTTAGACGAATCGCTTGCTGTTTTCCTCAATTGTAAGTCGCTTTGGATAAAAGCGTCTGCCAAATGAATAAATGTAAATGTAAATGTAAATAATGTAGTTGAACAGAAACATAAGTTTTTAGATTTAATAAGCAACAATATAACAGCACTTGGACGTCTCGCTGCTTGCAATCTGCGCATTGCTACTGTTTGTTACTCAAACCCTTACAAGTATAATTCACGCTTTAAACAGAACGCGAACAGCGCAACGTGGAAAAAGACGATGACAATTTTGCTGGCGGAGGCCAGTCTCTTAACTTCTTAATGTGTTATCATATAGCCAAAATCACCACACCGCCGCTGTCTTTAATAAACGTGCATGGTGATTTTGTCAGACATTCAACGACAGTAGGCTTATTCCGTAAGTGAAACTGAAAGACAAAATATCCAAATATATTATGTTAAAGTAAATTACAGTATATTTACGACTTCACTAGGGCTGTAACGGTGGCAGTTTCAGCAGTTGGGCTATTATTTATATAGGCCTAAATAATATACAAATAACATAAAAATATTTAAGTTATTATTTTTGCGTGTAGCAATCACAAAATGTATTTAAATACATTTTGAAATTGATATCTGAAATAAATGACGATTAAACATCCGTCCGTGTTTAATGCCCAAATTCATCAGTGAAACGGCACACTACAACATATAAAGCGTTTCAATAAACTTCAGTAAGTAAAGAAAACTTAAATAACACAAGAAAATTAAATATTAAATAAAAAAGCATTTGTTACAGTGACTTGTGTTTCACGTTAACCCGTAATATGCATCCCTTAACAATTCTATTTGAAACTGTTTAAAACTACCTCGGCTTTCCAATTCAGATTGCCATTGAAAAGTTAGTTTTTCTTATCTTTGATGGAAAACTAACATGTTGACATTGTCCAGAATAAGATGTGTACAGCTGCATTAAATGCGCGTTCAGACGATTAATGTTTCTCCGCAACCTGCACGCGCTCCGACACCAAGCAAGCGGGTTAATTTCACAACAAGATCCATTTCTTCTTGAAGCAGCGCATCACTACTGATTGCGGTACTGCGCCACCATAGTTGTGTAAGACACAAATACAGTTCCAAATGCCTATTGAGTGCAACGCTTGTCCATGGCATGAAGACAGTGTTTTCTCCGACACAGTTTTTGTCTACAGGCGGCGCAAAATTAGGCGGAGACGGCCACCTCCAAATTCTCTATGCAGGAAAAACCCTGCTCTCTCACATTGGTGAGACCATGCTGGCATCTCCACGTTACCCCCTACGGAGGGATGTGGTCTCCGTAGCGCGCTTCCTCTGCGAGGGAGTAGCTCTTCCCAGTGTTTCCTTACGGTGCCGGGCGGCTATCTCGCTACTAGAGAAACAAGGCCACCACCTGTGAAGGCCAATGATAAGGGTACCCTCACCTAGTTTAAGCGGAGTCCTTATTTCATATGCTGGATGGTTGCGATTCGCAGAAGCTTCACCTGTGACACGCCCAGGACAGTCAGTGTTGCTCCACTAGCAGTCGTGACACGGCCTAGCACCGTGGCGTTTTGTATAGGGATCACATTTGTCACAACGTCGAGTGAACGACAGAAAGGGAATGTCTCAGTTAAGACTGTAACCTCTGTTCCCTGATGGAGGGAACGAGACGTTGTGTCCCTCATGCCACAGCATTTGGCCAATCCTCTGCAGCGATCGGGAGAATCCTCTCTCCTTAGCACAAAGATGAATGAATGGGCACACCATCCTCCTTTTATACCTGTATGTACGGGGCGGGGACTTGCATGCAGTTGCCATTCGCCTAGTATATTGGCCTTTTGAAATTCCTCTCAGAAGAGATAGGTTCTCAAGTTCAACCCCATCTGTCGACACAACGTCTCGTTCCCTCCATCGGGGAACAGGTTACAGTCGTAACCAAGACGTTATACTGTCATGACTAAGTGTTCCCTTCATTTTTTGGAGCAATGTAATATATATATATACTCTCAGCTTTATTTAGTGTATTCGCATCCAAATTAGCTGAAGGGTTTAAGAATTACAGCTCTTTAATATGTAGCTCCCCCTTTTTCAAATGATCAAAAGTAATGGAACAGTTGAATCAAAGGCTGTTGTCAGCATGAAGAAGCTGATGCTGTGAACCCACATATGCAATTCGGGGAGATCTCTATGCAAGTTACGTTTCAAAAACAAAACAAATCCATCAGGCAGATACATGAACATGAAGAGAGGCCAAACCAACAATTATATATATATATATATATATATATATATATATATATATATATATATATATATATATATATATTATGGGGGCCAAACAGGAAATAATTATATACAATTTGAATATATAGTTATAAATCCTGAATATATAGTTTTAAGTCTGAATATATAAATGTAATTCTGAATATATAGTTATAAATGTGAATATATAAATGTAAATCTGAATATATAGTAGTTATAAATGTGAATATATAAATGTAAACCCTGAATATATAAATGTAAATCCGAATATATAGTTAAAAGTTTGAATATATAAATGTAAGTCTTGAATATATAAATGTAAGTCCTGAATATATAAATGGAAGTCCTGAATATATAAATGTAAATCCTGAATATATAAATGTAAACCCTGAATATATAAATGTAAATCCGAATATATATAGTTATAAATTTGAATATATAAATGTAAATCTTGAATATATAAATGTAAGTCCTGAATATATAAATGTAAACCCTGAATATATAAATGTAAACCCTGAATATATTCATCCTGATAATCTAATCAGGCATATTTCCAAATTATATGATGCAGTCAATGAGATTTTGTTTTAAACCTTAATTTACACCCACACTTTATTGACATTTACTTCATAACAAGCATCTTTCTTTGTTCATCTCAATTGTTTATTTTCATTTCTGGCCATAATTTTAAAGCGAAAGGGTCCTTCATAGTTCACAGCTCAAAATGACAGATTTCTACAACTATTTTCACATGAAGAACTAAATTTGAGTGTTCTAGAAAGAACACAGACATATTGAAGATCATATATGTATGATTTTGGCTTTATTAGACTCCACAATTTGATGGACAGATGTACCCTGAGATTGTCCCAGTGTCTCTTGTCTATCACATGTTGCTGCTAAAGTGTCAGTAAAATTACTGTTCGTCAGCAGATTGCTAACAATCTCCCTAGTCCTCTCAGCCATGATTAATTCTGCCGAAAATTACACAGCTACACTATGTTGCCAAAAGTATTGGGTCACTCTATATAATAAACAGGTTTGATGACTTTAGTAATTTCCATGAGTACAAATCTTAATGCTGCAGCATATCATGATATTCTATGGAACTGTGTGCTTATAATATAATAGCAACAGTTTGTGAAGAGCCCTTTTCTATTCCATCATGCAATGCCCTTGTGTATGAGACAAGATTCAGAAAGAAATAATTGATTCAGTCAGTGTGGAAGAATTTGACTGGTCTGCATAAAACCAAGTCCTGAACCCAGCTGAACACATTTTGGTGTCATTTTAAATGCAGACTTTGAGCAAAGAACTCATCACCAAACACCAATGACTTGTGCACAGGAGTCGTCATTTTGGGACAGGAACAGGGGCTTTTGAAACAGTTTTAAATTGCATTTCAACAAATTGCATTGTAAGGAATTTTGTTTCCATCTCTGTTGCAACAGTTTTGGAAGCACCTTTTTTCTGTTCCAAATTGGCTGTACCCCTGTGTACTAGCCATTGATGTGGAGTGATGAGTTTTTGGCTCAAAGACTGCATTTAAAGTCACACCAAATGTGTTCAGCTGGGTTCAGGACTTGGTTTTATGCAGACCAGTCAAGTTCTTCCACACTGACTGAATCAATGATTTCTTTCTGAATCTTGTCTCAAACACAGGGACATTGTCATGGTGGAATAGAAAAGGGCTCTTCTCAAACTGTTGCAATTAAATTAGAAGCACACAGTTCCATAGAATATCATGATATGCTGCAACATTAAGATTTGTACTCATGGAAATTACTAAAGTCATCCAACCTGTTTATTATATAGGGTGACCCAATACTTTTGGCAATATAGTGTATGTTAAGGGCTGTTGGGGACACTGGCACAGTCTGGCACTATGGACAGCCTTTTGAAAAGTAGCAGTTTGTTCCAATAATACATTACTTTTTAATTTAATAGTGCAATATTTGCCCTAATATTCTGCCTACTTTTTTATTAAAACAAAAATAAATAAAAAAAGTTAATGTCTGTCTAATGACATGTCTGATCATGAAAATGTTTATGTTGAGATATAGTCAATAAATATATATTCAGGATTTACAGTTATATATTCAAACTTATAACTATATATTCAGGGTTTACATTTATATATAAAAAATTTACATTTATATATTCAGGACTTACATTTATATTTTCAAACGTATAACTATATATTCAGGGTTTACATTTATATATTCAAACTTATAACTATATATTCAGATTTACATTTTTATATTCAGGGTTTACATTTATATATTCAAGCGTATAACTATATATTCGGATTTACATTTATATATTCAGGGTTTACATTTATGTATTCAGACTTATAACTATATATTCAGATTTACATTTATATATTCAGACTTTATATAATTATTTCCTGTTTGGCCCCCCATAGTATATGTATATATATATATATATATATATATATATATATACATATAAAATGATTTCCATTGACTGTAATCTGCCGATTATTAAACTCACCAGTTGGGGCAGAATCTTCTCAAAGTGTTCAATATTAACTGTGTCACAGTCTTCATTAATTGCCTGTTTCACTGATCTACGTGTCGCTTCTAAAGCACAACAACAACATCACACATTTATATGTACAGCAGTGAAAACATTTATATAGTACTGTATCTGTATAACCATTTGTATTGGAGTGAAGTTTGTCTTACCTTCCACAAACACTTTCAGCATCTCACCCACCAGTACAACAGCATCACTACTAACTGTAAAATAAAACAACAGCTGAACTGAATTCTGAATACTCTGTTATTTATTCTGTGAGAAGTTCACCATTACAACACTGAAAAAAGATATTTCTATGGACTTCTCCATTTGTATCAGCATATGTTACACTGATGATACCTTTATAAATGTATCAAAAGCACGATTAAAATAAAATCATATTTATTACTGGGGGGAAAAAACTCTACTAAAGTCCTTAAATTACATGTCATTTATTTCATCTCTAATAAACAGGCATGTGATTGGCCAAGAACAAAAAATAAGAAACATAGGCCACACCCCTGACCACGCCCCCACACACATTAGCCCCCCTCCACACATTGATACATATTTTTGTCTTACAGTAAAATGACAATTAAAACAAATATCTCATACTTTGATTTTTCATGATTCCCCTTTAAATTTCGATTTTACTATTTAAAACAAGTTAATTAATTGTAAAGTTGTGATCAGCATGTTGACGCTCAGCGCCTCTCTCTCTCCCGACTCTATAGGCTCACTCTATGTTGTGTGCAGTAGGGCTGGGCAATATGGCAAAAATGTAAACTTGATAATTTTTTTCTATATTGATCGATAACAATATTTATTTCGATATAGTATTAATTTTAAAAAACTGTATTTAAAATAATATATTAAAAAAACAGTCTTAACAAATGTTAACTTTTAAACCAGTTAAAATGAAATAAAACCAAGTCATTGATATGACCTAGTTAGACATGCACTGTTGCAACATGTACCAGTTCATTCAATCTCATTTTGACTCAATTGACTCGTTCAAGAAAGGGGGAATTCGTTCAGTACATTCAAGCATTCAAACGAATGCTCACATGCGAACACTATTGGCTCACGCCTCTTTCAATAGAAGAGCTGCACATGTGCACATATATAGCACTGCAATCAGTGCAATGTCTTGATTATGTCTCGATTGGTGGGATTCAATGCATTTAGTGACATAAACTATGATTTTTGATTTTGACTATGATTTACGTTTTTTACACCCATCTCCTGCCACCCTCCCGTTTTCTTATTTCTCCCGTAAAACTCCTGTATTTCAGTTATTTCTCCTTTGAAACTCCCGGACCGATGGGAACCGGAAAGCGTTCAAGTAAACAAGGGTGATTCATATCCCCGCTAAAAAAAACTTTCTCTTACACCGCTAAAGGTCAGCATATTCCACTGCTGCTCACAGTCTGTGTCCGCTCACTGGAGACGACAGATCGTTTCATCGTCACAAAGATGCAGTATAGTCTACATTACAGATCGTGCTTGATCTACAGAAGTAATATTTTCGTAGTTTTTACAGTATTTCTGTTGGTAATGTGTTTTTGCTCTTGGTCTACTGTAACAGTACTATTTTTGAAAGTTTGCCCAATTAAACTAGTGAAACCGATATCATCTTTTAACACTAAATTAGCTGTTGTTGTTACACTTTCTATGCCTTTACAAAAAAATGTGTTATGAAAAGAGTGTAAAACAGGTAGCCTAATATAGAGTTTATTTCTAATATTTCCTGTACTGTGACCATAAGGAGTTCTTGTAAATAATAACGGCAATAAATCCATCCATTCATGTAACATTCTGCTAACTAATAAACAAAGTTAAAACTATGGATAGCGTAAAGGGACAAACTGCTCGTTCATATTTAAACCGCGTGTATTTCATGTCTGATGTTGAGATTTCTGACAAAATTTTAATTTTAAATTAAAATGACATCTTGCAGAGCTCATTAAACAGTCTGTCTTATTATTCTAAATAAATATATTGATTTACATTTAAGAATTTAAATTCTTACATTTAAAGAGAATTCACCCCCAACCACCCCCAATTTTCTTTGTGTTTCGTGCCAGGAAAACCGACATGTTGATTAATTTGAGTGATTCGTTCTTTTTCAGTTCGTTCACCAAAATGATTCGTTCAGATTCCTTCACGAATTCGTTCAGTGGCCATTTCTATGAATACGCCAGCAGGTGGCGAAAAAGAGTATCTTATGTGTTATGTAACGAACGTATTACTGAACGCATTAACTGGATACAGGCTTGATTAAAATGTGTCTCTAATCTACTCATTAAATACATAAAATAAATTTAAATATGTGGTTCAGGTGACCAAAGCACAAGGTTTTCTTGCATAATTAAATGTCTTTTTGACTCATTATAGGCCCTACATGTAAAAATAATAGTAATTCTGCACACCACATATAAAGCCTTTGCTAACTATTAAATATATCACATATAAGTATTATATATACAATTAATAGTAATTATTATAATAGATGTGGTTAGGAATTGGTGATGTGCCTGGAAAAAAATAGGCTATGATCAGAAAATCAACATACCTAATAATTATGCACACAGTGTAAGTTTAACTATATTATATAACAAATTTTGTTGACAGATGTAAGAAATCAAAATGTCACTTGTTACAATACTAACACATAGCTAAGGCAAGGTAATACACTAAGGTAATACATCATAAGACAGGTCGTAGACTGTATGTGACTGCATGTTAAAAGTGACCAATTAGATGAGCGGAGACATCTGCCATTGTCCCGAAAATGCGCTCTCTCAAAGATTCTTCTTTTCCGCGCGTGGATACTGTTCTGCGCGCTCGTGGAGCATAAATGCACTCTCGTAAGGGTGTGTTTCTGCTCGTGGAACTGTTCTGCTTGCATTACGCGTGCGCATGTGGTTTTCACGCGCGAGAGTTTAGAGACTAAATAAACGCCATACAAGACGCACTCTGCGCTCGAGTGAGAGATTTCAGTGAACGAGAAATATGAGTCATTGCATTTTGTGATTGAGAACGACTAGTTTACTTAAAAGATTCATTCAAAAAGAACGATTCATTCACGAACGTAACACCACTAAAATAAATAAAAGTGCGGTGATGACGTTAACACCGCGGTCGGCATCTCATTACCACGGTAGTGCGGTGATGCGGTTATCGTCACAACAGTTAACTAGCTTGAAGTTGCACCACAAATTTGTTGTGTTTTACCGGCGATTGCGAAGGAAAATAAGACGCTCTTAAGCCACGTGATTATGGGATTAGATTTGTGCCAATAAAAATGAACGCAAACTTTTAAAATACGAACAAAAATATACAATGAGAAAGAAAAAAAAACACTCTGATAACGAAAACAATAAACTCGATTGCAAGATGTAACATTGTTTTCAAATTAACTGCATTTTTTTAAAATAGTTTTCAAAGTTTCGCTTTTGCAAATAATGGTTTATGAATTCGCTGCTAGATTTTTCAGTTGCGCTTCCCAAGTTTTCGTTTTCGCTTCTCAAATTTACGTTCGCCTTTCTGGCTCAACCCTCACGTGAGGGCGGGACTTAAGGGCACTTTACTCTCATTGGCTAGTGAGAATTGGATTGACAGCTCCCTGACAAGGAAGTCGATACAGAAGTCAGTGCAGCTGCAGCGGATTTTAGAGAGCGATCTCTAAACAAAAACTTAAAATAGTTTTTGTTTTGTTTAAAATGGAGATCACGAAATTTCTCAGTCCACCCCCCTCCTCTGTTCCCAGTGAGAGGATATTCAGCGAGGTCAGCCAGATATATGAGAAAAAGAGGAATAGGCTGACGGGAGAAAATGCAGAGCGTCAACGTTTCCTCCATTATAACCTGCAGCTCCTAAACTGGGAGTATTAAGAACTTTAAGTGAGGGGTGTGTGGGGTAAAGAAGTGGGGCAATGCGCATGTTATGCACAATTCTTTTTAAGTTGTTTTTTGTTCAGTATTGCGGATTACATTTTCCTTGTCTTCTTAGGAAAACCATTTGCTCTACAAGAGATTAAGTTAAGTGCACTAAAACTTAGAACTAAGCATTAAATGACTAGGTTGTAAATAGTTGGTTACTTTTAAAATTAAGTATAGTACAGTGTGCACTTTATTATGCTGCTTGCTTGTTGCTACTGTGTGCAATAGTGTAATTATTTTATTTATGCTTAAATATTTATTTTCAGTATTTTCAGCACTGAACTCTTTTACTTGTTCTACCTCACGTTTTTAATATTTGTTAAATATTGTTTATCTACTTGTTCTACCTCACCTGTTTTTACTATTTGTTAAATATAGGGTTTTTTTAAGTTCAATAAATGTTCCTTTTTTAAATTGAGACTTGTTACATTTGGTATCATCATTGTGTTATTTTTATGATGTAAATTGAGTGAGCAAAAGCAGTATCGGCTCCAAATATTGGCTCAAGAAAATCGGCAGCCCGTATCGGTCATCGGCTAAGGCTGATGAAAAAAAATCGGTATCAACATCGGCACTGAAAAATCCATATCGGTCAATCCCTAGTTAGTTTCACTTTCATTGCCGCTTCCACTCATGTTTTCCTTTGTGTCGAGTTTTCTTTGTCAAGTGCAGTATGATGAAACAGACTTTCACGTGCAAGACGCCTCACCGAGTATATAAGGACTTAACGAAAGGTTAGCAGTCCCCCACATCCTTTGTCTATGTGCTCGGTGTGTGTCTGTGTGCGAGTTCTCACCCGGAGTTTGGTGCGCTGTCTGTGCACGCGCACGTACTGTAGTTAGCTCCGTTTAACGGTGTATTTTCCATCATCAGTGCCACAAGTCTCTCAAAACCCTGTGGGAAACACTGAGGATGATACTTGCAAAGCAAGTCTTTTGCTGATGTGAAATATGATTTAAAAATGTTATCTCTTCAGTACTTTAAGTTAATAATAATTCGTACTCATAAAAATAGAACACTGTGAGCTCATGAGAGTTCCACAAACAACTGCTAAATGGTGCCGCTAACTTCTGCAGTGGTATCATCAGCATGAATATCAGTATTTGAAAACACAAAATTTAGCAGTTTTTATACATTTAAACAATTGTGTATTTATTAGACTCTTTATTGCAACATGAGTTGTAAACGAGTAGTAATTCAACCATTAGTATTTTTTCAAGCAATATAAATTTATTGGCGGATTTCCACGGACTCTCTGAATGCGAGTGTGTTGAACTTCATGCAGGGCTGCGCCAGACAGATAAAGCCTATAGAGCTCGGAAATCTAAGTCATTGTAAGGCAGTCGCCGCCATGTTTGGGGACACGCTCCGCAGCGTACAATGAGGGCAAATGCAAATAACCAGAGGAATAAATAACTGTATTTACGTTAAACTATTTAAGAGCTTAAAAAACTGAAATATTTAGTATTGAAATTTTTAACAATGAAATTAAGAAAGTCGTATTTAAATATTCTGAATGTTTCATATTGAAATAAAAAAACAATTTTGTGTTTCCACTTGAAACATTCACAGCTTAATTATGCAACCATGTTGAATTGCAGAACCTTAAAATGCAAGCACTGTTAATATGATGAAATTTTTTAGTTACTGCTATTCAATACCCGTTTTTGCTTCAAATACATTTGTCACTATTTTACTTCTATAAAAAATGCTTAACGTGGTTTAATGCATTAATGTTTAATGCAGGTTTAATGCAGCCTTGCCAATGAACTTGCAGGACTAAGACAAAGTTTCTGTGAATAACTGCATATGTTGATCAAAGCACATTTATAAAAATGTTGTTTTGTTCCATTTAGATTTTTCTTTTTTTTATTTAGACTCAATTATCCATACTGCGTGTAGGCTATAGTCCTAAGTGCTACATCAACACTAACACATGAAAAACTGGTTATTGTTTATTAATGTGAAGTGACGTATTACATGAAACATTAAACATTTGAATGGACACAAAGGCAGCTTTTCCACCCTTTGACAACAAGCAGGAGATATTGCGCACCGTTTTGATACACTTGAGTGGAAAGCCTCAAGGCTTCAACAAAGCTTCATTTCACCATCACTATGTTTTAGTATTTGCAGTTTACCTGACAATTTCACTGCATCAGCTATTAAAATGCATTCTTAAATGTAAATAAATGTAAAAACCTCACCTTTTGTTTTATCCTCCTTGAAAGACAGATTCAAAAGCTTACTGGTGGTTTCCTGCAAATGAATCGAAAAGAAACGTCAGATCAGTAGACTCGCGCGTCGTGTAATGAAATAAACTTCACTGCGACATCAAATGGTTGAGAAAACCTTTTTAAACACGATCTCGTTTCCCGCGATGTCCATTCTCTTTTAGGCGCGCTCGCTCGTCATCGGGTTACCAGTGACGTGACGTCACCGGGACTTCCTCTTTCGCTGAACCGAACGCTGACTTTCGTGTGTGTGTGTGTGTGTGTGTGTGTGTGTGTGTGTGTGTGTGTGTGTGTGTGTGTGTGTGTGTGTGTGTGCGTGTGCGTGTGCGTGTGCGTGACGCTGCTGCCCTCTGGTGTGCTGGAGCACAACAGCAATACGTTCGCTTGGGAGGTTTTTACAAATCAAACATTATGTATTGATGTATTTATTTACATTATGTATTTGATTTACAAATCAAACACAAAGCAAATATTTATGTATATTACAGCATAAATAATGTGTTTGTTTTACGTCCGTTCACATGTTGGCATGAATGAATTAGATGAAGGTGGAATATTAGTATTACATTCGACCTCTGCTATTACGTTTACCCTTCCAAAAAAATCCTGTTGTATTTCATGTGATAAAACATCAAAAGTAGGCCTTGTGTGGTAAATGTGTGGTATTATGTGGGTTTTTTTGGGAACCAACAGTAGGCGTATGTAATATTCCTGTAATATTCTTGCGGTACTTTGTGGTATTACTTTCATATTTCTGCATTATTTACCCAGGATTTTCTGTTGTTCAGTGTTTGCTAAAGATCCCTAATTTAATCAGACACCAGACAACACATTTTTACCTACTCTGTTTATTCAGTTCTTTCTTCCGCCATATGTCATGACATCACACGCATTATGCTTAATACACAACATCTCCCCTTTTCTTGGAATTTAACATATAGTCTGAGAACTGTTAAGAAACATTGTAAACAAATTCAACTATCACATCACACGTGACACATCAAAGCACCACAAACAGATAAGTGGTAAGAAAAGAAATGTTTGTTCATTTTCATTTGCTATATATCAACATTCTATTTTTCATTTTATCCTGTGAACATTTAAAGGTTTCTTTAAACATATCATGTGAACATAGTTACAATGTGCGTATCACCGGAACTCAGTGCATATTATTCACACGTCAATATCACTCAACAATAAAGTCTTAAGGGTGTACTCACACTGTCCCAATCGAACACGGTTCGTTAAGGCGTCCCTGGCTCACTTGGAAGAGGTGGGCCAGGGCACAGTTCGTTTGGGCTCGGGCGCGGTACGCATGTAGTGTAAGCGCTAATCGCACTCAAGCGCGGTACTGGAAACGTGACGTCACCTAAGCGCTAGATCTCACATTGACGGGGAGTGTCTTCACGCGTCCGTACGTGTCAGTATAGGTTTCAATGAGCTCTTCGCGCGAATTTCTCGGTCGAGTTGAGATTTTTGAACTTGCGCGTTAGATGCGCTTTTGCGTCGCCTGATTTGCGTCATTCGCATCGCCTGCCGCGAGTTCGCATTCGCGTCTTTGCATGTAATTTACTCACGCAACACGCTCAATTCGCGTTTGGTGTAAACTCAGTAGAGGGCCGTGTGTCACCGAGTCTCAAATGATTCAAAATAAACCTCAAAAATAACAAACACATCGACTCCATTGTGGCGAGCGAGAGCATTTCTCTTCCTGATTATTTCGCATTATAATGACGTAAACGTGCCCCGACACGGAATGTAAAGTGCAATGTGAGTGCAGGCCGGCGGGGGAGTAAGGAGGGAGGACAATCGCGCTTGGGCACGGTTGAGAGCAACTGGGCCATATACTCTCTCAGGCAGATTTATTTGTCTCTGTGGTCTCACGTGTGGAGCCACACCACTACCTAGTGGCGCACTCTGGACTGTCCTCTTGTCAGAGATCACTTGCTCATTTTCATCTGTCCCTGATGTGTTTATTTTTTTCTCAGCTTGTGTTTGCAGTTCAGCTGGTTTGCCACTTACACTCTCGTTGAAGAATTTCTTCACGTATGTGGTGTTCCTTTTATACTGTGTTCCGTTTGAGTCTTCAATGGTCACAGAATTGATTTTTCTAGATATGACAGTGTATGGGACCGGATTGAATGTAGTTGTCAATTTATCAGTCTTTTCTGTTCTCACCAAAACTTATTCTCCTACCTCCAGCTGTGAGTCTTTTGCCCCTCTGCGCAGTGGCGGAGCTAGAGTTTTATCTATGGGGTGACCAGGGGGTGGCCAAGGCTACTTTAGGGGGTCCACAGACCATGACAGAAAATTAGTGTGTAACCCTGACCTGGCATCAAATTATCATAAATAAATCCTAGGATTGCTAATTAGATGTACAAGATAATTTACTTCCCAGAGCTTCTCGATCTGTGTCAACGAGATTAATGTAATTCTAAATGTAAATAGATTAAATACATTTTAAAATATTTATAAAATATAAATAATGAAAATGTTAAAAACATAGTTTAACTCTGATAACTCAAAGCAGCACCAGAAGTGTCTTTAAATGTAGATCAGAGCATGTCAGATGTTATAAATATAAAACATATAGAGACATAATGACAAAATCATTGATGCTGATTATTGCCCTGTTGTAATCTTGATTATTACTTTCAGATATTAGAATGCATGAAAATGTTACAAAACAATCTGAGAAGCATTTATGAATGTGCACAATACAAAGTATTTATCAAGGTGCAGAATTATTTTCCAAGGAAAATTAACATTTAAACGGTTATTCAAACGGGAAATATATAGAAAACAATTAAACATTTCTAAAACATTTAATGGCTTCAGTTTATACATGAAAGAGTCTGACTAATCTACACAATGAATCTCTTTCTTACATTGTATCTGTACGCAGTTGTTCATGATAAACTTTGTGAGCGTGACGCACTTCAACACAAATTTTCTTCACCGGTAAATCATGTAAACGCCTTTGATTGACCAGTAGCCTATATTCATATGATGAATTGTGATTGGGTGTAATGCTCAAAGCTGTAGCAGATCAAAATTTAATGCTGTCATTGACATTCGTTCATTTTCACTTAATCTTATTTAGATTGCATCTGTCGTAGTTTATATTATGCAGGGGCCGTTTTTACTTTTATCTTGAATTTGGAGGGCAGTTTATTTACTTCATAAATTTTTTTAAAGCCTAATTTCCGACCCTGATATTAACAATGTATGTTGGGAACCGGTTTCTCTTTTCTAATTAATTATCTCTTAATGGAGCATAACGTTAACTTGCATTGCATAATGAAAAGTTGTTTAGCAATCCTAAACCCAAGGCTAGAGTGAAACTTATTTAAAATACAATGTTTCCTTATTGTGTATTTCTAAAGTTTGTATGAAGTAACGTTACATCTGCTTAGAATGTTAAAAGAAATAGGGGATCTCTCCCAACACAGTTTGTCCTAACCTTGCTTGTCATAAGTGCCCTTGGAGTCTCATTGACAGCTACGAATCTCACATATTCCTCAGCTCCATGTTTGTGTGTCTGTATTTCTTTCTTTTTACATTGAAAACGTGACAGTGGATCTGCTATGTTTTCCTTCCCGGGAATGTGGACTATATGACCATAAAGTCATATGGTTGTAGTCTTAATACCCACCTCAATGCGAGCACGTGGTTTTGACCGCATTCCATAAATCGTCTCTAGCGTTTTGTGATCAGTAACTAAGTCAAACTTTTGCCCATATAAGTATGGGTGGAGTCTCTCACATGCCCATACTAAAGACTATGCTTCACGTTCCATTTGTGAGTATCTCTGTTCACATTCAGTTAAACTGTGAGCCACTAACGCAGCGTCATAGTCTGTAGCGGTTTCCGTGTTTTCCAGCATTGAGAAGATATCCTGCACATCCGTGCCTGCGTGATGCAGTAGCTGTGCTCTTCTCCATTGTTTAGTAGCATCAGTTGCATCTTGAACTAACAGCAAGCCTTTTCCTTCTGCAAACAATTCAAACGACGGCATCTCTTCCAGCGGTGACCCAGAGTTGCAAGTTCACTGTAGCAGTCGATTGTTGGTACTGATGCGGTTGAATACATCTTCAGCATTAACTCGCGAACTGATTTAACAAGATTATAATCTTATAACTGTCCTCGTCGCCATTGTTATGTCTTTGCTGTAACAAGCTAAAGATCCCTAATTTAATCAGACACCAGACAGCACCTTTTTACCTACTCTGTTTACTCAGTTCTTCCTTCCATGATGTCATGACGTCACACGCATTATGCTTAATACACAACATTCAGTGTAATATTTCTGTGGCATTACTGTCATATTTCTGGCATTTATGCAGGAAGCGTGGCTTTCTATGCGATTTTACAAGCATACAAGTCAGGTTAATCTTAACATATAAGGTATTTTTATGCATTGGGAAATGCAGGAGCTTTCATAAAATCAGCATTCAAATAAGATACACAATACTACATATATCATATAAGTTTATTTACAATAACAAGCTTGACCCTTTATCTGATATGTTGAGAACTGCTTTTTTCAGGAATAATGCATTTAGGGCAAGCACATCTCTCCTTTCCTGAAAACGAACGAAAAAACGTTTAAGAAAAAAAAATTGGTAAACAAATAATTGTCACAAGAAATTTGTAAATGTACATGATTCCTCTCATAAGCAGGGATGTGGACTCGAGTCTCCTGACTTGGACTTGACTCGGACTCAAGGCGCAAATTTCATGACTTGTGACTAGGGATGCAGCGATTACCGAATTTCACTATTAACCGCGCTTAAAAAAATGTTACGGTTAATTAATCGTAAAGGCTCCGTTACACCGTGTATTTCTGTTGCGCGGAACGAAACTGTAGTGTAGCAGAGTGGGATTGCATGATAGGCCATGCGGCCATTAGGGGGCAAAGCCTAAAAGGGCCCAGGTATAGAATTTAACCTAAATTCTCTTAAATAGTCGACTACGCCACCTCACGACCCTGTGAGGAAACAGGAGAAATGCTAGGGACATATGTTCATTACCAAAAAGTTTCAGGCAACAGACAGGAGTATAAATGTAGAAAAATTTATTAAATCCTAATATATTTAAAATTCAATATTTAAGTTGCCAAATAGGCTGTGACACACACACACAAAATAAATTAAGTTCTCCAAGAGCAGGGGACTGCAGTGGGTGGCTGGTTACAGACTTAAATACCACATCATACCCATCACACCAAATCAGGAAATCAAGTACAAAATATAAAATTACAAGACACTCAAAATGTGACAAAGAAAAACAACCATCACGCACAACATGCAGCTTCCCAGATGACCCGAGCTAAAAAAAAAAAAAGAGAGAAAAAGAAACCAACACAGTACACAGAAAATTCCAAATAAACATTGAGTAACACAATCCAATTAAAACAACTTAAAAGTAAAAGAAACAAATTCCTCACGATACAAACATGAGGCAAAAAAACAAAACCAAACAAACAACAATCCAGACCACCAGTTCGTCCAGAAACAGAAGCGCCAACTCGCGTACACTGTAAACCCAAACAGTACTACTAACCTATAAAAACTGAGAGCACCATAATCAAAAGCGGTGACAAAGTTGATCAAACTTACAACTATTGGTTTGTCTGAACAATTAACTTAGTTTTATTTTGGTGTAGCTCAACATTTCTGAGTAAGCACTGCTACTTCAAATATATTTTTTACGTGTACTGAGCGACGTTCGCTGACGTCATATACGTCAAGACGTACGGCTTCTTTCTGACCGACGCTACCAGAAAACTCTTTCCAATATGGCTGACAGAGCGACAGGAGTCACATGGAGAAACTTGTAAGTAAAGTTGTCAATTTATGATAAATTGCACTAAACGTTAGTATATATTAATGACGAGCATGTTTCATTCGGTTGGACGGTTTTTAGAGGTAAAGTGCTAAGCGTGATAAGTTTCTCGGCGCGAATATTTCAGAAGTTCGTTGCCTTTAATTCATTGTTTGAAGTGTAATATAAACGTTATCTGTTTGTCAACGGCAGCCGTACTGTTTCTAAATGTGTTTTTGCTGTTTTGTTAAGCGAACTTGTCTGGTAAATGTGCTTTTATGCTTGCGTGCAATTAATAAACTTGCGGCTGGCTGTAACTTTTATCCACGATTAAGTTAAGGTCAATGACACAAAGTTAGCAAGATCTTAAATATTAAACCATGCCAACTTGCATTAACTTTTTCAAATGTCCTTGCCTTGTAGGCTGAAGTGGATGCAGAGCAGTTAAGTAAAATTTAATGTGAACTTGGTATGTACACTTTTTTATTTACTTTGGATCATTTTGTTTGCAGATTGACAAATTAATTTGCGTTAAATGTTGATCTACTGAGTCAGTTTTCAGTGTTATTAATACAAATAAGACACGTTGGTTTGGAATTTTAGTTGAAGCCCCAAATGGACAATTAGTTAGCTGGTGTGTATAGGCTAAGTCCTTATTCTTTGGTTTTGTACAGTATTCTTTGCCAAAACCATATCTAAGCTATCAAAATCATTAAAATGGAAATGCTTTTTTCTGTTTTTGTGTGCAGGTGAAGATCTTCATAGAGTCCCCATTTTCGTAAAGAGTTATCTTGATTAAATCAACTTATTGGTAAGTGGCATAACACTTGAAATGTAGCATAATTAAATTAAATGCAGATTCATTTGTGAAGAATATTGCTGCAAAAACGGTTTAAACTGTTCCCACGTGATCAAATTCAGAACATTAAGCAGCACTGCACTTTATTTTAGGCTTCTTTTTCTAATCTTATAAGCATCTCACGTGTAGGACCTGTTGATTTAGGAATTTTCATGTAATCTGTCTGACATAAGATGTTTTGTATATGTTTGCAAAAACATGAATTTGACATTAAGGCTAAATTTCTTTGTTTTAACATGAGGATCACTGCAATTGTGTTTAACTAATTCAATGGAGTGGAAGTGCAAGTTGTGTGCTGTCGTCTCAGACACCCGGACAGACTTATTTAGGCACTACCGTTTGGAGCATTGCCATTATTCACGAGTTAGCCCTTTGCCATGTCTTTATGACTCTTGCATTTGCACGTTTCAGTCATTTAATGCACTGAAAATTCATTTGTCACGGATTCACAAAGAGCCATGTAGAACTCTTGAAAGTGAAGGAGCAAAATCAGGATGTACAGTTTTTACCTGTCATTTGTGTGACTTCAAACAGCCCTTCTCAGAATCAACCCTTTTCAGTCATTTAAGGGGACACTTAAAAAACCATGAAATTGTAACATGCCCATTTAAGAACTGTAGCTACTGCACAAACGTGTATTCTTCATTTAATGCTCACAAAAGTAGGATGCATTCAGGAAGTTTAGACTTTTGTGATGATATTGTATCAACAGAACATGACAGTTCCCCAGGCACAAGCACTGCAGACCTTAATGTTGAGGATCCTGTACATTGTTGGGATGCAGACATGTCAGCCTCTGTTCCTGAGACTGACAGTTACGACTCCAGACAATTAAAAGTCCAGTTACACCATAATTTATCCTCCTTGTTTCTAAAGATGCACACTATTCTTCATGTTTCTGACATGGCATGTCAGGAAATAATTGATCATCTTTCTGAGATATTTACCTTGTCTCAACCTCTTATCAAAGATAGTATAAAAGAGATACTACAACAGCATCACATCTCTTCTACTGAAGCTGTCTTGAACGATATGGTAAATGCTGTTCAAGACACAAACATTTTTGTCAGTGCCACAGCCAAAGGTGAGGACTTGTCTTCCAATAAACGAAGAAAGACACATTTTGAAAAACATTTTCCTGTTGTAATGCCAGTGCAGTATGAGTTGGAGCCTGGGCGCACAGTAGTTTATATCCCTATCCTCCAGATGATCCAGGAAATGTTCAGACATACTGACATCCTCCACAGAATAAAAGAAACAAAGGTCTCACAAAAAGGCCATTACATGAGCCATAAAGATGGCATATATTTCCAGGAGAATAATTTGTTGTCATCTTCAGAACTGTCATTGCCATTGATTTTATACATTGATGACCTTGAAATTGCAAACCCACTTGGCACTTCACGGAAGATCCACAAACTGTGTTCAGTCTATTGGGTGCTTGCCGATCTACCGTCTAAACACCGATCCGCACTGCATGTGATTCAACTAGCAGCACTATGTAAGGTGCCTGATCTTAAGAGCTGTGGCTATCAAAGAGCACTTTCTCCTTTGTTGCAAGATCTTCGCTGTCTTGAACAGGATGGTGTTTTTATTGAGTCCCTCGGTCAGTCAGTTCGGGGGAAAGTTTTGTGTGTTGTGGCTGATAATTTGGCAGCCCATTCCTTAGCAGGCTTTATGCAGTCTTTCAGAGCAGGATATATTTGTAGATTCTGCAAAGCTACACGAGACCAAATTCTGTCTTATGATGTTGGAATGTTTGTATCTGTGGGACAGGAGGGGGGCCTGTCACAGTTTGGCAAAATTGAACAGATCCTCCTGGTTAACAATGAAGTCACGTTTCTTTGCACAGAACACAAATCATGCTACATTGAACACTTGAGATCATATGAGCTTTCACCGGGCAATGTTACTGTCCACAGCATATCAGAGCTCAATGACAGCTTACCGCTCTCTGCATACAGGGTTGAAGGAAAAGTGCTGTTGACTCTCAAACGTTTTGTACTGCTGCACTAACAGTGCATGTTCATTGTATGATTTAAAAAAACAAACCAACTGTTGATTTTAACACCATTTTAAACATTAGGATAAATCAAATGGGTATGATTGTTTTTGACAGCAAAGCCTTCAAAATTAAAAGTCTATAGTGATATATCTTTGCATTCTAGGTTACTGATACTGTTCACTCATAATATAATAGTGTGACAATAACTGTTAATTGTATGTGTTGAAACAATTTAACCTAATAGGCCATTATCCAGTTTAATCCTTAATTCATGCGTTCGTCTTCCAGATGATGGCAGCTCCCCAGAAATTTGTGCTTCGTGTTTACATTGCCACTGATATTGCAGTGAAAGTAACTCTGACGGGGCGACCAGATTCAGTGGATGACCTAATCGCCATACTGCGAGAGAAAGTGAAGCCAAGACTGGATTTTGAATTTACTCTCCAGTATGAGGATGCAGATTTTGATGGACAGCTGAGCTGTCTAGTTGACATTCAAGAGTTACCAGAGAAGGGAACACTCAAGGTTGTTAGATCAGAATCTGATACCGGCTCACTTGCAAGTTCTGATACAGAAATTCTTCCCCATGTGCCTGTAAGCTAGCGGCTGAAGACCTGGCCGGACATTTTTCCTGTGCCTACTTTTTCTTATGAAGTGGAGCATGTGCTAGAAGAGGGTAACATTGCCTATGACAGATCTGGAAAGACAATTAAATTATCTAGGGCCCAAAAGCACAACATCCTGGAGAGCATGGCTGCAGTGATCCACAGCTTCAAACCCTACCCAAGTGACAGGGATGTGGGTATGGCAGCAGAAGCTCTCATTACAGCTCATCCATGTCTTAAGGAGCCTGGAAGTGTAAGTGGATGGTACGGATGGAAGATGAGCCTTAAATTTAAAATGGGTAATTACCGTTCCAAACTAGCCAGATCCGGATGTCTTGAGGTGTCTGTCAACACAGGCAAAAGGAGCAAGAATAATCCTGACAAAGATCATCCCCACTCCAAAATAAAAAGAGCCAGACGGGCCGAAGTGAACTTCCTTCCAAACTTTCCCAAGGGACAAAACCAGGCCAGTTTGGAAGAAATGAGAGTAGAGATTATACATGAAGTTGAGAAGAGTACGAAAAACCTATTGTTGATAGAGAATCTTATGCAGACAACATTCGCCCTTCGTCGCCAGGAGATTGTACAGGAAAACCCAATGGTGAAGGACTTCTTAGTGAGATGGCCAGCGCTTCGAATTGAATCGCAGGTAAAAAATTGTTTCTCTGTATTTATCTTTTCTGGACCATTTTTTTCTTCCCTAAAGCTTCCTATTATAACCACCCCCTTTAGGGAGCAATGGTTACCTTTTAACGAGATGATTGCACCACTTTTTGTTGTTATGAGTGGTAGCCTTCTCTAATGTCATTTACGCATTTGTGTGTTTATGATTTTGTAGGTTTGTGCAGAGTATCATCGCATCACAAACACCAATCTTCGGAACCAGTTCTATGCTGAACTTGACAGGCACATACCACAGCTGTTTGTTCTGTGTAGACAAAAGGCATCACGTACTGGCAAGATCTCAGAGGTGATGCGTGACATCTTGAAGATTTATGATCATCAGGTGAGTTAAAGATGAACTCAAGAAAAGGAAATCAATTGTAAACAACTTTTATTTTTTGTCATGTTCATGATTTTCATGTATTATGTTACATTTTGGTTGTCTTTCAAGGATGTACATGATGTCAACATAAAACGCACTTTAGCACTTCGTGCCCTTGCAGTATACCTGCGTGAGGATGACCCACAGTTCTTTAAGACTTGGAATGTAAGTATTCATTCATCCAACTGTTAATATAATTTTTTTTGTGCTTTCCAGGGTTGTTTAGTTTTTAACTAATTTCCTAAATATATCTTTCTATACAATACCTACCTACATACCTTAGCTTACAGTTGGACTCTTTTATGTACTTTTTAGGTGGAGTTGTCAGGTGAGCCAGACATCGCTGACACCACTGTCGGTCTTGTGATGATGGTCACTGAGAACACTTATGGTCCAATCTGTTTCAACGCTTTAAGCACTGCTATTGTGGTGGAAGATGATTTTGTGATGAGCGACATCTCCAGGTTTTCTGATGCATTTGTATTGTTGTTTGGGTTAATCTATGCATTGCATTTGGATTACCCCCAAAAAACTCATTTGTACCTTTACATTCATCCAGAAAATACTGATGGGTCTTGATGATAGTAAACCACTGAAGCCCTGCTTACTCAATCTCAAAAATGACCTATTACTAAAAGAGTAGTCATATGTTTTTTAGATTGTGTACAAGTGTTGTTTAAAGCATTTGTATGTTACATTTGTGCCACCTAATGTAGCTTAGTTGCACTTTCAGTACAACAAAAACTTGGTGATTTTGTAATCAAGTTTTGTTTGTTCATCTCAAGTTGTTTTACAAATGTATGTTGTTGAACATACAATATTGAATGTTTACATTTGGTAGGTTGTGACTTAGCCAAAAAAAAAGTACCTCAGTTGCACTTAATACAGCAAAAACTGTATGTCTTAAACGTGAAATTATGTATTTGTTTGGCCTTTTAATGTATTTCTTGTCTTTTTATTTCATGTATATTTTTTCATTTTATCGTATTTCTTTATTGAAAAAAAAAAATTGGTTGTTGATTTTGTTTTCAACTTGATGGCCATGGCTGTAAGAATTTGAAATGCTGTTAAAACATCAGGCCATGAGCATTACTTAAAGCAATTTAAGATGAATGTTTCTAAATTCTCTTGTGTTGTTACTGCTCACAGAGACCCATTTTAATCATAGGGTTTTAAAAAGTTATTGCTTTTAACTGTTTTCATACAAGACTGACAAAGCAATTTTAATACTTAATAAAACACCTTTATATTATGACAAAAGTTCTGTGTGTGTAAAGTTTTTCTTTTGAGTGTTCTGAACTTATACATTAATTTGTCTTTAGGTTATTTAAATGTGTATGACTAAATTTATTTATGTAATAGTTCATCAAAATAATCAAGTTTTCATTACATAAAAACATTACATAAGCTAAACAAAAGTTTTAAATAAAGTTTACTTAAATATATAAAAAACTACATTGTATTTTTTAAGTTTAATGTAGTTATAATTTTTAATAGTGTTAACTTAAAAAATCTTAGGTAATCGGTTTCCACAAAAGTTTTGAGTATTCTGAACTTATCGGGTTTTACAGTGTACCGAGCGACGACAAACAGGGCGACACAGTCATACATATCCAGATCAGGTAATTCTGAGACGGAAACGCCAACTCGGATGTCGAGCATCGACGAACAGGGTAAAAACAGCCATGTGATCCTTCCAGCTAGCCTTTAACTCCAACGGGTCTTTAAAGTCCTCATTCACTGTTGTGAGCCCGAGCTACAACCCACGCCACTTGTGGCATTCACTTATCGGCAGCATCGGACCAGCTGGAGAAATAGCTTTAACAACGGCGGATAACGCCAGCAAGGATGCAAGATAAACTATGGCACTCCGCCCAGGAGGCGAGGTAAGCTGTCAGCCTAACCCCTAACAGCGGCAAACTCTCACACTTATGTACCCGCAAGTTCAAGGCTATTAATTAACGTCAGTCGGATCACCTGGGCACATGTGAATCGATCTGCTACAGTAGCAACTAGCACAAAACAAAACAAAAATGTTACACCAGCCCCCAGCTTAAAGAGGTGCTTATTAGAGACACGGAGGCTACACACACTTTTAACTATGGCAATGAGACCAAACAGCAAATCTTATATGTACATTAACAATCAAGGCTGTAGTGGTGACAGTTACGCTTTCAGTGCAACGTAAACAAACAAAGGTGCATTTAAGTTACCGGAGTCGCGCGTCGGATGAGCGCCGCAGACAGCGCACAGGACGCGTACATTCTGTATGCACAAGCTCAAATTCAAAGTCTACTCCTGATGCAAGCTGGACCATTGTAACTTATTATTATGTTATTTTTATTACGTTATTTAGCGATTAGGTCCATTATTGTTTGCTATGAACGAAAATAGCGGGGAAACAAAATGCATGTGATTCATACGCAGTAGCTCTTAAAGGGACAGCAGCATAATAAACATCTGTTTTAATGCTCATCAAACAACAAAAAATGAAGACACAAAATAAAAACACTTTCACTGCTGATGACTGATTAAATTTGATAACTTTAAGGCTTTTATCCATATTTAATTTATACTGTAAAGACTATGAAGTGTTATTTTACACTTGATTACTTTATTCAGTTTCCTTACCTAATAATCACAGATCAACCTAAAACATCTGAAAAGCACTGTTTATTTCATTTGTGTGTTTGCTTTATTACAAATATAAAATACATAAAAGTTCTGTTAGTACATTTTTATGGTATTATAACCATATATATTTAGATTACATGGGTAAAAAGCTACAAACTACTAGGGACAAACTACTAACAAGACAATATTATTTATTTTTTGTGGTAGGGCAAGTAAAAATTTTGGCAGGGCCAGTAAAAATGTAGAAATTAATGAATGCATAATAATCGTCATAGTCGATCAAAATGCAATCGTGATTATTTCTCAGACAATAATCGTGCCAACAAAATCTATAATCGTTGCATCCCTTACTTGTGACTCGACTTGACAAAATCAAAGAAGACTTGCAACTTGACTTAGACTTGGACACCAATGACTCGTGACTTGACTTAGACTTGAGCACTATGACTCGGCAAGTCTTTATATATTTTAAGACTTTATATATTTTTAAAACCATCAAAGTTGTGAATGTGATTATGGTCGTCTGTTCTCTGGAGCGAATCACACAGGTAAGAGTTGCGCCTGTGTTTGGCACCGTGCCAGAGAAAGCCTCACTATGTGGAGCGCGCTCATTATTATTCAATAATGTTTAAACCACATAAGTCAGTAAATTAGACACAAGTGTTAGTAAACTCTTAATAATATATTTCAAATACTTTAACTTATTTTATTAATCACAAACGTAGGAAATGATTCTCCCTGCCTGGTCCCCCTCCCGCTCCCTCGTTTGCGTGTTGTAAATCTGACTGATTTAAACTGCATTGCAGCACATAGCACTGACATCAAATAATCATTATCTACTTTAAAACGCAAAATAAATGCACATGTTTTTAAACATACATATACAAAAATCATGTCTGTGCTGTGGTAGCTTTTAGAAAGCATGAGGTGGTTTGAATGAAAAACTTCAGACGGAGCTCATAGAAGTTATTTTTGTGACGATTTCAACTTGTTTGCTCGGCTGCATGCATTCAATGTTCACAATATGTAAGATTTTAAAATTGCTCTCTAAAATTAGCTAAGGGTTACTATCATGCTTATAGTTCATCATCGCTTGCTCAATTTTTAGTTGACATAACACATTGAATACAAGCGCTATATTTTTGCCTGTAACTAGCTAACAGAAAAAAAGCTAATATAAATGTTTTGATTGCTAACAAGAATGTAGTGTTTACATTTATGCCACTGTAAATTTGAGTTTAATCTGCACAAATGGAATTTCTGTCCAGTGCTCACCCGTAAAAATCTTGTATACCACACACATAAATTCAAAGATATGTTTGTGTTTTACATTTACATTTACATTTACGCATTTGGCAGACGCTTTTATCCAAAGCGACTTACATTACATTGCACTATACATTTGTACATTTTGTATAGTAAGCAAGTGGGGGTTAGGTGCCTTGCTCAAGGGCACCTCAGCCGTTACCCATCAGACCTGAGAATTGAACCAGCAACCTTCTGGTCATGAATCCAACTCTCTAACCACTGGGCCACGACTGCCCACTATAGATTTATAGATTAATTTACAATGGTTTTATTTTGAAGGATAGAGAGAGCAAACTGGTGCAAGAGTTAGACAGACTCAAGGATACATAAGAGATAATGAAGAAAAGAGTGAACAATTTCTTAGTAGTATGCCAGAAAATATTTTATTTCTTTCTATATTTTTACAAAAATAATGGTAGAATATGTAGTTTCATAGTCAATGCATTATTTAATCTAATGAATTAACAATTAATCCCACAATAAAAATCCTGACATTATTATTCACCTTCGTGTAGTTTAATAATTAAATTTTATTGGAAAGTCAATAAATTACAATAAATATGTAACAAAAATAGCATTCTGTTTGTGATAAAAATGTTTAGTATTCCTACTGGAAACCTTGAATACACTATTCAAGACAAGAACAAGTTTCATAACTTTATTTATACCTAGGCCTTATACCTCTTCTACAGTGTATCAGAATAGGAACTGAGTGTACAGTAATATGACATGTAGCCTATAGGGGTCAGGCCCAAAACCAGGATAGTTAGAATTGTTGGTGTGTCCCATCTATAAGTAATACAGTAAAGTGAATTTCTACCACAGTGCCCTTAGTGAAATGAGGAAAATAACAAAAAAGACATGAGAGCACATGGCTGGCTGTTAAAACAAGCCCATGTGCTCACAACAAAACTCAAAACACAAACAGACAAAACAAATGCATTTATGACCTCAAGACTTGACTATTGTAATGCACTACTAAGTGGTTGTCCTGCATCGTCAATAAACAAATTACAGTTAGTTCAAAATGCGGCTGCCAGAGTTCTTACAAGATCTAGAAAATATGATCACATAACCCCAATCTTATCATCTCTACACTGGCTACCCATTAAGTATCGTATTGACTTTAAAGTTCTTTTATTTACTTATAAAGACTTAAACGGTTTAGCTCCTACCTACATAAAAGAGCTTCTATTACGCTACAACCCAGCTCGCTCTTAAGATCTCAAAACCTAGGATAAATAAATCTACCAAAGGGGGTAGAGCCTTTTCATACGTTGCGCCAAAACTCTGGAATAGCCTTCCTGTTACCATGCGTTCAGACCGGCGACGGCGAGAGCGTCAAAGTGGCGGGAAGTCATTCATTTTCAATGTGAGCCGGCGGCGCGTCTTGGCCGTTGAGGGCATCGAGGAGAGTTGAAATCAGGTCAACTTTATGGTAATGAGCTATGACGCGGTACGGCGGTAACCAATCGGAACGTACAAATCCACCGCTTGAGAGGATTCAAGAGAACGCAGCCCTGTACAAGAGAAGCATTCGATCTACGTCAGAGCGTCCACGAATCTTTCTAACAGCATTGTTGGAATGGCGGCCAGAGGGATTTGTGACGCGCTCGCCGTCGGCAGTCTGAACGTAGTTCAGTAGTCTCCCAATTAAATCAAGATTAAAGACACATTTTTTCAGCCAAGCATTCACATAATGCATTGTGAGGGACCAAGAAGCCAAAAATTGGAAGACACCAAAAAAATCTCCCAGGAAAAAAATGATTTAATAAATCAAAACCATATTTTTAACAAAATCCTCCATATGCAGAAAACCAAAGGTCAACAAATCAAAATTAAACTCAGAGAAGTTAACTGAACAAAAACTGACCCTCAAATGAGACAACAGAGAACCTTTATATGGCTGGACTAGTCCATTCAAAATCAAAAGAGAGAAACAAACAACCGGTACATCAGAACACAAGAAACACTTAAATCAAACTACGAAAAAAAGAAACTACTAAATATAATCTAAAGAAACCACACCCCATCAACACTTATCAATACCCAAACAATAAAGAAATAAAAATAAATCCCCGAACATGCCACGATACACCCCTTTTAATTCGGAGTCCATTGGAACTGGCACGTGGAACCAAAAGAGCAGCAGAGGCAGCATACCGGTCCTCTATGCGGACGGACTCCCGAACCGGAAACCCAGGATCTCACACCTCTCCCCACACCACGGTAACTTAAACTCAAACAAACAAAATATTAATAAATGTATTCAGTACAGAAACTAAATGGTGTGCACCCCAATCAGTTAATGTACTGTTGTGTAATAAAATATTTGAATAAAAATAAACCAAGTCTGGAGTCTTGTCATTACCAAACTAAAAGTATACACTGTTAAATAAATCAATAAATGTTATATGTATTTATGTGCTTATAAAAATATGTTTGTTGGTGTATAAAAGGGTGAAAGTGAGAGCGAATTACCACTAATAATGTGTGGCCACATCATGGGCCATCACATGCATGAATTGTAAAACAAATTAAATATATAGAACAGCAGCTACGCTAATTGAGTCTCTTCTCTCCCCCTTCTCGGGATGCCCATCCCGAGGTAGGGAGAGATTACACTAGGTCCAGACGGATGTCATCCCGAGGTGAGGAGAGATTCCGGATGAACGGCTTATGTCATCCCTAACTAGAGGTTACAGCAGCTCCAGTCAAACATCCGGTACCACCCTCCTGCGATAACCTTCTGCCTGACTGACCATCCCAGCTCCAGCTCATGCAACCCCATCACCAAGATCAAGATGGTCTAATTGTTGTCATATTAATGCTAACAGTATTACAATACTTAGTATTAAATGCTAAACTTACATCACATGACAGCAGTTTGAAGTTACAGCTGCACTCAGTTACATTATGCCATCACAGTTCCGTTCCCTGCGTATAACATTCCTTATAACAAATTTAACAAAATCAATTTCCTTATTACATTTACTAAGCTATCTCTGATCGTCTTAAACATTTACTCAATAACCATTAATCAAAGTCACTGAGTGCAGCTGTGACACTTCATAGGAGAACTGGCCCTCCCGACTGAGACTGGTTTCTCCCGAGGTTTTTTTCTCCATATATTTATCATTTGGAGTTTGGGTTCCTCGCCACAGGGCCGTGTCGGCTTGCTCACCTGGAGACTGCTTTTATTTATTTTATAGATATTTTATTTTAACTTAAAGGTTTGGTAATTTTACCCTTGTTATGTTTCTCTGTTTCTTTCTCCTGTAAAGCTGCTTTGCAACAATGCTCATTGTGAAAAGCACTATATATATATAAAAAAGTGATAAAAGAAATGCAAAAAACAATTGACAGACATATAATTCATAAATATTTTTTTAATTAACATTATTCTTATTTAAGATGATCATTTATATCATATCGGCACTAATTTATGACATTTTAAAGGTTTTAAGTAAAATTAGGGTCTAATTTGCAAAACTATGGCAACGGATTTGCGGGTCTTGTTTTCTTTCCCTGACCAGGCAGGCTCCAAACAATACATCTATGAACAATTCCAGTCAGGATTTAGGGCACATCACAGTAAAGAGACTGCTCTGATTAGAGTTACAAATGACTTCCTTCTGGCATCTGATCGTGGCTGCATCTCGATACTTGTGCTATTAGATCTTAGGGACACTTTCGACACCATTGACCATAGCATACTTTTACATAGACTTAAAAATTATGTTGGCATTAGTGGAATAGCATTAAAATGGTTTAAATTTTACTTATCCGATCGTTTTTAATTGTTGCCCTAAATAATAAGGTGTAAAAAAAACTGGATGAGTAGCAACTTTTTATTGCTGAACGCGGACAAAACGAAAGTGTTACACATTGTACCAAAAACCACCATAAACAACCAAGAATACCACTTAACTATTGATGGATATTCCATAAAACCCTCAACGTCAGCAAGGAATCTTGGCGTTTTATTCGATAGTAATCTGACATTTGAAAGCCATGTCGCCACGCCAACACCTGTAGAACTGCTTTCTTTCACCTTCAGAATATATCAAAACTACATCATATGAAAACATTCGAAATTGGCATTTAAAAAAAAATGATTTTATTCCATTTTAATTATTATATCCGTGCGAATTGTCATGTGACTGAGCACGTGAGAAGTCCATTTTACGGTTCGCAAGATTACAAACTCAAACCTCCACTGTGAATTTATATCTGTCCGAACACATAAGTTTTATCACAGAGGAGCCATGCGGATTTATTTTTACAGACGTCCTCATGAGAAACAACTATTGTCTGAATACGGCTAGTCTAGTAACGAGTGAGGGAATGTTGACGTGTACTTCCTTGAAGGGCGGCGCGCGCGCTGCCAGCTTTCAGGAAACAAGTGTGAAAGTAAACATTATACGATCGAGCTGGACCCCCATCTGACACACAAGACACACAAAGACGAACACAAACACACACATACAGAGATGGAGTCGAGTGTTTATGGTTCACCTCTGTCTGGGGGAGTCTTCGATTTCTCCAGCTTTATCAAACAGCCGCAGACGCTCACGCGACTCTTCAGCTGGGTGAGATTACTAATACTTAACAAACAGATATGACAGAAAGTAGCGACTGGTGTTGTGTTCATGTGTCTAGTGTTAAATCTTTAAGCACATTACATGACGTGCTTCGGCGGCCCCAAAATACAGTTTCATGTATTGACTAGAAATCGAAGTAGGCTACATTACAAAAAGTAAAAAACACGTTACGCTGCGCTGCGCAGGCGATGAGGCGTATAATGACATCAAAGTATCGCGAGAGCGATTCGAAAAGACGACTTGTAGCTCAACAAAAGTACTTTTTATAGTTAATACTACAAGGATCTCCAACCCTTACCCTGCACCTGTAGGGCTACAGTCCTGAAGACCCTGCTTATAAAGCAACCCTGAACACCTGGATGAGCTTCTTCAGCTGTGTTTCTGGGTTGGAGCTGCAGTCTGCAGGATCCCTTCAATACTGTATGTTAGTGTAAAAGTAAACCACGTCCATCAGACAGACAGTAGCCTACTGTAAGAGACCCGTGCGTGATAATGTTAGACGACGTACACCTGCACCAAACATCAGCTCATGTGCAGAAAGACTAGCTGAGAGAAGGTCTGACTTAGCGCAGGTCAGACGACACTTGGCTCGAATATGTTATTGTACTACTGTGGTTTAATAACTAAAGTAAACATCTCGTAAGAGCGTGTCACACCCATCGAGCTGCAGCGATCTGCAATGAAACTTTGGACAACTTAAAAAAATACTTTGTTGCAAGCAATTTTATTTGTTTTTCTCAAATTATAGTTTTGTCTTGGTTCAAATAAAAAATGTATCCAATTTGTATTCAATTTAAAGAAACAATATCGATTGGGGAAATCCCCAAATCCATTTTTAATGCACGTGTCTCAGAGAATATTATCTGTATTTCTGATTTCGTTCACAAGGTTCACAATTCAATTTTGGAGTTTTATTCCTTAACATTTCAATTTGTTCATGATTTCACTGTTGCACATTTACAATGTTTTTTTTTACTCAAAGTACAAATAAAAAAGTAATTAAATTGTGTATAAATTAAAATAAAAATTCAATAATTGTGTGGGCTCTACTATTAATGTGAATGTATATTTCATTAATATAGCAGCTACCAGCATATGGATTTCATGTCTGCAAAACTAGAATGATTTTAAATGAAATACTGATCATACTAATCGATATTGAATCGAATCAAAATGAAATCGAATCAAAACCATATAATTAATAATCGAATCGAATTGCCAAATTGGTCTCTAAACCCAGCCCTATAAAAGAACAACAAAGCGCAATGAGGTGCACTGAAACGCAAGGTAGGCTAGACAGTTTTTTATGTTGCACCGCACATCACTTCTATTGAGGACATGGCAAAATGAATGCAATACAAAAAGCATTGGATATTTTGGCATTTTTTAATATTATATTATTCTGTTATTGTTCCTGTGCCACCATATCATAACAAGTTTATAATTAGGCTATATCCAAAAACAAGCCTACATCTTGTGTTTTTAGTCAAAAATATACAATGCGAGTTTGTAAAAAGTACAGAACAACAGGTCCACACAGACGTGTTTTAAAAGTTGCTAAGCGATTAAGTTTATTAAAGCATCTGTCATTTTGATTCAAATCATTTCAACAGACGCAGATTTAAAAGTCGAAGGTGCCATTCTCTCAGTTTGGGTGCTCGGAAGCCGGGATTCATGCTTGTTTAAGCTAAATTCTTTTTAAATAATTTACGAATATGAGTTTATCTTAACTCTTGTTTTCATAGCCAATGAATTTAACCTTTATTATTCATGTATAAAGTTTAAAACAAAAAGGACATTTATAAGATCGTGAAAAATGAATAAATGTGAACATTGTGGATGGTGCGGTTGCTTGTCATCTTCTGCGGTTGAAACCTATAGCATTTACTTAATAATAACCACACACACACACACACACACAAATAAATCCCCCATTATGTTTAATGCCTGGACTGTCCCTCTCCCTTGCATGGGAAAAGCTGTTTTTTTCTCCAGAAGCCCTTGAACATAGGACATAAGACAGTAAATTATAATAAACGATGATTATTGCTTTTATAGTTCATATCACACACACAATATGCACTCCTGTAACTTTCACCAGCAAAAAAAATAAAATACCAAAAAAATTGTGGTGGTGACGGTTATGACCTCAACACCTTGGTCGGCATCTCTACTGCGGTAATGTGGTTATTGTCACAGCCCTACAGTTAAGGATGGTCTGACATTTTTTATATTTATAAACCACTGATAGGCCTACAGAAAATGCCACTTTATTTACAGTCATGGCCAAAATTGTTGGCACCCCTGAAATGTTTCCAGAAAATCAAGTATTTCTCACTGAAAAGTATTGCATTAACACATGTTTTGCTATACACATGTTTATTCTCTTTGTGTGTATTGGAACAAAACAAAAAAAGGAGGAAAAAAACATATTTGACATAATTTCACACAAAACTCCAAAAATGGGCTAGACAAAATTATTGGCACCCTTTCAAAATTGTGGCTAAATATCAACAATCTCAAGGTTACAAATCCTTCTCCAGAGATCTAGATGTTCCTTTGTCCACAGTGCGCAACATTATAAAGAAGTTTGCAACCCATGGCACTGTAGCTGATCTCCCTGGACATGGACGGAAGAGAGAAATTGATGAAAGGTTGCAATGCAGGATAGTCCGTATGGTGGATAAGCAGCCCCAAACAAGTTCTAAAGAAATTCAAGCTGTCCTGCAGGTTTAGGGTGCATCAGTGTCAGCGCGAACTATCTGTCAACATTTGAATGAAATAAAACGCTATGGCAGGAGACCCAGGAGGACCCCACTGCTGACACAGAGACATAAAAAAGCAAGACTACAGTTTGCCAAAATGTACTTGAGTAAGCAAAATCCTTCTGGGAAAACGTCTTGTGGACAGATGAGACCAAGATTGAGCTTTTTGGTAAAGCACATCATTCTACTGTTTACCGAAAACAGAATGAGGCCTACAAAGAAAAGAACACTGTACCTACAGTCAAATATGGTGGAGGTTCAAAGATATTTTGGGGTTGTTTTGCTGCCTCTGGCACTGCGTGCCTTGACTGTGTGCAAGGCATCGTGAAATCTGAGGATTACCAAAAGTCCAGTGTCAGAAAGCTGGGTTTGCGTCCGAGATTGTGGGTCTTCCAGCAGGACAATGACCCCAAACATACATCAAAAAGCACCCAGAAATGGATGGCAACAAAGCGCTGGAGAGTTCTGAAGTGGCCAGCAATGAGGCCAGATCTAAATCCCATTGAACACCTGTGGAGAGATCTTAAAATTGCTGTTGGGAAAAGGCGCCCTTCCAATATGAGAGACCTGGAGCAGTTTGCAAAGGAAGAGTGGTCCAAAATTCCGGGTGAGAGGTGTAAGAAGCTTATTGATGGTTATAGGAAGTGATTGATTTCAGTTATTTTTTCCAAAGGGTGTGCAACCAAATATTAAGTTAAGGGTGCCAATAATTTTGTCCAGTGCATTTTTGTAGTTTTGTGTGAAATTATGTGAAATTTGCTTTTTTTCTCCTTTTTTGTTTTGTTCCAATACACACAAAGAGAATAAACATGTGTTAATGCAATACTTTTCTGTGAGAAATACTTGATTTTTTGGAAAGAATTTAGGGGTGCCAACAATTTTGGCCATGACTGTATGTATGAATGTGCGTTTGGAGGCAATTACATGGATGTTTTTTATTTCCAGCTTTGCCAAACCAAACCTTGAGCTTTTACCCAGACAGTGTTGCTCTGCTGAATGTGATTGCCTATAATTCTTTCTTTCCATCACAGATCTTCTCCATAGTAGTGTTTGCTACCATCATTTCTGAAGGCTACATCAATGAATCAACAGGAGACGACACTCACTGCATTTATAATCAGAATGACAGTGCCTGCAGTTATGGAGTTGGTATTGGAGTTCTGGCTTTTCTGGCCTGTGTTGTCTATATCGTGCTGGATGCGCTTCTCCCTCAGATCAGCAATGCCAACGAGAGGAGATACATCGTCTTGAGTGATCTGATTTTCTCTGGTAAGATTTTGAAATGAATGTTTAAATTGGTTACAACATTAGGAAAATTAGACCTTTCCTATCCGAGCATACTACGCAAGTCCTAGTACACTAAGCAAGTCCTAGTACAGGCTCTTGTGCCTGTCTAGACTGGACTATTGCAATGCACTACTGGCTGGACTCCCCGTTTGCAAAATCAAACCTCTACAGATGATCGAGAATGCAGCTAAATGACTAAATGTGTGTGCTAAGACTATGGGGTCAGAATTGTTGCATTATTTGTTTTGTTTAGAAAAAAAACTCATAAATGCTTGGGTTTACTGCAAATCAGTCTGTTAACAAAACAAAAAAAGTCTCTCCCGGTGTTGTGTACATCAAGATACACACAGATAAAGACTTGCTTTAAAGCGATCAAGTTTATTAAAGCACTACCATTGTAATTTTGTGTTGATCATATTGATTGAAGTCATTTAAAACTCACTGCATATACACACAATATGCCGATCTCTACGTTATTATGGGAAACTTGCTTTAAATGAGCTGTTCATATGATAGTAAATATATATTACTACAGTATTTTTATGTGGGGAATTGTGGCCAGAAATGTCCCATATGTCATCTTGCAATATACTTGCGCTGCTAGACAACTACATCAGAGATGACTGATGAAATGTGAATAACATACAAATTTACAGTGCTGATGATTTCCACAATGTCTCATTCCTGTAAAGAATGCTGGTATTGTTATACTGGTAGTGTGGGGTGCCCAATGCAAACGCTCTGAGTGTGTGGCGCTGCTTACCCATGCAATATCAGGGGAAACAGATTCTTTTTTTAATCAAATGCTAAATTAGAACTTATCACTTTGGAAGCTACATAAAGACAATAAAACGGGTGGCTGGCAGCAGACCAAATCAGTCCCCCTCACCGGGATTATCCACCCCAGTCTGTGCACGCTGTTATCAGGTCATAAATGTTTCAGTCGTTTGTTACTAACATACAGAGAATGCATTATAACACAACTAATCCTTGCCGAGTAGTAAAATAAGAGAGCATTCTCATTTCTTAGATCACGCATTTTAGACCGCCATCGTTGACCCCTGAATCTTAATGTAAAGCGAAACGTTATAGGCTGAAGCTAGAACGTGCCCCATTGGTCAACAAAGGCGTAAGTTACCTGATTGACTTGAGAAGATAGTGGGCAGAGTCCACAAATTAATTCCATTAAAATGTATTTGTAAATATTTGTTTTATTTGCAAATTTCATTTTATTTATTTGTGAATTCCATTCCCTTTTATGGAGCGTCTAACATATATTTATGGTTTGCTTTTTGTGCATATGTGGATTTAATTTTTTTTTTTTTTTCATAGTATAATGCAACAATTCTGACCCCATATAAGACAAGCATCACCCTATAGTGAGCGAGTTAAGCACCGCTCGTATTTTGTGCATGTTTTATTCAGGCCCACACTGAATATATACAGCCCTTTAAATGTGTCATAATAATGTCTGGAAATGTCTTTAGCATGATCTAGAGCAGGGGTTCTTGAATATATATTAAAGCTTAAAACTTGTGCTAATAATAATAATAACATTTTATGATGATGTAGCACTTGGCTGATAGATACTGTATAGTCACAGATCATATCGAGCGTTATTGTTGAGCCCTATGTTTGGCAGGCACCTTACACAGAGTTTATGCAGGCTACACCACGTTGGAGACCTCTGATCTAGAGAAATAGCTTACATTCATGTAATAATGCTGCCATCACATGCTCTTGAAATGATTGGAAATACGAGTTTCCCATTGGAACGTTGAGAAATCATGTTGATACCCTAAATTCTCGAGATGGGCGAGCCCGATTTCTGCTGTGACAAATATGCTTTAAATTTTTTTTCCACAACAGCTTCATTGCCTAGTCTTGTCGTTAAACTTAAAATCTGACAACAAAGCACCTGAACACAACCAACTCGGAATCGTGACTTCAGAAGTGGGAATTATCAAATTTCTGAGGGCACGTGAAGGCAGCATAAATCCATGAATATTGTGATCCGACTGTCTTTTTTTTCCTCATGAGGTGTCTGGACGTTTCTGTGGTTTGTGTGTTTCTGTGTTTTGACCAATCAGTGGTCTCACACACAGAATACAGACGGAATTCCTGCCGATGCTGCTCGAGCCGTGGTGGCCTTCTCGTTCTTCTCCATCGCCACCTGGGTGAGATCACTCTTCTCTTTCTTTTGCACGGGCTACATATGGTCGTCTTTTATCACGGTATATTCTGAACTATATATGATGCTACCTACAAATGTGTGAAGCAATTAAAATAGTCTTTCCAGAGTTCGCCTTAATAGATAATAATGATATTATACCCACAACTAACCCTGCGAGGGCAGAGCAAATCTATTATCGTCTCATGCAGGGCAGGCCCTGTACATCTGGGGGCCCTAAGCAGGAAAATTTTGGGGCCCTGCCTTGCAGTAAAGTATTGCCATCGCAAACCAACTGTACAATCTAACCTCTATGAATCTAACACATTTTAAACATTTTATCTGCACCTCTTTTAACACAATTTCCCACAATTCTTTTATTAAGTACACTTACTGAAACAGTAAAAGTAAAGATGACAGATTTGCCACATTTCTTCTACTTAATTATCTATTGTTTACTTCATTTGTAAGTCGTTTTGGATAAAAGCATCTGCTAAATGACTAAATGTTAATTATTGTCTGACTAACTGGTTTTGTCCACGGTGGCTTCAGAACTGTAGTATTACACAATCTTCAATAAAGTTATTGCATTTACAGGTATTTACTTTTGAACTGCTTTTGCCCTTTTGTCCACACTTTAAAAAGAGGGATAAGTTGGAATAGTACTATTAATGTAGCAAATAAATTAAAGATTGCACAAAAGATTCTAGGTAGAGTTTGTATCAATTTCAACAACAAAAACACTGCAACATAGTAACTTAAGTGAACAATCATTTGCAAAAAGTGGAAATACAATGACATAAATCTAATAAAAACTCAGAACACATTCAAACCCCCAAAACAGTAAACAACAAAACAATTAACAGCATATAAATGCAAATAATTATATATACATAAATAAAATCAATAAGCAAATAATACAAATAAAATTAAATATAGAAAATAAATAAGAAAAAGAAAACAAATATTATAAACATTGTACTTCACCTTTTTCTATCAGAATTTTTGTCTTCTGGCTTTTTTAGATGCAAAGTCCTCTATAATGTCATCATAAGAAATCTTGATTCCAACTTGGTGGTTGACACTGATGACTGACAGACCACTGAGACATTCTTGTGCCATGGAGGACCTTAGGTATGTTTTTATCAACTTGAGCTTTGAAAAAACCCTTTCAGCTGATGCTACTGTCACTGGTAGTGTGCATGCTATTCTAAGTGCAAACCAAAGGTTTGGATAAAGCCCAGTCAGCCCTTTTTGGTGGAGAAAGTTGAGAAATTCAAATGCTGTCATGCTTGCCTTTGGTAAGTTTGGAAGGCTCTGGATTTCTGTGGACAGTTCTTGCCAGTCAAGGTCAGCCTCCTCCCCATCAGTCAGTGTGTTTCCAAGTAGCTCACAGTGCTCTCTGAGTGCCTTGTCATCCATGGCAGTGAAACTGAGCAGAACACCGAATTTATCATCTACATTCTTTAGTGATGTGAAACGATCTTCCAGTGACTGGATGGCAGTGTCAACAACAACATTGAAGAATGTTACCTCCATTCTCTTTACTGCATCATTCACAGTCTCATCTGCTGTCTCATAGCTAAACTGTCTTTTTGAGGTTCGAATCCTCTTCTGCGTCAGCACTGCCTCCACATTCATGTTCTCACATAGTTCTCTTGCATTTGATAGGGCATCAGAGAATCCTGAGTCCCTGTACTTCAACATAGATTCTTTTGTTTTGTCAATAAGATTGACAGCAACATCAAGCTGCATGCTTGGAGATTGCAGGAGTTTACTGGTAATGTTGATTTTGGACAGGATTTCAAACCAGACCACTGTACAGATTTTAAATTTGAATGACCCTATTTCTTCTGCCAATGACTGGGCCTCAATTCTTGCAGCAGCATGATTTGTTTTGTCTCTGACTTCAACCAAGGCATCTCTGACTTTGTCAGTTTGGTATCGTAGAGGCTCAATGCTGTTGAATCTACTCTCCCATTTTGTCTCACTCCATGACTTGAGCGTGATCTGGACATACTGCTTAAGAATGGCCCACCTCTGAGGAGCAGCAAAGAACAAGTTGTAAAGCTTCTGAACTATGCCAAAGAAGCTGGTGGCATCTACTGACTGCTTTGCTGAATCTGCAACCATTAGATTTAGGGTTTGTGGAACATAAAGAGCACAAGCATTTCTTTCAAGCAGCCTGGCCTGCAATCCTTTAATTTCCCCCTTCATGTTGGAACCATTATCATATGACTGACCCCTGCAGTCTTTGAAACAGATGCCCAGCTCCTCCAGCTTGTTCAAAATCAATGAAGACAGGCCAAGGCCTGTGGAGTCTGGAGCAGGTAGACAAAGTGCTCTTTAATCTCTGGGGGTGCAGAAAGTGCTCTTTAATCTCTGGGGGTGCAGAAAGTGCTCTTTAATCTCTGGGGGTGTTGAAGTGGTGACAATTCTGACAACTACTGACATTTGTTCCTGGTGACTGATATCTGGGGCTCAGTCTAAAATGATAGCAAAATATTTTGACTGCATAATTTCTGTCAAAATAGTGCTAAGTATTTTCCCACTAATACAAGCAATAAAATTCATTTTATATATATTCATTTTAATAAGTTCATTTTGAATTGTTTTCCCAAAGTAGGTAGTGTGATTTTCACCAAGGCTGATGCGTCTGATGTGGTCATTTAAAACTGGATCATACTTGGCAAGAAGTTCTACCTCTTTCAGAAAATTTCTGTTGTTTCCGTTGGACTATTGATGGTGTGTGCTGATCTTCTGAAAGCAAGGTTTCTTTCAGCTAATGACTGAATGATGCTGATCAAACGTTTGAGTACCTCTCTCCAGCGATTCTTTTCTGCTTGCAAGAGCTATCACAGTGTGGTCAATTGTTTTTCCTGCTTTAAGTTGACACTCTAAATCCTTCCATGCTAACAAATGTTTAACATGATCTTAGCTGGTTTCATGGGACTTTAATATTGCACTGATATTGACCCAGTCATTCTGACCATCTGTGGCAAGCTTTGATGACTTTCTCGAAAACAATGTGCAGCAAAAGCAGTACACTGCATCATTCTGCTTTGAGTATGTTAACCATTCACGGTTAACTTTCTCACCATTTGCAAGGTTTCAAAACATGTGATGATAGTGAAAGCTTCTGTGCAAATGGGATTTGGGGAAGTCAAAGTCTCTGTCTACCTTTGCAGGACCTCTGTAAACTAAGTCATACCTTACTTGTTCAGACAGTTGTGATGGCGGAGCAGAAGTCCAAGTAGCTGAAGTGGTCAGATGGCTTAGATCAGAAGTTGCAGTAGGAGCTGTGGGGTACAATTATTTAGGAAATGGTCAGCTACTTGTGTACGATATATAGTATAATAATAACAAATAAATATTATTAAGTTAGCATTGGCATTACATTTAACTTACCAGCAACATCATCCATTGTGATATGCTGCTAACTATGCTCTACTGAAGCAGCAGTAGAGTCACCTCCTCCAGCTGTTTAGATTATAATGTAATCACAAACACAGTATGCATTAATTGCAGAGTTGATGAAGCAAATTAATCATAAGTTATTATTTAAGTACAGCAAGAGAACTGTCACGGTTCTGCCCTTTTGCCTTGTAGATTCCTAGAGCCTCATGGGCAGAATCATGACAGTGCCATGTCCTTGTGTTTATGTTATGTGTTGTTTCCAAGCCACTGTCTGCGTAGGGGTCATCATTTACACTTTTACTTGGCAAGAGAAAAATTAGATATGTTTTACACACAAAACTATTCAAAGGAAGACAGTGGGAAATATTCACTAATGGGCAGTTCACAGTACAGGACTTTAAACGTCGGCTGATCACTGCACTGTTCACACTACTTGATTTTCTGTGGAGTCTTGAAGTCGTTGTGCGAGCCTCTTTGATGCGTTGTTGAGTAGTTCACACATAAAGATTGGCCAGGGCCGATCATCCACCGATCATCCTCTGATTTGCCCCCAATCACAGCCCGACCTATCGGCGAGCTCGTTAACTTGCAAATCGGGCTTAAAATCATGTAGTGTGAACTTGGCTTTACTTGTGCCATCTCTGGTTGTGTCAGCCTCCTGATATGTTTCTCCACAACCGCCACCACCACTAAAATATTTAAGAAAGGCTCCTCCTGAGAAATATATATTTTTTTTTTACAATTTGTGTGATCAAAAAATAGTGTTAAGAGTAAATTCAAAGGTTAGGGTTAGGGTTAGTGACATTATTTACTAATTGGTTTGTTTAACTCATACATACTGTACAAATTAAACCTTCACTGCAGTAAGAACTTTTCACCTTTTATAATTACATTCTTTACTAAAATGCATTCAAATATCTTGTACTGATCCTTCATTAATGTTTCATACAGAGTGTTTTCTGTCATGTCTCCGGTCTCTCGGTTCCGTGTCTTACCTGTGTGTTTTGTATCGTGTTAGAGCTCGTGGGATTGCGTGGACAGCGCACCTCGTGTTTGGTGTCTGTGTCACTCGCCCGAAATATTTTGGCAATATTGCGTTTACTCTTTATCTCATGTAAATGCAATAATTCCATCTAAATAATACGATTAAGCTCATAATCGAAGTAAAGCTTGTCCACGTACGCCGGTTTTAATCTCAATAAGAAGGCATGTAAACACCTTTATCGCATTTATGCTGCTCACACAGAAACAACACGAATGCAATGACAGCGTCGCTGTGGAGGCATTTTCCATCATATTTCTATATTCATCACAGCGCCGAATAACCATAAAACACATCCACATAACGGTGTTTTGCATTTGAAGCGAATACATTAAAACTATAGCCCGTAACACACACTTACTGTATCTGAGATCATCGTTTGTACTGTGTTTTATAGCAAATAATCAGACTAATAAAACTCTCATGTAAACGAAACAGAGAGATGTTCTCATATTCAACTCAGTGATGATGCAATTCTGCCTCTATGAATTACTAAATGCGCTCTGTGAGCTGTTTGTCCGTTTAGGGCTGCTGTAACCAAACATGGCTGCGCAACATGGAAAACTCCACATATATAGGCCCGCGCTGTATGTAGATAAAACGGGGTTATTCTAATGTAATAAAAACAAAAACAAAAAACATTACGTACAGTCTTTATACACCTCTGAAGAAACAGTTTTGTATGTTATATTGCATTTCTTTCAATAAATCATACAAAAAATCAAGTATTGTTCCTTTAAACATAAGCTTGCCATGTAAAGGCGGTGTGACTGATTTCTGAAAACGCTTCAGAAAGCTGAGTCTGGTCCAGTAGCAAAATGAAAATGTAGCCAATCAGCAGTAAGGGGCATGTCCGCTCATGTTGATGGAGAAAAGAGAGCAAGCAGGCATTAGAAAGACTGTAGGAATGTCCATCTTGTGTACTTTAAACAAATGTCTGTCTTTTTTCTCCAGGCTCTGCTCACGATGTTTGCGTTTAAACGTTACCATCAGGGTGTGGACAGTGTTGTGTCGGGCTACACTGATCCGGTGAATGATCACTCGTCCTCGTACCCTTCAGCTTATCCTCCTGAGGGCTATCAGCAGTCTCCATTCTCACACACTTCTGCAGGAGAGGGAACATATCAGCCTCCGGCATACTAACACGTGTGTTCACTTGACCACCGATGTGCCCACTCCACTTTGCGTTGTTTCACACAAGTGTTTCAAAATATGGCCCAGTGTATATTTTCATGTTCTGCTCAGAGAACAGCTAGAAGTGATTTCTTTTTACCACACATACATACCCCTAAGTTGGAATGCTTTTTTAACTTTTGGAACAATCACACTTACTATAAATTGAGTTCCACTAAACAGATTCAAGTTTTGATTTGAAAGACACACAAGTGTTTGTATACATCACAGAAAACGAACATGCCTTGATTTCATTAAGAAGCAGGTGGTTTGTAACAGAAATGCAGAGTTTGGAACAACAAAAGGAAAGTGCCCATCATTGCACACGTGTTGCCAGACAATAATCAGTCAAGATTTTTATGCACTAAATATTTGCCAAAGAGCTGTAGTAAATGTTCGCTTCAGTCTTACTTTGACTGAAATAAATGACTCGATGTTGATGAACTACTGTAAACTCTTGACAATGGGCATTGTGTGTACAACAAGCCTTGATTTGAGCCTTGACACCTGCTTTTTCTTCATATTATAATATCCTTTACTAAATGTGGATTGTTATGTTTAACATGTACTCTTTTAAATTCACTGCAAGATGTCTACCTCTTATCATTAAAAGTTAAGTGCCTTATTTAAAATGAAGATCTGGGCTTTTTTAAGAGGTTTGAGGTTTTTACACCACTTTTGCATGTCCCAGCATTTAAAATGAATAGAGTATGAATCTGACTTAGCCTCTAATAATACAAGTGTTGTGTTGTTGTGTTAAAGCACATTGTCTTTCTGTTCTTGTACTGTGCAACATTCTCTTGTTTTGTAAGGAAACACTGCCTAATAAAAAAAACAATCTTGACTCTTCGATGAACTAATAGTGTGTCTCAGTGTAAATCTGAAAAGTCTTCATGTGCCACAGATAAACGATCAATAAACAAGTATAACATTTAGGCCCGGTTTCATAGACAAGTCTTAAGTCTTAATAAAATGCTAGTCTGAGTTGTCTTTACTTATTACGACTTGCAGTGACATATCTTAAAATATGTCAATGCCATTGATTTGTCTCAAGATCCTCACCCTAACCTCATTTACTAAGGCATTTTTATAAAAGTGACTTAAATATTTTAATTTAACTAAGGCCTAATCCTGGCCTAAGCTAAGCTCTATCTGTAAAACCGGACCATAAAGATAAAATAAAATTTGTTACAAAGATTTTATAACATAATTTTTTTAAGTGTAAATAAATATATAAATAAGTAAATATTTTACATATATTAAAAAAAAAAAAAATACACACACACACATACACATGTATATATATATACATACATACACACATACATACATATAAAAATAAAATAAATAAATAAGGGGGATGGAGTTAGAGTTCAGCTATGTCTGTGTTGTTGAAATAATTGAGAAAAGGTTCCCATATTGTGTGAAAAGTATCGGTCTTATTTCTTATTGAGTATCTAATCCTTTCCAGTTGAAGGTGCTGCATAATATCTATGATATCAGAGAGTTCTCCCTCCCATTGCCAATCAGGTATATTTATTCTTATAGATCTTCTTGCCATGCCACTCTTACATGTTCTAGTGAAACATTACACTCTATCTGTGATAATTTATTATATATAATGGATATTCCTTCTTTGATACATGGACTTTGTAAAAAAAAAAGTGAATCCATTTGTGAATTAGCTGGCTCATTAGGGAAGGAGGAAAAATTATTTTGGATAAAACTGTTAACTTGTAGATATTTAAAGAATTGTGAACAGGAAGATTAAATTTTTGTTGTAACTGTTAGAATGTTGCAAAACATTTATTAATAAATAGAATTTTGATAGAAGACACTCCTTTTTTTACCATGTGCAAAATGTTGCATCAGAGGAAAGAAAATGATTAGCAGTTAGTGGACTTAGAATAGAGCACGTCTGCCACTTAAAATGTTTCCTAATCTGCTTCCAGATTTTTTGTGAATTGGAGACAACTGGATTATTTATACAAGTTGGATAGGGGATTGGTAGGGCTGCATAGATTAGGACTTGTCAAGAGTAGGGGGAACATGATTTATTTTCCATAATACACCATTCAATCTGTCCATACTCCTGAATTACAAAGGAGAGAGCTCATATATTACATGCCCAGTAATACAATTGGAAATGAGGCAACCCCATCCCACCCTCCGGTTTGGTTCTCTGTAAATATATCTTATTTTTAGTATTTTTATTCCAGATGTACTGAGTAACTTTTATCCAGATTTTTAAAAAATGAGTAACCTTTATTAATATTAATAATCATAATATAGATTGGAATACACTGAAATAGGAAAAGATACTTAGGTAAGATACTCATTTTAACTGTATTAATGCGACCTGATAAAGAAATTGGGAGACTGGACCACTTCTTAAAATGTTGTTGAGTTTGTTCATACAATTTCAGAATATTTTCTTTTTAAAGCATAGAGAAACACTTAGTTATTGTGACCCCTAGGTATTTCAATGAATTTACTATTTTTAAAGGGAAGGTGGAACGTATATCCAGTTGGTCCTTAGGGTTGATCGGAAATAAAACACTTTTGGAATCATTTTTCTTGTATCCCAATATTTTCCCGAATTTGTCTAATATTGACATGATAGTCGGAACTGATTGTTGAGGGTTGGAAATGTAGACTAATAGGTCACCAGCATACAAAGATATCTTGTGTTACTGTCCCCCACTATAGCTTGTTGATGTACGCAAAGAGATTGTTAGTGGTTCTATGGTTAGTGAAAAAAGCAACGATGAAAGAGGGCAGCCTTGTCTTGTAGAGCGACTTAATTGAAAATAACTTTTGTATAGAGGCTTGAGGATCAACATACAATAGTTTGATTAATGATATGAATTTGGAACCAAATCCAAATGGCCAGAGTCGTGAAGCGATAGTCCCAACTCTAAGGCTTTTTCTGTGTCCATTGAAATAAGTACTTCAGAGTGAATGGGATTTGGTGTATAAATAATATTTAGTAGTCTTCTTATATTAAGAAAAGGAGGCAGTTTTTATAAACCCTGTTTGATCCGTGGAGATCACTGATGGAAGCACTTTTTCAAGGTGAGCGGCCAAAACCTTAGCTAATATCTTATTGTCGACATCCAGAAGGCTGATAGGCCTATATGAACTGGGATTTAAAGAGTCTTTATCTTTCTTGTGTATTAAAGAGATATTTGTCACGGAACTGATGAGTGCACAGGCAGGTGAGGACGCCACAAGGGATGATGGATGGTAGATTTATTGCCAAGATAAACAGGTAAGTGCTCCAACAAACAGGTCTTCAGGTAAGTATTCCACATACAGATAAACAGGTAAGTATTCAAACAATCAGGTCTTCAGGTAAGTATTCCACCTTCAGGTAAACAGGTATACATTCAAAAAATCAGGTCTTCAGGTAAGTATTCCACCATGTATCCTTTGCCAGAAGTTTATGGTCAATCAGAAAATAATCTATCCTTAAATAAGAGTGGTGGACTGGTGAAAAGAAGGAATATTTTTTCTGATTAGGAAAGGTGTCTCTCCATGGGTCCATTATTTTAATGATTTTCATAAATGTTTATAGTAATTGCACTTATTTAGTTGGGGACACTGTTCTGTTAGAGGATCTATCTAAGGTTGGGTTTAATACAAAATTGAAATTGCCCCCCATTATCAATTGATGAGTGTCTAGATTAGGAAGAGTATTAAAAACTTATGCAATACATTTTTCATCATCTATATTGGGGGCATAAATATTAGCTAACAATACAGGTGTATTAAAGAGTATACCTACTACTAATATGTAACGGTCTGAAATAACTTTTGTTGCATTAAATTGTATATTTTTCTTTATAAGGATAGCAGTGCCTCTGGATTTAAAATTAAAGTTTGAGTGAAACATCTGACCCACCCATCTACCTCTCAGTCGGCCCTGATCTTTGTTTCTAATGTGGGTTTCCTGTAGGAAAGCAATATCGGCACCTAGACGACCAAGATGAGCTAATGCATTACCCCTCTTTATAGCCCCATTAAGCCCTTTACAATTCCAGGAGATAAACTTAACCGAGTGCTCTTTACCAGAATATACTTTCTTTGTGGTCATGTTGCTGAACTGAAGATAATGCTAAGGGGAAAATATGCACGGGAGAGATGAAAAAAAGGAAAAGTGCCAAAATACACAATTTAAAGAACTACTAGAAACTCAAAGCATAATGCCATCGAACATGGCATCTATTTGAACATTACTCAAAGCAAAACAGAACAAATTAAGAAAACCCTTTTTACCCATCATATGAGTCAAAAGGAGGTAACAATACCTGACTTACCACTTAGCTCCTTTTTCATAAAAAGCAAAAAAAATTACTCTAAGACCAGTTTTCATTCTTTTAGTTATTTTGATAAACTTCAACGTATAGTTCCATGTGAGAGTATAGCAATTATTTGCACTGTTCCTTCTATTGAGGTATTTTTAATTAAATAATACGAAATCAGAAACTTATTTTAAAGCATTATAGTCTTTGCATAAGTGCTCAGAAGAAAGAAGAGACAGACACTTCGTCCATGTTTACATTGTGCAGTTCAATAATCTAGGCTTAAGTTTTCTTCTCAATAAATTTTTCAGCATCTCGGGGGTAAGAAACGTGTACCTGATTCCATCTATGGTAATTGCCAGTTTGGCTGGGTAGTACAAACTGTAGTTTATCCCGGCAACTCGTAGCTTGGCTTTTACTGGGTTGAACGCCACACTGAGTTTTCCGACTTCTGGACATATATCGGGGAAGATTCCTTGTAGAAGAGTCGACCTTTGTTTCTGGATAGCTTCAGGATTTTTTCTTTTTTCGGAGTAGTAATGGAAACGCACTACGATTGTTCTCCCAGTTTTGGTTTAGGCGCAAGTGTTCTGTGCGTGCAATCTACCGTCATAAGCGAATCTCCCAGGTCTTTGGCTCCGAATAGTTCCATTAAAAAGTCCTTCATGAAGCGGGCCTTTTCCTGCCTCCGCTCCCTCAGGGACGCCCACGATCCTCAAATTCTGCCTCCGGCTCCGGTTCTTTAAACCCATGCATTTTTCATGTAGTTTCTTGTTTTCTTTGGCCATAGTTTCATTTGAATGTTCCAGTGCTGTTATCCGGTCCATCGTGTCACTCAATGCTTTTCCCATCTCCATGCACTCGTTGGTTAATTCTGCTTGTGCTTTGTGTAGAATGGCCAGTTCGTTGAAAATTTCCTCTCGAAGTAGACGCATTTCCTCTTTCATCTCTTCTCAATTTATTTGCATCTCCATGTGTAAGCTTGTAATTTGCTATTAAATGTCAGTAATCACAGCCTCTCGATGTGTATGAAGTTCCGTTCTCAGTGCACTTAGCGAAATGGGCACATCTTCCTCACGTGCGCGTTCATCCATTATTCATTGTTCTTTTTCATGTCGAAAAGTATGCCGCTACCACTTTTTGATTGATACGGTAAAGTTTTAAATGATTGATTAGTCTATAAAGCAATATTTACTTATTTATCAACGGAGCACTCTTCTCTGCTGTTCACTCCATGTGGGTGGAAGCGGAAGTCCTGCTTGTTTGTTTTAACCAAATGTCTGATTAACTAAAGCTGACTCTTTACTATTGGGGGCTCTGCGATACCAAATATATGGTGAACGGTGCGCCATATCTGGGCAAAGACGAGACGCGGAGACCAGGTTGGCGACTCGGAGACAGTGTGGTTTTGAAAATGGTTGCACCTTACCTGGGGAAGGGGAGGAACATCACCACTGACAACTTTTTTACTTCCATCGAACTGGCCAAGGCACTACAGGCCCAGAAAACTAGCCTCGTTGGCACAGTGAACAAGAGCCGACGAGAGCTCCCTCCATGCGTAAAGGAGCAAAAGGCGCTGTTCTCCACAAAGGTGCTGAAAAGTGACAAGGCAACGCTCACAGTCTATCAATGCAAAACAAAGAAAAACGTCTGCATTCTCAGCACTGTCCACACAGCTGTTGCCATCACAAGTGGCCAAAAGGCTAAACCAGAGACGGTCACATACTACAACAAAACCAAGGTCGGAGTAGATGTGCTAGATCAAATGACGAGGAAATATTCAGTGAGAGCACCGACACGTAGATGGCCTGTGGCTGTGTTTTATAATATTCTTGACCTGGCTGCAATAAATGCTTCAATCCTGTTCCAGAAATGCACAAACAAGAAAATGTCACGGAGGACCTTTATAATGCGACTCGCAAATGAACTCCGCGCTGGCCACATGAGAGAAAAAGTCACACAGCTGATGGTGCGAGAGCCAGGACCCAGGCAGGAGCAGCAGCAGCAGAAGATGGAGAGGAGAAGGCAGTGCCAAGTGCGGAGAAACTGCAACAAAAACAAAACTAAGGACACTTGTGACAAATGTCACAAGGTAGTGTGTGGGAGCTGCACAGGGAAGGTACAGATTACCTGTGTTGACTGTGAATAATCGATCCACAAGCGTCAGTAAATGATAGGCGGTGTTTGCCCCTAACAACAAGATGTCTTGTTCAAGTGAATGTGTTCATTATTTCACAGCATAATATTTTCTTTACAATTTTACAGCATGATATTTTTATATTCTTACAAAACAAACAGCTTTCTAAATCAGTTCATTTTCCCGCAGCTTAGCGAATATTATTTTTAACTGTTTTTGATCATTTTTTGTCATATGTACATACATGTATTTGAAGGTTTTTACTATGCACTGAAATGCATATTGCTGATATTTTATTACTTATTACTATACATTCTAAAATTTGTTTTTATTTTACATTTTACCTCCTTTGAATATCTGTAATTAGCAGGCTAGCCAATATGTTCTGTAGTTGTGGATGAATTAATACATTTTACATTCGTAACAATTTCAATTTCGTGTCCTGATTATTATTAGTACCTATGCTAACAAAACACATACATTTTGATTCCAGTGGTGAGTGGTGCGATTCTCGTGATCCAAATATTTCCAATAACTTCTGAGCGTTGTAAAGTCCAAAAGTCAAAATATATTAAAAAAGGAAACATGTTATAATTTCAAAAATTCACAACATGTTTTTATCTAACGAAATATTCTGCATCAATCCATATTTGTTGCCGTTCAGACTTTCAAAAACAACATTTTCACTGCGGTGGAAACACTTTGCTCTCCCGCTTGCCGGACACAGACCGAGACGCATCGCGTTTGCTTGGCATTTGGGGATGTGGTTGAGGATTTTTATGTTTTTTAGTGTGATAACATTGACAATAATATATGACAACTGACATTTAAAGCTTCGTTCTATAATCTCAATAGAAGCTTTTAATGTAAATATTGCGTGGTAAAAATAACATTCAGTACAGTCTAGTGTGAGCGGTCAAAATGACCGCAATGGCCATTCTCGTAGTGATAGATTTCTGGGAGGTCTAGTGTTAAGTGCTCATGGAAGAGGTGGGTCTTCAGCTGTTTTTTGAATTGTGAAATTGATCCAGCAGTCCTGATGGAAACAGGAAGATCATTCCACCAGCCGGGAACGGAGAAAGAAAATGTCTTTGAGATGGATCTCATGCCTCTCTGTGAAGGAACAATGAGGCGCCGCTCGTTTTCAGACCGCAGACTTCTGGAGGGGATGTAGGTCTGTAAGAGAGAGTTGAGGTAGATGGGTGCTGTGTTAGTGGCTGTTCTGTAGGCAAGCACCAGTGCCTTGAACTTAATGCGTGCCGCTATGGGGAGCCAGTGCAGAGAGATGAGCAGAGGTGTGACATGTGCTCTCTTGGGCTCATTGAAGACCAGGCGTGCAGCAGCATTCTGGATCATTTGCAGAGGTTTGAAGGCACAGGCTGGGAGACCGGCCAGAAGAGCATTACAATAATCCAGTCTAGAAATGACAAGTGCCTGGACGAGAAGCTGTGTTGCATGTTCTGTTAAGAACGGTCTAATCTTTCTAATGTTGTACAATGCAAACCTGCATGACCGAGTTGTTTTAGTAACGTGATCCTTAAAAGTCAGCTGATCATCCATGATTACCCCAAGATTCCTGGCTGAAGTCGATGGGGTTATCTTAGATGGACCAAGTTGGATGGTAAGCTGGTGCTGTTCTGACGGGGTGGCAGGAAGGACGAGAAGCTCAGTCTTGGCCAGGTTGAGTTGTAGGTGATGATCTTTCATCCAAGAAGAGATGTCAGCCAGGCAGTCGGAGACTCGTGTGGCTAGCGTGGAATCGTCTGGATGAAATGAGAGGTGAAGTTGAGTGTCATCAGCATAACAATGGTAGGAGAATCCATGTGCTTGTATGATGGAACCCAGTGATGTGGTGTATATGGAGAAGAGCAGAGGTCCAAGAACCGATCCTTGTGGGACCCCGGTGACTAGTTGGTGTGATTTGGACACTTCACCTCCCCAAGCTACCTTGAAGGACCTATCTGCGAGGTAGGATTTAAACCAGGAGAGTGAAGTTCCAGTGATGCCCAGTGACGAGAGGGTAGACAGAAGAATGTGTTGGTTAACCGTGTCGAAGGCTGCAGAAAGGTCTAAGAGAATGAGAACAGATGATTTGGACTCAGCTCTTGCCCTCCTTAGGGCTTCTGTAACTGTTAGTAGGGCAGTTTCGGTTGAGTGACCGCTCTTAAAGCCTGACTGGTTGGTGTCCAGCCTGTTGTTTTGGGTGAGGAAGGTAGACACCTGATTGAAAACAACCCGTTCAAGTGCTTTTGCTATGAACGGAAGGAGAGAAATGGGTCTATAATTCTCCAGTAGGGAAGTGTCATGTGTGGGTTTCTTAAGCAGCGGGGTTACCGGGGCCTGCTTGAATGCAGTGGGGAAAATTCCTGTATTAAGAGATGTGTTAATGATATGAATGAGCGATGGTAGGAGTGTGGGTGAGATGGCTTGTAGTAGATGTGAGGGGATGGGGTCTAACGGGCAGGTGGTTGGGTGAGTAGAGAGCAGAAGTTTAGAAACATCATCCTCTTTAAGAGGAGAGAAAGAGGAGCGAAGATGGTCTGCTGTGTGTATGTGCGATGTGAGATCATGGATGGGTGGAGCTGAAAATTGTCTGCTGATAGACCTAGTTTTGTCTGTGAAGTAGCTGGCAAAGTCATTAGCCGTTAGGGAGTTAGACGGAGGTGGTGGAGGGGGACAGAGGAGAGTTTTAAATGTTTTGAAAAGCTTGTGGGAGTCTGAGGCACTGCTAATTTTTTCATGGAAGAATGCAGATTTAGCAGTGTGAATGTCTGCAGAGAAGATAGAGAGTGAAGCTTGATACTTACAGAGGTCAGCAATGTCTTTTGTTTTGCGCCATTTCCTTTCAGTCGCTCTGAGTTTAGCCCGGTGTTCCCGGAGGGTATCGGACAACCAGGGACCAGCACGTGCTGGCCTGGAGGAAAGAGGACAGATAGTGTCTAGACACGAGGTTAGTGTTGTGAGAAGTGTGTCTGTGGCAGAATTAACATCAAGTGATGCAAAGTGTGTGAAGGATGGAAGGGAGGTTTCTATGAGAGATGAAAGATGGGCAGGAGAAAGGGAGCGCAGATTCCGCCTAAATGAGACTGGCAGAGGAGTTGGTGAGTTGAGGGAATGCAGTATTAAATTAAAAGTGATGAAAAAGTGATCAGAGACGTGCAGAGGTGTAATCAAGGTGTTCTCTGTATCACAGCTGCATGTGTAGATAAGATCAAGTTGGTTACCTGACTTATGGGTACCTGTGGTGGGGACTAGTTGGAGATTGAAGGAGGTAAGCAGTGAGTGGAAGTTTGAGGCATAAGGCTTCTCTAGGTGGATGTTGAAATCCCCAAAGACAAGAAGCGGCGAGTCGTCCTCAGGGAAAGACGAGAGCAGCATGTCTAGTTCTTCTAGAAATTTGCCCAGTTGACCTGGAGGGCGATAAATAACTACAATGTGGAGTTTTAATGGAGAAGTAATAGTTACGGCATGGAATTCAAAAGAATTGGTGTTGACTACGGAGGGGTAGGTGGAGAACTTCCAGTCTTTGGAGATGAGAAGACCGGTGCCACCACCTCTCCCATGCTGGCGGGGAGTGTGAGAGAAAGAGAAATTACTAGAGAGAGCTGCAGGGGTTGCTGTGTTCTCAGAAGTAATCCAGGTTTCAGTTAATCCTACAATACTAAGAGCAGAGTGGGATGCAAATGCAGGGATGAAGTCGGATTTATTAACAGCAGATTGACAATTCCAGAGACCAATGGAAAGAGAGAGTGGAAGAGTAGAAGAGGTACAGATAGTGCGAAGGTTGGCGGGATTGCTCCGCCTTCCTCTGGTGAGAGAGTGTCGTGGGCGAGAGACCACAGGAATGAATTGGAAACACATGCTGTGCGAGTAAGTATAGAAAAGGCGAGAAAGAAAGAAAACAGTAAAAAAGGATTTTTAGATAAGATACTACTGTGCGTTGTCGGTTTCGTTGCTCGGTTGAATGGTCTTTACCTCGTCGGTCTTGAGTCGCGCAGGACGAGTCGAATGGTCTTTACCTTGTCGGTCTTGAGTCGCGCAGGACGAGTCGAATGGTCTTTACCTCGTCGGTCTTGAGTCGCGCAGGACGAGTCGAATGGTCTTTACCTCGTCGGTCTTCACGCGAGGAGGGCTGACGCTTCCGCGCCAGTGCCTCTATCTGTATTAAATGGGTTGCTAATCACATAGTGAGTGGGAACAGCTGCCCGTGCGTTTCAAATTAGCAAATTCATAACTGATTTCCTCTCGAAATGTCCTGTACTGCTGTATTGATCTTGGCATCCTAGATCGTTCTTTCGCCCATTCATTCAGTACTGCCTTTATTAACATTTGCATCTCTGCATCCTCTGTTGTTGCTTTTTTGAAAGCATCCAGTTTCTGTTCTGAAATAGGAGGTTGTGACGTAATCCAGTTCACCGCTAGATCCTCTTCCAGCAGATTTTCCTTCTGTTCATGTAGATAAGCATGACTTAGAGCATCTGCTATGTATAGTTCCTTACCAGGTTTGTACATCACCTTCAGATTGTATCTATGTAGTCGTAGAAGCATTCTTTGTAACCTCATAGGAGCCTGATGCAGCGGCTTCTGAAATATACTCTCTAATGGCTTGTGATCACTTTCAATCGTGATTTCCTTTCCATACATATACTGGTGAAATTTCTCACATCCATAAACTATGGCTAACAACTCCTTTTCAATTTGTGCGTATCTACGCTGACAGTCGTTCAGAGCTCTCGAGCCATAAGCCACTGGCCTTCCTTCTTGCAGAATCACAGCTCCTATTCCTTCCGAACTGGAATCTACTGACAATGTGACCGGTTTGCTCACATCAAAGAATTTCAAAGTAGGACTTTGAGTAACCAAATATTTCAGTTTTTCAAAACTTTGCTGTTGAGCATCCTCCTAGAGCCACTCTGTCTCTTTCTCCAGCAACTTCCTCAAAGGTGCACTTATGTATATTGCCAGATATTGCACTACTCCAAGAAATCTTTGCAGTTCTTGCTTGCTTTGTGGTGGTGGAATTACAGTCACTGCCCTTACCTTTTCTTCATCTGGCTTAACTCCTTGAGCACTCAGTATGTGTCCTATGTATTTGATCTCCATCATTCTTATTTTGCACTTGTTCCTGTTAAGTTTTAAATTATTTTTTCTTGCACAGTCCAGCAGCTTTATTAGCCTTTCATAATGCTCTTGAATGGAGTCTCTCCACACCAGCAAGTCATCAATGATATTTACCACACCTTCCAGTCCTTCTATCATTTGTGCAATGGATCTCTGAAAGACTTCTGACGCTGAGGATATACCGAAAGGTAACCTAAGAAAATGGTATCGCCCAATTGGCGTGTTCATTGTGCAAAGCTTTGAACTTTCATGATCCAGCTTTATCTGCCAAAACCCTTGATTTGCGTCTAGCACAGAAAAGTACTTTGCATTCTGCATTCTTGAGGCCACATCTTCTACTGTCAGCATTGGATAATGCTCTCTTTTTATTGCCAGATCGAGATCTTTAGGATCCATACAAATGCGCATTTTCTTCGATGTAACTACAGTTACCATGCTGTTGACCCATTCAGTTGGCTCAGTTTGCTTTACGATGACCCCCATCTGCTCCATTCTTTGTAGTTCTTCAACCACTTTCTCTCGCAGAGCTACAGGTATCCTTCTTGGTGCATGCACAACTGGTCTGATATTTGGATCAATTTGTATGTGGTGTTCTCCTGGTAAACGGCCTAACCCCCCAAATAGATCGTCAAAATCCTTGAGAATGTCACTGCTCTTTTCAATTTCATACAGTCTTTTAATCATGCCCAGTTTTTGACATGCAGATCGTCCTAAAATGGCAGGTGCATCATGATTCATTATTTCAAACAGGATTTTGTATTTTTGTCCTTTGTACACACAATTCAGTGCCTTCTTGCCGAATGGTGTCATCTTGTGTCCAGAATATGTAACAAGGTTTGCAGCTTGACCTCTGCAGTCTCCCTGCTATGTTTAGCAACTTGTACACTCTTTCTAACATGACATTACATTCAGCTCCTGTATCCAGTGTTACTTTTACATCATACTTGTTTATCTGGATTGTCTCGGCCCATTGTTCATCCTCCTTACTTGAGTTGATAGACATTTACATTTCTTTCTTTTTCCACTGTTACTGTACCAATAAATATGTTAGCATCTTGTTCAATCACGTGCATTCTTTTACTCTGACTCTGCATGTCTTTGGTATTACACATCTTTTCAAAATGATTTTTTTTGACAAGACTTACATGTTTTCCCGTAGGCTGGGCATTTTCTGTACTCGTGCTTGTTGCCGCATCTGCTGCATTCCTTTCTCATCACAGACGTCTGCTCAGATTTGGTGTCTCTTTTCTTTGGCTTTATGGATTCAACTTTGTGTACATTTACTTCATCATTGAGTGCTTTCATCTGACTCGACATGATCTCGCTGGCCCTGCAAATGTCTATGGCCTTTTCCAATGTGAGATCCGTTTCTCTTAGAAGTCTGACTTTTAGTTGATCCTCTCTTAAGCCACTTACAATCCTATCACGAATAAATGAATCGTGCAGATCACCAAACTCACAGTCTTTTGCTTTGCTTTTCAGATCAATGACGTACATGTCTATTGTATCTGCAGGCCCTTGCGTTCTCGTGAAAAACACATGTCTGATGTACGGTAGGTTTTTCCGAGGCTCACAATCATTTTTAAACTTGTCTTTTAGTACTTGTATTTTATTTCTCTCTTCTTCTGATAACTCAAATGTATTACATACTTTTATGGCCTTTTCCCCGCGACGTGCAGAAATGTAGCACACTGCACCGGCTCAGACTTCTCTGCTACTCCACTAGCTATCGAGAAAAGTTCGAACCTCTGTATCCAGTTCTTCCAATTTTTCGAGAGATTTCCTTGCAGAATCAACAGCGGTGGTGGCTGTAACTGTGCCATCGTCATTTTCTGCGTTTATATCAGTTTTATTCTGACACCATGTTCTGTTCTTTAGACAGACAGACGAACACAAGCTGTTGCCATCAGATAACTTTATTTAACTGACCGTAACAAAACCATACCCCGTGACTCTAGATGTCATTATATCCAATAATCACTAGATGTCCTCATAACCTCATATACGTATAACATATACAATATGTTACAGTTAGGAGGTCGATAACGGAGGCAGCCTCACGCTAGACATTGACGGCGTCAGCAGCGCCGGGGGCCACGTGAAAGGAAAGGGCTGCATATAAGCCGCGACCGCCAACTGAGGCATGCTCGTATTTATGGGAATGGCTATCGTGTTAACGGCTGGAATGGAACAAGGGAGGCGCATAACTATGATGCACAGATACAGTATGCATAATAACTCTTAAAGATGTGTGAATGAGGTAAAAGTAATAATTCCCCGTAGCACTAGAAAATATTTACTTATGCAGATCTGGCCTGCTATATGAGCTATGCTTGACTGTGGCGTTTATGTCAAGATTCACATGAAGACAGAACCCAGATGCAGACAGCTCTTTACAACAAACACTTTATTGACATAACATAACTCAAAAATCCCTTAAGGGGGTAAAACAAGAACAAAATTACAAAGACACTGTTAAAAAACTTCAATCAAATTTAACTTAAACAGGGGACCAGAGACAAGGACCAAACGGGGTAGACAAACGATCCAGCACAGGACAGCAAACACAAGGGCATTAAATATGAGAGGAACAAAAGAGACATAACGAGGGCAACAGGTGAAGGGTGCTTCAGACATGAGATACACAGAGACAAGACATGAGGCTGTCATGACCCTGCCAGCCAACATAAAAAAACTACAAGTAGGACAGGATCCTGACAGTACCCCTCCCCCAAGGGACCCCTAGGGACAACACAAAACAAAACAACACACCTCCCCCCTACAGACAAAATGCACTACATAAACACAAGGGGCAGGAGGGAACAGGAAAAAAAAGTCACTAGGTGGCCACAGACAGGAACAGGTTCAGAGGGCCCACACCCAGGAACATGCGAGGCGCAGCAGGCGGCAAAAACGCTCCCTGCCAACTGAAATCAATTCAAAAACTCTTCTTGACTTTATGCAAATATCAAGCAGCAAACGCCGGGCGGCAGCCAATCGCTGTGAAAAGTAGGCGAGCCAAGATTATGGCGTGTGTTTCTGGCTGCTAGCAAATGGCGGATTCATTTCAGAGGCGTGCTAGCATGGTCAACGTTGCTCAACGTTGATCAAGGTGTTCAAGGTGTTCAACGTTGCCAGCGGCACGCTCCGCTGTAGTGGAAACGCACCGTAATGGCAAAAAGCGCATTCTGTCTGATCGGGCCCTCAGTGTATGAAACTACGGTGGCCCCTAGGGGCCACTGCGCTGCAACGGAAGAAAACACATGCAAATAAAAAACACATGCAAATTCAGAAAGCATCCTCATTAGTTTGGCTGGTGCGGTGGAATAGCCAGGTCAGGTGGCATCTGATTATTTGTTAGTTTAGCTACTGTATTAAATAAATACCTTGGATTGATTTTGTTAGTTTCTATGAGGTTGCGGAGGTGCTCAGCATTTGCCACTTTTAGTGCCTTTTTATAACTGTTTGCACTCTCTTTCCACACAATTTTAAAACCTCTAATCAAGTTTGTCTCCATTTGCGCTCCAGTTTACGTGTTTCTATTTTAAGTGATCGGGTGGTGCTATTATACCATGGTGCTATGCTTTTCTCGTTGGTCTTTTTCAACTTCAAAGGTGCAACAGTTTCTAGTGTGTTAGAGAAAATAGTGCCCATGTTGCTGGTCATATCATCAAGCGATTTTGTGTTTATTGGAATAGTTATTAGATGAGTCAGGTCTGGTAGGTTCTCTGCAAAACTATCTTTAGTAGTCAGAGTTATTGTTCTTCCTTGTCCATAACGAGTTATGCGGACAATTTCTGCTGTGTGTATTGTACAAGTTATAAGGTGGTGATTGTCGTCTTGAGGTATATCAATATTGGTTAGATCAATTCCACGAGATATAATCAAGTCTAGTGTATGATTAAGACGATGGGTGGGTCTGTTAACATGTATTACTCCGAAAGAATGTAGTAGTTCTGTAAACGGCACTGCTAATGCGTCATTAGTTTTATCTACGTGGATATTAAAGTCTCCGGCAATCAGTACTTTATCAACGTTGACCAATAGGTCTGATAAGAAGTCCGCAAATTCTTTTAGAAAATCCGAGTAGGGCCCAGGGGGGCTATACACAGTAGCCAATGCAAGTGAAATCAAGGATTTTTTACTTTTGTTTGGAACACTTACATTAAATGCAAGTGCTTCAAATGAGTTATATTTAAGTCCTGTTCTTAAAGTTACAGTAATAAAGTCTCTATAAATCGTTGCAACACCACCACCTCGACCAACCGGACGTGGCTCGTGCGTATAACAGTAATTAGGTGGGGTAGACTCATTTAGACCAAAAAACTCATTTAGTTTAACCCAAGTTTCAGTTAGGCAGATTATATCAAAACTGTTGTCTGTGATCATTTCGTTTACAATGACTGCCTTTGAATTTAGTGATCTAATATTAAGTAGCCCGAATTTTATGAGTTGTTTTTGCTTGTTGATTATTTTGTCTTCAGGTTTGATCACGATTAGATTTTTTATTTGACGTAAATTATTATTTTGCATAATAATTCGGGGGACAGACACATTCTCTATGCATTTAGGAGCAGTCACATTTTTGACAATTGAGTGGGAGGGACACAGACTATGTTTAAAGTTTTTACTTGCCAGTCAGATGGTGCGTAGCGTCTTTTTGAAATGTTGTCGGAGAGAAGATTCGCTCTGATGCTGCTGGGGTGTAGGCCGTCAGGGCGGAAGAGCCTAGGACACTCCCAGAAAAGATCAAAATTATTTACAAAGAGCAGCTTCTGTTCAGTGCACTATGACATTAACCATTTGTTTAGCACTAATAGTCTACTTATCTTTTCACTGCCTCGTCGGTAGGTAGGAAGCGCTCCTGACACGATGATCCTTGCTGTGGGCGATGCGTTGCGTACTGTCTTAAGTCCTTCTTCAGAAGGACTTGTCGCATCTGTTTTCAATATTGCAGGTACCTGCGCAGACACATCGAGAACATGGGCGCCAGGAAAACAGTGAGTGTGCACCTTACCTTTAGTTGAGGAAGGGCGTACATGCTGGATGATTGAGTCTCCGATCACCACAGCGTTGCAATCCGTGTCGCAGAGGGGGGCGAAGCGGTTCCTGGTCGAGATCTCGAACTTGGTGAGCTGTGGGAGAGAGGTCATCGCTCCGGTCCTGGCTCGCATCTTTCGCCATGTCGGTGCAGGAGTGAAGTTCACCTGGGCTGGACGCATTCTCAAAGCCTGGTCTTTGAGCAGAGAAGCAGGTTGAGTAGAAGTGCTAGGAGTAATGCGTCAAAAACTTATTTGCGAGCGTCAGCCCGGGATGATTCCAGCATTGTTTTCCGTTCACGCAGCCGTGCTTTTTCTCTAGTAGGTTGTGGATCTGCCTCTCCACAGCCTCCAGTTTGGAATGCACCAACTGAAGCTCGAACGTATCCTTATCTGCACACAGAGGTAAACACATTTCTGAAACATTTGCCATTTGTAATGTGGCAGGTTAGTACAAAAGGCAGTGAAGCTAGTAATCAAAATAAGAAATGTTAGCGGATAGTATCAAGCCCGTTTTTATTTTATTTATTATTAACATTATAAATGATAAAAACAGATATTCTTCTCCTGCTATTGTTACCGAGCAAACGCAGAGAAGCGTGTGTTATCCGCTGTCGGCTTTAATGTAACCGGCTGAGTAACAGACTTTACCGGATCGGTCCGGCATGGGACTCGGGTGCTCTAACAAGGAGGCTAAAGACCGCAGCAGAGGCTAGAGCATCTCTTGGGGTTCAGAGAGTGAGGTTTACACACTGCACAGCTCTTCACTAGCTGTCCTCCAGTACATAATGTTATACATAGGCTATTGAAATGTATTCCTTGTACTACATTTAATATAAATGTTCATAATTATTGGTATGTATAAAGTAAAGCAATAAAAAAAGTCTTGTGAGAGTTAAAGGTAAAAAAAACCATGCCGTTGCCTTTCTTTGGTGACGTTGCGGGGCATTCCAAATGAGCGAATATAGTGTCCAAATTCTATATAGCCTACTCTTTGTTGTTGATCACGTTGAATGTAAGTGTTTGCTTGTTTATTTTAACGTTCTTAACATAGCCTACGTTTACTTAGCCCTTTGGATATTATTAACCAGACGATTTGAACAAATTAACAAAATAAACACACACAGAGTATAGAACGCAATAAAAGTTCTTTGTTGACAACTCCACCTATATGAATATGGCCACAGTGAAATGACGTGCTTCACAGCCATGGTGCATCAGTTTTCCCCTGGAAACACTTCCGTTGTCGTTTGTGCCACTTGCAGCGCGTTTCTGTATTTGTTTGTGTTGCGAGAATTTGCAGCGCGTTTCTGTGTTTGTTTGTGTTGTGAGAATTTGCGCTCTTTGTTGTTGATCGTGTAAAACGTACTTAATAATTGAATTATATGAAACTTTTTCGTCCTTCCACGTTATAGTGACACTTGTGAAAGCATGTCGAGCAGCTAATACTTTCTGAATTTGCAGGTGTTTTTTCTATTTGTATGTGTTTTCTTCCGTTGCAGCGCAGTGGACCCTAGCGGCCACCGTAGCTGGGTGCCCGTGAAGTGCCAGCGTAGGCTTGCTTGCAGGGATAATGTTGGTGTTTGTTAGCTCTTTCTTATGAATAAACTGTTTGCACAGTTTAAGCTTTCTTAGTTGTGCTGTTGTATGTATTCTAATTACATTGATATAGCATGCAAATTGAAATTATATTGTGTTGTTAATTTGACAGATTGTCTTTGTGATATAATATGTGTATGGTTAGTAGGCCTATGTTGTGTGACACATTAGATGATTGGTGCCTCATTTCGAAATATGCTTCGGGTCACCAAAATGCTAGGGCCATCCCTGGTGTTGGTACACGATCCGGGATGCCTGCACGATCCGTCCGCGCATGTGCATAATGCAGTAGTAGAAAACGTGCATGCACAAATGATAATCCTGTTTTGCGACGATTTACGACACTGCACGATCTGTTCCACGCTTGCGCACCTTTGTAAGAGACTTACAAAGAGACTTTCATTCACTCACAGCGAAATAAAATATATAGACCCATACTAATACAAAATTACTCAATTTAAAGTTAACTAATATTAGCAGACACAAACCGTCTTTGATAATATAACTGACCTCAGATCGAAACACGGCAAGTAGGCCTAATGCCATACAGCAATGAATCGCAAAGATGAGTATGGAGGAAACTGAAGGTTTGCAGTGACACAAACAACTCCTTTATTATTTTGGATTGGCAACCACGTAAACACATTGTAATGCATATCGTAAGCTACATTTAAAAACATCAAAATAGACCCGCCGTGAACTGTTAAATGAAAAACACAATGTAGCCTACAAAAATATGCCGCCTGGCCGTCAAGTGTTTCATCGCATGCGTGATCCCAATAGTGTAGGGAAACTGTGACGTTTTCTACTACATAATTACGCGCATGCGCAGAACAGATTGTGCAGGCGGAACGAATCGTGTACCGACACCTGGTATGCGGGGGTTCCGGACAAGATGGCGGACTGAGAAGTCACGTTGTTGTACGCTCTTAAATGAATCCCGAGTTTGTTATGGTTGATTAATTTTATTTCATCTCTACCTGTTGATTTTGTAAGTTGATCATACCCTGATTCATTTTAAGTCATTGAAAAGATGGAGGAACATTGTTACTCGATGGACACATATGAAGTTTCTAACGAAAGGGAGAGAGGAGATGATTCGGGTCCTCCCACACCATGCAAGATGCAGAAAGAGAAGAAATGTAAAAAAAAAAATAAAGGTTGAGAGTGAGGAAAATCTCGAAGTGTCCAATTCTGCAATCTTCGAGGCGATTAAGGCTCTGGGGAGTAAGGTTGATGCACAACATTAAGAATTAAGCATGCAAATGAAGCAGCATAGTGCGATGATTGCTAGCGTAGCGAAGTCTGTACAAGTCAATGCACAGGAGTTGAAAGAATGCAATGACAAGATCAAGATTATGGAAAAGGAAATTGCGACACTGACCAATGACAACACAGAGTTAAAAGAATGAGTGATAGAAGAAGAAAGATACAAAAGAAGGTGGTGCCTGCGTTTAAAAGGCTTCAAAGAGAAATCTAGCGAACGTATAAGAGAAGATGTGATTCAGCTTCTTTGTAAGATTACTCCAGAGTTTTCTTCGACCATGGGAGAGGCAGCCGATGTGGTGCATCGGGTGGGAAGAAAGGAGAACAACCGTCCTAGAGAGGTGATCATTCTCTTTACTCGCAGAGTGGTGCGTGACGAAATCTGGAAAAGAACCAAGATGTCCATCGTGTGTAAAGATGCTGGCATACGTTTTGCCGAGGACTTGACGAGAGAAGATAGACTTTGGAGGAGTGAACTGTGGCCAAGAATTGAACAAGCCAGAAAGGAAGGAAAGCCGCAGGCTTCAGAGGTTCTTATGGATTCATTGAAGGAAAACGTATTTCTTAAGAGGGTATTGATAACTTCACATTAACATGAGGTGAGATGGAGTGATAGAGAAAACGGGATGTTGTCTTATTTCCCACAGAATCCATCTTTTGATTTTCTTGTAGCAAGTTGAGTTGATACATATTTTTGTTGTTTAAGTGTTCTTCAAGTTAAGTTAAAAGTTAAGCTATTGTTCATGTTCACGTTAAAATCTGATATTTTATTTTCATTGGTAAATTGTAGAGGTTTAAAAGATGCTGTAAAAAGAAAAGCGCTATTTTTGTTTTGCAAAAACCAAAATTCCCAATGTTTATTTTTTACAAGAAACGCATTCAGTGAGAGATGAAGTTGCTTTTTGGAAAAAACAGTTGGGGGATGACTTTATTTTCAGTCATGGCTCAAACCGATCTGCAGGTGTCGCAATTTGCATGTATAAATGTCCAGGTAAAATTATTACTCACGAAGCTGATGAGGATGGCCATTGGCTTGCAGTAGTATTGAAGGTAGAGAAAATATTCTTCATTCTAGTAAATATATATGGTTATAATAACCAATTCCAAAACAAAGTTCTTTTGTCAACAGTAACAAAGGTTATAAATGATCTCAAAGCTAAGTATTATACAGAATATATTTTAGTTGGAGGTGAGTTTAACATGACACCAGATGATTATTTTGATAGACAGCCCTCTAAATTTATCAGTTCTCATGTCAACAATATTATTCAAAATTTGTGTATCCAATTGTTTAACAGATATTTGGAGAAAACTTAATCCCCATGCCAGACATTTTTCATGGTTTAAACCTAATGTCCAGTCAAGGTCGAGAATTGATTATTGGCTCTGTTCTGACAGTATCTCAAGTTATGTGACAAAATGTGATATTTCTAGTGCCCCACTGACAGATCATTGTGTGATTAAAATATCTCTAGAACCATATGGGAAGTCTTTTAAGAATAAAGGATATTGGAAATTTAATGCAGACTTATTAAATCAGGAGGAATTTTGTATGCAGGTTAAAAAATTACTAGTTGAAATTAAAAGTAAACAAATATCTAACAGTATTAAATGGGAATTTTTAAAACATAAATTGAGAGAATTTGCAATAACCTTTAGTAAACAGTTGTTAAAAAAGAAACGTGAAAAGAAATAAAGTTAGTAAAGAGATTAATGATTGTTGTAGCAAACTTAGTTTGTCAGAGGAGGAAAAAGAAGTCCACCTTAGATAATTTATATATTTAAAAGGCAAAGGGGGCCTATGTGAGATCTAGGGCTAAGTGGCTGGAAGAGGGTGAGAGGAGCACTGCATATTTTATTAATTTAGAAAAAAGGAGACAAGAAAGGAATTATATTAATAGTTTAATTGTGAATGAAGTAGAGCATTCAAATCAGGATTCAATTGCTATTGAGGTATTTAAATTTTATTCTAATCTGTATTCTTCTTCTTTTTCCCCAAGTAGTTGTAATAATTTCTTTGATATTATAAAAGACAAAATTCCAATAATTGATGGTACATTTAAGGACATTTGTGAAGCAGACTTATCTATTCAAGAACTTGATGAGGCTATAAAACATAGTAAAAGTGGTAAATCACCTGACCCTGATGGGTTAACCATAGATTTTTATACATTTTTCTGGGAAGATCTAAAAGATATTCTGTTTGATGCCTTACAAAATTGTTTACATAATGAACTACTACCAACCATGGGCTTATAATTTTGTTACCAAAACCAGGGAAAGATAAAAGATTGTTAGATAACCTACGCCCCATTACACTCCTTAATACAGATTATCAATTATTCACTAAGGCATTAGCTTCTAGATTAAAATTTGGATTGGGCCAAATCATTAGTGAGTCACAATCTGGTTTTCTAAAAGATAGGTCAATTCATAACAATATCAGATTAGTTTTAGACATGATAGAGTATAATCATTTTATAAAAGATGATGGGTTCATTTTGTTTTTGGATTTGTATAAGGCGTTTGACATGGTAGAGCATTCCTTCATTTTGCAAACACTTAAATATTTTGGTTTTGGTCCAAAATTTATCAATATTATTAGTATGATATATAGAGATATTAATAGTTCAGTTGCTCTTTCTCAAGGTACTTGCCCAAGATTTGATGTGAAAAGAGGCATTAGACAAGGATGTAGTAGCTCACCCTTGCTATTTATTATGGTGGTTGAAATGCTGTCAGTTTTGATTAAGATGGGTAGTATTGCAGGTATTAATATGTTGGGTAATCATTATATTGTTGGTCAGTTTGCTGATGACACTACTCTTTAAAAAAAAAATAAACAGCAAATACCCCTTGCACTGCAGTATATTGGAATTTTCACAGATGCTTCAGGTCTTAAATTAAATTTGACAAAATGTGAGCTAATGGCCATCCATGAGCAGCCAGACTTATCAATTTATGGTAATATCCCAATAAAAAATAGGGTGAAATATTTAGGCATTTGGATATCAAAAAATGTGAGTGATTTAGAAAAGTTAAATATAGACAATAATGTAGGAAAGTGTAAATTAATAATGAATACTTGGCTGCAGAGAGATATAACCCTTTTTGGAAGAATTCTATTGACAAAAGTGGAGAGTCTTTCTAGATTTAATTATCCTTGTTTTTCGATAGCAGTCTCTGAAAAGAAAATTAAAGAAATAAACAAAATAAACTTTGATTTTGTATGGAAAGGGAAAAGTCATTACATACGTAAAAATGATATGATTAAGGATTATAATGAAAGAGGCCTAAGAGTGATTGACTTTGACATTATGAATGGAGTAATTAAACTTAAATGGCTGCAATCATTGATTAATAATGAATCCTCATACTGGCTTAAGAATTCTACATCTTTATTTAAAAAATGTGGGGGCATAAAGTTTTTATTACAATGTGACTTTGAAATTTCAAAATTACCTGTAAAACTGTCGGCTTTTCACCAGCAGGTATTATTATACTGGAAGTTGTTATTCAAGCATAACTTTAGCCCTCACAATATGTCAATTTGGAATAACAGATGTATAACAGTGAATAGGAGTTCTTTGTTTATTGATGAATGGTGGCAAAAAGGTATATGGTCAGTCATGCATGTTTTAGATAGTTTTGGTAATATATTGAGTCACAATAATTTTTGTGGTAAATATAATTTACAATGTTCTTTAACTACTTATAGTAAAATTATTAAGACCTCATGATTGGAGATTTTAAATTTGCAGACAAGAAAAAATGTTCTAATATAATATTACGAAAGTGTTTGACACAGATATGTTTCCCAGGTCCTGTAAAGAGAAATTATATTTTAATGCATTTTGAAAAAAAATTATTCAAGAGGTTAGGTGCAATTTTCTTTATTTTCCTATTAACCCTAAATGTAAAGAGGTTCACTTCAAAATTTTGAATCATATATATCCTGCAAGAGAATTCTTAAGATTAAAATTTAAGGTTGGAGACTCTAATGTTTGTCAAATTGAATGTGTTGAAGTGATGTTGAAACTGTGGAACGTTTATTTTTTCAGTGTAAATTGATGTATTATTTTTGGATTGAGGTGTTTGAATGGATGCAGCGGAAAATACCTGCAAGTTTAAATTTATCATGGGAAAATATAAAATTTGGTTTGGTAATTAAACACAAAGATACATCTTTTGTGGCGAATAATTTACTTCTTTTATTGAAATTTTATATCATAAATGTAAATTTTTAACTTTCCCCCCTAGGTTAATTGTTTTTCAAGAGGAATTTTCTTTATATGTTAATTGTTTAAAAGAGGTAACTAATACAAAAGCTAAATATTTATATTCTTTATTGCTGGATTTTGGTTTTATAACGTGATTTTATAGCATCTTTTATTTACTTTATTTTTTGTGTTTATGTAAATTTTATGTATGTGTTTAGGCCTGTGTAATATGTGGGAATTTATTATGTACAATTTATTGCAAATTGTTAATACTGAATATTGTTATTGTCTTTTTGTTTTGATCTTAAAATTGTATAAATGGTTGGGGGGGAAAAAACACCTGGTATGCGATTTTGGACGCAGCCTGTTTATGTTTGCCTGGTCATTGTAGAATGCGTAAAGCTGACGCAAGTATGAACGTCAAGAACTAGTTTAGCCAGCAACACGAGAGCGCGTTCTCGAATGCGGAAGTGGTTGAGATGCACAGAGCTGCTGAATGGCTCTATCAGGAATAAGAGTTAATATCGTCATAAAGTGTGGATTTAACCATCAGCAGAGCACGAGACCGTTTTGAGCCGAAGTGGTGAGTCTGACATAAAAGTAACTGCGCTGTGTTTTTTTTTTTTTGCAGAAATGCGTTGTGCTAAAGTAACTGGTTTTAAGTGTATAGACACATCTAGCTGTAATACCTGTAGTTATGTCTCTCTGTAAAAGTGCGGTCTTAACCCGAAGTTTATATCAACGCATGTTGATCTTGACGAGCTTGACTGAAATGTGCCGTTTAGTCAATCACAGTGTTTTTACAGCAGATAACGTTATATTACTGTGGTAGTGTGGCAGGGTTTTTCCTGGTGCACGGTGGCACAATTAAGTACCCTACTCTTGAACCCGATACTAACAAAACATCCAAAATTAATGCAAAGAAACATTTTATTTGTTATTTTATCCAGTTAATTGTTTAGTTTTACAAGCTCTTCCAGCTATGAATTTTCTAAAACAGATGCCTTTCAGTCTCACTTTTTTTGCCCTCTTTGCAAAAACACAAAAAAGCTGGCCTTCATTGATTTTTATTTGCAAGACCTGATCATTATATAATCAACTATATCAATATCATAGGTCATTTAAAAGTAAACTATTTCCCATTCCTTTTTTTAACACTCCAGATAGCACAGCACAGGTACGTCTGTAAGACCTGGAGATCCGAAAAACATCTGCTGTGTAAAAACATCTGCTAAACATCTTAGAACGAGCAGTTTTACATCCATTCTAAATCATAAACATATTACAGACATCATCTAGATGCCTATATGACATCTAACAGCAGACATCTCAGAGATGTATTGCAGATTTAATACATGTAATTACAGATGAGCAAACAATGCCTTGCAGATGTTTTGCAGATTTAAATGTGTTAAGTGTTCAGGCCTTTTTTACCAGACCAAATTAAATGAATTTAGCAACTAGCTTAATAACTTGTGCTTTGTTCTGGTTTCACCTCTCTCCTGTCAAACTATAGTTTATAGTGATTTTATAAGTCATTTACTATAGGTCATATAAATAAACTCTTAATACTGTGCATTATTTAGAGTAAATCTTACTAACCACTTTCGCTAAATGGCCTAAGGCACAATTAAGTTTTGAGTTGTTTTAAGTGACTGAATTCATGGATTAAGACAGTCTCTTTATACATTGCATAAATGTAAAGTTTTATCCGCGTTTTGTAACCTTAGATAAATAAACACAGTGTTGGGAGAGATCCCCTATTTCTTTTAACATTCTAAACAGATGTTTTCATACAAACTTAAAGATTAACATACTGTCAATACCGTAAACATTTAGAAAAGCAGTGTAAATCAGTTTGTTAAACCACTAAAGGTGTTTTACTTAAATAGAAAATGTTTACTTAAGGTTTTGCTTTGTGTATTTCCCCCGACATTGAAATCAGGTACAAAATAAATATCAGGAAATGCAATTTCACGCAAAAGTCCAAGGACCCGCCTGTGGCCCTGTGGACAGTGCTTCAGAAATGTAGCGAGTTCGAGTCCAGGCTTGAGGTCCTTTTTCTGGCCCAACCCCCTTCTCACTCCCACTTCGCTTCCTGTCTTCTCTAACAGTGCATTCACACCAGACGCGACTTGCGCAAATAAATTGGGTTATTCTCGCATAATTGGACGTTTGAACATTTGGAGTTTACTCGCTTCATTCGCGTGTGAAATTCACTTCACAACAGACTAGTGTTGTCAAAAATATCAATATTTCGATATGTATCGATACCAGTGTTGGGAGTAATGCGTTACAAAAGTAATAAATTACAGTAGGCCTAACGTATTACTTTTTGCTGTAATACGGCCTAAAAGAAAATCCCAGATTTTTTTCACAAAAATTCGCTTTACGATTTAAATCGATTTTCCCGCTTCTTTTTTTTCTAGGCGCGTTAGCACCGCATCAAGATGAAACATTTCAACTTTGTTTTCAGGATGCCGCACGTGCACTGCGGGTCATGTAACAACAAACACCCAATCATCTTCACCTTTTGTGGACCAATATAGACAAGCTCAGTAAAGATGGAGACACAGATGATCACATCATTAATAAATCTAGTAGCAGAGTATTTTCAGTGTATATAATCCATGTATTCTTTGTTAATATTTCCTCGTCTTAACGGCAAGCGTGGACCATGGTTGCTTAGTAACAACAGACACCAGGAGAGCGCAAACTCAAGGTGATTGGGGAAAAAATGAGAATACAGTATCACAGCTTTAGATGCGAAATGTGAATCGCCCCATAAAGTGCAAACAAAACGTTCAACAGCATTAAATATCAGTACATGAGACAATATCGTGCTCATTTATTGTGCTATTTTTTTACTTCACTGCTCCTGCCATGTTGTTTGTGTATGTCAGTCTGTGGCAAGCGCGTGGGGGAGGGTTGAGCCGAAAGTACAGGAGCCCAGAGCGGAGAGTCGGCGGATGATAAAAAGAAAATCGATTTTCATTTAAACAAATCGATGTAAACTACACATTCGAGTAAATCGATAAAATCGATTTATCGCCCAGCCCTAGCATTACTAATCAATTTTCAGTAGTGTTTTACTCTGTACATGTTCAGTAACGTGTGCGTTACAACAAACCTTTCACCCGTGAGACATTAACAAATAAAAAATCCCGCAAGTAACTTCTATTTCCTGTTCGTGGTTAGTGAATAGACGCGTGTGATATCATTCATCTTCCTCTCGCTGGTGGAACTTTTTATTTTGTAACGTGGCATGATTTCAACCTCTGAGCTCGAGGTCCGAAGCTATTAGCGCCGCCCGGTTTACTGTAAGCCCCAGCGCGCACTGGCCAGTGGAAACGCGGCAAATGGATGAAAATAAGACAGTACATTCGCGAGATGGACGTATGCGCATTCAGTGGTGTAACTTTATTTTGAAAAGTGTTGGGGACATGCACACATTTCTATATTTCAATAAAAGAAAGACATGCACGCATTTCAAACTGGACTTCGTGGCTCTCTGTCCTCCGCAAATATAACTTATGAGTGCGAGCAGCAGGAGATTGTGAGAAAGTGGAGCATCCTGCGTTTTCCACGAGTTTTAGATGTTAATGAACACTAAACAATATACATCTTTTGCAGAGCATTTTACATCCAGTTGAGGGCGATATGACTGTGGCTACTAACAATAGTTTATAATTTGCAAAGACAATGCAAGAAAAGATGACAGCCTGAATCACAAATGATCTAAGTCTGTTAAAAGTATAGTAGAAGTAAAGTGATATTCTGGCAATATCTGTGAATAGCTTGGGTATATTCATATTAGACACAACAGGACTATATGTAAACTCCAATGCCATGGTAAGATACATATTTTTTATTTTCTTCTTGTTGCCATTATTTGATTCACTTTGAATTCAAGTGTAAAATGCTCTGCAGTACATATTGTCATTTTAGAATGTTAAGTTTTACTTCTGTAGTTATTTTGGTGAAAGTAACTCAAAAGTAATACAGAAGTCATGTAACGTATTACAATTCTGAGACAGTAATATTGGCAGGTAGGGGATTACCTTTAAATAACAGCAACAAGTAATCTGTAATGTATTACAGCTTGGAAGTAACTTGTACAACATTGATCGCTACTGAGAAATCCAAAACAGTTCCAATACGCACGTCCCACAGTATCGATACCAGCTGCGCTTTCTCGCTCTCTCTTTCTTTTTTAGACAGCGAGACACACACTGCAGTGCACGTTAGGGGTGTGCACAACTATTCGAATATTTGAAAATTCGATCTGTAATAATTATTCGAAATTGAAAAAATGCTATTCGAAATTCGTAGTTTTTCATGAGAATAAAAAATTGCTTTACCTTATTCAACACTTTTTCCCTTCATCTGTAATTACTTTATAAATACACATCAAAATATTATGTAGCTATGTCCCTTAATCTTTGTTCACTCAGATCGCAAGTTAATTTATATATTTTAAGTTCACACACCAGTCGCCTGGATCGCGTTATTCTCTGCTCACTGGTGAGCCACGGAATTCGTTAACATAATACATTAGGTATAAAATAGCCTACCAACGTAATATTAAATAATTAACATTATTTTATTTATTACTATAACTTAAGAGCATTTGTTCTTTGCAATTTCATGTTCATTTGTTAAAAATACACCAACTTAATGCTAATTTAAGCTTATAATATGAAAATGCACATTTCACAGCAACTAATGCATTTGGCTTTAGCATAAGATTGGTACCTTTTTCCATAACTAAAAGCCTGTATTTTCCTCCTTAGAATTTCGATGGGGTCGTCGCCTTCAAGTTATAGCCTGTAAATTAATTTCTAGTTGAAGTTTGCACGGATGTTATTTCGTTTAAAACGTGCTGTAGTTCCTGTTACCTTAGTTGATTTTATTTATTGATACAATGACGAGCTAAATAGGTCTGACACTGACAATGAAACGACAAAGAGAAAAACATTTATATGCGGCGATGATCAAGAATTAGTAGGCTAAATATCTTCTTCAGATGACGGCCGCATAATAAAGGGGAAAACAAGCTAATGGATTCGTCTTTGTTGCTTTGTTTTTAGGATCTTAACTCTTAACAGTCGGCATAGAGGTATCAAGCCCGTTTTTTATTTATTATCAACATTATAAGTGATAAAACAGATATTCTTGTCAGTCTATATTGTTACCGCGCAAACTAAGAGCAGCGTGTCTTCTCCGCTGTCGGCTTGAAATTAGGGCTGTGCGATTTGGGGAAAATATCTAATTGCGATTTTTTTTGACAGATATTGCGATTGCGATTCGATTTGCGATTTAATTTTAACTAGTTAGCTCCTTGCTGCTAAAATACAGTCAGTGCTGCCTAGTGCATACATTAAGAATGCATTCTAATTCAAGAAAAAGTTAAGATATTAACTTCCAACATTTGTTTCAATTTATTTATAAATAACAAGTAATTAAATTAACAGATTCACTTTTCTTTAGTGCAAACAATTTCTAGTAAGAACAACAAATAAAATGATGTTACATTTTTGTAAACAAGCTCTGACTTGACAAAATAAATATAACAAATGCAACATATTTCGCAAACAACTAAACCTGTCCGTCAGGACTGATATGCAGCATTTAAAATATTGCACAGCAGCACACATTCAAGTATAAAGAACATAACATTTTCTTTACAGAGTAAAGGTTTCCAGTAAGTGGTATTACAAAATAAAGTGCAGAACAAATCCTGACTCCAACCGAAGTCTTACCCAGTGACCGCTTGCCCTTCTTCACTGTGGATGTTGATGGTTCTGCCTCGGCTGCAGTTTGATGAACATCGTCACCTGTGGTGCTAAGACGAGCCCTCTTCTCCTGAAAACAAAATTTTTTGAAAACAAAAAAAAGTATTTTCAATCTAATGTAATTTTGAGCAATTGGGCATTTTTATTTAAGCATTTTAAAATGGCTTGTCAATGTAAAATGAAATCATCATAAAAAATTGCATAACAACAAGTTATTATAACATAGCTATCTGCTGCAATTTTATGCTTTTAATTAATTAATGTCATTAATTTTTTATCATATTCTATAGCTATTGCACATTAATCCACATAGAATCAAAACAAATTACCTTTTGTACCTCCTGTTCCATTTCTAACTTAACTTTTGCTCTGATGTCTGGAATATTCTCTTGTGTTACATAGTCCATTTTGAATCGTGGATCAAGGAATGAAGCTACGTCAAGAAGCTCCTGTGTGGCTGGGTCACTATATTTGTCCTCCATATGGCCAAGGGCCCTTGACTTTATAGCCTTTGTTAGGTTGGTGTCATCATCCTTTTCAGCCAAGGTTTCTGTTTTCAGGAGATTCAGGACTGGCTTCAGATAAGATACGCTGACATATGATTCACCAGATAAGGCATCTGTAAAGTCTTGGAGAGGATGTAGGGCAGCATTGATCGACTCAAGGACCTCTGTGTCCTGCCAGGTGGGGACCAAGTGACGCATCTTCCTGTCTTCAGACAAAACCTGAGACAAGGCCTTGCTCTGCTCCAAGACCCTCTCTATCATCTTCTGCCTAGAGCCCCATCTTGTTGGACACTCCGTGATTAAGGAATGCTCTGGCAGATTTAAATGTTGTTGTGCCTCACTCAGTGCATTTTTCTTTTTCCAGTTGTGTGAGAAATAGCCAACCAGCTGCTTACAAAGTCCTGTTGCCCGATTTACCCTTGCATCATCCTTCAAAGCATTTTCTGGAGAAAAAAGTTAAACCTAAATATTGTGCATGATACAGTTTTGCATTTGTACATTAAAATGTTTAATGTGAGGCATTATTCTACAACAGTTGTTGACTACAGATACATTTAAGAAATAAGAATAAATAGTAGTAGTAGTAACAACAACAATAATAATAGAATTATAATGAAATACATTTAAGATGATCTTTTAAGATGAGGGGGCAGTTGTGGCCTAATGGTTAGAGAGTTGGACTCGTAACCAGAAGGTTGCCGGTTCGATTCTCAGTACCGGCAGGTAACAACTGATGTGCCCTTGAGCAAGGCACCTTACCCCCGCTTGCTCCCCGGGCGCTGCAGTGTTAGCTGCCCACTGCCCCGGTGTATGTGTGTTCACGACTTGAAGTGTGTGTGTTCACTATTCACTGGTTGGGTTAAATGCAGAGGTCACATTTCGGGTATGGGTCACCATATCTGACAAATAGGTCACTTTCACTTATTCAATATTTTTTTTATAATAAACAAGGTATATTGCATCTACTCATACATTGGCAAACTTACCAATGGCAAGATGCAGCCTGTGGCCAAAACACTGAAGTCTGGTCCATTCGTTTAACTCCATAGCTTTGACAACGTTTGCTGCATTATCAGTGGTTATGCACGTCTGTCTCTCTTCGTTCAGACACCAACTGGATAAACACTCCCTTAATCCATGAGCAATATTCTGTCCCGTGTGGTCTGCAGGAAAATATGCCGTTTGCAAACAGTGAGTCTTCAGCTCGAAATCGTCATTGATAAAATGCACAGTGAGACTAAGATACGGTTCGGTCGTCCTGCTTGACCACATGTCTGTTGTTGTGGCATAAAATTCCATGCATGTCAATTCCGCCTCAACTTTATTCCTACATTCAATGTACAGCTGTGGGATTGCAACTCGGCTAAAATATGTACGAGAGGGAATTGTATATCTCTTATCCAGCATTCGGATGAGGTTTTTAAAGCCCTCTTTGTTCACAGCATTAAAAGGCACTATGTCTTTAGCGAGGTAGTGGGTTATGGCGTTAGTTATCTCCTGATGCCTTCGCGAGGTCTTTTCATATGGTGTAACACCCGCAAACAACTCTGAAATTGTACTCTGTTGTTGCTTGCTAGTAGATTGTGTGTCACTTGCAGCACTTTCTGTCCACTTTTTACTAGCACTACACTCATCAAAAAGCCTCCTGTGATGCTTTTTCAATTGCTGGTAGAGGTTTGTTGTATTACCACGCGATGTGGCAACAAGTCTACAACAGCTCTTACAAATTACCTTTTTTTGCTCTACATCTGTCTTTTCAAATCCGAAATAATTCCAGATCACAGACGTTCTGTTTTTCTTGGGTATTAATTCACCCGATGCATGATCTGATTCTGAAGACGCCATTATCACACTCCTTACCGCTCTTCTCTGTGTTTGGTGTTAATGATGGGCGTTTACAGCGTCACGCAGGTGGCAAGGGCAGTGCTGATTGGGGAAACTCTCACTCAGTTGGAGGTGCGCTCACTTAATTGGTTACTAAGAAGACTTCCACACAAAGTCACACAGTCACGCGTTTGCTCTTTAACATATTTGCCGCATTTTTTAAATCGCATCCACATCGCAGCCCTTTGCGATTAGCAAATCGCAACGTTTCAAATCGCGATTGCGATTTGATTTCGATTAATCGTTCAGCCCTAGTTGAAATGCAGTTTTTATGTATTTTTCCGTTTTCTTTTTCCAGCGTTGCTAATCTTTTCCACTTAAAAAACACATAGAGGATATAAAATTAGTGCGTTATAAATATTTAATTATAGTTATAAGCTTGATGTGAAATCGTGACTAAATAAAAACTTTGGATTTTGAAGTCCTGATGGCAATTTAATCGAGGATGGTCAGTCTGTCTGTTCTTGCAAAAAGAAAGTCGCAGCAAAAGTGGAAAGCGCATCAAATCATATTTGTGAACACCACCCGCTGTTATATAGCAATGTAAGGCATGTAAACTTTTACCTCAATACCAAAACTAACTTGACCAAGTAATTGGACAAAAAAATATTGATTCGAAATGAAATACTTTATTATCTCACTTGTAGTTAACGCAAAGCTTTGCGAAGAAAAGTTTGCATCAAGTGGCATTGCGTCTCCACGGTGATACATGCGTATGGATGTGCACTGTTTTAATGCGTTTGCGTTGCTATTGACAACATAATCACGTATTCCTGTAGTTTACTCATCTTGATTCCTGACCCAAATATATTTTGTATATATAAAGTGTGTGGGTGTGCGTGTATGAGAAAGTGATTTATTATTATTATAATTGATAATAATAATATTCTGTCACACACACATAAGTAAGTAAATCTTATTATTAATGATAATAGTAATACATTTACAGGGCTTTATATTAATGTTTATCCTTAAACTTGCATAATTTGTAATAACATAATAGCGTCTATTACCAAAACAAATCCCTTAATTTAGGCAATAAATATCTTTCTTTAAAAATTCTGATAAAAAAAATTACACATGTAATTGTTGATTTTCAAATAAAACTTGAAATGTTTTCAGTGTGTGTATCAGTACTTATTAAACATTTTCATCTAATTTGAACAAAACCATGATAATAATGATAACCGTGGTAACGTTGGTCACTATAACCGTGATGTGAAATTTTCATATCGTTACATAATATAAACGAATAAAAATGTGTTAATCACATAAATGTATAAACAAACTAACATTAACAATGAATGAGCAATACATTTGTTAGTATTTATTAATCCTTTTTAATGTTAGGTAAAAAAATACAACTATTTATGTAAGCTCTGGTCTATTAATATTAACAAATACAACTTTTATTAGTAATTGTATAGTCATATTAAAATTAGATTATCAATTTATAAATTATGTAAAAATATACCTCTTTGTCTAGTCTTGTTCAATTAAAATTTTAATAAAATTCAAACATTTTAGGGCTTTAATGTTATGGCAGTTTTTTTCCGTGGTATCAAAAATGGTATTGAATATCAATATTTTTTAAGGTATCGGATCAAAGTTAGAAATTCCAGTATCGTGACAACACTACAACAGACACAAATTTGCATCATGGGAGGAGCTTCTGCCAGGCGGCTTCAGTCAATATGTATGTATATATATAGCTCAAATTGAGTAAAGAGCGTTTTTTACAACTTACCAGATTGTCCGACCTCCTCACTCACTTTCTTCCAAGCAAGATCCTTTTTATTCCTGTTTCTATAAAAGTACGAAGATGTAGGCTACTGTATCGTACAGCTCCGGGTATCCACATACAGCGACAATGATTGTTGACCTCTGTTTTGGCCAGGAGTCTCCTGTTTTTCACACCCATCTCCCGCCACGCTCCCGTTTTGTTATTTTTGTGATTTCTCCTTTGAAATTCCCGGACCGATCGGAACCGAAACGCGTTCACGTAAACAATAGGGGGATTCACATAATCCCTAACCCTAACTAAACCCGCTAAAAACGGTCTTATTACACTGCTAACGGTCTGCATATTCCACTCCGCATTTTCCATTTAACGCTCGTTGCTCACAGTCTGTGTCTGCTCACTGGAGACGACAGATCGTTTGATCGTCAGGTAGATGCAGTAGAGTCTACATTACAGCTAGTGCTTGATCTGCAGAAGTTTTTTTTATAGTTTTTGTCGGTAATGTATTGTTTCTGCTCTTGGTCTACTGTAACAGTATTTTTGGAAGTTTGTCTAATTAAACTAGTAAAACCGATATAATTTTTTCACACCACATTAGCTGTTGTTGTTACACTTTCTATGCCTTTACAAAAAAAAATGTGTAATAAAAAAAAAGTTGTGTTCTGCAGACAACTCTAAATAGGTTTATTTCTCATTTTATTTCTGCCCGTTAGACCCCATCCCCTCACATCTACTACAAGCCATCTCACCAACAATCCTACCATCGCTCAATCATATCATCAACACATCTCTTAATACAGGAATTTTCCCCACTGCATTCAAGCAGGCCCGGGTAACCCCACTGCTTAAGAAACCCACACATGACACTTCCCTACTGGAGAACTATAGACCCATTTCTCTCCTTCCGTTCATAGCAAAAGCACTTGAACGGGTTGTTCTCAATCAGGTGTCTACCTTCCTCACTCAAAACAACAGGCTGGACACCAACCAGTCAGGCTTTAAGAGCGCTCACTCAACCGAAACTGCCTTACTAACAGTTACAGAAGCCCTAAGGAGGGCAAGAGCTGAGTCCAAATCATCTGTTCTTATTGTCCTAGACCTTTCTGCAGCCTTCGACACGGTTAACCATCACATTCTTCTATCCGCCCTTTCTTCACTGGGCATCACTGGAACTTTGCTCTCCTGGTTTAAATCCTATCTCACAGATAGATCCTTCAAGGTAGTTTGGGGAGGTGAAGTGTCCAGATCACACCAACTAGTCACCGGGGTCCCACAAGGATCGGTTCTTGGGCCTCTGCTCTTCTCCATATACACCACATCACTAGGTTCCATCATACAAGCACATGGTTTCTCCTACCATTGTTATGCTGATGACACTCAACTTCAGCTCTCGTTTCATCCAGATGATTCCACAGTAGCCACACGAGTCTCAGACTGCCTGGCTGACATCTCTTCTTGGATGAAAGATCATCACTTACAACTCAACCTGGCCAAGACTGTGCTTCTCGTCCTTCCTGCCACACCGTCAGAACAGCACGAGCTTACCATCCAGCTTGGTCCATCAAAGATAACCCCATCGACTTCAGTCAGGAATCTTGGGGTAATCATGGATGATCAGCTGACTTTTAAGGATCACGTTACTAAAACAACTCGGTCATGCAGGTTTGCATTGTACAACATTAGAAAGATCAGACCGTTCTTTACAGAACATGCAAAACAGCTTCTCGTCTGGGCTCTTGTCATTTCTAGACTTGATTACTGTAATGCTCTTCTGGCTGGTCTCCCAGCCTGTGCCTTCAAACCTCTGCAAATGATCCAGAATGCTGCTGCACGCCTGGTCTTAAGAGAGCACATGTCACACTTCTGCTCATCTCTCTGCACTGGCTCCCAGTAGCGGCACACATTATGTTCAAAGCACTGGTGCTTGCTTACAGAACGGCCTCTAACACAGCACCTATCTACCTCAAATCTCTCTTACAGACCTACATCCCCTCCAGAAATCTGCGGTCTGAAAACGATCAGCGCCTCGTTGTTCCTTCACAGAGAGGCATGAGATCCATCTCAAGGACATTTTCTTTCACCGTTCCCTGCTGGTGAAACGATCTTCCTGTTTCCATCAGGACGGCTGGATCAATTTCACAATTCAGCCTGAAGGGACAAACTGCTCATACATTTTTAACCGCGTGTATTTCATGTCTGATGTTGAGATCTCTGGCAAAATTTAAATATTAAATTAAAATGCTGTCTTTCAGAGCTGCTTTAAACAGTCTGTCTTATTATTCTGAATAAATATATTGATTTACATAAAAAAATTTGACATGAAAGTTATGTTATGTTAGCCATATTACATACCTAGCAACACCCCATCCCCCCCCCCCACCACCACCACATTGCGGGTCTCTTGGATTTTGGTATCCAAATGTTGACAGGTATGCTTAACACGCCTGAATTGATAACTGCCCAGCTCGTGTCAGACGCGCCTCACTTCGCCGCCCAACTTTGTACATTTATGAAATGGATAAAAACTAAGATGTTTTTAATAATGAAGTAATGAAGTTGTGAATGTTTCAAGTAAACATTTCTTGTAAAGTACTTAGGGCTGTCACTTTTGAGAAAAATCAAATTCGAACAGGTATCGAATATCATGCAATGTATTCGAATATATTCGTATATCTATGTACACTGATCAATGATTTCGTCGCTCTGGATTAACAGTTAATGTTAGAAAAATGGCCAGTGCCAACCTGATCTCACGGGAAGTCGTAAGTATTTGACAAGGTGGCTAATTCGTATGAATTCATACGTTGTGAGTCGTACGAAAACGTACGATTAAGCAATGCTGAAGGCCCGCCCCTGTTTTCCTGCTGGTTGTAATTGTCCGCTCAGGCTGGCCGTTCTGTTCGTTGTCTTCCATTTTCGAAACAGGGTAGCTACTAGCACATAAAATCATTTCTTTTTTAATAATGTGTTTGAGGTGTAGTTGTAATTATAAGGTAATTCTATTTTTATTAGTATCACTGTGTTGTGCTTAGAAAATTGCCACCTCACCAAAAAATAAAGAAAAAATACAGGTAAAGGGATCAGTATCGGTATCGGCGAGTACTAGAAATAAAGTATCGGTACTCATACTCGGCCTTTAAAAAATGGTATCGGTGCATCCCTAGTGTTTAAGTATAGACTTCAAGTGACATAATGTTCAAGGAGTCACCTAAATGGCAATTTAAATCTTGTGAATCCTAAATCAAAAATGTACCCATGAACATGTACTGTACTACGTTTGCAGACAAAAAAAATTATGCATGAAAAATAATACAAAAAAAGTTGCTGTCCTCAGTGTATCTTCCATCAGCCTCTTTTGTCAGTGCATTTTTTGCATGAATGACAGCATCTGCACTGGTAAAGTAAAAAACTGAGTAAATGGTCTATTTTACACAAACATTACACAGTAAATCTATTTTAATGTTGGCAGTTGCTGGTTGTGATAAAACAGGAACAAAAATAATTTATCCTTTATGCTACAAAGAAATAATAAAAAACAAATGAAATCAATCAATAAACTCAAAATAAATGTGTGTATTTCTCAAGATTGTAATTAAAATATTTTAATTATTTTTGTCTGTGATGAAAATAAAACTGCTAGTGAAATTGACTGCTATACTATAAAAAATAATGCCACAATAACAGACAACTTTAACGATTTAAAAGAAAGGGATTTGCAAAATTTCACTTTAAAATAAAATATATAAAATATCAGTCAATAAATAAACAAATAAATAAGAAATTTGTGTATTTCTTAAGGTTTACAATTAAAGAGAGAGAGAGAGCGAGGTGCAGGTTAACTAGGTGCTCTAGCAACAGATAGAATCGGCTGAGTCCACTAGGTGCCGTACTGTGAATGCGGCGAACTTGTCAATTGAGTATGCTCAAGAAGCTGTGCGGACGCGTCTGTGCGCAAGACGGACACGGACGCAGAAAGTGAAATATACACGGGCCTTCCTCGTCAGAGCGCCCGACTCCCATGCTGGACCGACGCCGGTTCGAGGTCCCCTAGTAGTAGCCTAGGAGCAGTCCTAACAGGATAACTAAAATTAAGTTCATGTTATGTGGCTCTTCACGAGATCATCAAAATTTCATGCAGTGTGTAATGTTGCCGTGTTTGAAAGTAAGCAGTCTGCCAAGTTGTAAATCCAAACGTGAATAAATAACAAAGATATTGGCTTGGAAAAAAGAGAGTCGACTCTGAATCACGCAAACGAGTCGTGACCTAGTTCGGTTCTCTAACCGCTGTGTATTTACGTCACTAGAAAAAACTTGAACACACGTGCTAAACCAATCACAGCAGACTAGACCATATAACCAATCACAGCAGACTAGGCTAGCGGAAAGGCGGGGATTAGACAGATGAATCGCGGAACAATTCATTTGAGAGTCAGTCAAGAAGTAAGGTAAGAATAACTGCTTATTATTACAAAATAATAGTGTTCTTACCATGTATGTTGTCAAACACACCCTAAACCAAGGTAGGCCCTTAAAAATCACAAGCTATGTACTCTTTAAAAAAATAATTTGGCGTCTGTTTTTTTCCCCTATAGGAGCAAATGGTGGCCCAACTGATTTTTTGGTCTGGAGCCCTGCATAGCAGCTCTAAACAGTTTGTGTGCAGGTGCAGCTGTTTTCTTCAAAGAGCCATGAGCCAATAGCATTCAAGCAGTGATGGAGCGTTTTTATTGGTTGACTGTACTGAATGAATCAGTTGAGTGAAAATGAGATTAAATTAGCTGGTACATTCATTCATGTCGTTCATGGTCTAATATCCTCTGTGTTGTAATAATAATGCAATATCGCTCCAGTAGGAGTGTGATGTTGCTCTATATTAGCAGGGCTGTGATTAGGTCACAGGCACGAAGCCGCAGGCCAAGTACAGGAGACAATCACAGCCGCTGATATAGAGCAAACCTGTTAGATTTTAGTAGACTAAATATAATGTAGATTTAGACTAAAACTAAAACAATGTGGATGACTGAAACTAAATTAAAATTTGCTGTTAAAATGAACACTGCACTGTGCCACTGTACACAACACATCTTTTTTTTTACAACATTAGTCCACCTAATATACGTTACTGGTTTTAATGTACGTGACTTAAAGACTCAAAATGAATGTGTTGCCATATCCAGCCTTACCTGTTTTCATCCTATATTTGCCTATTGTGTCATTCAGTAAAGCCACGCCTTACCTCCACGTCAACACTCTTAGTTTGACACAGAAGAGAAAGCTTCTGTCAACATGGTTTACTGGAGTTCTTTGAGAATCTGATAAGTTCTGCATGTGAGCTTTACTGGTGTATCTCATGCCGGTGGGAACTGCTTCTGTAAACCTCTATACACAAAGATTGTGACGAACTGGTGGAGGGGAAACAGCTTGACAGGTTTGTGAGGCACGTAAGCTGTTCAGCAGCTTCTGTAGATTTGTCTTTGTGCGAGGATACACAGTCACAAGTGAGGAAACGCAGGTGTTTAATCTCCTTCCCCTGCACATCCTCACATCTTCAAATCATATTCAAACGCAAATGTGACAATTCACCATTATGGTATTGTAAATGTAGAAGGTATATTTAATATTGATATACACCTAAACAAACAGTTCATTAAAAAGTGTCTGTTAACATTATAAGCCAAAAATATGAATAAGCGAAAACTGTTGGATTTTTATATGCTACACTGCAAAATGATTTAAAGAAAAACATCCATGCAAGGAATGCTGACTGATGCTGACAGACAATCATTTCAGTTTACGTCTCTCCTCCAAACTCCGCCCACAAACTGACAGTTCTATCAGAAGACGCACTCGTGGCAGGGATGCACAGAACATACTCTGACAAGTGGTTTAGTACAGGGACCTGTGTGTATGTGACCACTGTTTGATGTCAGAGGATTTTGCGAGCGTAGGGGGTTACTGTCAGACTGCCCGCTCCCGTCTGAAGTACACCAAAATTACAGACCGGTGAAGACGCTTTCATTCGGAAAGTTACTGCCGTGCCGCGGGTCCCGTGTCATGTCTGACAGTTTAAAATCCTTCCACACACACTGCCGACATGTTTGCTGCATTAATAAAGCGTGCGCTTTATTAATGAAGCTTTTTATTTTATTAATAAAAAAAAATTAAAATTTTTTTTTAAAAAAATTAAAAAACAAACATAAAAAAAAATATATAGAACAAAAAAAAATTAAAAAAAAAATTAACATTTTCATTTTACCCCTATTTTTCCTTTTCTAATGTTCTCTATATACTTGCTTATACTATCTTGACGTTGTATTTGAAACCTTGTATTACTAGCACCTCTCGTGAATATTGCTTACTTAGACGAATCGCTTGCTGTTTTCCTCAATTGTAAGTCGCTTTGGATAAAAGCGTCTGCCAAATGAATAAATGTAAATGTAAATGTAAATGTGCGCGTCTCTCTCTCCACACTGGTTGCTTCTTGATCGCATCAGACGTCATGTTCAGTAAAATGTACTGAACATGCTTATTTTGCCATTTTCGGCCAAATATTTTTTGGTCATTCCTATTTTCAACATGTATTTTGGATAATGTGGCTATATGTGGCCTTATGTGTCTATATTGTGTATGTGCAAATGTACCAAATGTATTGTTTAGCACTATGTGAAGCGACCCTGAGTTTTGGAAGGGCGCTAAATAAAACTACTACTTTTTAAAGACTGAACACTTCTCTAGTGAGGAAACGACAAACATTTTTTTTGGTGTACATAAAGATCAAAATCTGCTTGTGCACTTTAACCTCGACCATCTACAGGACAAGTCGGATTTTAATTTTTATGTACAATAATAATATTTTACATTGTAGTCATTTAGTTTGAAATATTTGTCTTGTATGTGTGGTGCTGGGCATCCCTCTGTGTGTAATAAGCAGATAATTTTTACACTGCAAAGTTTTCAAGAGCAAAGACTGAACGCTTCTCTAGTGAGGAAACGACACAAATTATTATTGTGTACATAAAGATCCAATGTGTCCTGTGTCCTGGTCTGCTTGCGCATTTTATCCTCGCGCATGAGCATCTACAGGACAATCTACAGTCTGATTTTTATGTACACAATAATAATCTTTTACATTGTAGTCTTTTGTTTTTAATATTTGGTTTGTTGGTGTGCTGCTGCACTTACCTCTGTGTAATAAGCAAAGTGAAAGCGCGTTGTGGACCCGCACAGAGGCGCATTTTCAATTAACGCACTCTTTAAATAACAAAAAATAAATAGTGCACCAATGCTTTTAGACTTTAGACCAGGTTTGAGTTGGTTTATAGCACAGTCTGTTTTCAGTTCCTCAAAATAGCAACGCGCCAACAATGCACCTGAACACACCTCTTTTTTAGACCAGCACGCCCGTGGGCGCACAAATGGGTGCGAATGCATTTTGCAATTTAAACAATGTAGCACAGGACGGGAAAATGAGAACTGCGTCGGACTAAAACTAGCAAAAACACTTGCGCTGGGTGTATGATAGAGCCCAAGGTCATGAAACTAACAGTGTATTTTTGTTGTTACAGTATATCTGTCAAGTGTACGTAACTCTGCAGTGTGTCTTTTTTTGTGTCGTATGTGTAGGCTTGACTGTCGTCTCTCCCTCATGCCTGTTTCTTCAGGCTATGGTCGTCCTAACCAAAATGAGCCCATGAACTCACTGCGGATCTCAGTCGGAGGACTCCCGATGCTGTCCTCCATGACCAACACCACAGACTCGCGCTTCCGTATCAAATGGAAAGCTATTGTGGTGGTGGTATCAGCACTAACTCTTGTCCTCCTTATCTACATGCACTTCCTGCCCTTTCACCCCCAACACAGCGGCCGAGCAGGCTTGAGGTTAAGCCACCCAGAGATCAGGGCAGAGGAGCGTTACAATGACACGTACCCTATTAGCCCGGCGGAACGCACGGCACGGGGCACGCGCTACAGAATTGCCGTCATCGCAGATCTGGACACGCAGTCGCGCAGCCAGAAGACGCTGACGTGGTTCAGTTACATGCTGAAGGGTCATCTGCTGGTGTCAGACAGCGGAGATCGAGTGGACATTGAGTGGGATCAGGAACGAGTGGTTCTAGAAAGTCATCTGGCAGAGAAGGGTCGAGGCATGGAGCTTTCGGAATTAATCGTCTTCAATGGGAAACTGTACAGCGTGGACGATCGGACGGGTGTGGTTTATAACATTGATGGACTGAAGGCCGTGCCCTGGGTCATACTGCCCGATGGTGATGGGTCACTTTCAAAAGGTCTATGTCGGCCTTTATGTACCTCTCTCTCTCTCTCTCTCTCTCTCTCTCTCTCTTTCTCGCAAATATGTATACAAACAGAGGGTAAGTAATAATAATAATAGTATAAAATGAAAAGTGTGATAAAGATAAACAAAGTACACATTTTCTACAAAAGCAGAATATACATTCAAGTATACATTCTCTCTCTCTCTCTCTCTCTCTCTCTCTCTCTCTCTCTCTCTCTCTCTCTCTCTCTCTCTCTCACACTCTCTCTCACACACACACACTTCTGCTGATTCACAATCATACAAAAATGTGAACTGTTCTTTTAACTTTACTGAGTTATTGAAGAATCAGACTAGAAAATCAAAGCATGTGTCGCCCTACATGCAATGTTTTGTAAGTTTAGGAATTTTACCAAAGAGGGATCAAGAGACCACTTGTTTTCTCATTTCATGATGCTATTTTTCTCAAAAGTATGTCACATTGCACAAGTCAAAAGAATTTAATTGAATCTACTTTTTTGCTTCAGGATTTAAAGCAGAGTGGCTGGCGGTGAAAGACGAGCATCTGTATGTTGGAGGTTTGGGGAAGGAGTGGACCACCACTACAGGAGAGGTGTTGAATAATAATCCTGAGTGGGTAAAGGTGGTGGGTTTCCATGGAGATGTGCAGCATCACAACTGGATTCTTCAGTACAGCGGGCTGCGTAGAGCTGCAGGCATCAGTTCTCCAGGTACAAAATGCACATTTATGTCAAAAACACATATGTAACCCTGGATCACAAAACCAGTCTTAAAGAGAGTAACTATTACAATGTCCTTAAAATGACATTTCATGCAGCGTGTAATATTGCTGTGTGTTTATGTAAGCTGTCTGCCAAGTTGTAAAGCTAAAAGTGAATGAATAACAAAGTTATTGGCTTTGGAAAGGAATCATCGACTCTGAATCACACGAACGAGTTGTTGGACATTCTTATTTCCGTGACAGATGTGTGTCACTTGGGGCAAAGCTCGTCTACGTTGCATTTGCGATACTGCAAAACTGCGATTCTGTACATGGTAGACCAATCACAGCAGACTAGACCATCTGACCAATCAGATCAGAGTAGGCTGACAGACAGGAGGGGATTAGACAGATTAATCACCGAACGAATGATAAGTAAGGTAATTATAACTGCTGATTATTAGAAAATGAAAGTGTTTTTACACGTACGTAAACTTGTTGTTGGACACGTAAAGCTGCAGTTTGCAGGAATCCTCCGCTAGAGGGCGCATGATCAAAACAACAACAATGGTGTAGTTGATGACGCTTAAGGAGCGTGGAATAATGGGATCTGTTGTCTTGAACTCCACCATTGATTGTCATTAATTTGGCGCGTACGATCACACTGATTAGAACATTCAGCGCTTTGGCTGGCAATGAGTCAGAGACAGCCGGGGCTCATTCTGAAAATTTTAAACTTACGTGTTAAAGGGTTAATCAGACGGGAACGAGAAATTGTTGTCATGCGGTTTCTATGTCAGTAATCAGAATCAGAATCAGAATAAGCTTTATTCGCCAAGTGTGCACACACAAGGAATTCGTTCTGGTTACAGGAGCTCTTAAACACACAGTATACACATAACACAAGAAATAGAAAAGAATTTAAAATAAATATGGATAAATTTAATAATATACAAAGGTGCAGTTTAGTTATGTGCCTAGTAAGTTAAGTGTGCCTAGTAAGTACTGTATATTACAACTGTGTACTGTACATGTTTAAGACCAAGAAAATTTAATAATATGTATTTACATAAAGTGTCAGAGTAAAGATATTGCACTGATATATATTGCACTTAAAAACTAGGAGGTTATGGTGGATGTACTAGCTGTTCAGGTTTGAGATGGCCTGCGAGAAGAAGCTGTTCTTGAATCTAGATGTTCTAGTCCGCAGTGTTCTGTATCGTCTGTCTGATGGCAGAAGTTCAAACAGATTGTGTCCAGGGTGAGAAGGTCTTTGATGATGTTACTAGTCCATTTCTTCACTCTGGAGTTGTACAAGTCCTGGACATTGGGCAGGGACACACCAATAATCCTCTCAGCTGTTTTAACAGTCCGTTGCAGTCTACTTATGTCTGATTTGGTGGCTGAACCAAACCAGACTGTGATAGATGTACACAGGACTGATTCAATCACAGCTGTGTAGAATTGTTCCATCAGCTCCTGTGGTAGATCAAACCTTCTTCAGTTGGCGAAGGAAGTACATTCTTTGCTGAGCTTTTTTGACAATGGAGTCTATGTGGGTCTCCCACTTCAGATCCTGTGAGATGGTAGTGCCCAGGAACCTGAATGACTCCATAGCTGTCACAGTGCTGTCGTGAATGGTGAGGGGAGAGAGTGATGGAGGGTTCCTCCTAAAGTCAACAGTCATCTCCACAGTTTTTAGAGCATTAAGCTCCAGGTTGTTTTGATTACACCAGACAGCCAGCTGTTCAACCTCTCCTCTGTATGCAGATTCATCACAATCCTGGATCAAGCCAATGATTGTGGTGTCATCTGCCAACTTTAAAAGTTTGACAGAGGGGTTGTGTGAGATGCAGTCGTTGGTGTACTGGGAGAAGAGCAGTGGAGACAGAACACAGCCCTGAGGAGCTCCAGTGCTGATGGTGAGGGTGCTGGATGTGAAATTCCCCATCCTCACTAGCTGTTGTCTGTCCGTGAGGAAGTTAGTAATCCACTGACAAGTGGAGGTGGGTACAGAGAGCTGAGTGAGTTTAGTCTGAAGGATGTTTGGTATGATTGTATTAAAGGCTGAGCTGAAGTCCACAAACAGGATCCTGGCATATGTCCCTGGTCTTTCAAGGTGTTGCAGGATAAAATGCATCATCCACTGACCTGTTTGCCCGATAAGCAAACTGAAGAGGGTCTAGCAAGGATCCAGTGATGTTCTTTAGGTGGGCCAGCATCAGTCTCTCAAACGACTTCATGACCACAGATGTCAGGGCAACAGGTCTGTAGTCAATTAGCCCTGTGATCTTGGGTTTCTTCGGCACAGGGATGATGGTGGAGCGTTTGAGGCAGGAGGGGACTATGAACTGCTCCAGTGATGTATTGAAGATCTTTGTGAAAGATGGGTGACAGCAGGACAGCACAGGCTTTAAATCATGCAGGTGAGACACCATCTGGGCCTTTTGCTTTCCTGATCTTCTGTTTCTAGAAGACCCGGCACACATCTTCTTCATAGATCTTAAGTGCAGTGGCAGGAGGAACGGGGGCCGGAGGTGTTGATGGTTGTGACTGGAGAAGGTCAGAGTGGGTGTGGGGTGTGAAGCTGGGCTTTTCAAACCTGTAGTAAAACCCATTCAGGTCTTCAGCCAGTTGTTGACATGTCACAGAGTTGGGGGATGGCATCTTGTAGCTGATGATAGCTTTCAGGCCTTTCCACACAGAAGCAGGGTCGTTGGTTGAAAACAGTTTTTTCAGCTTTTCTTAGTAGCTCTGTTTGGCTACTTTTATCTCCTTTTTCAATGTGTATTTGGTCTGGTTGTACAAGGCTTTATCTCCACTTCTGTAAGAATCCTCTTTGGCCTGGCGAAGTTGTTTGAGTTTTGCTGTGAACCAGGGTTTGTCATTACTGTATGTGTGATAGGTCCTGGTAGGAATGCACAAATCCTCACAAAAACTCACATATGATGTCCCAGTATCTGTGAGCTCGTCCAGGTCGTCTGCAGCAGCTTCAAAAACACTCCAATCAATGCAGTCGAAACAAGCTTTTAGGGCCTGCTCTGTTTCGGTGGTCCATCTCTTTGCAGTTTTTAATTCAGGTTTAGCTGATTTAAGTTTCTGCTTACATGTTGGGAGAAGGTGGACCAAGCAATGATCGGAAAGCCCGAAAGCAGCTCTAGGGACAGCGTGATATGCATCCTTTAATGTGGTGTAGCAGTGGTCCAGGGAAATGTGTTGTTTATATTTTGGCAGAATGCAAGTGAGATTCGCCTTATTAAAATCTCAGAGGATAATAATAAGTGAGTCCGGGTGCCGGAGTTTTGTCTCTGTAATCTGATCCGCCAGCTGTTGCAGTGCAGCTCTCACGCACGCGTCCGGAGGGATGTAAACACACTAGAATGAACGAGAAAAACTCACGTGGGGAGTAAAACGGCTTGCAGTTAATGAAGAATGCTTCTAAGTCAGGGCAGCACATATTCTTTAATGGTGTTATGTCTGTACACCATCTATTGTTGATGTAAAAACATGTCCCGCCGCCTCTCGTTTTTCCCGATAGTTCCGCGTCACGATCCACTCTGAACAGCTGGAAGCCGGCTAAATGCAACGTGCTGTCCGGGATGGCTTTGCTCAGCCAAGTCTCCGTAAAGCACAATGCAGCAGAGTTAGAGAAATCCTTATTTGTGCGTGTGACAAGTAGAAGTTTGTCTGTTTTGTTAGGGAGAGAGCGGAGGTTTGGTAGATGAGTACTAGGCAGTGCAGTTCTGAACCCGCGCTGTCGGAGCCTCACCAATGCGCCAGCAACGCTGTGCCTCCAATTAGAATGTCCCTTAAAACGTTGCAAAAACCGGTAAAAAAATGGTTTGGCGTTTGCTGTCGAATGTTTAGCAATTCGTCTCTGGTAAAACTGATTAAATTACAATAACTAAAGACAGGACAAATGTAACACTCCTGTCTGCCACCCGTTCACGTCACCGGACTACACCCCCCAGAATGCCTTGCACCCCATAAGCCACTTCTGATTATTATCTGCACCTGCACCTGTTTTGTGTTTCTGTGTGTATTTAAGTTGCTATTTGTCCTTTGTTCTGGGTCCGGTATTATGTCATGGTATGTTATGTTGTTATTCTGTTTTTTGTTTACCCGTTTGGATTACTTACCAGTGGAATAAACCTATCTGCCTGCTGAAATCCTGTGGTGTGCTCTTCTGCCCGAACCCGTAACCCCTGCCGTTTGTGACAACAAACTGACAAAAACACAAAAACAATAGCAGAGCTGCGCACCAAGGCAGCCATCTGCGGCGCCATCTTGGATCGATGTCCAGTAAAGGAGGTAACTAAGGGTAACACGGATATGACGCCATTGACAGGCGACTGCACTGCCCTGTGTTACTGTTTAAAACAGCGATTTTCTCACGATTTACAAGTAGTTTAGAAACATTTGAGATATTGTAAGTACTCAAAAGTAAAATATATAACACTGGCCTAGTGGTTTTTGAATATTTTACTGCTAAGATGTTACAAACTGCAGATTTAAGTAGGACCTTAAAAATCACAAAATACTCAAACTTTAAGTAGCACGAGAACTTTTGTAGTAATAGCCAAAAATTATAAGTTAAACATTGTATAAGTTAAAATTATAGATTTTTATATTATTAAGTAAAGATCATGTTCCATGAAGATATTTTGTACATTTTCTACAGTAAATATATCAAAACTTTATTTTTGTGAGTGGATGCAGCAAAATTTCTAACAAAAATGACCAGAAACACATCTACAAACTTTACTCGCTGCTGCCGCTCTTTGAGAATGACCCACTCAAGTTTGGTATCTATGTAAAGATTAGAATTTCAGCTTTCAGGTTAATCTATTCTCCACAACATCATTACAGACTGGTTTTGTTGTCTAGAGTCACATATACATCTGTGATTTATAATTAAAGTTACTAAAAACTAACATGCATATGAAAAGCTCACTTTAAATATGGCTGCTCACAAGACATCCAAGAAGAAATTTCATATTAAGATATTGTGCTGCCATATTTGATGTGAGCACATGTTAGTTTTGATTTCACTAAATAAGTTGAAAATGTTAATTGTTATGTCTTAGAAACATAATTTTGCTTCAAAAAACATTTATTAATGCAATATTGCTGGAGTAGGAGTTTGATGTTGCTCTACATCAGCACGGCTGTGATTAGGTCAGAGGCACGAGTACAGGAGAGAATCACAGTCGCTGATATAGAGCAACATCACACGACTACAAGAGTGATATTGCATTTATACAACAGTTCGACAGCACAAGTGTGGAGATAAATCAGAAACAACATCGGAGTGTCTTAAAAACGCTCCATTTTTTTAAGGAAATAGGGAACTACTTTCTTCCGCCATGAATTCCAGACCAGCGCAGTTAATCTAACCTTCTTAGATTTTAATCTTTTAAATTTGTGTGTGTTGCTTCAGTTAAGTTATTACTGAGGATTAGTAAAGCAGAGCGTGTGTGTGAATGAAAGAGAGAGAATGTAAAAGAACTCACTGAGGATGCGTTATTTCGATTCCACTGCGATACTTTTCCATTGCTTTTTAATGTAAACATGTGTAACAGAGGCCAGCTAGTGTTAGGGCTCTGCAGGTTAAATCACACTCGACCTCAAGTGACAGATGATAGCGGCTGCTGTCTTTACTCCTCGTTAGATCGTCCGTCTCCCTTGCCAGACCGATCGCCGGTTCGAGTCCTGCTTGGAGCGGGTAAGTCCGGTTACACATGCGCTTGTTTACAATAGCAAGTTAAGACAGCAGTTTCTGTCGTGTAAAGTGCATCTCGAGACCCTCGTGTCTGCGCTGTACTTTTTTAAACCATTCCTGAGCCCTGTGTGAATGTGCCTGTTTACTTTTTTCTTCTTTTATTAAATGGTGGACTAAGCACTCAATATATTAAAATATTCTGACCTTTCTATATTATAACCAAAAAGGACAAAAAAGAGGTTTTTATGTATATATTGTTTTCAAAACTTTAAACCTCTGTAGCATTAGTGCTACATGCAAAAAATTATAATAACGTATAGCCCTCATATGTAATGTTTGGATAATTAGACTCACATCGTTGACTGTAATCCTAGATGCATTTTGAAGAAAAAACGTGAAAACGCCATCGTTCCCTATATTTACAGTAGAACATTTACGAATATCTTTATGGAACATGATCTTTAGTTAATATCCTAATGATTTTTGACATAAAAGAAAAATCCATAACTTTGACCTAGAGATGCACCGAGATGAAAATTCTGGGTCGAAAACTAAACGGAAAGTTTACTTGGTTGAAAACCGATACCAAAACCGAAAATGGCTTCATTTAAAAAAAACTTATTTAAGAAATGTTTTCTTTATGTTTATATTAAAAAAACTTTTATTGACAACAAAAAAAATGTAATAACAGTAATAACAAGGCAATAATTGTTTTAACAATAACAAAACTAAATATATTATTCTTCAGGTTGTTTTTGTAACAAAATTGTGCCACAAAAAAAACTAGCTGCTTTCTTTACTTCAATTTTAAATTACTGTACAAAACAACAGTGCACAAACAGAAAAAAACCTACATCCAATCTCTAACTGTAAACAACACAATTACACTGTGTTGAACAAACGTTGTTTCTCTTCTCATTAAGAACATGAGATGCTGCACTGAATAATATCACTCTGTCTGTGCTAGTGCTTAGTGCTTTTAAGAATTGTGCAAAAAATATTACCTGCATTAAACATTTTACTTCAATTTTAAATTACTGTGCAAAACAACAGTGCAATAACAGAATAAAAAAATCCAACCTCTAACTGTAAACAACTGCTTTTATTTAAGCAAAAGTGGCAGGTTTCTCTTTATGAACAAAAGTTGTTTAGCTTTCTGGCTGAAGAGTCAGTTCCTCTTCTCATTAAGAACATGAGATGCTGCACTGAATAATCTCTCACTGTCTGTGCTGGTGCTTGGGGCAGATAAGTACCTGCGTGCAGTCCATGCAAGCAAAAAAAAGCGATCTTTGTTCGCGCGCCAGTAGTCAAGTGTATTGTCACTTCTGGCAATGGGTAGTTCAGCTAGATAGGTTTCTAGTTGTTGTGAGGCTGCGCTTGCTCTAACACCACTGTGGGTCGGGACGCTTTCCTGTACAATTTCGTCAAACATATCATGGAAGGAATGTGCGCCTCGTCACTTGTACGTAACCGTTTTTCAGGCACACTTTGCTCTGTTCTTCTCGTTGGGGCTTGTTCTTGACCAGATGTTTCAAGCGCCGTTAGCTCTGTTTGCACCATTTTGCATACACTCTGCTTTTTCTCATCGTCAAAGTAATGTTCTTTAAATCGTGGATCCAATATTGTTGCCATGCAGTACTTGGGTTCAGTTCGCGGGTGCGATAATGTGATAATGTGAAACTGCCCTTAGTGGCATCCCAAATTGTTTTTTCAAATCTTGTAGTCGGGAATAAGCAAGCGGAGAATGCTTCAAATGTCACACAATTTTTCTCCCGGTTGCTGTCATTTCTAATATGCTGCGCTAACTAAGCACTCCCTCATTCACAGCCAATGCCATGCACTGTATGCTCTTCAGTCTACTGTCATCCATAGCCTTTATCATGTTCCATGCATTATCTCTCACAATCACATGCACTTTAGACTTGTCTATGTGCCAAGTTTCAAACATGTTAGCCAAAGCATAGGATATTGCTGCTGCAATGTGTGAGCCGACAAACTCCTGTGCGTGAAGCAGAATGTTTTCAGCATCAGCGTCTATCCACTCCACTGTCAAGCTAAGCATGCTAGTTGGACTAAAGTCAGAGATCCATATGTCTGTGGTAAAACTTAGAGCGGAGATATCTGTGGTAAAGAGCTCATGAACATGTTTTGCAACTCTTGTCATACATTTCAGGTAGAGAGGTCTCTGCAAAGTAGCGTCTGCTTGGCAGTGTATAACGCCGAGCCTACAATATCCGATGTCCTCCATGACCAAAAATGGCTGGTCATCTTATGCAATAAATTCCATTACTTTCTCTGTTATGTCACGTGCGAGGGTGTTGGTGTGCTAGTTGGGTGCAACCGGTGTTGTTTGGCAGTACTCTTGATATTCGGTTGCGTGTCGTGACTTCAGGTGGTGTATCAAACCTGTTGTTGAAAAGGTCTTTGCTGTCGAACCCCCTCTTGAAACTTTTGCAGAGCAATTGTTGCATTTTGGATATTGCAACTTTGTTATCCTCATCTGAAACTGCTGCTATACTCTGTCTTTGATGCGTAGATGCGTAATGACAGCGCGAGCGAGACAGGAGGATGGGAGAGGCGTGGTGACATTTTTGGTGCATCCCTACTTTGATCCATACCATGTATTGTTGGCTATTGCCACAAATATACCTGTGCTACTTATGACTGGTTTTGTGGTCCAAGGTCACATATGGGCTTTTTCAAATCACTTAATCGAAGGGAGAAAATAAGCACACACAATTCACATATAAACATGACCAGAGATGGTTGAAAAACATACAGAGAGCAGCATTGATCTGACAATTGCGAGACTGCATGGAACACTATACGTCTTCGAGCTGCGCAGTTTTATTTATGTTATGTTTTCATAAAAATATGAACCACAAAATAAGAATTCATTTTAATGTAAGCAGAAAATCTTTCAATTGTTTATGTTATTATGCAGATATATCTCATCCATCTTATTGTTTTTTCAGTTTTGTTTAATGTAAGAAAGTTTCTAATTTTACAATTTTATCGTTGTTTTAATTATAGTGATCCACAAACACATTCATTTTTAAGTAAGGGAAAAAAACAAACTTACTCTGCAAGTCTATCACATCATTCATCTTATAATAATGTTAAAAGGATATTTCACCGCCAAATCAAAATTTCCCCATGTTTTACACACCCTCAAGGCATCCTTACTGAATATGTTTTTTTTCTTGAAGCATAATGCAGTCGGAGTTATAATCTCACGTATCATTTTACTTCCAAGCGGTAGAATGGGAGTGAATGGTGCTTGACTTTTTGAAGTTCCAGAAAGTGCATCCATCGATCAAAGAACTACTTGACATGACTCTGTAATCTTAACAAAGGTTTTCTGAAGCGAAATATCCACATTGACAGCGCTATTAACGTTGATGTCTAGCTTCCGTTACCCCTCGTCTGCGCCGGCAAATGACGCAGGCATGTCGTAAGTTTCGTTGACGAAGGTTGCATTTTTTGATTTGTTCAAATGGCATGTCATCTCCTCTGTGGGGAGCTTTCGTCACTGTCATTTACCGGAAAAAAAACAGCCAGGAGGTTCACGCACACACGGGCAGCAGAGGGATAACGGAAGCTAGACATCAACGTTAATAGCGCTGTCAATATGGATATTTCTCTTAAACAAATGCATCGATTCTCTTCAGAAGACCTTTCTTAAGTTTACAGAGTCATGTCGAGCAGTTCTTTGATCGATGGATGCATTTTCTGGAGCTTCAAAATCCATTCACTCCCATTCTACCGCTTGAAAGTAAAATGATTTTAACTCCGACTGCATTATGCTTCAAGAAGAAAACCATATTCAGTTAGAATGCCTTGAGGGTGAGGAAAACATGGGGAAATTTTGATTTGGTGGTGAAATATTGCTTTAATAACACTTTTTGTTAAAGGAATGGGAAAAATGTAACAGTTTACATGCACCCTCATAATGTAATTATAATAGGATTTTGGCAATATTGTGTTTTTAATTTACTTAATGTAAATGCAATAATTCAAACTAAATAATGTGATTAAGCTCATAATTGCAGTAAGCATAATCGAAGTAACACGTGGTGTACGCCGATTTTAATCGCAATAAGAAGGCCATGGTGCGCATGTGCTTCTGTCACACATCTTAAGTGAAAATTCATGGTAAACATGACAGTCTGAAGTTTTACGGTTAACACAACTCGCTGTCAGCAGTCTCTGATCCTTACAAAAAAAAACTTGCATGTAAATGGGACATGTTTTCCATACCTCTGATTATTGGAAATATTCGCATTATTGGTGCGCATGTAAACATAGTCATTTACATTTACATTACATTTATTAATTTCGCAGACGCTTTTATCCAAAGCGACTTACAATTGAGGAAAACAGCAAGCGATTTGTCTAAGTAAAGCAATATTCACGAGAAGTGCTAGTAATACAAAGTTTCAAATACAACGTTAAGATGGTATGCACAAGCATACAGAGAACATTAGAAAAGGTTAAGAGGAGGATTTGTTTATGAGACCATTAAGTTCTCACGGAAGAAAAGGGTCTCCAGCTGCATTTTGAATTGTGAGATTGATCCAGCTGTTCTGAGAGAAGTAGGAAGCTGTTCTGAGGCAAATGATCTAGAATGCTGCTGCACACCTGGTCTTCAATGAGCCCAAGAGAGCAGGAAACGGTGAAAGAAAATGTCCTTAAAATGGATCTCATGGCTCTCTGTAAAGGAAAAACGAGATGCCGATCGTTTGCAGACCGCAGACTTCTGGAGGGGATGTAGGTCTGTAAGAGAGAGTTGAGGTAGATGGGTGCTGTGTTAGTGGCTGTTCTGTAAGCAAGCACCAGTGCCTTGAACTTAATGCGTGCCACTACTGGGAGCCAGTGTAGAGAGATGAGCAGAGGTGTGTCATGTGCTCTCTTGGGCTCATTGAAGACCAGGCGTGCAGCAGCATTCTGGATCATTTGCAGAGGTTTGAAAGCACATACTGGGAAACCGGCCAGAAGAGGATTACAGTAATCCAGTCTAGAAATGACAAGAGCCTGGACGAGAGCTGTGTTGCATGTTCTGTTAAGAACGGTCTAATCTTTCTAATGTTGTACAATGTAGAACAATTAATCGATTAATTTAACAAATAATTGTGCAACAAATCGATTCTCAAAATAACCAAACTTTATGAAAGTTATGAAATTTGGCACACAGATAGAGTACAGTCTCATATGTTACTGTAGCAAGAGTCTCTAACTCTCTAGTGCCACCACTAGTTCAAAGTTTTGCTTACATTTTTGCTCATAACGTATTTTTTCCTCTGAATTATTTGTTCATGACGATTTTACATTTTCTGTCATGATAATTTTCCTGCCAATTCAATTTTTTTTTTTAAACTATTTTTTGAACTCGTCCTACAGCATTTGTCCAATTTGCAAAAGAAATTGGTGTGTAGCATCTAGAGAAAGTTATTGTGTTATTGATAAAGTTATTGTGGCCAATACGTTCTCGTATAGCGCGTCAACAAATTCTACAGTGAGCGTGCCAAAATGGATTTAAAGCTGTATCTTTGCCAAAATTTTATGTTTTAACATGAAACTTGGTGTCAAAATATTTACAGGATTATAACTTTGCCTGTGGTTGACAGATTTCATGCAAGTCATTAGATTCCTGAATTCTTGCCAAGTCCAACGATACCAAACATGCAAAACAAGCCTTATGGTTTGCTGCTTGCAGCTATATTTTTAGTTCACCATCATTATTTTTAGTTCACCATCATTATTTTTATAACTTTCCTGATTTCTTGTTAGTATAATGAAAGCATCACCATATGTTTATAGTTATTTTTCATTTTTAATATAGTATTCTATTATTCATGCTAATTTTAATTTAATGTTTAGTCATGCTACAAAAATGTTCGAAACCATTATAAAAATAAAGTCACAATGTATAAGTAGTGTTTATGCAGAATTTCAAGTTTCAATAATACGTGTGTTTGATTCTCAGTATTCTCTGTGTGTGTTTGTATCAACGCATTCGTCTGATGTTAGGTTACCTGATACACGAGTCTGCTGCATGGAGCGACACGTTGCAGCGCTGGTTTTTCCTGCCGCGCCGCGCCAGCAACGAACGTTACGACGAGACCGCCGATGAGCGCCAGGGAACTAATCTGATGCTCAGCTGCTCGCCAGATTTCCAGAACATCAACGTGAGACAGGTGGGACCACTGAACCCCACCCATGGCTTTTCTTCCTTTAAGTTTGTCCCTAACACAGATGATCAGATCATTGTCGCTCTGAAGTCTGAAGAGGACGCTGGGAAAATTGCCACGTACATTGTGGCGTTCACATTAGATGGGCGAATTCTGCTTCCTGAATCTAAGATCGGGGACATGAAATATGAGGGACTTGAGTTCATTTAATATGGCATTGTTCATATACTGTAAATAATTGAGAAGTGATGGACATCTTGAGTGTGTATGCTGAAATAATGGAACAGTTTTACAGTTATTTCAGTATTTTGGTCCTAACCCCAACCCTTTTATTTGAGTTTTTTATGGTCATTCTCGAAAAAGACCAGTTTCATGGTCTTACTCTAGTACTGTACTTGCTGCATCATGAATGCAAAATAATGAAATGACATAAAAACAAATGATTTAAATACAGATTCTTATCATGTCATATATTTAATAAGGTGTGAGTGTGTTTGCAAAATGTTAAATGTCACATAACTATTTTTTTCTGTTCTAAAAACAAAAACAAAATCAGGTTAAATGAATTTAAAAAGAATATTTATGATATACCTGTTATCAGTCTGTTGGTTTTAGGGATTTTCTGTTGAAAATAAAATAAAAGCTGACTTTGAGGTTGAGATGAGATTAGTTCCATTTATCTAAAATGCATTCTTACATTGAACTAATTAAAAATCTTTCTTTCTGTTAAAATTGGATAAAAGCAAATTACAATTCCCTTGGACAAAATGAAAAGAAACAGTTCTTTTGTTGATATGGTATTTATGATAGACGTATTTTTTATTATGGAATTTGTGCCTCGTGCAGCTATTTAAGTCATAGCATGATCTATTCACTTGAATGGAGGAGACAGATATTTTTAAAACTGCTGGCAAATCACAATTAAATATTATATTTACGATCAGTAATTAATCCTGACATCATGTACTATAACTTTTGTTCATAGATGCAAACTCTTCACTTTTTGGTGAAAGCTCACCTTTTTGAGATTAAAATAAATCACCTACAAGATTCGCGTCCATCCGATGAGAAAGTGTTTTATTGGGGTGGGGATCCTTGTTCAGGCTGATTGTTTTCGTCATGCATGGTAATAAAATCAAAAACAATAAAGCAAATTAATCAAATGTGTCTCATGCGTGAACATGACAGCAGCACAACTTTTCTGTGAACTACTTACTGCATCTCATTCCGTTGAGTTAAGGACTCTGGAGCAAAGGTGGGTAGTAATGTGCTACATTTACTTGAGTAAGATTTTGGGGGGGAATCCTTTTCTAGTAAAATTAAAGACAGGTACTTTTACTATAGTACAGTTCCTTCGTTTTTAATGCATTATGAAATGTGAATGAATGATTCTTTCAGTCAATTCTCATCAAAGCATTGATTCAACAAAAAAAACAAACCCATCAGAATCGATTTGAGAATCAGTTTAAATGCACTGTGTGAATTGTTTTTGCGGCATCTAGTGGTGAGGTTGCGAATTGCAACCAACTGCTCACTCCACCCCTCCCGTTTGAAGCACTATGGAGGCCGTGAGAGGATTAAGATGTCACGTTTTCGCTTTTTTCACAACGTAACGTATTTACGAAACGCTCTCTGTAGAGCAGTTTGTCTGTTGAGGGATACTGTAGAGACCAAATGGAGAATTTTATGTAAGGTGAACCGCGTTGTATATAGATAAAAATAGCTTATTCTGAGATAAGAAAAACAACGCTTCATTATGTAAGGTCTTTTTATACATATGAAGACGTAGTTATGTACATTATATTACATTTCTGTCAATAGAGCCTCCAAAAAACTACACACAGAACCTTTAAATGATTTGTTCAGTTCGCTGCAAACAACGCCCCTCCATATGCACATGCCCTTTTCGTCGCTTTGAACATGCACAAACCTGTTTGACACAGTGACATGCACTTGCAGAAATATACACTTGAAGAACAAAAGGAAGAAAATCTGTCGATTGGTGTCTGATTTGTTCTATACTGTATGTTCAGATGGAAGCACTTCTCACAACACTCACATCCCAAATAGCACAGGCACTGTAAGATGTCTGCTAAAGATCTGGAAAACATCTGCTGTGTAAAAACATCTGCTAAATGTCTTAGAAAGAGCAGTTTTACATCCATTCTAAATCATAAACATCTTACAGACATCTTCTAGATTTATTGCAGATGAGCAAACAATGCCTTGCAGATGTCTTGCAGATTTAAATGTCGACATCAAATAGATGTATGTGTGCTATCAGGAATTATATGAGTTTCACTACACGTGAAAAAACAAGCTTTGTCTAAAGTCAGTTTGTTTTTATACTAACCACTGCAGATCTCAGGAGCTGAAAATGCATAGATGTTTAAAGTAGCATAACAATTTTTTTTAGGTAATATTACTATATTAAAACAGTTATATTTTAAAACCTAACATATATGCAGTTATATTTGATGTGTAAATCAATTCATGCCACATCTGAGCTTCCTTAAAGACTAAATAGCTTCTGTTTTTTAAGGGTCTACTTTGGTTTGTGGAGTGTCCGACAACAGGCTTATGTACATACTTGGTGTAAAAACACTATTATTTCGTAATAATAAGCCGTTTTTATTACCTTACTTCTTGACTGACTCTCAAATGATTCGCTCCGCGATTCATCGGTCCTAACCCTGCCTTTCCACTAGCCATAGACTGATGTGATTGGTCACATGGTCTAGTCTGATGTGATTGGTCACATGGTCTAGTGTGATGTGATTGGTCACATGGTCTAGTCTGATGTGATTGGTTTAGCGCGTGCGGCGTGTTCATGTGTTCATTCAGTTCAGTATTTCAAGAGACGTAGCTACACAGAGGTTAAAGACTCGGACGGATCACGACTCGCTCGCGTGATTCAGAGTCGACTCCCGTTTTTACAAGCTAATAACTTTGTAATTCGTTCACCTTCGGATTTACAACTTTGGCAGACTGCTTACTTTCAAACACGACAAAATTACACAATGCATGAAATGTATTGTTTATGATCTCATGAAATGTACTCTTTAAACAGTATGTGTAAATCCAAAGATGGATTTTGTTGATCTGGTTTCATTTAAATGGTTATATAGCCATACAGTGTATTTTTATTATTATTAAATGTAAGAATATGATATAAGAAAACATAGATACAACAATACTGTTAATTTCCAGTTTTGTCATTTTTTTCTCAAATGAAGAAAGCCCATACATCGATGTAAGTATTTAATATCACCCCTAAACTTAGACTAGGCTAGGTTTTTTCTCTATTATGGTTAAGGTCATTCATAGTGTAGTAGGGCCCAAACATAAACTCAAGCCCAGAGGCTCGCAGTTATTAATTCCTGTTCTGATTGTATTTATTTGTTCTATTGCTTGTAATTAGTTTTTATTTTATTACTGTGATCTTCCAGATCCCCGCCTCTGCCTTGGTCGCTTGAGCTGTCAGTTCCACCTTGGCCCTCTGGGACCTTGGTGTTTCCCTGGCTCTCCATCTGCTTGTCTGCCTAATATTACAGGGGCAGACGTGGCCCAGTGATTAGAGAGTCGGACTCATGACCAGAAGGTTGCCGGTTAGATTCCCATCTTCCTGTGAGAACCTGTGGACTTCATGTGCCATCCTCCTGTGAGAACCTGTGGACTTCACAATAAATCAGACACAATGTATCCTGATGTGCCTCTGTGTCTACCTCAACAAATGGACTCTTGTCAAAGAATATGTGGTAAGTGTATGTCAACCTACTCTTTATGGCATAAATGTCTTAAGGATAAATTTACATTGATTTTTAATGTTCTCATTGGCATCACAGTCTAGCTCAGGGTTCCTCAAATCTTACCCTGGAGGTCTGGAGCACTGCAGAGTTTTGCTCCAACCCCATCAAACTTGCCTACATGTGATTTTCTAGTGATCCTGAAGACCTTGATTAACTTGCTCAGGTGTGTTTGATTAGGGTTGGAGCTAAACTCTGCAGGGCTCCAGACCTCCAGGGTAAGATTTGAATTTGACTGGTCTAGCTTATGCTCATTGTGGCAAGGGGGGCGTGGCCACGCTCCGTCTGGGAGGGCGGAGCTACATTAAGGAGCATGGAGGGTAGCGAGTCTGTCACGTGTGGCTTCTAACCTGCTGTCTCTTGTTCCAGTGATTGGGAAGAGGAAGCATAAGAGACGCCGCCGGGGGCCTCCTGCGGGTCAGAGAGAGACCGGAAAGCAGACACGTGCACGCGAGTGGCGTGCCAAGGACTGCAGCGTGCTAACTAGCGAGAGGGCTAGTTTTCATTTGTTGTTTTCTGTTTGTTTAGGTGTTTTGGAAGCCACCCTTTAATTAATTGTTAAATAAATATTCTTTTGGATTTATCCTGCCGATTTTTAAAACGACTAAAAATCATTTTACATATATACATTTAAAGGATTCTACATACAGTATATAAAATGTCAGTGTTTGCAAAACACCATGCTTTGAACATTTCTGAATAACACTGACTGTCATTGGGACAAAACTCTTCTTTGTTTATCCTCCAGGACTATGAAAGTGAAGAGGCTGAATCTGGGATTGTACTGTACAGACAAAATTATGCCCAGTTCTGCCCAAATTATGTTGATTCTTATTGTTGTTGATCCTGGAGACAAACTAATTTATGCCCTTAATCTTAAAGACCTCAAGTACACATTTAAAGTGTTTTTAGAAAATACTGATGGAACTGGATAAAACCAAGCTGTCACCAAAAGTCCAAAAGTGATGTTTTAGATTTGATATACACTGATATTTCCTTCTTAGGGTCAGGTTTTGAAAATACAACAATCCCCCCCCACAGCATCTCGCCATGGTTTGGTATAGGGGACTGAGGAAAAGGCACGGGCCGGCGCATGGTTTTGAGTGTTGACGGACCCCTATCTAACGCATGGAGTGTTATAATCAACCCCCTGGTTGTTTTCAAAAGTCGGTTTGGGTAGGTCATGTTTAGGTTGAAAATTACAATAGCCTCCCCCACTGCATCTCGCCGTGGCTTGGAATAGGAGGTCGAGGAAAAGGCACGGGCCGGTACATGTTATTAAATGTTGACTGACCCCTATCTCACGTGTTATACTGAAAGTCAACCCACCAGTCGATTGGTCTGAGTCGAAGGTTTTGAATAAGTCGAGATGTAATAAACTGAAGGTGTAAGTAAATAGGTGTTAAGGAGACGGTCGACGTGATCCGTGTTGGTCGCAAGGTGGTTCGGGTTCCAATTAAAGGTAAGTCTAGCAGGTCGAAGGGGGGTAAGGTCAAAGGTAAGTACTGGGTCTAATGACATTAGGTGTTGTGGATGTGGATGTGGATGTCAAGTCCTGAATCACCAGAGAATAATGACCTTAGGTGTCAGGGATCCCATGCAAGGACTTTGCCTACACTCCCAATGTTGTTCTGGAAGAAATTTCAGAGACACATCCTCAGTAGTAGTACAACTCGTGGATCGTAGAGTGTTTCGGCCTTTACTACTAGACACTCTCCCCATGAGTGGCCCGCCGTGGTGGATCCTGTCCACGACGTGTGTCTCATATCCAATTGGTTTAACGGTGCGCAGAGTGACACCCAAAGGTTTTGTTGGGGTCGGAGGTGGCCCGTGGCCCGACGCAACTGGTTAAGAGTTGGCAATATTGTGCCTATTAAGGAGCGAATGGTTTGGAGTTAAAGATTAGTATTGGGTAGTAGTATAGGTTAGGGTTAGGGTTAGGGTTAGGGTTAGGTTAGGGTTAGGGTTAGGGTTAGGGTTAGGGTTAGGGTTAGGTTAGGGTTAGGGTTAGGGTTAGTTAGGTTAGGTTAGGTTTTGAAAATACAACAATCCCCCCCACAGCATCTCGCCATGGTTTGGTATAGGGGACTGAGGAAAAGGCACGGGCCGGCGCATGGTTTTGAGTGTTGACGGACCCCTATCTAACGCATGGAGTGTTATAATCAACCCCCTGGTTGTTTTCAAAAGTCGGTTTGGGTAGGTCCAGGATTGGGTTGGAAAAAATATATAATATATAGCCTCCCCCACTGCGACTCGCCGTAGTTTGTTTATAAAAGGTAAGTATTGGGTTTAAGGTAAGTATTGTATTGGATCAAGGTAGGTATTAAGTCGAGGATGGGTATATGGTTGGTTTAAACAAGTGATTTTTAGGTGAAGACCTATTGGGTCTGAAGGTGAGTTTTAGGTCCAAGGTAGGTATGAGATCGAAGGTAGGTGAAGGTCAAAGGTGGGTATTTAGGTTGGTCCGATCAAGTTATTTTTAGGTGAAGACCCGATGGGTCAGAAGTATTGGCTAACGTAATGCGTGGGAATTGGATCCAAGGTATTATGAATATTGGATCAGTGTTGGAAAAAGCGAGGGTAGGTGCAAGGACTTTGCCTTCTCTCCCAATGTGGTTTTGGAAGAAATTTCAGAGACACATCCTCAGTAGTAGTACAACTCGTGGATCGTAGAGTGTTTCGGCCTTTACTACTAGACACTCTCCCCACGAGTGGCCCGCCGTGGTGGATCCTGTCCACGACGTGTGTCTCATATCCAATTGGTTTAACGGTGCGCAGAGTGACACCCAAAGGTTTTGTTGGGGTCGGAGGTGGCCCGTGGCCCGACGCAACTGGTAACGATTTGGCAATGTTGTGTCTATTAAGGAGCGAGTGGATTGGAGTTAAGGATTTAAGTATTGGACAGTAGTATCCTGTTGGGGAATAAGTATTATGGCTAAGGATAGGTGTTAGGGGGTTTCCGTGAATGTATATAATAAGGAGACGTTACAAACTGTTATTGATTGGTAAATGGTCCTGTGTTGGGTTAAATAAAAGCGTTTGTGGAGGATTTATGGCATTTGGTATCGGTGGGATGAATTATTATTGTAACACAGCCTGTATTGGCGTAACTAAGACAATATTGTGCCTATTAAGAAGCGAGTGGTTTGGAGTCAAAGATCAAGTATTGGGTAGTACTCTGTTGGGGAATAAGTATTATGGCTGAGGATAGGTGTTAAGGGATTTCAGTGAAGGTTATAATAAGGGATTGTTGAAAATTGTTATTAATTAGTTATTGTCCTGTGTTGGGTTAAATAAGGGCATTTGTGGAGGATTATGGCATTGGTTATCGGCGGGACGAACTGTTGGTGTAACCCGGCCGGTATTGGCGTAACTAAGCTAAGCCCCTGGTTCTCTCCGAAGAGGAATCTGTTTTTTGAAAGGTCTGCCGAATAGGACGAGAGAATTCAAACGGTTGGTAAGCCCGGATCTCCACCTGACTGGGAGGAGGCCTAGGCCCACAGGCGAAGAGAAGTAAGGATGGCGAAGTCGGAGAGGTATTTCCAAGCCTGACTGGGCGAGAAAATACCGGGTGTGGTGCAGATGTGCTGTGCATGAGTGATGCTAGGCATCGGTAAAAGATTGGGTTCCCATTAAAGTCCTTCAACCCTGGACTGCCGTCCCTGCGTGCTATCCTAGTGGATGCAGGGGGGCGGGATACCTACCTCTCGAGAACCCTTGTTAACACCGCTAGGTTGCCAGGAACTCGAGTAAACCAACGCTCAACGATACCCAAAAGGAAGAGAGAGAGAGATGTAGGGAAGTGTGTGAAAGAAGAAAGGCGGAGGAAATGTCTGGCGGGGGAACAAGTCCCCAGGCTTCTACCAGACACGCCCCCTAGGGAATACGCAACCCAAACAGACATCATCCTAGCCAGAACAACCGGAAGGCGCAATATTCCCTAAGAGGGGAGAGGATCGTTGGAATTAATCCCATAACCGCTGACAGGCGTTTCAATGGTGGTGAGTAACAAGGTGTGGTTTTGGTGTAAAAGGTTGGCGTATTTTTAGGTCAATTCCCGTTAATTCATGCTGAGATGTTTCAGGGAGAGGCCCCGGGGTTAAAGGAAAAAGGTCCGACGAAGAAGGACTCAGAAAAGGCCTGTTTTTGGGATAAAATAGCGATCTCATGAATATGCAAATGAGTTAGCGGTTTTTCCGGTTTTTTAGTGCTAGTTTCTCCAATTCTGGTCCGTTTTTCTCCCCGTTTTTTCGTGGTAGTAGATCTGGGTCTTAGGTGGATGCTTGGTGTGTGATTCAAAGGGTAAAAACGCAGTGTCATATTATCGATTCACCGTCAATATAGGCAGCGGATCTCCGCCTAGGTGTATTTTTTGAAAAATGCAGATTTTGAACTGTGTCATGGGTAATATTCCCGTTGGGGGGCCAAAGGGCGATCGAACTCGGTCCCCACAGATTATAAGGTATTCTGATTCTGAAATTCAGTTCCCGTGGTGTTAAGGTGACCTGGGTTTTTCTGATAATATGGTGTTAGGCCATGTAGGCTCACTGACATTAGGAGTTAGGTAGCTTGGGTTAACTGATATTTGATATTTATTTATTTATTTATTTTATTTAATTATTTATTATTTTTAACTAAATTCCATTTTTTTATTTATTTATTTATTATTTTTAACTAGGTTAACCGGCCTTTAAGTGTCCGGCCATCCAGGTGTATTGGCATTACGTGTTTAAGCCACCTATGTTTTATTGATATTAGCTTGATACCAATACATCTAGGTTGTTGACCTTAGGTGTTGGGCGACCTTGGTTTACTGACATCCGGTATCAAGTGATTTAGATTAAAATGATCCTAAGGTTTAGATGACTTGGGTTACTGACATTAGGTGTTGAGCGGCCTAGTTCTACAGACATTCGGTGTTTAGACGGCCTGTGGTTACTTGAATATGGTGTTAGATGGACTGGGGTTACTATCATTAGGTGTTGGGTTTGGTGTTGGTCAGGAGATCGTCAAATGCGGGTACGTCAACGAGATGATGTCTCTCTGGACCCCGTGGGTTCGGTTTTGTATTGGTGCATTCCCCAATTCGGATGAGATGAGTATAGAAACCAGGCGATGGACCATGTCAAGATGTCTAGGAACCCCACCGCCAGATGGCCAGGTAGGCCAGTGGATAATTTAAAGGGAGAGAAGGAGAAAAGAACAGAAAGGAGTAGATTAGGTCGAACAGCAGGACTGTGCCGGCCGACCTCCCCCGCCTGACTGGGCTTGGGGTCGCTCACCCACCCGTCCCCCAGAGAAAAACCCCAGAGGACCAGGTGGGCCAGCGGATAAACTGACAAGAAGAAGAGAATGGAGAAAAGTGCATTAGGTCCACCAGCAGGACTGTGCTGGTCGACCTCCCCCGCCCGACTGGGCTTGGGGTCGCTCGCCCACCCGTCCCCCAGAGGAAACCCCCGGAGGACCAGGTGGGCCAGCGGATAGGATTTCAAATGTATACTGACGAGGGAGCGAAGAGATGAATACGTAGATAAATAAAACAATATGGGGTAGAAGGTGTCCAAAAGTGGCCGAACCCCGTTGGCCTAAATGGCAGTTCCATCCCAACCCTCAAAATTAAACTAATACCCTATCCCAACTGTAAGAGTAACTGTGACTGATGTCAACACCCTAGGTCCGAAGGCACTGGCAAGGGTAGGTTTTGAAAATACAACAATCCCCCCCACAGCATCTCGCCATGGTTTGGTATAGGGGACTGAGGAAAAGGCACGGGCCGGCGCATGGTTTTGAGTGTTGACGGACCCCTATCTAACGCATGGAGTGTTATAATCAACCCCCTGGTTGTTTTCAAAAGTCGGTTTGGGTAGGTCCAGGATTGGGTTGGAAAAAATATATAATATATAGCCTCCCCACTGCGACTCGCCGTAGTTTGTTTATAAAAGGTAAGTATTGGGTTTAAGGTAAGTATTGTATTGGATCAAGGTAGGTATTAAGTCGAGGATGGGTATATGGTTGGTTTAAACAAGTGATTTTTAGGTGAAGACCTATTGGGTCTGAAGGTGAGTTTTAGGTCCAAGGTAGGTATGAGATCGAAGGTAGGTGAAGGTCAAAGGTGGGTATTTAGGTTGGTCCGATCAAGTTATTTTAGGTGAAGACCCGATGGGTCAGAAGTATTGGCTAACGTAATGCGTGGGAATTGGATCCAAGGTATTATGAATATTGGATCAGTGTTGGAAAAAGCGAGGGTAGGTGCAAGGACTTTGCCTTCTCTCCCAATGTGGTTTTGGAAGAAATTTCAGAGACACATCCTCAGTAGTAGTACAACTCGTGGATCGTAGAGTGTTTCGGCCTTTACTACTAGACACTCTCCCCACGAGTGGCCCGCCGTGGTGGATCCTGTCCACGACGTGTGTCTCATATCCAATTGGTTTAACGGTGCGCAGAGTGACACCCAAAGGTTTTGTTGGGGTCGGAGGTGGCCCGTGGCCCGACGCAACTGGTAACGATTTGGCAATGTTGTGTCTATTAAGGAGCGAGTGGATTGGAGTTAAGGATTTAAGTATTGGACAGTAGTATCCTGTTGGGGAATAAGTATTATGGCTAAGGATAGGTGTTAGGGGGTTTCCGTGAATGTATATAATAAGGAGACGTTACAAACTGTTATTGATTGGTAAATGGTCCTGTGTTGGGTTAAATAAAAGCGTTTGTGGAGGATTTATGGCATTTGGTATCGGTGGGATGAATTATTATTGTAACACAGCCTGTATTGGCGTAACTAAGACAATATTGTGCCTATTAAGAAGCGAGTGGTTTGGAGTCAAAGATCAAGTATTGGGTAGTACTCTGTTGGGGAATAAGTATTATGGCTGAGGATAGGTGTTAAGGGATTTCAGTGAAGGTTATAATAAGGGATTGTTGAAAATTGTTATTAATTAGTTATTGTCCTGTGTTGGGTTAAATAAGGGCATTTGTGGAGGATTATGGCATTGGTTATCGGCGGGACGAACTGTTGGTGTAACCCGGCCGGTATTGGCGTAACTAAGCTAAGCCCCTGGTTCTCTCCGAAGAGGAATCTGTTTTTTGAAAGGTCTGCCGAATAGGACGAGAGAATTCAAACGGTTGGTAAGCCCGGATCTCCACCTGACTGGGAGGAGGCCTAGGCCCACAGGCGAAGAGAAGTAAGGATGGCGAAGTCGGAGAGGTATTTCCAAGCCTGACTGGGCGAGAAAATACCGGGTGTGGTGCAGATGTGCTGTGCATGAGTGATGCTAGGCATCGGTAAAAGATTGGGTTCCCATTAAAGTCCTTCAACCCTGGACTGCCGTCCCTGCGTGCTATCCTAGTGGATGCAGGGGGGCGGGATACCTACCTCTCGAGAACCCTTGTTAACACCGCTAGGTTGCCAGGAACTCGAGTAAACCAACGCTCAACGATACCCAAAAGGAAGAGAGAGAGATGTAGGGAAGTGTGTGAAAGAAGAAAGGCGGAGGAAATGTCTGGCGGGGAACAAGTCCCCAGGCTTCTACCAGACACGCCCCCTAGGGAATACGCAACCCAAACAGACATCATCCTAGCCAGAACAACCGGAAGGCGCAATATTCCCTAAGAGGGGAGAGGATCGTTGGAATTAATCCCATAACCGCTGACAGGCGTTTCAATGGTGGTGAGTAACAAGGTGTGGTTTTGGTGTAAAAGGTTGGCGTATTTTTAGGTCAATTCCCGTTAATTCATGCTGAGATGTTTCAGGGAGAGGCCCCGGGGTTAAAGGAAAAAGGTCCGACGAAGAAGGACTCAGAAAAGGCCTGTTTTTGGGATAAAATAGCGATCTCATGAATATGCAAATGAGTTAGCGGTTTTTCCGGTTTTTTAGTGCTAGTTTCTCCAATTCTGGTCCGTTTTTCTCCCCGTTTTTCGTGGTAGTAGATCTGGGTCTTAGGTGGATGCTTGGTGTGTGATTCAAAGGGTAAAAACGCAGTGTCATATTATCGATTCACCGTCAATATAGGCAGCGGATCTCCGCCTAGGTGTATTTTTTGAAAAATGCAGATTTTGAACTGTGTCATGGGATTCTAATATTCCCGTTGGGGGGCTGACAAAGGGCTGAGGTTCGGCCTTTAACCTCGCATCCCACCATTAGATTATTAAGGTATTCTGATTCTGAAATTGACAGTTCCCGACATTGGTGTTTAAGGTGACCTGGGTGGTTTTGACTGATAATATGGTGTTAGGCCATGTAGGCTCACTGACATTAGGAGTTAGGTAGCTTGGGTTAACTGATATTTGATATTTATTTATTTATTTATTTTATTTAATTATTTATTATTTTTAACTAAATTCCATTTTTTTTATTTATTTATTTATTATTTTTAACTAGGTTAACCGGCCTTTAAGTGTCCGGCCATCCAGGTGTATTGGCATTACGTGTTTAAGCCACCTATGTTTTATTGATATTAGCTTGATACCAATACATCTAGGTTGTTGACCTTAGGTGTTGGGCGACCTTGGTTTACTGACATCCGGTATCAAGTGATTTAGATTAAAATGATCCTAAGGTTTAGATGACTTGGGTTTACTGACATTAGGTGTTGAGCGGCCTAGTTCTACAGACATTCGGTGTTTA